>CM035843.1:140524076-141124076 GCA_020510985.1 Pholidichthys leucotaenia
TATATTAAAAAAACAAAACAAAAACAAAACAAACACAAAAAAAAAAAACTATGATGTACAAAGTTGTTAAAAATTTTGGAGTTAAGTTGGAAAACTACAGAGGAGAGTTAATGTTACGTCATTAAAAGCAGTAGAGTTAGGGTGATTGGGAGGATGAAGAAGGAGTGGCTTAGGCTGTTCCCCGTGGGTGAGGAACGGTCGATGGCTATATCGGGGAGACAGAATATTCTTTTGATTTTGGGGGGTTTGCCACAAGTGTGGGAAGGGGAAATTTGTTTGTGTGTAGTTTGTAGGATGAATGTTCAACCACTCATGTTTTTGCTTCTCTGTATGAGCATGTTTACACTGCAAGGTAATCCTAAACTCTCTATTGATCATGGACCAAAGTGTTAACCTTAATTTAACTTCATGGAATTGCAGAGGTCTACAAAATTTAAAAAAACTTAAACAAGTTATGAATAAAATAAAGGACATGGGTTCAAGAATTGTGTTTTTACAAGAAACTCATCTGATAGAGGAGGATGTTAAAAGAATTAGGAGTAGATGGCAGGGAAGTGTATTCACCTCTTCATTTTCATCCCGAGCCAGGGGAGTTATGACTCTCATACATAAATCAGTTCCTTTTCAAGTGAAAAATGTAATTGGAGACAAATTTGGAAGATATGTAATCATTCAAGGTTCTTTGCTATTAGAAAATATAAATCTTGTGAACTTATATGGTCCCAATATAGATGATCATAAGTTCTTTGCTAATTATTTCTCATCTTATCATCACTTACAGGGCAACATATAATAGCAGGGGATTTTAATTGTACATTGAATCCAGGTGTGGATAGATCAACAGGACTGGATTGTACGCACATTGGATGTAGGATGACTATTAATCATTTTATGAAAGAATTGAGATTGTTAGATATATGGAGAGAAATGAAACCACAAGTGTAAAACCTATTCTTGTTATTCCAGTACCTACAAGACATTCTCACGTATTGATTATTTTTTGATTTCCCACAGAATTAAGGTCCAAGATTCAAAACTGCTTTTATGATAACATCGTGATCTCTGATCATGCACCCTGTTGTCTAATATATGTAGATAAAAAATTGACAAAGGAATCAGGGTAGATGGCAATTTCAGCATAAATGGCTTCAGGATGAGGAATTTGTCAAGTATATAGAAAAACAGATAGACGAGTTCTTTGACATCAATACTACACAAACATCAGCATGTGTAAAGTGGGAGGCTTTCAAAGCTTTTATTAGGGGACATATTATTAGTTATACAGGATCAAAATCTAAGAAGACTCGAGAGGAGAGAGCTAAATTGGAACATAAAATAAAAAATCTTCAGGAAAAAGTGTATGCAGGAAGTGACCCAAGGTTGGAGAATGAATTACTGATTTTGAGAGCTGAATACGACAAAAAATCAGCGAATAGAGCTGCCTCGAGTCTTCTAAGATTGAAACAATCTTTTTATGAACAAGGTGAAAAATCGGGAAAATTATTAGCATGGCAGATTAAACAATTGGAAATTAAAACACCAATTACCAGTATTATAAGTAATGGACAGGTAGTTATAGATCCTTTAGAAATTAATAGAGCCTTTAGAGATTACTATGAAAAATTATATGATACCAAAAATGAACCTGATTTAACAAAACTAAATGGGTTTTTGAACGAACTATCTATACCGTGTATTCCAAATGAAAACAGGGAGATATTGGATTCTAAAATTAGTCAAGAAGAAGTTGGGCTAGCCATTGATAATATGAAATCAGGAAAAAGTGCAGGACCAGATGGTCTTCCAGTTGACCTTTATAAAAAATTTAAGAATAAATTAATAAAACCTTTTTTGGAAATGGTTTTAGAAGCATTTCAAAATAATAATTTACCATCATACATAAATAATGCCTTAATTATACTGCTGCCAAAACAGGTAAGCCCTCTAATAAATGTGAAAATATGAGACCAATAAGCCTATTAAACGCCGACCTTAAGATAATCTGTAAAATTTTAGCAAGACGAATACAAGAAATTTTACCAAATATTATTAATCGAGATCAGAATGGCTTTATAAAGGGTAGACAAGGCTTCCATAATGTAAGAAGACTATTTAATATTATTTATTTTAATAAAGAAGCACCGGATACAGCTCTCCTATCATTGGACGCCGAAAAGGCCTTTGATAGAGTTGAATGGCCCTTTCTTTTTGAAGTCCTACAAAGGTTTGGACTTGGAAATAATTTCATAAAATGGGTTCAAATAATATACAATAATGCTACAGCAGAAATCCTAACAAATAACAATATTTCAAAACCAATAAAAATCAATAGAGGATGTCGACAAGGCTGTCCACTTTCACCTTTACTGTTTACTATGGCAATTGAACCTTTAGCGATAGCGATACGTTTACATTCACAAATATATGGAATTAAAGTTGGACCAACAGAACATAAAATCTCCCTGTACGCCGATGACATAATTTTGTTTATGTCGAATCTAAAAAAATCAATTCCAACCTTGTTGAATTTAATAAAGAATTTTGGGGAATATCAGGATATAAAATAAATAAAACTAAATCTTCAATATTAATGCTAAATGAGACCCAGAGAAATTACCCAGCCCCTGAGGCAAATCAATTCAATGTTGTAAATCAGTTTAAATATTTAGGAATCCAAATTATGCCTAAGCTAGAATCAGTCGCCAGTGTCAACTATGAAGCCTTAATGTCAGATATCAATGAGTTAACTCAGAGATGGATGTCACTACCAATGTCGATGATCGGGAGAATCAATATACTTAAAAGTAATATTTTACCTAAATACTTTATTTATTTCAATACATTCCCTTATCACCACTTTAGATCTATTCTCAAGAATAAAAAAAAAGTTAGTGGAATTTATATGGAACAACAGGAGGGCTAGATTTACGTTTGTCTTTAATATATTTACCATTTGATCGTGGAGGTCTGAAATGTCCAAATTTTATGTTGTATAATTGGTCGGCACAACTGAGGTCTATGACATATTATTTTTCATCAAATGATCTCCCTCACTGGACTGAAATGGAATCATACAAATTACCTTTACCTCTTCCATATTCATATGACTCAGATTCGGCAAAAAAAGTACAAAAACAAGTTAAAAATCCATTTGTAAAGCATATGATCAAAATATGTGTGTGAAGCTAAAAACTATTTAAAAGAACCACAGTTATTGTCACCATTTAGTCCAATTTGGGGTAATCAATATTTTAAACCAGGGGAGAGGTGGACGCTGTATTAAAGTATGGAATTTAAAAGGGATACAAAAGATTCAGGATTTATATTTGCCATGTGCAGACAACATAATTGTCTTTTGAAGAGCTGAGGATCAAATTTAATCTCAATAGAACACATTTTTTAAATATCTTCTAACTTAGAAACTTTATTCGATCAAATCAAAATAAAGCTCTCACTCGACCTATTTATTCATCCTTGGAAAAAATGATGATGAAAGATAGTAAAAGAAAGGGTATTATTTTCAGAGTTTTATAACTCATTGACACTATCTTCAAGTGAAATTCACTGAATAGATTAAACTACTGGAAAGAAGATCTGCAAATTGAAATTTCAGAGGAACAATGGGAATTGGCTTGTACAGAAGCTCAAACCAATCAATAAATGCACGCCTTAAATTGATACCATTTCAAATGGTTAATGCGGATGTATGTTACACCCGGAGGAGTTAAATAGATATAACAAAAATATACCAGATACATGCACAAAATGCATGGAAAGTAAAGGAACCCTATTTCATTGTTTATGGGAATGTAGATTAATAAGAATGTTTTGGGAAAGAGGTGAGGGTAACAATGAAAAAATAATCTCAAACAAATCATAATTGAATCCTAAACTGTTTTTGTTGGGGGGGTCTGTACCCAGGAAAAGCATAATTTATAAAGTGAAAGAACATTCAATAGGACCTCAGTTTTGCTTAATGCCAAATGTATTGCACTATTATGGAAAAAGACTCATAGCCCAGATGTGACTCAGTGGTTACGACAGATGTTAACAAACCTTCCATTAGGAAAGATAACATATATTACTAAAATCAAAGGAAATTGTGTGTGAGAATATATGGAGACCTTTTATTGATTATGTAAAAAATTTTAAACATAACTCTTGGAAGAAGAAGGTGAATGATGTGTGTGGACCTTGTATAATTCCAAACTGGTGAAACATAATATGTATACTTATGTATTGGATTGTCTAGACTAAACAGAGGAGCAGTTGTTGAAGACCTGATTTTGTTGGTGGTTGTTGGTGTTTTTAGTGCATTTTTTTTTTTTTTTTTTGTAGTACTTTAGTGTTAGTGTTTGATTGTTTGTATCATGTTTGTTAAAAAAAAAAAAAAGGTTCAATAAAGATATTGTGGAAAAAAAAAAAACAGACACTAGATTTAAAAAGTGGAAAAGAGAACGGACTGATAAAATATTACGATTTTTTTTTAAAGGGCAAATTTTAAGAAGTTTTGAAGATCTGAAAAACAAGGTCTAATAATCAGACCTTTACAGGTTCTTTCAGCTTAGACACCCACATAACAAAATACTTAAAAAGGAGGATTTGGAAAGGGCCCAGTCAGGTGTTCTGAAGGTCTTCTTAATGGCATATAAAGGGATCCCAGGGATCAGATACATTTCTAAACATATACCAAGGTCTCAAGACTTAAAAGGAGACAACCATCATATATAAAAGAGAGATGGGGAAAAAGAGGGGAATTTCACTTTACAACTGGAAATATGAGAAAAGCTAAATAAACAACAATGGAAAAGTACCTCATCCCCTGCAGTGGAGAGAATTTGGATGGAAAATTTGGTAAGATTTTTCAGAACCACCTGCACAAAACAAATTTACTCGTAAGGGGTTGAATTGTTGGCGCTTGTGTGGTGAAGAGACTGCAAATCATTTTTCATTGTGTTTTGGTCATGCCCAGGTATCCACCATATTGGACCAATGTACAGACAATATTGGGGAAAAATATTCAAAATAACTGTCCCCTTTTCTTTTGTAACTTTGTACTTGGGTTTACTACCAGAATCACTGGAAAGACGAGGAGAAAAATACTTTATTCACTGTTTTAATATTGGCAAGTAAAAAAGCTCTAACTAAAAATGGATGTTGAAGGATTGTCCTACACCTGAAGATTGGATTAACGTAATTCAAGACATTTACTCGATGGAAAAGTTGTCATTCGCACTGAGACAGGACATGGATGGGTTCTTGAACCTTTGGCAACCCTGGATCGCATATGTGTCTTCCATTAGATCTAATCTTTGACAAATACCATTTCAATAATGGCACCTCTCTTTGTTCCAGCACTACTCACATGCTCTTTTATTAGGGCCCTGAGCACTGATTTTTATTTACTTTTTTTGTTTTGTTTTTTGCTCTTTTTTGTTTTTCTTGTTTTGTTTTTTTCTCTTTTAATTTCTCTTTTTCTTTCTCTTAAAAAAAGGGTGTTGTACTAATTATTCTTCAATGTTGTCAAAAAACAAAAAAAAGGGAACGTGATGAAAAATGTAAACAATGCACATGAACTTCCGGTTATGGCCGCCACGTAGGACGCGTGTCTCGCTCTGCTCTGTCCTGGATGAAAAAAAATCGGCAAATAACTCTCTCATTTGGGACAGACGTAATCCCAGCGTTTGGGCGTGGATATGTCGGCGAAGCCTAAGGCTGGAACAACCAGGAAAAGAAAAAGCGAGCCGCCGAAACAGTCCCAATTAACGGACCTTTCAGGTCTGTGACGCAGCAAACAGGGCTCCATATAGAAGGCGGGAGGAGGCTGGCCAACGCTGCGATTTCTGCGGGGAAATGGCGCAGATGCGCTGATGGCTGCCATGAGTTCAATGAGAGCGGACTTTTCCTCTAGATTTGATGGGATTATGACAGCGTTGGAAAGGAATAAGAAAGGAATTGGGTGACTGTGTAGAACGAACGGCGCAGATGGAGCTCCGTCTCGCTAGTGCTGAAGATGACGTCACCCGTCTTCATTCAATTAAAGGTGCGCACTTTGGAAAAAAAAAATAAATCTCTGGAAGATAATATTTTGGATTTGGAATCTCGGTCGAGACAGAATAATTTGAGGCTGGTGGGTCTTCCCGAGGAATCAGAAGGTCGGGACGTATGTTCCTTTCTGGACAAGTGGATTCCGGAGGTGCTGGGCAGCGAGGCAGTGGCAATCAGCAGTGGTTCTGGAAAAAGCGCCATCGCAATTGGCCCACGGAGAGATAAGGGACCGCCGAGAGGACCTTTAATTATGAAGTTCTTAACAACAGAGACAGGATGAAGATCTTCAACGCTGCACGAGCTAAAAAAGGAGAGATTTAAACACCAGGACCAGCAGGTGCGGTTCTACCCAGATTTGGCCACAGGAATCCAGCAATTGAGAAGACATGTTTGATCCCGTACGTAAGGAGCTGCGCAACCTTGGGATTCGTCATGGTTGTAATCTATCCTGCGAGACTGCATGACCACGTATGAGGCAGAACCCACCATCTCAAGACCCCAGAGGAGGGCGCAGGAGTTCATCAAGAAGATCAAAGAAGAAGAAGAGACTGGTGGGAGCTAAGCATGAAACAAAATATAAGGTAGAATAATTAAGCATTTGCACAGGCATATGACTGACTTGAAGTAAATAGTAAGTTTACAAAATATAGAATGTATTATATATTAAAAAAAAAAAAAACAAAACAAACAAACAAAAAAAATATGATGTACCAAGTGTGGTTAAAAATTTTGGAGTAAAGTTGGAAAACTACAGAGGAGAGAATAATGTTACGTCATTAAAAGCAGTAGAGTTAAGGGTGATTGGGAGGATGAAGAAGGAGTGGCTTAGGCTGTTCCCCGTGGGTGTGGAACGGTCGATGGCTATATCGGGAGACAGAATTTTTCTTTTGATTTTGGGGGGTTTGCCACAATTGTGGGAAGGGGAAATTTGTTTGTGTGTAGTTTGTAGGATGAATGTTCAAACCACTCATGTTTTTGCTTCTCTGTATGAGCATGTTTACACTGCAAGGTAATCCCAAGCTCTCTATTGATCATGGACAAAGTGTTAATCTTAATTTAACTTCATGGAATTGCAGAGGTCTACAAAATTTAAAAAAATTAAAACAAGTTATGAATACACATAACGGACATGGGTTCAAGAATTGTGTTTTTTACAAGAAACTCATCTGATAGAGGAGGATGTATAAAAGAATTAGGAGTAGATGGCAGGGAAGTGTATTCACCTCTTCATTTTCATCCCGAGCCAGGGGAGTTATGACTCTCATACTAAATCAGTTCCTTTTCACAGTGAAACAATGTAATTGGAGACAAATTTGGAAGTATGTAATCATTCAAGGTTCTTTGCTATTAGAAAATATAAATCTTGTGAACTTATATGGTCCCACTATAGATGATCAGAAGTTCTTTGCTAATTTATTTCTCATCTTATCATCACTTACAGGGCAACTATAATAGCAGGGGATTTTAATTGTACATTGAATCCAGGTGTGGATAAGATCACACAGGACTGGATTGTACGCACATTGGAATGTAGGATTGAACTATTAATCATTTTATGAAAGAATTGCGATTGTTAGATATATGGAGAGAATGAAACCACAAGTTAAAGCCTATTCTTGTTATGCCAGTACCTACACGACCTTCTCACGTATTGATTATTTTATGATTTCCACAGAATTAAGGTCCAAGATTCAAAACTGCTTTTATGATCACATCGTGATCTCTGATCATGCACCCTGTTGTCTAATATATGTAGACTAAAAATTGACAAAGGAATCAGGTAGCTGGCAATTTCAGCATAAATGGCTTCAGGATGCGGAATTGTCAAGTATATAGAAAAACAGATAGACGAGTTCTTTGACATCCAATACTACACAAACATCAAGCATGTGTAAAGTGGGAGGCTTTCAAAGCTTTTATTAGGGGGCATATTATTAGTTCTACAGGATCAAAATCTAAGAAGACTCGAGAGGAGAGAGCTAAATTGGAACATAAATAAAAAATCTTCAGGAAAAGTGTATGCAGGAAGTGACCCAAGGTTGGAGAATGAATTACTGATTTTGAGAGCTGAATACGACAAAAAATCAGCGAATAGAGCTGCCTCGAGTCTTCTAAGATTGAAACAATCTTTTTATGAACAAGGTGAAAAATCAGGAAATTATTAGCATGGCAGATTAAACAAATTGGACATTAAACACAACATTAACCAGTATTATAAGTAACGGACAGGTAGTTCTAGATCCTTTAGAAATTAATAGAGGCCTTTAGAGATTACTATGAAAACTTATATGATACCAAAAATGAACCTGATTTAACAAAACTAAATGGGTTTTTGAACGAACTATCTATACGTGTATTCCAAATGAAAACAGGGAGATCTTGGAGTCTAAAATTAGTCAAGAAGAGTTGGGCTAGCCATTGATAATATGAAATCAGGAAAAAGTGCAGGCCAGATGGTCTTCCAGTTGACCTTTATAAAAAATTTAAGAATAAAGTAATAAAAACCTTTTTTGGAAATGGTTTTAGAAGCATTTCAAAATAATAATTTACCATCATACATAAATAATGCCTTAATTATACTGCTGCCAAAACCAGGTAAGCCCTCTAATAATGTGAAAATATGAGACCAATAAGCCTATTAAACGCCGACCTTAAGACTAATCTGTAAAATTTTAGCAAGACGAATACAAGAAATTTTACCAAATATTATTAATCGAGATCAGAATTGCTTATAAAGGGTAGACAAGGCTTCCATAATGTAAGAAGACTATTTAATATTATCTATTTTACTAAAGAAGCACCGGATACAGCTCTCCTCTATTGGACGCCGAAAAGGCCTTTGTTAGAGTTGAATGGCCCTTTCTTTTTTGAAGTCCTACAAAGGTTTGGACTTGGAAATTAATTTCATAAAATGGGTTCAAAAATATACAATAATGCTACAGCAGAATATCCTAACAAATAACAATATTTCAAAACCAATAAAAATCAATAGAGGATGTCGACAAGGCTGTCCACTCTCACCTTTTACTGTTTACTATGGCAATTGAACCCTTTAGCGATAGCGATACGTTTACATTCACAAATATATGGAATTAAAGTTGGACCAACAGAACATAAAATCTCCCTGTACGCGATTGATATAATTTTGTTTATGTCGAAATCTAAAAAAATCAATTCCAACCTTGTTGCATTTAATAAAGAAATTTTGGGAAATATCAGGATATAAAATAAATAAAACTAAATCTTCAATATTAATGCTAAATGAGACCCAGAGAAACTTACCCAGCCCCTGAGGTAAATCAATTCAATGTTGTAAATCAGTTTAAATATTTCAGGAATCCCAAATTATGCCTAAGCTTAGAATCAGTCGCCAGTGTCAACTATGAAGCCTTAATGTCAGATATCAGTTGGAGTTAACTCAGGTATGGATGTCACTACCAATGTCGATGATCGGGGAGAATCAATTAATACTTAAAAGTAATATTTTACCTAAATACTTTATTTATCTTCAACTACATATTCCCTTATCACCACCTTTAGACTCTATTCTCAAGAATAAAAAAAAGTTAGGGAATTTATATGGAACAAACAGGAGGGCTAGATTACGTCTGTCTTTATTATATTTTCACCATTTGATCGTGGAGGTCTGAAATGTCCAAATTTTATGTTTGTATTTATGGTCGGCACAACTGAGGTCTATGACATATTATTTTTTTCATCAAATGATCTCCCTCACTGGACTGAAATGGAATCATCAATTTACCCTTTACCTCTTCCCATATTCCTATACTCAGCATTCGGCAACAAGAATTACAAAAACAAAGTTAAAATCCATTTGTTAAATCATTTGATGAAAAATATGGTGTGAAGCTAAAAACTATTTAAAAGAACCACAGTTATTGTCACAATTTAGTCCAATATGGGGTAATCAATATTTTAAACCAGGGAGAGCGGACGCTGTATTTAAAGTATGGAATTTAAAAGGGATACAAAAGATTCAGGATTTATATTTGCCGTGTGCAGACAACATAATGTCTTTTGAAGAGCTGAGGATCAAATTTAATCTCAATAGAACACATTTTTTTAAATATCTTCAACTTAGAAACTTTATTCGATCAAATCAAAATAAAGCTCTCACTCGACCTATTTATTCATCCTTGGAAAAAATGATGATGAAAGATAGTAAAAGAAAGGGTATTATTTCAGAGTTTTATAACTCATTGACACTATCTTCAAGTGAAAATTCACTGAAAAGATTAAACTACTGGAAAGAAGATCTGCAAATTGAAATTTCAGAGGAACAATGGGAATTGGCTTGTACAGAAGCTCAAACCAAATCAATAAATGCACGCCTTAAATTGATACATTTCAAATGGTTAATGCGGATGTATGTTACACCGGAGGAGTTAAATAGATATAACAAAAATATACCAGATACATGCACAAAATGCATGGAAAGTAAAGGAACCCTATTTCATTGTTTATGGGAATGTAGATTAATAAGAATGTTTTGGGAAGAGGTGAGGGTAACAATTGAAAAAATAATCTCAAAACAAATCATATTGAATCCTAAACTGTTTTTGTTGGGTCTGTACCCAGAAAAGCATAATTTCAATAAAAGTGAAAGAACTTTCATAGACCTCAGTTTGCTTAATGCCAAAAAATGTATTGCACTATTATGGAAAAAGACTCATAGACCAGATGTGACTCAGTGGTTAAGACAGATGTTAACAAACCTTCCATTAGAAAGAATAACATATATACTGAAATCAAAGGAAATTGTGTTTGAGAATATATGGAGACCTTTTATTGATTATGTAAAAAATTTAAACATAACTCTTGAAGAAGAAGGTGAATGATGTGTGTGGACCTTGTAATTTCCAAACTGCGTGAACATAATATGTATCCTTATGTATTGGATTGTCTAGACTAAACAGAGGAGCATTGTTGAAGACTTGATTTGTTGGTGGTTGTTGGGTTTTTAGTGCATTTTTTTTTTTTTTTTTTGTAAGCTACTTTAGTGTTAGTGTTTCGATTGTTTGTAGTAATGTTTGTTATAAAAAAAAAAAAAGGTTTCAATAAAGCTATTGTGGTAAAAAAAACAATGCAATGCTGTAATGACATAATCTTAAATTAAAAAACAAAAATATTATATTATGTTGTCACACCATGCGTGACATGCATCACACTGACAGCGGCTGCAACAGAGAGCACCACTCAGCCTCCTCAGTGCATGTGGCGAAACACGGACCGCAGAGCTTCCTGCCAACCCTCTGCAAGACATGATCCGATCCAGAAAAAGTAAAATCACAAAAGAAAATCTTGTCTAATTCTGTGGACACATTAATTTACGTTCATGTATGGCGTGTTGGAAGCTTGGGATCAGACCGCCTAGGTCTCCGCCTTTGACCGCCACCCTGATCCACATAGCACCGGACACCCCATGATCCCTCCTGCAGGTAGGTGAACCCACTGGAGGGCGGACCCATGTAACTCCTTCGGGCTGAGCCCGCCGGGTCCCATGGGCAGAGAACCCGGCCCACCAGAATGCTAGCCCTCGAGTCCCTCCCCCCAGGCCTGGGTACCGTCCAAGTCCATGGTCCTCAGCTGGAAAAAAAGATGGATTGTCATCTCCAGGTTGGGGACAGGCTCCTGTCCCAAGTGGAGGACTTTTAAGTATCTTGGGGTCTTATTCACGAGTGAGGGGAGAATGGAGCGAGAGATTTGACAGATGGATCGGAGCGGCATCTGCCCGTGATGCAGACGTTGAACCGGTCTGTTGTGGTGAAGAAGGAGCTGAGATCTAAGCCAAAGCTGTCGGATTTACCAGTCAATCTACGTTCCTACTCTCACCTATGGTCACGAGCTTTGGGTAATGACTGAAAAGAACGAGATCGCGGATACAAGTGGCTGAAATGAGCTTTTGACAGAAAAATTCCATATTATCCACATTATTATTGCTATAATTAATGTATTATTATCTTAGAAATATATGCATGATACATCTTATCTCGCTTTCTTCGTAGGATCGCTGGACTCACCCTTAGAGATAGGTGAGGAGCTCAGTCATCCGGAGAGGCTCAGAGTAGAACCGCTGCTCCTCCATATCAAAAGGAAGCTAGTTGAGGTGGTTTGGGCATCTGATCAGGATGCCTCCTGGATGCGTCCCACTTGAGGTGTTTCGGGCATGTCCCTCTGGGAGGAGACCCTGGGGCAGACCCAGGACTCGCTGGAGAGGCTATGTCTCCCAGCTGTCTGGAATGCATTGGTATCCTCTCTGAAAAGCTGGGAGCAGATGGCTGGGGAGAGGGAAGTCTGGGCTTCTCTGCTTGAACTGCTGCCTCCGTGACCCAGACCTCCGGAAAAGCGGTAGAAGATGGATGGATGTATGACTGTTGTGGAGAGTTTCTCCACAAGAACACAAACAAGCAGAAAAACAGCCACCTCATTAGTCTACAGGCCCATAAAAAGGTCTTAAATTTGATTATCTAAACTCATACACCTTATTATCCTTAAAAATGAGAAACAATCCTTGAATTCCTGCTCAATAACCTTAAAATAGCCTGCTCTGTAAATACTGGATTCACAGACATGACCCAAGTCTGAATTAGAGTGAAATTTATCATCACCGTCGCAGCTGAATACTTCCTGAGTTATTAACAATAAAAGCCCTCTACAGCAATTCAGTATTTCAGAATGGTTGTTTCTGTTATGTGCTTTTATTGGTAAACACCGTCAACCAGATATACTTGTCTGAAATCAGCAACATACAGCCGACAGATATAAAAGGAGTACAAATGAGTTTAGAGAGAAGATTCTTTAACAGCTAGGTTTGTTACCCTCATGTTTTAATGGAGTTTTGGACGTTGAATTATAAGTGCAGACTGTCTATTAGTGCCATGTGTAGAAGAGCTTGGGATACGAGGCGTATGCGACTTATAAAATACCAAAGTTTATTATCAGCTTCGCTCCTCTAACAAGTCTCATCTCAGTGCAGAATGCAGAAGTAGAAAGAGGCAGAACATATTCAGCTCTACATACTTATACCTACACATAACAAAAGACATGCATATCAAAGCTGACATCCCACATTATCTTAATCCCCCTCCTTTGTCTCTGTATCCCTCCACCTGGCCTTGGGAGGTCAGGGCGATCGATACTGGTCTCCACCCGCAGTGCCCGGATGCTCTTTGATCCCCCGCTGGCGGTTGAGACCTCTTGTCCTGTTCTGAGGTGTGAAAGACGCTTTACATAAGTAATCACCAAACATTCTCACATGCTTATACATATGTAGGTATATGGGATATATGATTAATATAGACCACAGCCCCCCCCAAACGACTAAGATAAAGGACCAACAGAAAAAATTCACAGTTTAAGATAATTATTATGACATACTAACCTGCTACACCTCTTGACAAGGAAGAAACTTTCCAGCAGCTATGCTCCTGTAGAGAATTCAGTGGTAATCATAATAGTGTAGTAATATCACAAGTCAGTCTTAAACTGTCACAGCACAATTAGTGAACAACTTTTGAGTAGTTTGCATCAGTCCTTGTGCCGTCTGGGTTTTAATCTTCTCCCGAATCTGCTGTGGGTCCGCTTGGGCGTCCTGGCGGGACCTTCCTGTAAGGAATCTGCAGCTTGGGGAGGAGAGTGATTATTTGTTCCCTGCAGGGGGGCTGAGTCTTTTCTCTTGGGGGGTCTACCCCGCCGAGGTGCTCTCGCCAACCGTGCAGGTTCGTCTCTCAACAAGAAGGCAGGTTTAAGTCTGTCAATGCTGACTGTTTCTTTTCTGTCCCCTAAATCAAGCACAAAATGTTTATCACCAGGTTCCAGCACTCTGAAAGGTCCGTCGTATGGTGGACGGAGGGTTGGTTTTAAAGCTTCATGCCTAACAAAAACGAATTTCAGCATTTTTCAAAGCTTGGGGAACAAAAAACCCGTGGAAAAGAGTGATGTGCCGGTCCGGGGAGAGTGTCGGTGTCCGTTGCTGCCTAAAAGCCTCGGGGCTGGAAGATGCCCTGGCTCTGGGTTCCTTGGTAAAAATTCACCCTGGGAGCCTGAGAGGTGTGCAAAAACTAATTCTGCTGGGGAGGCATCTAGATCCTCTTTAGGCGCAGCAACGCAACCCCAATAAAACCCAGGGAAGTTTATTTACCCAATTTTGTGTCCGTTAGTGAGGCTCTGAGGGCGGCCTTTAAAGATCTGTGAAAACGCTCGCATAACCCATTAGCCTGAGGATGATAAGCGGTGGTGCGGTGAATTGTCGCTCCTAAGCTGCTGGCCATGGCTGGCCAAAGCTCCGAGACAAATTGAGGCCCTCTATCGACGTGATGTCCGATGGGACGCGAAACGTGCCACTCAGTTTGTTAAAAAAACGCGAGCGACTCCCTCTGGCTGTGGTTGATGCCAGAGGGACCGCCTCAGGCCAGCGCGTAGTACGGTCTATCATTGTTCACAGGTGAGTGAAACCCTTGGGAGGAAGTGTAGTGGTCCCACGAGTCGACATGAACTGGGTCCGAACCTTCTAGCTGGGATTTCGAAAAGGCTCCTAGAGGGGCTTTTGTGATGTTTAGTGTAGTATGTTGGCGCGCTGACAAGACATGCAAAGTCTTATGCCCATTCTTTTACGTTTTTTGCGGCAGGCCGGGCCCACACAAACCTTTTCGGCGAATCATTTTATAAGCCGAAGCGCGCACACCCGGGTGCGCGAGGGGTAGAATTGAGTTCGAAAATACGGCAGCGCCATGCAGCTGGGACTACCGGGCGAGGTCGCCGTTTGAGATGTCGCATATTAGGGGGGCAACACCGTCGCGGTAAACCCCTTTCCTCCAGCCTTAACCCTGTTTGGTCCAGACAGAAGTGTTCGCGCACGTCTGCCGTCACTACTTTGCTTCCTCCGCCATGCTGCGTAAATCTATCCCTACGTGGATTGGGGCCGCGTATGTGTCCGTGTTGGCGAAGAGTTCTGCGGCTGAGGTAGTATAATCTGTCTCCTCGCGTTCTGGCATGTCACAGCGCGAGAGAGGTAGTCTGCTACCACGGTTAAAGTTATTGGCCTGCACATGTCGAATGTCTGTGGTTAACTCTGAAATCGCAGCTAGCTGTCTTTGTTGCCTGCCTGACCACGGTTCGGAAATTTTAGCCATCGCAAAGGTGAGCGGTTTGTGGTCTACAAAAGCCGTGAAACGCCGCCCCCTCCAACCAGAACTGGAAGTGGCGGATGGATAAATGAAGCGCTAGCAGCTCCCTGTCAAAAGTGCTGTATTTACGCTCAGTTTGGTTTAACGATTTGCTGAAAAATGCCAAAGGTTGCCAGGTTCCGCCAACGTGTTGTTCTACAACCGCCCCTATGGCCCAGGTCTGAAGCGTCTGTGGTTAGCGCAATGCGGGCCGAGGGATCAGGGTGAACCAACAATGTTGCGTTAGCTAGGGCACTTTTTACTTCCCGCGAAGGCGCGTCGCGCTCCGGGGTCCATTCGACCACGTTGGAAGGTTTTTGTTTTCTGAGCGCGTCATATAGGGGGCTGCATGAGGCTGAGCTGCGCGGGGAGGAAACTGTTGTAAAAATTAACCATTCCTAAAAATTCTTGCAGCGATTTGGACCGTTTGTGGCTGTGGAAAATTTTTTTTACTTGCGCAAACTTTGTCTGGCAGTGGAACTGCCCCCCTTCGGTGAAACTCTGGTGTCCCCCAAAAATCAATTTGTGACACGCCGAATTTGCATTTGGCTGGATTGATTATAACCCGTGCTCTTCTAGTCTCTGAAAAACCATAGTGAGATGCTGTTCGTGTTCTTCCTCCAATGAGCTGGCTACCAGCATATCGTTGAGGTAGACGAACACGAAAGGGAGGTCACGTAATACCGCGTCCATCATCCGCTGAAAGGTTTATAAGGCTGCGCCTTTGAGGCCAAAAAGGCATCCGCAAAAAATTCAAAAAGACCGAAGGGGTTATTACAGCTGTTTTAGGAAGTCTTCTGCTCGAACGGGGACTTGGTGATAGCCATGGACCAGGTCTATTTTTAGAAAAAATGCACGCACCCCGCCAGATGTAGTGAAAACTCTTGGATGTGAGGAATTGGGTAGCGGTCATGCGCTGTCGCATTGTTTAATCTGTGGTAATCGCCGCAACTCGGTCTCCAAGAACCGTCAGGATTTTCGGGGCCATGTGTAGTGGCGATGCACAGGGGCTTTTTGAGCATCTGATAATGCCTAGTTTTTCAAGGGTGGTAAACTCGTCCCGAGCTATGGCGAGCTTGGTCGCGTCTAAGCGCCGAGCTTTGGCGAATACGGGTGGGCCCGTTGTGGGAATAAGTGGTCGACTCCGTGTTTAGCCACTGTAGCTGAGAATTTGGGAATTGTGACGTGCTGGAAATTGGGTGAGGAGTTGATCAAACTTACCTCCTGCTGTAGTGACGCTGGCCTGCACGGGTGGAGAAACTCGAGCTAAGCAGGGAATAGAAGCAAATGACAGTGCATTAACCAAGCGTCTATTTGCTAGATCGACTAATAGCCCATGTGCACACAAAAAATCCCGCGGCCCAACAAGTTAAAACTCACCGCCGCTACAAACAAATGTCCATCTGTAGTTGCGGCCATGAATGCAGAGGGGCAGGTTCCTTTCACCATAAGTGTTGATGATGGAGCCGTTGGCTGCCATCGCTCCATTGCCCCGGGGGCCATGGCCCGGTCTGCGTGGGAGGGCATGATAAAAACTCAGTTGAGCTCCAGTGTCACTTAGGAACTGTTTGCGGTGTGTCCATCAGTCACATAAAGAAGTTATTTTTTTCGCCAAGAACCGCAGCCGTTAACGGTCTTCTGCGTTTGGACGTTTTCCCGAACTTTTGAAACTTGCAGGGGGGAACGCATTTGTACGCCCCCTCGGCGAAACGTGTGGTGGTAATAGCAGATGTCGTATCCGCCTGCTGCGTCTTGGTCGGTGTTGCCGCCATGGTGGGCGGGCTCTGCTCGGTTGTCCGTGGTTCTCCGTTGCTCTGGGCATCTTGCGGATGCTGCTGTGGCCACCTGTTCCCCTGCAGGTGTTGGTGAGTCGCTGCGCTTCTCGGGCCAGCGCGCGGAAGTCCTGCTGGGTGCTGCACCGCATGTTGATCAGCGTCCCTCTCATGTGTGGCGGCAGAGTTGCTGAGGAAGATGTGTTGGAAGAGGAAGTTGTCGTTGTCCTCCTCCTTGAGCTGCAGCATGTCCTCCATGAGGGCCTTGGTCTGCATCCTCTGTGGCCGTAGATCGCCAGGATCTTCTCTGCTCTCTCCTCGGCTGAGGGGACGAAGTTCTCGACGATGGTCTCCTTCAGCTCTGTATCTGTCATTGGCAGGCGGCTGTCGGATTATGCTCCGCGCGCATCTTGACGTGGTGGTGTCGAGTCTGGCGACGATGTGATAACACTTCGTCTCGTCCGCCGTTATGCCCGCCAGTGCAAACTGAGGCTCAGCTTGCTGGAACCACGAGCTCGGGTCTTCTTGCCAGAATTCTGGCAGCTTGACAGTGACGGCGCTTGTTGTGGGCCGTCCTGATGTGTCCGCCGGGTGAGAGCGCCTTTCTTCTGCTCTCACGTCGGGGCTGGTGCTCGGTTGAAGCCCCTATCTTCTGCTGTGGGGGAACGTCTTCCATCGTTTCCCTGTCTGCATGGGCGCGCGTCTACCTGGGTCGCCTCAGATGAGTCAATCGCGGAGGGAAGGGAACTACGCCTATGGATCCATCCTCGTGTCAGGGTCACCAGTAGTAGCAAGAGCTTGGAATAACGAGGCGATGCGACTTATAAACCAAAGTTTATTATCAGCTTCGCTCCTCTCTAACAAGTCTCATCTCAGTGCAGAAGCAGAAGTAGAAAGAGGCAGAACATATTCAGCTCTACATACTTATACCTACGCATAACAAAGACATGCATATCAAAGCTGACATCCCCACATTATCTTAATCCCCCTCCTTTGCTCTCCGATATCCCTCCGACCTGGCCTTGGAGGTCAGGGCGATCGATTCTGGTCTCCACCGCATCAGTGCCTCGGATGCTCTTTGATCCCCGCTGGCGGTTGAGACCTCTTTGTCCTGTTCTGAGGTGTGAAGTCGCTGTACATATGTAATCACCAAACATTCTCACATGCTTATACATATGTAGGTTATGGGATATATGATTAATATAGACCACACCATGCATTTTTACCTCCGCCAAGGGAGGAGGTAATGTTTTTAGTAGCGTTGGTTTGTCTGTTACCAACATAACTCAAAAAGTTAACAGATTTGATGAAATTTTCAACAAAGGTGTGTAATGGCACGGGGAACAGATGATTAGATTTTGGTGATGATCTGAGAGTGCATACCTCCACCAAGGGCTTTGTTTGCATTTGTGCAGCAGGATTACACAGCAACTATTGAATGGATTTGAATGAAATTTTCACCAGAGGTGGTTCTTGGGTTAAAGACAAACCCATTACATTTTGGTGATGATCTGAGAATGCATACCTCCATCAAGGCTCTTATCTTCTCACAGTGTGTTAGCAACAATACTTCAAAACTAATGGACACTTTGATGCAATTTTCACCAGAAGTGGCTCTAGGCCTACACACAAACCCATTACATTTTAGAGGTGATCCATGACAGACGGAAGGAGCCTTGGCCGAGGTATGCGCTCAGTGCTTTTCTAGTTTTTATTTATAATCAAGATTTAGTTCAGCGAAAGAAGATATTTTTTAAAAAAAAATTCCTACTCTGCTGTAATTATTTCTAATTGGCTTAATTTGCATCAAATGAATTTTAAAGTTATATTACTTATAAAGTTTAGAATTATTTTTGTTTTATTCCAAAATAAATGAAGAACATCAGGACAACCAATCCACTAGTTGTCAAATTGAGAGTCTGGAGAACAGGTGAAGGATACAGATTTATATCATATTAATATATTTGAATAAGGAGCATTATGAGGAAACATAACAAGGATGAAAAGTTGTTTCTTCTAAATAAAACTTCCGTCTCTATTAAAATATCAGGAACTAAAGCTATGTGATCACTGTTGAAAGTAGGGGATGGAAGATATTTTTCAGATTTAAACAATTTATGAATGTGCTGATAATTAAAAAAAAACTATGCAAAAAATTATGGTCAGATATTCAGAAATTTATTTTTCAGCACAAAACAGTTTGTAATATATTTCTAACACTTTTGTGAATTAAGCTATATATAAAGATCGACAGTTTTTCCACTGCTGTAGGATGAATTCATTAATGCCACATAATATTCACAGCTATGTACAGTATATAAAAAAAAATTTACAAGCAGCATAATCTTTATTTTAAAGGTCAAATTGCTGTTGCGGACTTCAGCCACTTCTATTTTAGTTGGAGATGGGCAAAACGGCTCTTTGGCTGGCAAAGGTTGCAGACCCCTGACCTAGGGGAAACACTGCTTCCCCATTACATAAACAGAGCTAGAAACAGCCCTGTTTATTTGTCACAAGGAATATGAATTATTAACCTTTATTACAGTTACATTTGAATCAGCGGAGAAGAAAAACCAATCCCAACAACTGGTTGAATAATAGGTCTTTTTTATTAACAGACATGAAAATGTCGACAGTAACAAAATTTCTTTAGTCCATTAAAAAAAACAAAAGTGGGCGGGTTGATAAGACTCCTCCCACAAAATAACTTAATAATAATGAGGGAGCAGGTTAAAGAAGACGGTAGGTTGTGCTCTGATGTGTAGATGTAGCCGACGTTCCCTCTTTGTTCGTGGGCTTTACTGGCTGCAGCCTCCGCGTCCAGAAGAAGGGAGAACGGGCCACATCAGATACAGTATTAGATTAAAGTGGTGGGGTGGGGGCATGTCAGAAAGCAGGATCGGAGTTAGACGACGAGCCCTCCTAAACACACTTCCGAGGCCACAGACTGCTAGTACATGTACAAAGCTAGAGATTAAAGTTTCCTTTCGTTCACTACCACACTAACTGCACACCTATATACTGTGTTTTAATAGCACGATTGAGTCAGCAGGCTAATTTAGATCCACTTCATCGGACGGCTCCCTCAACCGGACAACAAGACGGAACGGAAGCAGACGTGGAGGCGAAGGAGCAAAGAAAAAAAAAAAAAACACAATTTAAATAATGCTGGAATAAGAGGTGTATATACAAGGGGGGGGGGGGGAGCTGTCAGTGTGGGAGTTCCTTGACGATACGTGTCACTGTGACAAGACGTTTCTGAAAATCCAGCTGCTTAAATGAGATCAACCCACGACGTCCACAGCAAGCTACCAGGCCTCGTTGTCACGGCTCCCATGCAGCTGAGCTTGTCCAAAAAAAAAAAAAAAGCTATCAGGATGTTTTAATGCTACTTATTGTCACAGCGGTTTCTATGAAATCCTCCACAAACTACCCAGGTGGAGTACCAAGACCTCAGGCCCTATTATGACCATCTAACGCACCAATCTGTCTGTGTGTTATGCCACTGGTTCTGGTTGTTTCTAGTGACGCACTGCCAAGCAGGAGTGATATCTTTTATAAAAGAGGTCCAGCCGGACACAAAGTTTACAGCAGCACAATGACACTGAGCTTTTGACAACAAAACTACTTCTCAAGTTGGAGCTACATTAACAATCAGTATTTAAGCAGTGTGTTTGCCACTACTTCTTCACCTTGAAAGGCTTAAACAGTGATGCTCCCATAAAATTATGTTTCCTGTGCAACTGCCTTTTAAGAATGATATGATGAGCCATTCTGGTTTTTTATTGGATGTTACACCCAAAACACAGCTCCGAACAACATTTTTTAACTTTTTACTGGCAAAAATCTTTTGTTTTTATGCTGTGGTATTAGCAAAATGAACTGACACACCCATATATGGTGTTTGCATTTCTGACATGGCAACTTTGACTTATGACCTTCATAACAGAGTATCTCAAGGAGCGGCGAATGCTAACGAACATAGCGATTTTTTGGATTTGCCAACTTTTTTGACAAATGCTGGAGAAAATTAAGCTAGTATCTCACAGAATGGCGTTCACAAATCCTGCTGTTTTTTTTTTTTTTTGTTTCAGGGTTGAAAAAAAGTTGCAAAACAGTTTGCAGAGTTTTGTCGTGAAGGTTTTTAAACAGTTGCTAGTGTTCACTACTTGGCAAACTAAAAATAATGTTAGTGACAGTTTGCAACTGTTTGAAGAAAAATACATTAGCCAAAAAAATTTGAATGTTTTCAAAATTTGGGGGCAACAAGAAAAAAACTGCAATCTGTTCAGCAACCCCTGACGAAACCCCAAAATCACTACATTAGCCAGCATTCACCAATTCGTGAGACACCGAGGTAAAACTTAAAGGTGTCAAGACCAAGTTGACACGAAGACATACATAGTAGGAAGTCTTACGGTGCATTCAGACCAAACACGAAGCAAATTTTTCAGGTGGTGCGATTACGTATAAAGTCAATGGAAAGACACGAACACATGAACTCGCTCCAAGTGATGCAAACACATGCAGATTTGCGTCCTTGCAAGTCGAACTTTGTTCAACTTCGGCAAAAAAATCTGCTTGATGCTTGGTTGTGACAGCCAATCAGTAATGAGATTCCATCACCGGGAATGAATAACAACAGTGGAGAATAAATTAGTTTGAAAATGAGACCGCCACTCACCAGAGACAGATGAACCAGAGCTTCACAGCTGAGACAACATCCTGCTATGCTGCTACTTATCTGCTAACAAGAGCGAGCAGCTCGTCAAACTGGACACTGGTCTGCTTTGTTTAGTGCTGAAAACAGCCAACATCAAGATGCAGTTTGTGGGGGAGGCAGTGACGTTTTCACAACTGTTTCCCCCTCAAACGTGACGGCATTTTCTGAGGATTTCCATAGCAGGTACAAAGCAGCTGCAGAAATTATGAAGTACGAGTAGAGCGCTGCAAACTTTCACCTTGCGTTTGGTTTGAACACACCATTAGTCTCGTCTTGGTACGCTTTGGTCTCAGTGTGGTCTTGACTAAAAAACTAGCCAAATTTACCACTTGATATTTCAGAAAAGGATGCCAGTTCTGCTGCAGTTTTAGAGCTGCTATAATATTGGTGCACCTGAGCGTTGCTTGGGCCTGAACGTCATGGCACCATCTATCAAGTGGACTTTTTCACCTTCCAAAAACCCTGTCCTGAACACCAGATTTGAGGCTCAAAATATTTGGGAAAATATAAAAAAATAATCAGAATCTGCTGGCCTGCTGCAGTTAAAAATCTACTAAAATGCAGGATGGGCTGACAAAATAATAACGAGCGATGAAAATCAGAGGCACAGAGGGTTGTTTATATTCAAGTACAGCCACAACACGAGGAAAAAAAAAACAGAGTCTGACTGAAACGTTTCCAGCATTGTGGAGGAAAGCAGCGACGGAGCGGTGAGGTGAGCTGGGTGCTGTGGACATGTGTGGACGAGAGTAGTGTGGAACCATAATGTCAGAGTCGGCAGATCAAACACCTGCCGCTCCGCTCACGGTTTATTTACCCTTTAACTTCCTTTGAGACAGACACGGGTGAGCGGGGAGGACATGAACAGTGTTACTAAGACAGGAGCCTCTATACACTGTAGTGTGCGTGTACTGTGTGAATATTTAACGTGCGTCTCCCTTTGTTCAGCAGCTGTGCGTCATTAGGCTTCGCTCTCCCCAGCTGACGAGGTGTTTTGTACTTCCTCCTCCAGGATAGGGACGATCAGGTTGTCCTTGGACATCAGATTGTACTTCATCACGAAGCGCGTGAACCGGTGACACAGGAACGTCTCGTTCTAAACGCACACAAACACAAAAACAACAGCCATGAATCTCAGCAGGTGATAACTTCTTCAAACAGTGGTGCTCTGAGGACAACAGGAAACTGACGACAGCAGCGTACATCTGTGGCTGTTAAATTTCAAGGGGTCACTGACTGCACTTTTTTACACATATTAACATCTCACTCATGTCTTAATGAAGTGCTTGTGACATATTTTGTTCACATTTTCTTTAATTGTTTAATTATTGAAGTAAATTTGTTTTTTATTTTTCTTGGCTTTCTTCAAACGCTCTGATTCAAAGCCCGTCACTTTAAGAAACAGACTTCAGCTGTTCAACTCCACCCTTCCTCTTACATCACTTAGCCATTAGCTGAGTAGCTTCTAGCCAGCTCCTTCCAGCTTGGGCAATGTCTCACTCTGCAATACGCCTCTCCTCTTTCACGGCCAGCCGGGGGATGCCCCGTCACGAAGCGGCTCTCAGCGGCTCTCAGCTCGAGAATAGCAAAATTACAAGGAAAAAAGGCTCTCAAATTTTACACGAAAAGCTGCAAATTTAGAAGAAGAAGCCAACTTTACTGTCATTCAATCCATACAGCCAATCATGTACAGTAGAACGAAATCATGTTTCTCCTATGGTTTCTATGGACACACCCACAAACTATCCAGGCAGAGTACCAAGACCCCGGGCCCTATTATGACCATCTTCTTCTTCATCTCCTTCTCCCTTCAGCTGCTCTCTTTAGGGATCTCCACAGCGGATCATCTGCCTCCATCTCACCCTATCCCTTGCATCTTCCTCTGTAACACCAACCCTCTCCATGTCCTCCTTCGCTACATCCATGAATCTTTTCTGTGGTCTTCCTCTTTTCCTCCTGCCTGGCAGCTCCATCTTCAACATCCTTTGCCCAATATATCCACTATCCCTCCTCTGCACATGTCCAAACCATCTCCACCTTGCTTCTCTTACTTTGTCTCCAAACCGCTCAACCTGAGCTGTGCCTCTGATATACTCATTTCTAATCTTGTCCCTCCTAGTCACTCCGAATGAAAATCTTAGCATCTTCATCTCTGCCACCTCCAGCACCACCTCCTGTCTTTTTGTCAGCGCCACCATCTTCAAACCATACATCATCGCAGGTCTCACTACCATCTTGTAACTCTTCCCTTTCACTCTTGCTGCTACCTTTCTGTCACAAATCTCCCCTGACACTCGTCTCCACCCACTCCACCCTACCTGCACTTGTCTTCACCTCTCTTGTACATTTTCCATTGCTTTGGGTGGTTGACCCCAGGTATAAGCGACTTTCACATCTCGGCTCGCGCAAAACATCATGGGAACGTGGCTACCAAACATGCTCTATCGATACATTTAATTTATGGAAAGTTCGTAGGGGTCTTCCCGGTTGTACCCGCAAACGCAAGGATAAACTAGTTGCGCTTGCATTCATGGCCACATTGCAGAAATTGGCCAAAATGGCCCCCCCTGTATGTATGCTGACATAGCAGAATTTTTCTTGTCAAAGGATCAAGCACCCTTACTTGCAAGACTCCGAAACGACTACAAAGAAGGTAAGCGAGTGGTCTGACAGTTCAACTTTGGTTTTGTCATTCTGAGTAAATTTCACTACAAGGCATAGCCTGCTTACTTAGATCTATAGGTCGATACTACTATAGTTTAAGTACCACACGTTTTCAATGATTTGCAATTTTATTTTATACCAGCCTACTTATCAATGGCCTTAATTACATGTGTGTGTAGATCAAGCTTCATTACCAATATACAAAGAACTATATCCTAGACCCAGGCCTGCCTGTCCGTATCTACTACTTCAAGGTTTAGACTCGTGTCAATTAGGCTAGAACTTGAACAATACACAACACTATTTAATTATGTTATAATATAGACTTACTGCTTTAATCCAACAATTATGTCCGTCCAGATCCTTCAGCTTCATGGGGAATGTATATAACGTGAATGGCAGCAGACATGCACACATGCTGGTCTCGAAGTTACACACTTGTATGCTGCAAGTTTTCTTTTTCCACCGCTCTAGATGATACATGCCGTTCCACACTTCACTATGGCACAATGTGCACCTGGCATAACGGCGATTCAAAGCTTGAAGCAGACTTTAAACGGCAATTGTTCAGGTGTGACAGAACTGTCTATACAAAAGCAAGGCAGCTACCGGAATGTTTGGTAGTCGTGAACTTTGAACTCACATAGTCCGCACTAGGGATGGGCATTCGGTGAAATTTTCTTCACCGATCGTCGGGAGAATTAATGATTAATAATCGGTTAATCATTAACATTTTTAGGTAGGTAACAAGGCAGGTAGACTACATTAGAACATCAGGTATCAGCACGGAGCGCCGCACAACTCAAATCCACCTCTCTCTCTCAAATCTCTCTCTCTCTGTTCGCTGTTGTCGTGTTGGCTCGGCTCGGGAATCTCGCAAGCTGATTGGCCGAGACGTTTCACCCCGCAATCTGATTGGCCGAGACGTTTTACCCAGCTCTCTCTCCCTGCCGAGCGGCCACCCAACAAACGAAGACCGCATTCATTGCTCTATCGCTCGTGTTACTTAGTCTAGCCGCGCAGAACTTTTTGCTGTTCTCTTGTGCCATTTTGTGCGAAATAGTCTTCACGTCGAGCCACTATGCCGCCTCCTGCAGCTTCCCTCGACGTGTGTACACCGAATCTTCATGACCTTCTCAATAAAGTTTCTGAAAAAAAAAAAAAGAATCTTCACGACCGCCATTACTCAGCGCGCAACCACTGTTGGCGGTTTCTTCGCGTAATAAGGGTGTTCCATGGACCCTGTCGATAAGGTATATTTGTATGCTGCATTGCAGTGATTGCAGTACATCTGGTCATTTTTTAAATTGAAATGGTCCCACGCAACACTTCGCCGTAACCGCTTCATGATTTGGCGATTGCCTTACGGAAGCACGCATGCATCAACTGAGGCACGCCAGGGTACGGCGATGGTGTAATGTTACCCCCTGGTGCCCAAATTTTGCCATTGCATTGTTTGAGGACGGCCGTGCACTAGGCCTTAATAACCTCGGATTGTTTTTAAAAAAAAAAACGGTTTGTCGACGAAAATGAACTTCCTCGGTGAAATTCTTAATGATCAATTATCGGTTAATCGGTAAATTATGCCCATCCCTAGTCCGCACATGTGTACTCGTAATGCGAAAGTCGCTTATTCAAATTCATCTACTTTCATTGCCTCTACTCCTTCCATCTTCACCATTACACCTGCCTCCCTCTCATTCACACATGTATTCTGTCTTGCTTCAAATGACTTTCATTCCTCTTCTCTCCAGAGCATACCTCCACCTCTCCAGGTTCTCTTCCACCTGCTCCCTACTCTCACTACAGATCACAATGTCGTCTGCAAACATCATGGTCCATGAAGACTCCTGCCTGACCATCACCATGGAAAACAAGAAGTGGCTCAGAGCCAATCCCTGACGTAACTCCATCCCCACCTTGAACCCATCGGTCACTCCTACAGCACACCTCATCGCCGTCTCGCCGTCCTCATACATGTTCTGCACCACCCTCACATACTTCTCTGCCACTCCTGAATTTCTCATACAGTACCACACTTCCTTTCTTGGCACCCTATCGTATGCTTTCTCTAGCTCCACAGAGACACTGTGCAACTCCTTCTGACCTTCTCTATAGTTCTCCCTATTACCCTATTATGACCATCTAAAGCACCAATTTGTCTGCGTCTTACCCCAGTGATTTTGGTCATTTCTAGTGACGCGCTGACAAGCAGGAGTGGCGTCTTTTATAAAACGGGTGCGGCTGGGCGCAAAGTCAGGGCACGGCAAGTTTACAGTTGCACAATGACACTAAGCTTTTGACCAACAAAACTACTTCAAGTCAGAGTTACATTATCAATCAGTATTTAAGCAGCGTGCTTGCACTCTCCATTACTTCTTCACCTTGAAAGGCTTTTAAACAGTGGCGCTCTCATAAATTATGTTCTCACACAACTGCCTTTTAAGAGTGATATGATAAGCCATTCTGGGGTTTTTTTGGATGTTACATCCAAAACACAGCTCTGAACAACATTTTTTTAACTTCTTACTGGCAAAAAACTTTATGCTGTGGTATTAGCAAAATGAACTTTGACAAGTGCAAATTTGAGTTTTTTGTCTTTAAAAAATTATGGCTTTTCCCTTTTGCATTTCCAACTTTTTTCCACTAAATTTATGGATTTTTACAAGTAATTCAGAATTAAACCAGAATGAGCTGAAAATGGGGGGGGGGGGGGCTTTGTTAGGTAGTAGAGGTGGCTGAGTTCTAGTTAAAAGAGAAGAATTCATCCCAGGCAGCACTAACTGGATCAGGCTAAAGGTTAGCTTCCTGAGGCTACATGACGTGCCAGTAAACACTTTTAATCCACCACTACTTTAAAGGACAAACAGACTGGATAGCTAAAAGAAGCAGGTGACAACAACAGGAACATGGAGCCATCTCCATCAAATCACAGTTCATTTGTTTTTGTTTTTGTCCCATTTTTACAACCATTCACTCCATTCTGTAACTGTTTCCCTCATTCTCATCCCTAACATGGCTAAACTATCATTGTGCCAAGTCGTAGAAGGAGTTCATGACCTCAATCTGGCAGAGCGCCCATCTTTATCAGACACAGTTTAATCTGAGCCCAGCTTCACAATCAACCAACCCACCTTGCAGCGAATTCCACCCTTCATGTCAGGGCTGGGGAAAGAAGCTTTAAGTAGTGATCCAAGCTAAACACTGCCAAGTTCATAAAACAAATCCATCCAGCTCATAAAGTCAAGTTTACAAGCTGAAAATTTAAGATGGGAAAAAATTAAATAAAATTTTAACTTGTGTAGATTTTAAAAAGGCAGATTTATGAGTGTACCACCCACCTCATACTTGTCAAATATCTGGCGATGATGGAAGTAGGCGTGAGAGAATATCCTATAGATGCGCCGACAGACAGAGCCCAGCTTGGCCACAGAGGACTCCTTGATGCTCACCCTACAGTAAACACACAGTGGAGATGGAGTCCCCAATACTAAAACATGCACAATATGTTCCTGAAAATGTTTTATGATAACAGAATTTTTAGGGAACGGATGGTGGAATGTGTGGCTGGTTAGACTGACAAAAAACAGAAGCTAAACCAGGATATGGCAATTAATAATAATTAGAAAGACATGGAGCTGCTTTAAGGAAAAAACTGACCTGCTGGGGAAGTATTTGTTGCTATTGAGAAGGCAGGCAGCTCCGTCCAGCGTGTGCCTGGTGTAGTCGATGGCAGGGCACTGCGTGTGTGTGTGTGCAACAGAACACAAAAACAACCCATCAGTGAGCAGCTACATCGGATGTGAGTGAAAATGGCGTGCCACCTCTGACTCACCTCTTTGGGTGTCTTGTGGGCGGCACATAGAAAGATCCACTGCTCCGTGGCCGTCATCTGGGTGCAGGTGTCCGGATGACACTCGCTCTGCAGGAACACACGCAGATGCTTAGACTACTGTGAGCAAACCGAGCTTTCGGTCTGAATTATCTTTCATACTCTGGGTCCTTATTGATTCAGTGAGAGAACATATCGATCTCAGACACCCACCAACCAGCTGTTCGGATCTGATCGTGGGGAACAGCTCTAAAGAAGATTGAGGAGAGGAGGCTCTACCAAGGCCCAATAAAGGCTAAAAATAGTAGCTGTGTTAGGGTGTGAAAATGGTACAAAACTACTTTTGCAGAGAAAAAAAGAAAGAATGAACAGAACAGCAGCAGCTTGGACATATTTCACTCTTGTAAAAACAACAGATTTTCTTTGGACATTCGCAGTAATTTGTGACTAACTACTTATGATGAGTTGGCATGACAGAAAACGTGCGGTCTCACTTACCTGCAGTTTTACAGCTAGTCCATTGAGCTCCAGACAGAATTGCCTAGAGAACAAATCCTCTGATTAGACAGTATTTAATCAGCATATGAAAGGTTACGGACAGTTTCTAATTAACCAGGACAAATAATCTGCTGAGTGGGAACAGGTTCTGACCATGAGCTGACCAAGTGTGTGAGCAGCATTTCTACCTGAGGTGCTCATACTTCCACACCCCTTCATCCTGACCCTCGGGAGGTTCCAGGATTTTGTCAATGTTGGAGCAGTCCGAGCGGATGTTCTGCTGGATGTACTGAAACGGAGGCATTGAACGCACATTAGCACAAACGTTCACACTACCACTGTAAAACAGGTGGTGGAGTGGCCAAAAATTGTACTCAAGTAAAAGTACTGTTACCCTATGATGTTAACTACTCAAGTACAAGAGCAGACGGCAAAAAAGTTACTTGAGCTGTAATGACAGTCAAAAATCTGTGAGGTTTTTCTCCTAAATTTGCAACTTTAACCTCAAACATTTAGGACCTCTTGAACGTACAATAAAAAATGTTTTCTTTGTAGATTTTAAGTTTTTTTCTCATGTAAAGTTGTGAATTTTATTATCTAAATTTGCAGCCTTTTAAGTTCTGCCAAGAAGGTAATGTGATTGAGGCAGTTTGTCTGTCTATTAGCTAGCACTATTACACAAAAATTGCTGGATGGATTTTGACGAAATTTTCACCAGATGTGACCCTTGGGCTACGGATGAACCCAATAGATTTTGGAGGTGATCCGAGAATGCATACTTCTGCCAGAGCCCTATATTTCATTTTAATGTGATCGTATGTCAGTCAGCAGGATTACACAAAAAAATACAGGATGAATTTCAGAGGGACAGAGGTATGGACTGATGGAGGGACAGACAAAGCCTTTCTGAATGCCCTCTAATTTCTAATAAATTTGCAAATATTGCCTTGTACATTTGAGACTTTATTCTCATAAATGTGTGGAGGGTTTTTTCTTGATACATTTCAGACATTTTTCTTGTGTTTTATCACTTTTTCCTCATAAATTTGTCAATTTTTTCCCCATTAATTTGTGACTGAGACCAAATAGTAGAATAATATCAGCTTGACATTCATTCAGTTCAAATCCTTGTGATTTATTAACCACATAAATCTGGAAAATGTATTCATATGTAATGTTTTCTAATAAAACTAACTCTTTTCTGTCTATCGGGTGTACTCAACACCTTGACGAATCTATGCCACAAAGAAATACAGCACTTCTGAAGGCAAAAGTAGGTCCAATCCTGTATTATACCAAATAAAGTGTATAAATTACAGCTTAGCACCTTACAACCTAAAATTAGCTGGGGCGCACACTCATACATCAAGTCAACACACCTGTTGGACAGCCAGGGTACTGTCCATCTCCTCAAATGACTCATCCGGCCAGTTGTAGAAATCCTACAGATGAAGGAAGGACTGGTTCAGTGAAAACATTTTACAGTCGACAGAGTAATGACACAGATCAACCTGAGTTTCTCACATATTCGGTTATATGATGGTATATAAATAAACAGCCAAATAGTGACATTTTACGGTGCGACACACGACAGACATGAATGGAGGTAGATCATATTGTCTAACCAACAATGGGCTGGGCCTTCATTCAAAGATGAAAAACGTTCTTAAGTAAGACGTTAATAAACATTTATTTTCTAAATTAGTCAACAGCACAAAGCTAACTTGCTAGTTAGCCAAACAACATCTAATGAGGTTTGACAGCTTCCAACAAAATTACACACTAGATCGAGTTAAAGATATTCTCCGGGTTGGAAAATTACTTAAACCAACAACTGTCACGTGAATTCACGAGACTAAAAAGGAGCAAAAGTCATTTTCTGACTCCAGGAACTAGACGGGAGCAGCCGTTAGCATTAGCATGTTAGCCGCGTCCAGGTCGAGCTCTTCCTGTCTACTGTCTGAGGAAGTTATCCATAAAAACTAACATAACACAGTAATATTCAGCGGTGAGGAGTAACAGAGGCGTCTGTAAGCCACGCCGAAACGTCCCCGCAGGGTGAAAACAGACCTTCGCCTTGGTTCCAGGCCGATTCCTCCTGAGAACTGCAGTACCCTCCGCCATGACCATCTCGACAGACTGCCCGGATGTTCGTCAGCGGAGCGGAAACGTCAGCGACAAAGTTCGGAGGATAGAGTGGGTTTGCTTGTGATTTGAGAGAAATTCAGCAAAAATTCCATCCTAATAATAATTAACCTTGTTTTCTTTTTAATGTGCTGCGGAAATTAAGTGCAAATTCTAACGTGAATTTGTTTTTTGAAAAATGTATTTTTCCTTTTTTTTTTTTTTTGCTCCTGAAATTTAAAGTTAAAATTTTAGCTTTAAATGGGACTTTCCCTCTTTTTCAGATTTTTATTTTTTGCTCTTTTTCTGGTGAAGGACGAAGCTAAAATCTTTACAAATAATCCAGTGAAGTCCTTCTTAACTGTGATTTTAATTCATTCATTCATTCATTCATCTTCTACCACTTAATCCTTTTCGGGTCGATTTTAATTCACTTAACTAAAGGTTTATTATACCATAGTTCAGCAAAATATTGTGACGTATTAGGGGTTCACGCAAGAAAAGGAGAAGATGAATGTGACAAAACAGGCTTTATTGAAACACACCCTGAACACAGACAGGAGGGGAGGTCATTCTCCCAGACCTCCGTTTCAATCAGGGTTACACAACACATAATCAGTCTTGCTCTAATTCTACCTATAACACTGCTGGGTCATTATAACGCAGTTATAATGACACAGCAGTATAATAACACAGTAATAACATTTAAACACACACAACAATAATGTCCTCTGCTGGTAAAGCATGCTGGGAAAAAGCCTGCTCCCCTTTACACAGCCCCGATGTTACACTGCCCCCCCCCCCCGGACTGGTTTCTGTCCCCAGAAAAATGAAAGTCCAACTCACAAGTCCAACACGAATCCGTCCAGGTGTCGGGGTAGCCTCCGTTGCCAATGACCAGCACGTAGACCCACCAGTGTCCATCTGTGTCTCGGTCGGAGTATCTGGTCGGGGTGAAGGCTCCAGCTCGACCACCAGTAGGGCGGATGACTGGTACGGGGCGAGACGGTCACGGTGGAGTACCACGACCCGGTCCCTTTTCTTTAGCCTCACCCTGTACACCGCATCCGACAGTCTCTGAAGGACCACGCACGGTCCCGACCAATGGCTCGACAGTTTTTGTGACCGTCCTCTTTTCCTCTCCGGGCAGAAAACCCAGACTCGATCTCCTGGTGCAAAGTCCCTCCCAGGCGGGCCGCTGGCCCGTGTCCGGCCACGGCGGGACCCGGGAAATGACCGGATCTCTGTCCTGCTCGCTCTGCAGCTGCTGCACCCCGAGGGCCTCTGTGACATCACCGCTGGGGGAAGCTGCCTGATTATCCGAGGGGAACTGTGTGCCGCTGTGTTATTCCTGCTCACAGCAGTCCGGAGAGCAGCAGCCCGTGGGATGGCCAGGTCTCAATCCTCTGCCCGCTGGCAGTGACAACAGTCCAACAGCTCCCGCAGCTGGCATGTCTGTCCCAATTCTAGCCCGCTGCAGCTCTGCTGGAACAATTCCCCAACCGCCTGCTGCGTTTCTGCTGACACATTGACCTGCTCCGCTGTGATCCTCCCCCTTGCTGTCTCTATCTGTGATCGTGCTCCCTCTGCTCATGCTGGTGGCGCCATTGTGCCCAGTCCTTGCGGTGACCCGCCCGGTTCGGTCCATCCTGGCGATCCTCGGTTGCGCAGGCCTCCGGGTTCCTCCTCTGGGTCCTGCTGCAGAGCGTGATGGTCCGAGTTCCCAGCCGGAGGGACAATCTGGCGGTATCAATCTTTGCGCTCCACTCTGCGAGCTGATCGAGTCCAATAATGCAGGGATCTTGGATGTCAGCCAGCCAGAACGGGTGGGTTGTGTTCTGGCCGGCCACCCCCACCACGAGAACTCTTCGCCCTCCCAGTCTGGTGCGCTCACTGGTAACTGTGGTGATGCAGCGCCCGGTGGGTTCCCACCCCTGCGGTGCCGTCTCGTCCGTGCCTGGCAGCACACCGGGTCGGACCAAGGAGATGGTAGAACCGGTGTCGATCAGGGCCTGGATCGGCGTGTTGTCCAGGCTGCACTGTAGGTATATCCCTGGCGAGAGTCCAATTCGGCCCACACGCAGTGACAGCTCATCGGTTTGTCGTGGGGTGGGTGCAGGGCAGAACCGCGCGATGTTTCCTGACTCCCCGCAGCGGAAGCATCCTTCCTCGCACCGCCGCGGCCGTCTTCTCCATGGGCGCACCGCCATGGTCTGACGCAGCTCCTCCTTCTCACTCTTAGCCGTGGCCTGGTTGAAGGCTCTCTGTCTCGGTGCCGATGCATCAGCTGTACAATTCATTAGCGGTTCCACCCGCTCCGCTTCTGCCATAGCAGTCTCCCAGCTGCTCGCAGCATTAATCCGGATGTGGCTCTGGAGCTGGGCCGGGCGGAGACCCCGGATGAAGTTCCAGAGGGCGAGCTTCTCCACTACCTCCGGTTCGAAATCCGGGTAGCTGCGCCGTGTCAGCAGCCGTATGTCCGCTGCGTAGGCTCCCAGGCTCTCCCGGCTGCCTCGCCGGCGGTTGGCCAGCTGTTCCTCTGCATGCTCAGCATTGGCCGCTCTCCCAAACCGCCTCCGGAGTGCTCCTTGTAGCACTGGCCAACTGCGGCGTTCCTCGGGCCGGAGATCAGACAGCGTGCAGAGAGCCCTTCTCTCCAGGGCCAGCGCGACCTGCACAGTGGTCTCTTCGGGTGGCCAGCCGTTCAGCACAGCAGCCAGCTCGACCTGGACCAGGTAGTCATCCAGCAGGGTTTCACTGTTGAAGTGAGGAATCTTGGCCCGCTGCCGGATGGGTGGGACAGTCGCCTCTCGGTCGATCACCGCTCCTGGTCGCAGTGGAATCGCCGGCCCGTCCTGCCATGAAAAGGACGGGGAGCGGGGCTGGTTTGCTCTGCTCAGCCCGCCCTGCCTCGAAAAAAGCAGAAGGCAGGGTACGCTGGTCCCGTCGGATCCGCTGCTCCGTTCATCCCGGCGAATAACTCCGGGGGTCGGTGTCTCAGCTCTGTCGTTCATCCCCAGCTGAGCGATGAATCGCTCCAGCTGCTGGATCTCCGCTCGGATCCTGGCTTCCATCTGCTCCATCTCCCATTCCTGACACCAGTGTGACGTATTAGGGGTTCACACAAGAAAAGGAGAAGATGGTTGCGAAGGAAGAGGCTTTATTGAAACACACCCTGAGCACAGACAGGAGGGGAGGTCATTCTCCTAGACCTCCGTTTCAATCAGGGTTACACAACACATAATCAATCTTGCTCTAATTCTACCTATAACACTGCTGGGTCATTATAACGCAGTTATAATGACACAGCAGTATAATAACACAGTAATAACATTTAAACACACAACAATAACATCTTCTGCTGGTAAAGCATGCTGGGAAAAAGCCTGCCCCCTTAACACAGCCCCGACGTTACAATATTACTGAAAATTACGGTGGCCCTGAGAGCTCAAATGCGCTGCAACTCAAAGGCACAGGTGCAAATGGAGAAAAGCAATTTTCTTTTTATCCTTTATGTTCGAAAAATTCTTCTATACCTTCAGTCAAAAACTAGACTGGATCAGAGTTTCAACAAATTTAATTACACTGGCCAGAGGAGAACAATGCAAAAATAGTCTCAGAACCTATTCGCGCACCATTCTGATTCAAACACACATCACTCAGTTCTTTAAGCCCCTCATTATCTGAGAGGTGGAGGAACATTTTGTCCATCATGATTGGTCCAGTACATCTGGTCAAAACTTGGTGTACAGATTATCTTTTTCTCAGGAAACATGACGCTCACTCAGTACCAGTCACACGGGAGCCACACAGAATGGACTAAAAACAAGATGATAACTAGTACAGCTGTTAACCTTTCCTGCTTCAGCCTCCAGACCGTGGTCGAGAAGCACAGGGGTGATGATCCTCCAGGGCCGAAGCTAATGTTAGCTCCAGGGTTAGCTCCCTTCTTTTTACTCACAACAACAGTGAGAAAGCAGAGAACAGGACACGGTGGCTTGCCTGAGGAGCTGTAGCATTTATTAAGCCTGCTTCACACTACACCTCTGTTGTCTGCGTATGTGTAACTAGAAACCTCGCGTGATGAAATTTACATCATCATCTCCACTCCGCTAGTGTCCGGAGTGCTCAACCGCGGATGACCGCGTAAAGCCCAAATTTTGTGACAGCGCCACCTGCCCACGACTTGAACTTTCTGGACCTTACTGGGATCAGTGGCTATACCTGCGTCGGATACAATGTGGCCCAGGTAGTTTACTCTGTGCCGAAAGAGGCAGCATTTGGTTGTTTCAGTTTTAAGTTAGCTCCAGAAAGTCTTTGGAAAACCTGACCTAACCGCTGCAACATCTCAGATACATCTCTGCTCAACACAATGATGTCATCTAAGTAGACAAGACAGGTCTCCCACTACATGCCAGTCAGGACGCGGTCCACTAACTGCTGGAATGTCGCCGGCGTGTTACACAGTCCGAATGGTATGCCGTTCCACTAAAATAGTCCACTCCAGGTGCAGAAAGCTGCTGCTTTGCGTGCTCTTGGGGACAGCTCCACCTGCCAGTAGCCAGAGGCGAGGTCGAGTGTGCTGAACCACTTAGCAGTGGAAAGGGTGTCCAGAGTGTCTTGGATGCGGGGAAGTGGATATGCATCTTTAAATGTGCACTCATTTAATGCTCTGTAGTCTATGCAAAGTTGATAATTACCATCTTTTTTACGAACCATGATGATAGGTGAAGCCCAACCGCTATGACTGTGGCAGGCCATGCCAGTTTCAAGACGCTGTTAAGATAAGATAAGCCTTTATTAGTCCCACAACGGGGAAATTCCAGGATTGCAACAGCACAGGGATAGCAACACTCAGAGCAACAATCAGAAGGCAAGAAAAAAAAACAAGCAAGCAAGAGCAGCTAATAAACATATGTACGTATTACTATAAAATATATATATATACACACACACACAGACACACAGTGCAGAGCATTGTAGCTGGATGGAATAAATATATGAATATATGAACACACAGTGCAGAGCATTGTAGCTAGATGGAATAAATATGTAAATATATAAACACCCACAGTACGGAGCATTGCAGCTAGGTGGAATAAATATGCAAGTATATAAACACACACAGTGCGGAGCAATGTAGCTAGATGGAATAACATGTAGATATATAAATATATAAACACCCACAGTACGGAGCATTGCAGCTAGACGGAACAAATATGCAAATATATAAACACACACAGTGCAGAGCATTGCCGCTAGATGGAATGAAACAGCATAACCGTCTACCCAGCTATCCTGCATGGTATGATTATGTGCCCATACACACTCTCACCCTCCATAGCGACCGGCATGCTCCTAGTTGTATGCCGGAGAGGACCACTGTGTAAGTCTATTGCATCTTCTGCATTCAAAAAACTATTAGTTTGTTACGTCTTTTTTGCTATCTCTGCGAGCAGCCCTGCTTAGGTTGTACAGTCTGACAGCCGTTGGTAGGAAGGACCTACGAAACCTCTCGGTTGTGCACCTGGGATGATGTAGTCTGCTGCTAAATGAGCTCCTCAGTGCATTCAGTATGTCCTGCATAGGGTGGAACTCGGACTCCAGCAGAGATGACAGTTTAGCCACCGTCCTTCTCTCTCCTATCTCCTCCATCGGATCAAGGCGCAGCCCCAGGACAGAGCTAGCTTTCTTAATCAGTTTGTTCAGTCTCTTCCTATCGGCTGCAGTAATGCCACTGCCCCAGCAGACCACTCCAAAAGTGATGGCTGATGCCACCACCGTGTCATAGAATGACTTCAGCAGCGCCCCTTGTACACCAAAAGACCTGAGTCTCCTCAGCAGGAACAGCCTGCGCTGTCCCTTCTTGTAGAGTGCATCAGTATTGTGTGACCAGTCTAGTTTATTGTTCAGATGAATACCCAGGTACTTATAGGATGTCACCATCTCGATGTCTGTTCCCTGTATATTTACTGGTACTGTGAGGGGCTGCCCATGCCTGCGGCAGTCCACCACCAGCTCCTTAGTTTTCCTCGCGTTGATCTGGAGGCAGTTCCGATGGCACCAGTCCACGAAGTCCTGGATAAGCCCTCTGTACTCAGCTTCATCTCCATTGGAGATGAGGCCAACGATCGCAGAGTCATCAGAGAACTTCTGTAGATGGCAGTGTGTTGTGTTGTGTGAGAAGTCCGCAGTATAAAGAGTGAACAGGAAGGGAGCCAGCACCGTTCCCTGGGGGGCCCCCGTGCTACTGATGATCGTGTCGGACACACAGTCCCGGGTTCTCACAAACTGAGGCCGGTTCGTGAGGTAGTCCAGGATCCATGATGACAGGTGCTGGTCCACCCCTGCGCGCAGCAGCTTGTCCTTCAGGATCATCGGTTGGATGGTGTTGAAAGCACTGGAGAAGTCAAAGAACATGATCCTCACCATATTCCCGGGCTTCTCCAGGTGGGACAGAGAACGGTGAAGGAGGAAGATCACCGCATCCTCCACCCCAATGCCATGCTGGTAGGCGAACTGGAGTGGATCCATCGCTGGTTCCACCAGGGGGCGGAGGTGAGCAAGGAGCAGTCTCTCCAGGGTCTTCATCAAGTGGGACGTCAAGGCCACCGGTCTGTAGCTGTTCAGGTCTTTGGGGTGGGAAGTTTTTGGTACAGGTACCACACAAGATGTTTTCCACAGCTGTGGTACCCTCCCCAGTTTCAGGCTCATGTTGAAGATATACGTCACAATCCCACACAGCTGGTCTGCACAGGACTTGAGGAGCTTTGCGCTGATGCCGTCCGGTCCCGGCGCCTTCCTCGCCTTGATCTTCCTCAGCTCCGTCCTCACCTGGGTCCTGGTCAGGGTCAGGATGGGGGGCTGTGTGTTGGGAGTGGGGGGGTGTTGGTAGAGTGGGGAGTGGGCAGCAGGACTTGATTTCTTTAGAGGCAGCAGTGGTTGTTGTGCAGTCAGGGGGGAGGGCGGTTGGTCAAATCTATTGAAAAACAGATTCAGGTTGTTCGCCCACTCCCTGCCCCCTGTGGCCTGGGGGGAGGTATTCTGGAGCCCCGAGATGGTTTTGAGGTTTCTCCAGACCCCGCTGATGTCGCTCTGTTGCAGCTTGTCCTCCATCTTCTTCCTGAAGCTGTCCTTGCCTTCTCTGATCTTTCTCCTCAGCTCCCTCTGTACGGACTTCAGCATCTCCCTGTTCCCTGACCTGAAGATCCTCTTCTTCTCTCTCAGAAGTGTTTTAATCTCAGGGTTGATCCAGGGTTTGTTGTTTGAGTGACGCCGTATGGTCTTGGTGGGAACGGATTTGTCCACACAGAAGCTGAGGTAGCCCGTGAAGGTGTGAATGAGGCCATCGATGTCCTCACCATGTGGATCGCAGAGCTGCTTCCAGGCGGTGGCTTCAAAACAGCCCTTTAGGGTGTCCATTGTCTCCTCAGACCATAACTCCACAGTGTGCATGGCCGGAGGTTGTCTGTGCACTAGGGGTTTGTACACCGGCCGGAGATGAACCAAGTTGTGATCCGATCTCCCGAGTGGGGGTAGTTGTGATGAGGTGTACGCCTCCTTAGTGTTTGCGTAGAATAAATCCAGTGTTTTATTGTCTCTAGTGTGGCATGTGACATACTGGGTGAACGTGGGTAGAATGGGAGACAGTGAAACATGGTTGAAATCGCCTGAGATGAGGAGAAGAGCATCTGGGTGTTCTGTCTGCAGCCTGCTGGTTACTGAATGGATGACGTCACGTGCTGTCCCAGCGTTCGCCGTCGGATTTGCATAAACAACAATGCAGATCACGTGTGAGTGTTCTCTCGGGAGATATGTAGGCCTCATGCTAACAGCTAGCAACTCAATGTCTTTGCTGCAGTGTCGTTGTTTAACAGTGATATGTCCCGGTCTGCACCAGTTGTTGTTAACATACATGATCACTCCACCGCCCCTAGCCTTGCCACTGTCTGGTGTTCGGTCAGCTCGTATCATGTGAAAACCCTCCAGCTCAATGTTAGCATCTGCTGCTAGTTCAGTTAGCCACGTCTCAGTAAACAAAAGGAGAGAGCACTCCCGGTATGTGCTATCATAACGGGAGATAGCCGCTAGCTCATCTAACTTTCCCAGTATCGACCGTACATTTCCCATGACAACAGATGGAAGGGAGGGTCTGTACCTTATATTTTTTGTCCTCCGCCTTACTCCAGCCCGGCAGCCGCGGCGTTTTCGCCTCAGTTCTCTCGGTATGTCGAGTATTTCCAATGGGACCGGGTGGCGGTTGAATGCTAGCAGCTGTTCTCTGCTGTATCGTATCCTGCTATAGACAGTGGCTCCGTCCACCGGCTCAGGAGACATTTAGGACGATCTGTGTGTCCGTGATATAAGTGGGGTGAAAAAAAAAGACGGATCAAAAGAGAGAGGAAGGGAAAAAGACTCGGAATCGAGCCGCTGTTGCAAAAGGCAGCCGACTCGTGTGGCGCCCCTAGTTGTTGTTGTATTTGTTTATCAGCATCTTGTTGTTTATCCAATGCCATTTGGCGTGGTGGCTGTTTCACTGGAGGGCCTGGTCTGGTGATGATGCCATGCTGCACTAGACTTGTACGGCCTAGGTCACTGTGCCCAGTGAAGAAAGCATTGCTTTAAGTGCACAGCACCTGTGCCAGCTGAAGCTGCTCATCTCTATTAAGTTCATTGCAGCTCTGAGAGTAAAGTTCTTGCAGATGCTGAGGGACAGTGGGGCACACGGTGGTTAACTGTTTAGGTAGAGATGAGGTATCGCTGGGCTGCATGATCTTGGCAGGCTAAAGAAGCCCTGCGATGGCCCCCGGTCTAACTGTGACAGCTACGTTACAAGGACTGAAAAGCCAAACTGGGACAGTTTTACTAGGCTGGGCTTTCTCTAGGACTCGAGCCACCAGCAATTTGTATTTTTCAACAAAACCTTTAATGGGGCTTAACATAATCTCCCTTTTGTCTGGACCCCTGAAGTGTGCTTCACCTCACACCAAATACTCCTGTCCTGCTTCCAGAACAACAGTCCGAGCTATGTTAACTGCATGGGTCTTTGATTTCTTTGAAGGGTGGAATTATGGAACCTCTTCACCAAACAGCACAATACATTGATTTCCGAAGTCGAGGCGGGCTCAAGCCTGAGTCAAGAATGGGTGCCCCAGGAGGACCTCATTGCCTGCAATGTCTGCGACCAGGAAATTCACGCTCACCTGTCTGTTGTTGATCTGAACCGGAATGTGAGCCTCGCCAAGCACAGGAACATCGCCGTGCCCGACGCCTTGTACCGTCTTTACAGCTGACTGTTGGAGGGGAGGCTGGACATTGGGGTGTATAGCATTGTAATGACGCAGGGGCAGCACACTCTTCCCAGCACCAGTGTCCAAAACAGCGCGCACTTCCAGTTCATGCAGTCGCATGTGAATGCTCATTTCTCATTGTGGAGTCTTAATATGAAGCACATCGGGCTCAGGGGATTCAGCACGTATTGTCGCATGCTGGGCTCTTATTATTCTCTTCTGTGAGGGGCACTCTCTTTTCAAATAACCCAGCCCAGAGCAATTATGACAGCGAACATCATCCCACTTTATGTCGGCTTCATGGCTCCTTCTGAATGGGTTACATTTGGTTCGGGCAGATCTAGGCAACCAGTTACCAACAAGACATGCTGCATCTGTCTCCCACTCCTCCTCTTTAACTCCTTCTCTCACTACAGCAGCACGAGTCCTACGTTCAGTCATGTTGCAGGCCCCTGCCTACATGAGGTTTGTGACGCAGGATGCTGCATGCTTAATGGTTTCATGATTGTGGACAATATCATAAGCTTGGGCTAATGTGCTAGGCTGCTGCTCTAACAGTTGTTGCACAATTTCTCTATCCCCCAAAGCATTAGTGAAAACCTCAGCTGCAATAGTATCTTGTTCAGTCTCTGTTCTGTTGCTATATGCAGCTGCAACTCTGCCATATATATCATCCCTCAAAACATGAAGAGCCTCATCCAGTTTGTGAATGCGCTGTGTCAGCTCAATAGCCACAGCTGCTGCATGTTGTGATAAGGGGCCATACGCATTTTCCATCTCCTCCATGCGGGTTTCTGTGAATAATCACCCCTGCTGCACCCACGAGGCTGAACTTCAACTGGATTGACATTGTCTTTTCTCACCAGATATTTGCTTCAGCACAGTTCTCAAACCTGTGTAAAACCTCTTTCCAGGGGGTGGTGCCATCATATTGCCCAGGGCGTAAAGTGGGGACTCTCTCTTTCTGGTCATAGTCATTCTCACTATTAGAATAGGGCTGGCAGTCTATGGTGGAATAATTTGTGCGCTGCCTACGCTGCTTATATTTTGGGGAAATGTTCTTTAATAGCACAGTCTGATCACATTTTTGTTGCAGTGTTTGTCCATGGTGGGGGTCTTTAAATGGGGTGCAACAATGTGTATGTAGCTCCGAGCAGGTGGGATAGGAAGCGCTGCAGGGGACAGGTGTACTCTGGATGAAATCTTGGGGATGAGCAGGCAGGAATGGATTTGCATGGGGGGAGGCAACAGTGGTGAATGAAGATATGGTGGATGATTGTGGCTTTACTGACTGAGGACAGATTTGGTGATGATATACTGTACACTGTAATGTGGGTCTTGGCCCCGAGTACTGCATTGAAAGTCTCCATAATGATTTTTTCCACTCCTAGTGCTGATAGAGGGGTTTGTGCTTGACGGCATTGGCTGGAGAAAAACACATGGCGTCTAAGCCATTTCTGCTCTCAGGGCCACCAACTGTGCATCACTCAAAAACGGGTTGGAATGTCCATGACTTATTAGTTTCACTCACAAGGTCTGTTCTTAGAGCAACAGTATTTTCTTCAACCACAGTTAGCTCCATAAAAGGGTTAGACTGGCTGGTCACTTGCCCAAACACGTGCATAATGAGGCGAGGTCTGCTTATTAGTTATAACCATCTTAGCTTAGCTCAATAGCTCAGAGGGGGATATTATAAGAGTTTTGGCTTATTTCACCATTTAACTGCTCACCAAAACTGCTGCAGTATGTCTGAAAGTGTCCCTTCGTGGTCACCAGTGTTAACCTTTCCTGCTTCAGCCTCCAGACCATGGTCAAAGAGCACAGGGGAGATGATCCTCCAGGGCCGACGCTAGCATTAGCTCCAGGGTTAGCTCCCTTCTTTTTACTCAAAATAGCAGTGGAAAAGCAGAGAACAGGACATGGTGGCTCGCCTGAGGAGCTGTAGCATTTATTACTGTACCGAGGCAGCATACACTGTATATTTACTGCTTACTCTTGCTCTGAATGCCAGCTCTATACTTTTTCAGTCTCAACATGGCCTAACCACCAACATTCTCTCTCACAAGCTGCTCTCTCTCTCCAACACTCTAGCTCGACCACGCGTGCAGAGCTCACTCCCTTAAAGGGACACACACACCAATCCTGCAACACTGCTGCATCCTTGACACTTTTACACAGACTCTGAGGCAGACTCTGAGACAAAGCAATTCACAAATATAAGACAAATATGACATTTTTCTATCATTCTCCCCCCCCCCCTTTGATGCCATGCAAGGCATCAAAAAAGAACAGTTTATGTCATCTAAAACCCCATCCGGCAGCTATGCTAAGCTCCAATGCATTTGTGTGCAACAGATCCTAACTAGCTAACGATGGGGAAAGTCCACCATTGGCCCTGCTGCCCCAAGGCACCAGCTAAATGTTTTAGTCCTTTAGGAGGAGAAATGAAATAATAAAATCATTACTCCGACTTCCGGTTATGGCTGCCACGTAAGACGGACGTGTCTCACTCTGCTCTGCTCCTGGAGAAAAAAATCGGTAAATAACTCTCTCATTTGGGACAGAACGTATCCCAGCGTTTGGGCGAGGATATGTCGGCGAAGCCTAAGGCTGGAAAACCAGGTAAAGGAAAAAGCGAGCCGCCGAAACAGTCCAAATTAACGGACTTTCAGGTCTGTGACGCAGCAAACAAAACTCCATATATGGCGGAGGAGGCTGGCAACGGTGCGATATCTGCGGGGAGCGGCGCAGATGCGCTGATGGCTGCCATGAGTTCAATGAGAGCGGACTTTTCCTCTAGATTTGATGGGATTATGACAGCGTTGGAAGGAATAAGAAAGGAATTGGGTGACTGTGTAGAACGAACGGCGCAGATGGAGCTCCGTCTCGCTAGTGCTGAAGATGACGTCACCCGTCTTCAATTAAAGGTGCGCACTTTGGAAAAAAAAAATAAATGTCTAGAAGATAATATTTTGGATTTGGAATCTCGGTCGAGACAGAATAACTTGAGGCTGGTGGGTCTTCCAGAGGAATCAGAAGGTCGGGACGTATATTCCTTTCTGGAAAAGTGGATTCCGGAGGTGCTGGGCAGCGAGGAGTTGCAATCAGCAGTGGTTCTGGAAAAAGCACATCGTATTGGCCCACAGAGAGATAAGGGACCGCCGAGGACCTTAATTATGAAGTTTCTTAGCAACAGAGACAGGATGAAGATCTTCAACGCTGCACGAGCTAAAGGAGAGATTAAACACCAGGATCAGCAGGTGCGGTTCTACCCAGATTTGGCCACAGGAATCCAACAATTGAGGAAGCAGTTTGATCCCATACGTAAGGAGCTGCGCAACCTTGGGATTCGTCATGGTGTAATCTATCCTGCGAGACTGCTGACCACGTATGAGGGCAGAACCCACATCTTCAAGACCCTAGAGGAGGCGCAGGAGTTCATCAAGAAGATCAAAGAAGAAGAAGAGACTGGTGGGAGCTAAGCATGAACAAAATATAAGGTAGAATAATTAAGCATTTGCACAGGCATCTGACTGACTTGAAGTAAATAGCAAGTTTACAAAATATAGATTGTATTATATATTAAAAAAAACAAAAACAAAACAAACAAAAAAAAAAACTATGATGTACAAAGTTGTTAAAAATTTTGGAGTTAAGTTGGAAAACTACAGAGGAGAGTTAATGTTACGTCATTAAAAGCAGTAGAGTTAGGGTGATTGGGAGGATGAAGAAGGAGTGGCTTAGGCTGTTCCCCGTGGGTGTGGAACGGTCGAAGGCTATATCGGGAGACGGAATTTTTCTTTTGATTTTGGGGGGTTCACCACAAGTGTGGGAAGGGGGAATTTGTTTGTGTGTAGTTTGTAGGATGAATGTTCAACCACTCATGTTTTTGCTTCTCTGTATGAGCATGTTTACACTGCAAGGTAATCCCAAACTCTCTATTGATCATAAACCAAAGTGTTAATCTTAATTTAACTTCATGGAATTGCAGAGGTCTACAAAATTTAAAAAAACTTAAACAAGTTATGAATAAAATAAAAGACATGGGTTCAAAAATTGTGTTTTTACAAGAAACTCATCTAATAGAGGAGGATATAAAAAGAATTAGGAGTAGATGGCAAGGAAGTGTATTCACCTCATCATTCTCATCCCGGGCCGGGGGAGTTATGACTCTCATACATAAATCAGTCCCTTTTCAAGTGAAAAATGTAATTGGAGACAAACTTGGAAGATATGTAATCATTCAAGGTTCTTTGCTATTAGAAAATATAAATCTTGTGAACTTATATGGTCCCAATATAGATGATCAAAAGTTCTTTGCTAATTTATTTCTTATTTTATCATCACTTACAGGGCAACATATAATAGCAGGGGATTTTAATTGTACATTGAATCCAGGTATAGATAGATCAACAGGACTGGATTGTACGCACAATGGATGTAGGATGACTATTAATCATTTTATGAAAGAATTGAGATTGTTAGATATATGGAGAGAAATGAAACCACAAGTTAAAGCCTATTCTTGTTATTCCAGTACCTACAAGACATTCTCACGTATTGATTATTTTTTGATTTCCACAGAATTAAGATCCAAGATTCAAAACTGCTTTTATGATAACATCGTGATCTCTGATCATGCACCCTGTTGTCTAATATATGTAGATAAAAAATTGACAAAGGAATCAGGTAGATGGCAATTTCAGCATAAATGGCTTCAGGATGAGGAATTTGTCAAGTATATAGAAAAACAGATAGACGAGTACTTTGACATCAATACTACACAAACATCAGCATGTGTAAAGTGGGAGGCTTTCAAAGCTTTTATTAGGGGACATATTAATTCAATTCAATTCAATTCAATTCAATTCAATTCAACTTTATTTATATAGCGCCATTTCACAACAACAGTCATCTCATAGCACTATCAACTGTAGGGGGGACCCCCACAGTTGCAGAAAGACCCCAGCAATCAGGCGATCCCCTGTGAGCAAGCACTTGGCGACGGTGGAGAGGAAAAACTCCCTTTTAACAGGAAGAAACCTCCAGCAGAACCAGGCTCAGGGAGGGGCAGTCATCTGCTGCGACTGGCTGGGGGGTGAGGGGATAGAGAAGAAGAAAAGAACAGACATGTAGAGAGCAAACAGCACGATGGGGACTCAATCTATGGGAGAGAACAAACAAATGTTAATGACCAGCAAAAAAAAAAAATATTTCATAGAGAGTGAGGAAAGGAGTGAGGCCCAGTGCATTACTGGAGGTCCCCCGGCTGACTAAACCTATTAGCAGCATAACTAAGGGAGGGTTCAGAAACACATGATCCCTCCCTAATTGTAGGCTATATCAAAAAGGTAGGTTTTAGCCCTATTCTTAAAAACAGAGATCGAGTCTGACTCCCGAATCCAGATTGGCAGCTGATTCCACAGGAGAGGATATTATTAGTTATACAGGATCAAAATCTAAGAAGACTCGAGAGGAGAGAGCTAAATTGGAACATAAAATGAAAAGTCTTCAGGAAAAAGTGTATGCAGGAAGTGATCCAAGGTTGGAGAATGAATTACTGATTTTGAGAGCTGAATACGACAAAAAATCAGCGAATAGAGTTGCCTCGAGTCTTCTAAGATTGAAACAATCTTTTTATGAACAAGGTGAAAAATCAGAAAAATTATTGGCATGGCAGATTAAACAATTAGAAATTAAAACACCAATTACTAGTATTATAAGTAACGGACAGGTAGTTATAGATCCTTTAGAAATTAACAGAGCCTTTAGAGATTACTATGAAAAATTATATGATACTAAAAATGAATTTGATTTAACAAAACTAAATGGGTTTTTGAACGAACTATCTATACCGTGTATTCCAAATGAAAACAGGGAGATATTGGAGTCTAAAATTAGTCAAGAAGAAGTTGGGCTAGCCATTGATAATATGAAATCAGGAAAAAGTGCAGGACCAGATGGTCTTCCAGTTGACCTTTATAAAAATTTTAAGAATAAATTAATAAAACCTTTTTTGGAAATGGTTTTAGAAGCATTTCAAAATAATAATTTACCATCATACATAAATAATGCCTTAATTATACTGCTGCCAAAACCAGGTAAGCCCTCTAATAAATGTGAAAATATGAGACCAATAAGCCTATTAAACGCCGACCTTAAGATAATCTGTAAAATTTTAGCAAGACGAATACAAGAAATTTTACCAAGTATTATTAATCGAGATCAGAATGGCTTTATAAAGAGAAGACAAGGCTTCCATAATGTAAGAAGACTATTTAATATTATTTATTTTAATAAAGAAGCACCGGATACAGCTCTCCTATCACTGGACGCCGAAAAGGCCTTTGATAGAGTTGAATGGCCCTTTCTTTTTGAAGTCCTACAAAGGTTTGGACTTGGAAATAATTTCATAAAATGGGTTCAAATAATATACAATAATGCTACAGCAGAAATCCTAACAAATAACAATATTTCAAAACCAATAAAAATCAATAGAGGATGTCGACAAGGCTGTCCACTTTCACCTTTACTGTTTACTATGGCAATTGAACCTTTAGCGATAGTGATACGTTTACATTCACAAATATATGGAATTAAAGTTGGACCAACAGAACATAAAATCTCCCTGTACGCCGATGACATAATTTTGTTTATGTCGAATCTAAAAAAATCAATTCCAACCTTGTTGAATTTAATAAAGAATTTTGGGGAAATATCAGGATATAAAATAAATAAAACTAAATCTTCAATATTAATGCTAAATGAGACCCAGAGAAATTACCCAGCCCCTGAGGTAAATCAATTCAATGTTGTAAATCAGTTTAAATATTTAGGAATCCAAATTGTGCCTAAGCTAGAATCAGTCGCCAGTGTCAACTATGAAGCCTTAATGACAGATATCAATGAGTTAACTCAGAGATGGATGTCACTACCAATGTCGATGATTGGGAGAATCAATATACTTAAAAGTAATATTTTACCTAAAATACTTTATTTATTTCAATACATTCCCTTATCACCACCTTTAGATTTATTCTCAAGAATAAAAAAAAAGTTAGTGGAATTTATATGGAACAACAGGAGGGCTAGATTACGTCTGTCTTTATTATATTTACCATTTGATCGTGGAGGTCTGAAATGTCCAAATTTTATGTTGTATTATTGGTCGGCACAACTGAGGTCTATGACATATTATTTTTCATCAAATGATCTCCCTCACTGGACTGAAATGGAATCATACAATTTACCTTTACCCCTTCCCATATTCATATACTCAGATTCGGCAAAAAAATTACAAAAACAAGTTAAAAATCCATTTGTAAAGCATATGATCAAAATATGGTGTGAAGCTAAAAACTATTTAAAAGAACCACAGTTATTGTCACAATTTAGTCCAATATGGGGTAATCAATATTTTAAACCAGGGAGAGCGGACGCTGTATTTAAAGTATGGAATTTAAAAGGGATACAAAAGATTCAGGATTTATATTTGCCATGTGCAGATAACATAATGTCTTTTGAAGAGCTGAGGATCAAATTTAATCTCAATAGAACACATTTTTTTAAATATCTTCAACTTAGAAACTTTATTCGATCAAATCAAAATAAAGCTCTCACTCGACTTATTTATTCATCCTTGGAAAAAATGATGATGAAAGATAGTAAAAGAAAGGGTATTATTTCAGAGTTTTATAACTCATTGACACTATCTTCAAGTGAAAATTCACTGAAAAGATTAAACTACTGGAAAGTGACATAACGTTCGGCTCAGGAGACGCACACACACAGGCTCAGAGTAGTTCAAACCATTTATTAACAACAGGAATGTTTGGGTGCGTGTCTTTGTGACTAGAAAAGCGCTATATAAGTGCAGGTTAGTTAGTTAGTTAGTTAGTTAATGTGTTGGTGGTGGCGTCTGCTTCGGACCCAGAGGCAGGAGACCGTTTAGCCGGCAACCCTATGGGAGAAATTAGACACAGGGTGATGAGCACACACCAACACAGGAGGAGAATAGGCGAGGGAGAGAAGCTTACTTGTTTAGGACAGATGACTGGCGCTTCAAGGATGGAAGCCCGGGAGACAGCCACCTGCAGGGCTCGGTGCAGCAGCGAGGAGAGACGAGGGACGGGATAGTCCACCGCCGAGGAATCCACCTGTGCACAGGGGAGCAGACTGGAAAGATGAGGTAAGTGATCTTCTTACCGGTAACGAGGATGCTGAAGAGAATGTGGTAGAAGCCCATGGAAGGGAAATGAAGTCTACGGCTTCAGACCGAAGCTCAGGGCGAGGCGGCTTATATCCCTCGCCGCTGATGACTGACAGGTGTGTGAGCAGGTGGCGCCGTTGATGAGCGGCGCGGCGTGACAGTACTCCCCCCTCTAGCAGCGCCTCCTGGCGATGGCTTATCCGGGTGCGCTCGGTGGAAGTCCGCGATGAGCGATGGGTCCAACACAAACGACGGGGGCACCCACTGTCGATGCTCGAGCCCATAGCCCTCCCAGTCCACCAAGTATTGCAACCCACGACCCCGGCGCCGGGAGTCCAGGATGGAGGAGACGGACCAGGCCGGATGGCCACCAACCATCCGGGGTGCGGGTTGCGCTGCAGGAGGAGGGCAAAGGGGGTCGGTAACTGCCAGCTTCACCTTCGACACGTGGAAAGTGGGATGGATGCGGAGGGAGGGGGGAATAGCCACGCGCACAGCCACCGGGTTGATGATCCGGGAGATGGGAAAGGGACCCATGAAGTGCTGTGCCAGCTTTCTCCTCTCGCCTTTTAGGGTGACGTCCTGGGTGGAAACGTAGACAAGTTGCCCAACTCTGTACGCCGGGGCAGGTCTTCTACGCCGGTCCGCCACGGTCCTGTTGCGCTCCGCTGTGCGTAAAAGCGCATGACGCGCGGCGGCCCAGATGGAGCGGAACTGCCTCAGGTGCGCCCTAACTGACGGGACAGTTACCTCGCTCTCCTGCGCTGGAAGCAGCGGGGGGTCGTAACCCAGGGACGCCTTGAAGGGGGACATCCCCGTTGCAGAAGAGCGGGCGGTGTTGTGGGCGTACTCCACCCAGGCGAGATGGTTGCTCCATGACGTCGGCTTGGATCTTGCAACACAGCGGAGCGCAGCCTCCAGCTCCTGATTGGTCCTCTCACACTGCCCGTTAGACTGGGGGTGATGGCCGGAGGAGAGGCTCACCTTGGCTCCGATGGCGTTGCAAAAGGACCTCCAAACCTCGGATGAAAATTGGGGACCCCGGTCCGAGACCACGTCCACCGGAATCCCGTGCAGCCTGACCACGTGTTGGACGAGGAGGCCCGCCGTCTCCAGGGCGGTAGGAAGACCTCGCAGGGGGACGAAGTGTGCCGCCTTGGAGAAACGGTCCACGATGGTCAGGATGGTGTTAAAGGAGTTGGAAACGGGGAGTCCGGTGACGAAATCCAGTGCGATGTGCGACCAGGGCCTGCCGGGGACGGGCAGAGGCTGGAGCAGACCCGCTGGAGGGGCATTTCCTGATTTGCTGGTGGCACAGACTGGGCAAGCCCGGGCGTAGCGGGCTGCATCCCTCTGCAGGCCTGGCCACCAAAAAGACCGTTGGAGGAGGCTGATCATCCAGGAGGTGCCGGGATGACAGGTGAGCCGGGAGGTGTGGAGCCAGTGGATGACCTCTCCTCGGACCGCAGATGGGACGAACAGTCTTCCCTCCGGTCCGCCGCCAGGATCAGGTTCCACCTCCTGTGCCTTCCGGATCTTGGCCTCGATATCCCACGAGATGGCTCCCACGACGCACGACCTGGGCAGGATGGAGTGGGGCGTCTCCTCCGATTCCACGGGAGTGAACTGCCTAGAGAGGGCGTCAGGCAGGCCGTTCTTAGAGCCAGGCCTGAAGGTGATAGAAAATTGGAATCTGGCGAAGAACAGAGACCAGCGCGCCTGGCGGGCGTTCAGGCGCTTGGCAGATCGTAAATATTCCAAGTTCTTGTGGTCCGTGAGGACCACAAACGGCAGGTTCGCCCCCTCTAGCCAGTGGCGCCACTCCTGCAGGGCGAGCTTGATGGCCAAGAGCTCTCTGTCCCCCACATCGTAGTTCCTCTCCGCCGGGGACAAGCGCCGGGAGAAGAAGGCGCATGGTCGTTTGGCGCCATCGTCCGGCGACCGCTGGGACAGCACTGCTCCCACTCCCGTGTCCGAGGCGTCCACCTCAACGATGCACTGCAGCGCGGGGTCGACCTGGCGAAGGACCCGGGAGGAGGAGAACTCCGCCTTCAGCGCCTTAAAGGCGGCAGCGACTTCTTCGGTCCACTGGAACGGGACCTTCGGGGACGTGAGGCGGGTCAGTGGCCCAACGATGGAGCTGAAGTTGGGGACAAAGCGGCGGTAGAAATTGGCGAAGCCAACGAACTGTTGCACCTGCTTCCGAGATGCAGGTGTAGGCCACTCCACCACCGCTTTCACCTTCTCTGGGTCTGGGAGCACCTTGTCGTGGGCGATGATAAACCCCAGGAAGGACGTAGTTCTGGCGTAAAATTCACATTTTTCTGCCTTCACGTACAGACGATTCTCCAGCAGTCTTTGGAGGACCCGCCTCACGTGGACCTGGTGCTCGTCCCTGGACTTGGAGAAGATGAGAATATCGTCCAGGTAGACGAACACGAAAAGGCCAATAAAGTCCCGGAGGACGTCATTTATAAGGCGCTGAAAGACGGCTGGAGCGTTGGTCAACCCGAACGGCATGACCAGGTACTCAAAGTGGCCGTTCGGGGTACGGAAGGCTGTCTTCCACTCATCTCCCTCCCGGATCCGGACGAGGTGGTAAGCGCTGCGTAGATCCAGCTTGGTGAACCAGGTCGCCCCCTGGAGGGAGTGGAAGGCAGTGTCCATGAGGGGCAGGGTGTAACGGTCCTTCTCCGTGATATCATTGAGGGCCCGGTAGTCGATGCAAGGGCGGAGGGACCCATCCTTTTTTCCCACGAAGAAGAACCCTGCCCCCACGGGTGACGATGATGGGCGGATTATCCCAGCGTTTAATGACTCCTTCAGATATGTGTTCATCGTCTCCTTCTCCGGCGCTGACAGGCTGTAGAGCCGACCAGAAGGTAACGGAGCCCCCTGGCGGAGGTTGATGGCACAGTCGTAGGGCCGATGAGGGGGAAGAGACATAGCTTTCGCTTTACTGAACACCATACCCAGGTCATGAAACTCCGGAGGCACCAGGGACAGGTCCGGGGGTGCAGCGTCCGTCGCGGGGGGAGGAGCGGACGGCGAGCAGGCAGCGGACTGGAGGCAGGTGCCCAGGCAGAATGTACTCCATGCTGATACCCCAGCTGATCTCCAATCCAGGACCGGGTTGTGAAGACGGAGCCAGGGATACCCCAGGATGACGGGCGACACAGAGTTGGGGAGGACGTAGAAGGTCATCTCCTCCCGGTGGTTTCCCGAGATGATGACCGGTACGGGGACAGTTTGATGTGTCACTCTCCCAAGGGAGGCACGGGAGAGGTGGACTAGGGAGATGGGAGTGTTGAGTGCCTGGCAGTGGATGCCCAATCGGGTTGCCAGGCTTTGTGAAATGAAGCTGCCTTCTGCGCCCGAATCCACCAGTGCGTGGGTGAGGTGCCCAGTGGGGTTATGGCAGAAACGGATGGGCAGCTTCAATTGGGTGAGTGATCCTAACCGATTGACGTCCGCGAGGCCCCCAACAGTGACTCGCGGACCCCACCGACTGGCTTTCCGTGGACAACGCTCCACGGTGTGTTTGTCGCCTCCGCAATACATGCAGAGGCCCAACTCACAGCGGCGTTGTTTCTCCACAGGGGAAAGTTTGGTCCAGCCCGTCACCATCGGCTCCGACTCCTCGGGGCACGATGCTGGCGGTGCCGCCAGGGGGCGAGCTTGGAACAGGTGCGGCGAGGCTCCACGAGGGCGAGAAGAAGAAGACTTCCGCCCCGAGGAGTGCTCGCGCAGCCTGTTATCCAAACTTACCGCTAAGGACGTCAGCTCCGCTAGCGTCCCAGGGATATCCCGACCAGCCAGTTCATCCCTCAGATCACTATTGAGGCTGCGGAGGAACAGGCCACAGAGGGAGCGTTCCTCCCAGCCCAATTCCTCCGCCGCTACCCGGAAGTCGACCGAGTGGTCCGCTGCCGACCGGCTTCCCTGCTGGAGAGCGAGAAGCCGATCGACCTGGACCGTCTCGGTTTGAGAATGGTCAAAGACCTCCAGAAAGCGCCTCACGAATTGGTCATAGGTGAGGGTGGCATAACTGGGCCTCGCCATTACGGCGTAGGTCCAAGTTAACGCATGCCCCTCCAGAAGATTCCCTATGTAACCAATTCGGCTGTGAGCCGAGGGAACATCTCCGGGCACACGGTGGAACACGGACTCACACTGCATAATGAACCCCCGCGCTCTGCCGAGCTTACCGCTAAAGCGGGCGGGGGTCGGAATCGGTGTGAGCCGAACCGGTGCCACTGGAGCCGGCTGGACGGCCGCTGGAACAGCAGGAGCCGCGCCACCCTGGCAAGTCGGGGGGAACGGCTGTTGGGGGTCCAAGCGGTTCAATCGGTTAGTTAATTCTAATAATTGATTAAGTACCACCTGTTGCTGATAAACAATCTGATCCACCCGAGCCTCGAGGATGGTAAACCGGTGTGCGAGCCCGCCGTCTGCCGAGCCGCTCTGCTGAAGCCGTACTGACATAACGTTCGGTTCAGGAGACGCACACACACAGGCTCAGAGTAGTTCAAACCGTTTATTAACAACAGGGATGTTTGGGTGCGTGTCTGCGGAATGTTAATGTGTTGGTGGTGGTGTCTGCTTCGGACCCAGAGGCAGGAGACCGTTCAGCCGGCAACCCTATGGGAGAAATTAGACACAGGGTGATGAGCACACACCAACACAGGAGGAGAATAGGCGAGGGAGAGAAGCTTACTTGTTTAGGACAGATGACTGGCGCTTCAAGGATGGAAGCCCGGGAGACAACCACCTGCAGGGCTCGGTGCAGCAGCGAGGAGAGATGAGGGACGGGATAGTCCGCTGCCGAGGAATCCACCTGTGCACAGGGGAGCAGACTGGAAAGATGAGGTAAGTGATCTTCTTACCGGTAACGAGGATGCTGAAGAGAATGTGGTAGAAGCCCATGGAAGGGAAATGAAGTCTACGGCTTCAGACCGAAGCTCAGGGCGAGGCGGCTTATATCCCTCGCCGCTGATGACTGACAGGTGTGTGAGCAGGTGGCGCCGTTGATGAGCGGCGCGGCGTGACAGAAAGAAGATCTGCAAACTGAAATTTCAGAGGAACAATGGGAATTGGCTTGTACAGAAGCTCAAACCAAATCAATAAATGTACGCCTTAAATTGATACATTTCAAATGGTTAATGCGGATGTATGTTACACCGGAGGAGTTAAATAAATATAACAAAAATATACCAGATACATGCACAAAATGCATGGAAAGTAAAGGAACTCTATTTCATTGTGTATGGGAATGTAGATTAATAAGAATGTTTTGGGAAGAGGTGAGGGTAACAATTGAAAAAATAATCTCAAAACAAATCATATTGAATCCTAAATTGTTTTTGTTGGGTCTGTACCCAGAAAAGCATAATTTTAATAAAAGTGAAAGAACATTCATAGACCTCAGTTTGCTTAATGCCAAAAAATGTATTGCACTATTATGGAAAAAGACTCATAGACCAGATGTGACTCAGTGGTTAAGACAGATGTTAACAAACCTTCCATTAGAAAGAATAACATATATACTGAAATCAAAGGAAATTGTGTTTGAGAATATATGGAGACCTTTTATTGATTATGTAAAAAATTTAAACATAACTTTTGAAGAAGAAGGTGAATGATATGTGTGGACCTTGTAAATTCCAAACTGGTGAACATAATATTGTAACGTCGGGGCCATTTTAAGGGAGCCAGGGATTTCCCAGCATGCTTTGCCAGTTTGAAACGTTACTGTGTGTGTTAAATGTGTTACTTCTGGGTTATACTGCTGTGTCATTATAACTGCATTATAATGACCCAGCAGTGTTTAGCAGGATTAGGGCAAGATGTATCATGTGTGTGTAACCATGATTCAAACAGGGGTCTGGGGGAATGACCCCCGCTTCCGTCTGTGCTGAGAAGCAAGTTGGGGTCGGGGGTGTGTAAATAAAGCCTATTCATCACAACCATCTTGCTCCATTGTCTTTGTGTGAACCCTTGCAGATGTCACACCGGTGTCAGAAGTGGGATCTCCTGTCCAAAGCAGTAATGGGGCGCTGACATCGGGACGATGTCGAGAACCAGAGGGGAATAGTGTAGCGAACTCAATATGATGAGCACCCTACTTGGCTTGCCAAGTGGGTTGACCCTATTGGCGACACAGGTAGGGTGCGGGACTCCGCAGCGGGAGGCGTGAGTTCGAATCTCCCGGTGGGACGTCGCCATGTCGAGCAGCACGTTACAATATGTATACTTATGTATTGGATTGTCTAGACTAAACAGAGGAGCATTGTTGAAGATTTGATTTTGCTGGTGGTTGTTGGTGTTTTTAGTGCATCTTTTTTTTTTTTTTTTTGTAGTACTTTAGTGTTAGTGTTTGATTGTTTGTATCATGTTTGTTAAAAAAAAAAAACGGTTCAGTAAAGATATTGTGGAAAAAAAAAATCATTACTCCATCCATCTTCTTCCACTTAATCCTTTTTGGGTCACGGGGGGGGGGGCTGGAGCCTATCCCAGCATCTTTGGGCGAGAGGCAGGGTACACCCTGGACAGATCGCCAGTCCATTGCAGGGCCAACACAGAGAGACAGACAACCATTCACTCTCAAGTCATACCTAAGGACAAATTAGAATCCCCAGTTTGATGCCAATTAACCTAACTTGCATGTTTTTGGCATGTGGGAGGAAACCAGAGAAATCCCGGAGTAAACCCACGCAGACACGGGGAGAACATGCAAACTCCACACAGATCACTGTTGGTAGGGGGCTGGGGTCAAACCCAGGATCCCCCGGCCAAGGGTGAGTTGCTGTGCTGCTGCAGTGCTAACCACTCCGCCATAAAGAAAATCATTAATGGTAAAGACAGTGAAAAAGAGAATTATGATAAAATAATAATAAAAGGATATAATAAGGGTATATGTGTGTTATAGTTATGTGTCATTGCAGCTCAGATAAAATAAACATAAAGGATAAAACAAAACAAGCATAATAATAAAGTGTAATGATAAGATGTAAAAACAGAAATAAGAATGACATAAAAACAAAATAAAAGTGAAAATAATGTTTCAAACTTCACATCATGATCATGCAACTCCTTTAGGTTTTCTGCATGTCAGTCATACTTTTACTCTGTACTTGGGTCATGGAGAGACACCTTGAGCTCACGCTGTTTGTTCATCATCGCCACCATCCCAGGCAATTACTCTATGGTACATCACTAAATTAACATGAATATGTCTCAACATCATACTACAGATGCAGGGAATGACACAAGAAAAAGCCAAAAATAATACCACAAAAATCATAAACAAGTTCATGATGAGACCTCTCCATGAAGAGAATAACCAATTTAAGCAAGTATGTTCACCAGTAACATTGTCCCTGGCCATAGTAGCTTGCAAAGCATTCAAATGCTGTATAGCTGAGGCAATCATGTGACCATCTGCATCATTTTCAGGGATAAAAGTACAACAATAATCTCCTACAATTACACACACTGTGGAGGTAATAGATCAGGCGAGACGCGATGAGCTGTTATTTTATTTCCTCCAGCGTATTGAAACGCGCTTTGTAGCTCGGTGAGCTACTGCGTTGCTCAGGCATGTGTCACAAGCTCTTTTATACACGTTATACAGACAGAGAGAATGCATGGCACATTAGCATAGTGATTGTCATCTAATACACATCAGTCAATACACATCATTAGCATGACATCAGCTAGCACCCGGCCCGGATGTCCTCTCCGAGGACACATACATGACAGTCCCATCTGATTGCCCCCTGGGAATCTCTGTCCGTATGTAAATTGTCCTCCGTTTCCTCCAGCCCTGTTGAGTGTGAGATAGTGTCCGTCCGCAGTGTGCTGGGTCACCACAACACGCCCCATCGGGCAACAGTTATCTGATCAAGAACCATTCTATTTTGAGCCGACATAAGGCTAAAAGCTGTTAATTCCTCATGTATACCAGAAAAAGCAGATAAAGAAAAAATCACATATGAGTGTAGTCTATAACTAGTAGTTTCAATCCATAAGGTGTTTAAAATGTCTGTTGTCTTCATCACATTACAGACGTGGACAAAATTGTTGGTACCCCTCTGTTAATGAAAGAAAAACCCACAATAGTCACAGAAATAACTTGAATCTGACAAAAGTGGTAATAAATAAAAATTCTATGAAAATTAACCAGTGAAAATCAGACAATGCTTTTGAATTGTGGTTCAACAGAATTATTTTAAAAAACAAACTCATGAAACAGGCCTGGACAAAAATGATGGTACCCTTAACTTAATATTTTGTTGCACAACCTTTTGAGGCAATCACTGCAATCAAACGATTTCTGTAACTGTCAATGAGACTTCTGCACCTCTCAGCAGGTATTTTGGCCCACTCGTCATGAGCAAACTGCTCCAGTTGTCTCAGGTTTGAAGGGTGCCTTCTCCAGATGGCATGTTTCAGCTCCTTCCACAGATGTTCAATAGGATTTAGATCAGGGCTCATAGAAGGCCACTTTAGAATAGTCCAATGTTTCGCTCTTAGCCATTCTTGGGTGTTTTTAGCTGTGTGTTTTGGGTCATTATCCTGTTGCAAGACCCATGACCTGCGACTGAGACCAAGCTGTTTGACACTGGGCAGCACATTTCTCTCTAGAATACCTTGATAGTCTTGAGATTTCATTGTACCCTGCACAGATTCAAGACACCCTGTGCCAGATGCAGCAAAGCAGCCCCAGAACATAACAGAACCTCCTCCATGTTTCACAGTAGGGACAGTGTTCTTTTCTTGGTATGCTTCATTTTTGCATCTGTGAACATAGAGCTGATATGCCTTGCCAAAAAGTTCCAGTTTTGTCTTGTCTGTCCATAGGACATTCTCCCAGAAGCTTTGTCAACATGCAGTTTGGCAAATTCCAGTCTAGCTTTTTTATGATTTGTTTTCAACAGTGGTATCCTCCTTGGTCGTCTGCCATGAAGTCCACTTTGGCTCAAACAACGACAGATGGTGCGATCTGACACTGATGTACCTTGACCTTGGAGTTCACCATGAATGTGTTTAGAGGTTGTTCTGGGCTCTTTTGTTACCATTCGTATTATCCGTCTCCTCCTGCGGCCACGTCCAGGGAGGTTGGCTACAGTCCCGTGGATCTTAAATTTCTGAATAATATGTGCAACTGTAGTCACAGGAACATCAAGCTGCTTGGAGATGGTCTTATAGCCTTTACCTTTAACATGCTTGTCTATAATTTTCTTTCCAATCTCCTGAGACAACTCTCTCCTTTGCTTCCTCTGGTCCATGTTTAGTGTGATACATACCATGTCACCAAACAGCACAGTGATGACTTGTCACCCTTTAAATAGGCCGACTGACTGATTACAAGTTTGTAGACACCTGTGATGTTAATTAGAGGACATGTTAATTAGAGACTTGGTTGAACATGTCCCTATGGTCACATTATTTTCAATCTTTTCTAGGGGTACCATCATTTTTGTCCAGGCCTGTTTCATGAGTTTGTTTTTTAAAATAATTCTGTGGAACCACAATTCAAAAGCACTGTCTGATTTTCATTGGTTAATTTTCATAGAATTTTTATTTATTACCACTTTTGTCAAATTCAAGTTATTTCTGTGACCATTGTGGGTTTTTCTTTCATTAACAGAGGGGTACCAACAATTTTGTCCATGTCTGTAACACAACAGATGTTCCCACATAGCCCCTTGGTGACCAATAGAGATTTTTAATGAGCAGTCTGGAGGATGGGTTTGCAAGGAATGTTTTTTCATAATTTGGATCTGGGCCACTCAGATGTCTGTCATACATACTGCAACAATATTGGTCTGTGGCCTGCTGTGTAATAGGGATATTGGACTTAAAATATTGCACAGGTCTGATGTCACCGAGCTTCGCCCGGCTGAAACCAAACACAGTGAGTAACAGTACCCTGACACATTGAAATCCTGCAATACATTTACTCCTGTCACATGTGGAAAATGTGATGCTCTCATACCGTTCTCCGTTGGGAAACTTTATTGGAATGTCCTGAACCTGCAATGTCACATCAGGTAAACACTGCATTGTTAACATCAAGTCAAAGTCAGGTAAATGGTGCCTGTTATGTCAGTGTTAGCGTCAACAGTTATACTTAGCTTCGGTGCGGTCAGTCAGGTGGTTGGCCCGTGAGGTCCCCATCCCCCGCCGCTGCTGGCATCAAGGACATTGCCTCCGTCAATGGCCCTTTTGTCCACATTGATGACAAATGTCACGTTCCCCTTGCCGCCGCCAGCTCGTCCCATGCCTCCCTCCGTCCCCCCCCCCCCCACCACTGGGGTCCAGTTCCGGTGCCACCCTGAAAAATAGAATTGGGGGGAGGCCCCCCCCTTTGTGTCAACAATCACACAAACAGGAGTTGGTTTTTCTCTCACTTCTTTTTCCTCTCCTCCTCTATTATCTCTGCATGTTTGGCATAAGTTAACACATCGCCAAATGTAATCAGCCAGGTGTGGGTGCATGTTTTGCAAAAAGACACTTTTCAAATGCTGTCAATAAGGTTCTACACCTGAATCATTAGCAGCCTTAGTTAAATCAGAATGCCCATCAAACCTCTTGTAACCTGATTCTATAAACTTCAACACTTTCATCATTACCTTGTTTGTGGTTTGGATCATCTCATATAAGCTGTATTTAAAGCTCAATCATAGAATATTATTCAGTGACAACATTTTTCCATAATTTTCAGTTTTATTGATCATACTGATGGTGAGTGTGGAGTGAACATGTGTGCACATCTACTTAACTCTCGGGCGCCCCCGGTGTGGCTACTCCAGGTAGAGGGGTGGAGACGAGTGGATGCGAGTTGACGTCAGCCGCAGTTTCCTCAGCCTGGAGTTCTGTGAGATTGGGGTATGGGCTGAGCAGAGGAGGAGCAGAAGCACAGCCCCCTGCCCCCCCACGCTAGACTCATCATGCAGCATAGAAGAGATAGAGCACATATTAGTCAAATCTTTTCCCTTCCTTTTACCATGGTCAATTTTTCAGATTTATCATCAGATTTTGATTTTACCTTCCAAGTCGGTAAAATCTAAAGTCTATGTATCAGATGTAAATGAAGCCTATGACACATTTATGAACATTGTAACCACTCTTTATGAAAAAAATTGTCCATTAGTAAAGAAAAAGCTTAAACATAAATTTGTCGATACACCATGATTAACCAAAGGATTACAAAAGGCGTGTAAAAAGAAAAATTTATTATATAAAGCTTTTCTAAAGAAAAGGACAAAAGAAGCAGAGCAGCGGTATAAAATATACAAAACAAGTTAACATATATAATGAGATGTAGTAAAAGAGACTATTAGAGTAAAGAACTGGAGAAAAACAGAGACAATATTAAAAATACATGGACAATACTTAACAATATTCATGGAAATAAAAACAGAAATACAAGCTACCCAACCAGTTTTTCAAAAAATAATACAACGACTCAGAGTGTGAATGCAGTTTCACCTGCAGATGAATTTAATAACTTTTTTGTTAACACTGGTCCTAATTTGGCTCGAGAAATACCCATTACGGCACCTACGGGTGATACAATAAGCAAAAACACTGCTATAAACGATTCCATTTTCATAAAGAACACAGACGAGAGAGAGGTCATTGAAATTGTTAAATCGTTTAAAAGTAAGACATCTACGGACTGTGATGGTATTGACATGCTCTTAGTCAAAACTATTATTGAATGCTTAGTGAAACTACTGACGTATATCTGTAACCTGTCTCTCCAAACAGGTATATTTCCCAATGCAATGAAAATAGCTAAAGTAATTCCGATATACAAGACGGGTGACAGAGGGGAATTCTCAAACTATAGACCAATTTCACTATTGCCGCAATTTTCCAAGATACTTGAAAAAATATTCTGTGAGAGAACTGACAACTTCATAATGAAGAATAATTTATTGTGTGAGCAGCAATATGGGTTCAGACACAAGAGGACAACTGCATTTGCTCTAATGGAATTTACAGAAAAAATATCAACTGCCGTTGAAAATAAAGAGTATTCAGTTGGGGTATTCCTGGATCTTTAACTAGAAGTCCCAGAAGTTGGCCCTCTTGTGGCCTCTTGTTGGTCCCCCTATGGGTTTTCTAGGTAAAAAGGCCAAATGGCCCCTCTCTGGGACTTCTAGTGTTGCATTTGATACAGTGGATCACAATTTATTATTAAAGAAACTACAAAATTGTGGTATTAGAGGGGTAGCACTGTCCTGGTTAAGCAGTTACTTAAAGAATAGATATCAGTATGTATGTGTTGGTAACAAAAACTCACAGTTACTGAAGGTTACTTGTGGAGTCCCACAGGGTTCAGTTTTGGGGCCATTGTTATTCAATATGTATATAAATGATATATGTAAAGTCTCGGAAAAAATGGATTTAATATTGTTTGCCGATGACACTAATCTATTGTGCAGCGGAAGCAATTTGAAACAACTTTTGGATACACTCGGAAAGGAATTAGGAAAGCTTAAACTGTGGTTTGATTCAAACAAATTAACGCTCAATTTAAGTAAGACAAAATTTATAGTTTTTAACAACCATCACAACAACTTAGTATCTAAACTCAGTGTAAATGGTGTAGAGATTGAAAGGGTATCTGAAACTAAATTTCTTGGAGTAATAATTGATAATAAATTGTGTTGGAAGTTACATATTAATTATATTAAAGGTAAAATATCTAAATCAATCGCAATACTACACAGAGCGAAATATTTGCTGAATCAACCCACATTAATACTCACACGTGATCTGCATTGTTGTTTATGCAAATCCGACGGCGAATGCTGGGACAGCGCGTGACGTCATCCATTCAGTAACTGGCAGGCTGCAGACAGAACACCCAGATGCTCTTCTCCTCATCTCAGGCGATTTCAACCATGTTTCACTGTCTCCCATTCTACCCACGTTTACCCAGTATGTCACATGCCACACTAGAGACAATAAAACACTGGACTTATTCTACGCAAACACTAAGGAGGCGTACACCTCATTACAACTCCCCCCACTCGGGAGATCGGATCACAACTTGGTTCATCTCCGGCCGGTGTACAAACCCCTAGTACACAGACAACCTCCGGCCATGCACACAGTGAAGTTATGGTCTGAGGAGGCAATGGACACTCTAAAGGGCTGTTCTGAAACCACCACCTGGGAGCAGCTCTGCGATCCACATGGTGAGGACATCGATGGCCTCACTCACACCATCACGGACTACATCAGCTTCTGTGTGGACAACACCGTTCCCACCAAGACCATACGGTGTTGCTCAAACAACAAACCCTGGATCAACCCTGAGATAAAAACACTTCTGAGAGAGAAGAAGAGGATCTTCAGGTCGGGGAACAGGGAGATGCTGAAGTCCATACAGAGGGAGCTGAGGAGAAAGATCAGAGAAGGCAAGGACAGCTTCAGGAAGAAGATGGAAGACAAGCTACAACAGAGCGACATCAGCGGGGTCTGGAGAAACCTTAAAACCATCTCTGGGCTCCAGAATACCTCCCCCCAGGCCACAGGGGACAGGGAGTGGGCGAACAATCTGAATCTGTTTTTCAATAGGTTTGACCAACCGCCCTCCCCCCTGACTGCACAACAACCACTGCTGCCTCTAAAGACATCAAGTCCTGCTGCCCACTCCCCACTCCACCAACACCCCCCCACTCCCAACACACAACCCCCCAACCTGACCCTCACTAAGACCCAGGTGAGGACGGAGCTGAGGAAGATCAAGGTGAGGAAGGCGTCGGGACCGGACGGCATCAGCGCAAAGCTCTTCAAGTCCTGTGCAGACCAGCTGTGTGGGATTGTGGAGTACATCTTCAATCTGAGCCTGAAGCTGGGGAGGGTACCACAGCTGTGGAAAACATCTTGTGTGGTACCTGTACCAAAGACTTCCCACCCCAAAGATCTGAACAGCTACAGACCAGTGGCCTTGACGTCCCACATGATGAAGACCCTGGAGAGGCTGCTCCTTGCTCACCTCCGCCCCCTGGTGGGACCAGCGATGGATCCACTCCAGTTCGCCTACCAGCATGGCATTGGGGTGGAGGATGCGGTGATCTTCCTCCTTCACCGTTCTCTGTCCCACCTGGAGAAGCCCGGGAATGCGGTGAGGATCGTGTTCTTTGACTTCTCCAGTGCTTTCAACACCATCCAACCAATGATCCCGAAGGACAAGCTGCTGTGCACAGGGGTGGACCAGCACCTGTCATCATGGATCCTGGACTACCTCACTAACCGGCCTCAGTTTGTGAGAACCCGGGACTGTGTGTCCGACAGGCGCGTCACTGACACTGCCGCGTCACTGAAAATGTCAACTATGTCGTTCTCAGTGTCAAGTCAAATCCCTCGTATATTTACCAGTTATTTACTTGTGAATGTACTTGGCAATAAATCTTTTCTGATTCTGATTCTGACACGATCATCAGTAGCACGGGGGCCCCCCAGGGAACGGTTTTGGCTCCCTTCCTGTTCACCCTTTATACTGCGGACTTCTCACACAACACGACACACTGCCATCTACAGAAGTTCTCTGACGACTCTGCGATCGTTGGCCTCATCTCCAACGGAGATGAAGCTGAGTACAGAGGGCTTATCCAGGACTTCGTGGACTGGTGCCATCGGAACTGCCTCCAGATCAACGCGAGGAAAACTAAGGAGCTGGTGGTGGACTGCCGCAGGCAAGGACAACCCCTCACAGCACCAGTAAATATACAGGGAACAGACAACGAGATGGTGACATCCTATAAGTACCTGGGTGTTCATCTGAACAATAAACTAGACTGGTCACACAATACTGACGCACTCTACAAGAAGGGACAGCGCAGGCTGTTCCTACTGAGGAGACTCAGGTCTTTTGGTGTACAAGGGGTGCTGCTGAAGACATTCTATGACACGGTGGTGGCATCAGCCATCACTTTTGGAGTGGTCTGCTGGGGCAGTGGCATTACAGCAGCCGATAGGAAGAGACTGAACAAACTGATCAAGAAAGCTAGCTCTGTCCTGGGGCAGCGCCTTGACCCAGTAGAGGAGATAGGAGAGAGAAGGATGGTGGCTAAACTGTCATCTCTGCTGGAGTCCGAGTTCCACCCTATGCAGGACATACTGAATGCACTGAGGAGCTCATTTAGCAGCAGACTACATCATCCTAGGTGCTCAATCGAAAGGTTTCACAGGTCCTTCCTACCAACGGCTGTCAGACTGTACAACCAAAGTAGGGCTGCTCGCAGAGATAGCAAAAAGACGTGACGACCTAATAGTATTGAATGCAAAAGATGCAATAGACTTACACAATGGTCCCCTCCAGTATACAACTAGGAAAATACCGGTCGCTATGGAGGGTGAGAATATGTATGGGTACATAATCATACCATGTAGGATAACTAAGTAGACGGTTGTGCTGCTTCATTCCATCTAGCTACAATGCTCTGCACTGTGTGTGTTTATATATTTACATATTTATTCCATCTAGCTACAGTGCTCCGCACTGTGTGTGTTTATATATATATTTATATATTTACTCTATCTAGCAACAATGCTCCACACTGTGTGTGCTTATATATTTACATATTTATTCCATCTAGCTACAATGCTCCGCACTGTGTGTTTATATACTCATATATTTATTCCATCCAGCTACAATGCTCCGCACTGTGTTTATATATTTACATATTTATTCCATCTAGCTACAGTGCTCCGCACTGTGTGTGTTTATATATATATTTATATATTTACTCTATCTAGCAACAATGCTCCACACTGTGTGTGCTTATATATTTACATATTTATTCCATCTAGCTACAATGCTCCGCACTGTGTGTTTATATACTCATATATCTATCCCATCTAGCTACAATGCTCCGCACTGTGTCTATATATATATATATATATATATATGTGTGTGTGTGTGTGTGTGTGTGTGTACATATGTATACTTGCTGCTCTTGTTTTTTTTTCTCTTGCCTTCTGATTGTTGCTCTGAGTGTTGCTATCCCTGTGCTGTTGCAATCCTGGAATTTCCCCATTGTGGGACTAATAAAGGCTTATCTTATCTTATCTTATCTTATTATATACTTTGTATCATTCATTAATACTCCCATACATGACATATTGTACTGAAGTATGGGGAAATACATATAAAACAAACATATATCCAGTCTTTATGCTTCAGAAGAGAGCTATTAGAATAACAAACAAAGCTGCTTACAGGGAACCAACAAACCCACTTTTTCTTAAATTAAAAGCTCTCAAGTTGAAAGATCTGGTTAACTTTAAAACTGCAGTAATAATGTTTAAAGTGAAGAATCTATCACTGCCCCCAAATATCCAAAAGTTGTTCCAAATAAGGGAGAAACAATACCATTTCAGAGGAACATGTATATTTCAAAAACCTTCAGTGAGAACTACCACCAAGCAACACTGTGTTTCAGTGCAAGGAGTAAGATTATGGAACAATTTTGGACCTGAATTAAAATCATGTACAACGCTTGGACAATTTAAACAAAAACTAAAGGAAGAAATACTCCAAACATATATACAAGATGACATGTAAAATCACTTAAGGGTTATCATATTCAGTCTGTGTTGTGTTGTTGCTTAGTTTTTTTTGGTCACATTTTGTCTTAGCTTTGTTCCGAATTGTAATCGCTCTTGTTTTGTTTTTCTTTTGAATTCTTGGATGGAATATGGGTGGGCAATATAAGCTGTGGCTTCAGCCATCACCCATTTCGGATAACTTATGTTGAACTGTATAATCAGAGGAGTTATTGTTTAATTTGACCTTGTTGGATTTTTCCCCTTTGTTATATTATTCTGTTTCTTTTTAATCTTTACTTTTAATCTATCCGAAATAAAAAGATTCATTCATTCATTCATTCATCATGTACAAAGCAAATAATAACCAATTACCTGTTAATATTCAGAGACTGTTTTAAAAAAAAGGGAAAGTGAATATGAGCTAAGAGGTAACTCTGTTTTTAATAAGCCAAAGGTTAGAACAAATACAAAGTATCATTGCATGTCTGTCACTGGAATTAAACTGTGGAACTGTTGCTCTGAAAATATTAAAACATGTTCAACTCTGAAGCAATTCAAAAAATTGTACAAAGATGAGAAAATCTCCCAGTATCTCACTGTAAATGCTGGGAGATAAACTTGTAGTAACTTAAAGGTTTTTGTTTGTTTTCTTGTCTACTTGTTCTGTTTGATTTTCTTTGTTGATTTTGGGTATGACTTAAATTCTTATGTTATTGATTTTAAAATTGTAATGGGGTAGACACTATATAAGCACTAGCTTCAGCCTACACCCTTTCGGTTGTTCTTTTGTGTGTTCTTATTGTATTGTATTGTATGTACAGTATGTTTATTATTATTACCGAATAAAAATTCATTCATTCATTCATTCATTCATACCATCCAAGTCAACCTGTTGCCCCCCCCCCCCTTTTTTTCCCTTTTCCATCTGGAGCCACTGTTACCCCTCAGTTGGAGAGATAATGAAACTGTGTGCTAGAGAATACAATTACACTGCAAAAGTCAAATATGTCAAATGAAATAACCTAATGCTGTCTACCTGCCTTCAGGCATCCCAAACAAAAGAAAAATCAAATTTTCTTGCTCTGCTGGCAGATCATTTTACTTAAAATGAGGAAAAAATTCTGGCAATTGATAATGTTAGTTAAAAAATAAAAACATTTGCCAACAAAGTAAGATTGCATTGCTTAATACAAGTAACTATCATAAAGTCAGTAGAAAACCCACAAAAAAACTGCACAACAAAAGAAATTACTGCCAAAACTATCTTGAGATGAAAAGCAGGCATCTAATACCTTTCATCTTACCAAAATCCCCAGTTCAGTGTAACCTTATTACAGCTTCAGCACAAAACAAGTTAGTCCTTTCACACACACACACACACACACACACACACTCACACACACACACACACACACACACACACAATAGCAAGCTCAAATGAGCACACACGTTAGTAAGCAATCCCAAAACCACTTATAATAAGCAAATCTGGCAACCCAAGGTTCTCATCGTCAATCATCTTCTGCCGCTCTGAAAACACATTCATTTTTTCCCATTTTTGTCACTTACCAATCTCCCGTGCACAAATTTGCCATTTCCCGTGAAACAACAATCTCATTATTGTCCTCTTTCACTTAACAAGAAAAAACAACCTCGACTTCTGTCTCCCTGCCTGACTTCCACGTTCCCACATTGTTTTTTCTCTCTTTTTCTCACCAAAGTAAACTGTGAAACATTAAAAACACACACGAACAAGCACACGAACGACTAGACAAATAAACTGCAGTGTGGCGGCATGAAATAATAAGGAGCGAACTGAGAGTTTTTGAGGGAGTTTATTATCATTCATCCTGCCATCATAGAACTCACTCCAGCGCCGTGCATGCGCGCCGGAGCGAGCCCGGAGGCTCTCATGAGCAGCAGTCAATGCGTGTAGTCAGAAGCAGTGGTCAGAGAGAGAGTGAGCTACAGAGCATATGCAGTTTTTATACCCAGTTACAGACAATACATGAAAGGCACATTATCATCAAAGTAACTGCAGGAAGGCATGGGACATTTGCATTTGAGAGTCACATACATCAATCGGAGGATTACTGACAGGAAGACATTTGCATTACAGTACAGAGCAGGAAGTCATAAACAACAGCAGGATACTGGCGCTTGAACTAGACAAAGGGAGGCTGCCTATTGATATCAGCCATTGTTCTGCCAATTGCTCCAGCTGAACGCTCTGCTTGTCCCAGTCTGTTGTGGGGGTTACCCATATGCAGTTATTTATTTAACATATTGTGGGAATGTGAGAATGACCAGGCAGAGTTCTCTCTCAAGTCAGCTTTATTCACATCTCCAACATCTCGAAGCAGAAAAAGAGATCCACACAGGGAACTCTTGTCCTTAAATACCAGGACTCTTACAGTTCACAAGTCACATGTATCACAGACCACATTGCATTATAATGACAGTAACAATGCATCCTCTCTCCATGATATCACCCCCACTGTCTACAATGCATCCCTTCTTTAATCCTTTAATTATACCCCCACAGTCTCAAGCCTTGCATACCAAAGCTAACACTCTTGCAGCTTCCTGTAATCACCGAGGAAGCTCTGCCTTTGTTCTGATCTAAAATGTGAGTCCAAAAGCAGTTCACATATGTGTGTCCACCACACAAAGCCCCCCCAGCATTTTAGAACAAACAAGAGAACAACAACATGCATGCCGTGATCGTATCAATACACATCAGTCCACATGCTGTCTGGGCTTCAGTCTCCTGCCGTATCTGCTGTAGCTGGGATTCAACGTCTCTGCGGCGCTGTCACGCTGGGGGTTTGCCGTCTGGGGGTGGAAACCTTTTGTCAGCACCTGTGGGTGTTCTGGGGAAACATTACTCTGTGAAGCTCCCCGCGGGGGTCTACCTCGCCGCGGAGCCCTCGCCAAAAGCACTTGCTCATCTGCCACCACAAAAGCGGGTTTGAGTCTGTTTATGCCAACTTTCTCTTTCCTACCACCCAAATCTAGCAAAAACTGCTTGTCCCCTGTTTCTAACACTCTGAAGGGTCCGTCATAAGGCGGTCGCAGCGGGGTTCAATGCGCATCGTGTCTGACAAAAACAAACTCTGCGTTCTTCAAAGTTTTGGGCACAAAAACGCGCGGAAAACTGTGGTGCGCGGGGCCGGGCAGCGTGCTTGATTCTATGTTACTCCGCAACAGCTGAGACGGGGAGGCGTCTGGTGCGGGGTTATCTGGGAGAAACTCCCCAGGTAGCCGGAGTGGCTGCGCAAACACGAGCTCCGCTGGGGAGGCTTCTAAGTCCTCTTTAGGCACAGCACGCAACCCCAATAACACCCACGGTAACTTGTCCACCCAATTTGCATCCGTCAGTGACGCTCTGAGAGCTGCTTTCAATGACCTATGAAAACGTTTGCATAACCCGTTAGCCTGCGGATTGTACGCGGTTGTGCGGTGAATTGTGACACCCAGGCTGCGGGCCATTGTCGACCAAAGCTCGGACACAAATTGAGGGCCTCTGTCGGACGTAATGTCCGACGGAACGCCGAAGCGCGCCACCCAAGCTGTTAAAAACGCGCGCACCACCTCCTCGGCCGTGGTTGATGCCAGCGGGACCACTTCAGGCCAGCGCATGGTGCGGTCCACCATTGTGAGAAGGTGTGTGCACCCTTGTGACGGCGGGAGGGGGCCCACGAGGTCCACATGAACGTGATCGAACCTCTTGGCCGGAATGTGAAACAGCTCCAAAGGAGCCCTCGTGTGCCTGTGTACTTTGGCTCGTTGACATGCCGTGCATGCTGCTGCCCACTCTTTAACCTGTTTGCGGAGGCTCGGCCACACAAATTTCTCTCCTACCATTTTGACCAACGCGCGCACTCCCAGGTGCGCCAAAGAATGAATCGAGTCAAAAACGCGGTGGCGCCACGACGCGGCCGTCCAGTGGAGACATCGCAGATTGGGGGGGCCATACCGTCTTGCAGCACCCTGCTCTCCAGCCTTAACCCTGTTGGTCCAGACTGAAGCGCGTGCACCTCCGGGTCACCAACCTGCTCCGCGGCCATGGCTGCGTAATCTACTCCTACGCTGACTGGGGCCGCCACGACGCGCGAGAGGCAATCTGCCACTACATTGAGTTTGCCTGCCACATGCTGAATATCAGTGGTAAACTCTGATATCGCAGCCAGCTGTCTCTGCTGCCGGCCTGACCACGGTTCGGAAACCTTGGCCATCGCGAATGTTAGCGGTTTGTGGTCAACGAACGCGGTGAAAGAGCGTCCTTCTAGCCAGAACTGAAAGTGGCGGTGGCCAAATGGAGAGTCAGCAGCTCCCTGTCGAACGCGTTGTATTTACGTTCGCTATCGTGCAAGGTCCTGCTGAAAAAGGCGAGGGGCTGCCAAACCCCGGCTACATGTTGCTCCACGACCGCCCCTATGGCCACCTCTGATGCGTCAGTGGTGAGCGTTATGCGGGCCGTTGGGTCTGGGTGTGCCAACAACGCAGCCTTTGCCAAGGCTGCTTTCACCTTCGAGAACACTTGGTCCCGCTCCGGGGACCACTCGACCTTATCCGCGGGTTTCTTTTTTTTTTGAGCGCGGCATACAGCGGCTGCATGAGTTGCGCCGCGCGGGGGAGAAAACAGTTATAAAAATTCACCATTCCCAAAAACTCCTGCAACGCCCTGACCATCTGCGGCTGGGGAAAATCTGCCACCGCGCGCACTTTGTCAGGAAGCAGAACTGCTCCTTCGGGGGAGACGCGGTGCCCTAAAAAATCGATCTGCGCCACCCCGAACTGACACTTCGCTGGGTTGATTATTAACCCGTGATCTCCCAACCTTCGGAAAACTGTGGCCAGGTGTTTTTCGTGTTCGTCTTCGGACGCGCTGGCTACTAAAATATCATCCAAGTAGACGAACACGAAAGGGAGATCGCGAAGCACCGCGTCCATCATGCGTTGGAACGTCTGAGCAGCCCCTTTAAGTCCAAATGGCATGCGTAAAAACTCGAATAGGCCAAACGGAGTTATTACCGCTGTTTTGGGTATGTCCTCAGCGTGCACTGGGACTTGGTGGTAACCGCGGACCAAGTCTATTTTAGAAAAAACGCGCGCTCCTGCCAAATGAATGGAAAAATCTTGGATATGCGGGATTGGGTAGCGGTCGTGCGCTGTAGCGTTGTTTAACCTGCGGAAATCCCCGCAAGGTCGCCATGATCCGTCAGCTTTCGGGACCATGTGCAGTGAGGAAGCCCACGGACTGTTTGAACACCTGATAATGCCCAACCTCTCCAGGTTGGCAAACTCCTTGCGCGCTATGGCCAGTTTAACTGTGTCCAAGCGCCGAGCTTTTGCAAAAACGGGCGGTCCGGTAGTGGTAATAAAATGCTCCACCCCGTGTTTAGCGACTGTTGCCGAAAATGTGGGGACCGTGAGTGCTGGGAACTGAGTGAGCAGTGTGTGGAACTTACCGCTTGCAGCTGTGACGTTGGCTTGTGCTGTTGGCGGGGCCACTCGCGCTGTACAGGGGATAGAATCAAAAGAAAGTACATTAACCAGGCGCCTGTTAGCGAGATCAACCAACAAACCATGTGAGCACAAAAAAATCAGCCCCCAACATATTGAAATTTACTGCTGCTACAACAAAAGTCCACTCAAATGTATGGCCGTGTAGAGACAGAAGCAGAGTCTTCTCACCAAAGGTCTTAATCTCCGAGCCATTCGCTGCTGTCACCCGGGGACCTCCGGAACCAGCTAGTCTGTCCGCGTAGGAAGGTGTGATGAAACTCAACTGGGAGCCTGTGTCGACGAGGAACTGCCTCCCCGAGCGTGTGTCCGACAAGTAGAGCAGCTTGTTCTCCTCCCCGAGGGCCGCGGCTGCTACCAACCCCCGGTCTTGGCGTTTCCCGAACGCCCGAACTGGCACGGTGATACACATTTGCGTGCCCTCTCTGCGAAGCGGCGATGGTAGAAACAAAGGACGTCCGATCTGCGTTCCCTGGCCCCTGCCGCCACCGTCGTCGGTGAGTCTGGTACCACAGCCTCTGGCCTCCTGTTGTCTCCGGTCATCGCGCCGAGTTCCACTGCAGCGGCCGTGGCTGCGCGCCGCTTGGTGGCGTTGACAATCTGCTGCGCCTCTTGGCCCAGCGCGCGGTAGTCCCGTTGGGCCAACAGTGGCGAACTGGCCAGGGTCGCTCTCGCTGCTGACGGTAGAGTCCTGAGGAAGAGGTGGGTGAAAATGAAGTGATCGTCGTCAGAGTCTTTCAACCTCAACAACTTCTCCATCAGGTTCGCGGGCATGTCATTTTTCAACTCTGTCAGTGCCAAGAGCCTCTCTACTCGCTCCTCCGCCGAGGGGGTGAATTGCTGGATGAGTGCAGCCTTTAACATGTCGTATTTGTCGCTGTCCGGCGGCTGGTCGATCAGGCTCTCCACATGCTGGGCCGTGTTGTTGTCCAGCTTTGCAACTATGTGGTAGAATTTTGTGGCGTCTACCAATATCCCCCGGAGGTTGAACTGCGCCTCAACCGCGTTGAACCAGGAGCGTGGATTGTTCTGCCAGAAGTCCGGTAGTGGCATTCGCTTGGCTGGGGGCTCCTGCCGAGGCTGGCCCGGGGGAATTCTCCTCTTGCATGATACGTCTTGGGTCACCAGTGTGGGAATGTGAGAATGACGAGGCAGAGTTCTCTCTCAAGTCAGCTTTATTCACATCTCTAACATCTTGAAGAAGAAAAAGAGATCCACACAGGGAACTCTCATCCTTAAATACCAGGACTCTTACAGTTCACAAGTCACATGTATCACAGACCACATTGCATTATAATGACAGTAACAATGCATCCTCTCTCCATGATATCACCCCCACCGTCTACAATGCATCCCTTCTTTAATCCTTTAGTTATACCCCCACAGTCTCAAGCCTTGCATACCAAAGCTAACACTCTTGCAGCTTCCTGTAATCACCGAGGAAGCTCTGCCTTTGTTCTGATCTAAAATGTGAGTCCAAAAGCAGTTCACATATGTGTGTCCACCACAATATTTATTTTTATTATAATTTGAGGTTATTTTATTGTGCATATAGTTTAAAGGTTATTTTCTTTCATTTTAGACCTGTTTTAAATGATGCCTTAAGGTATTTTATTTCTTATTACCACATTAGAATTTATCCTTATTAAATTAGTGCTATTTACCTTTATTTTAAGGTTATCCCTGTAGAGGAGCTTGGAATAACGAGGCGATGTGACTTATAAACCAAAGTTTATTATCAGCTTCGCTCCTCTAACAAGTCTCATCTCAGTGCAGAAGCAGAAGTAGAAAGAGGCAGAACATATTCAGCTCTACATACTTATACCTACACATAACAAAAGACATGCATATCAAAGCTGACATCCCACATTATCTTAATCCCCCTCCTTTGTCTCTGTATCCCTCCACCTGGCCTTGGGAGGTCAGGGTGATCGATCTGGTCTCCACCGCAGTGCCACGGATGCTCTTTGATCCCTGCTGGCAGTTGAGACCTCTTTGTCCTGTTCTGAGGTGTGAAGTCGCTTTACATATGTAATCACCAAACATTCTCACATGCTTATACATATGTAGGTTATGGGATATATGATTAATATAGACCACAGCCCCCCCCCAAACGACTAAGAAAAGGACAATAGAAAAATTCACAGTTTAAGATAATTATTATGACATACTAACTGCTACACCTCTTGACAAGGAAGAAACTTTCCAGCCGCTATGCTTCTGTAGAGAATTCAGTGGTAATCATAACAGCGTAGTAATATCACAAGCCAGTCTTAAACTGTTACAGCACAATTAGTGAACAACTTTTGAGTAGTTTGCATCAGTCCTTGTGCCGTCTGGGTATTAATCTTCTCCCGAATCTGCTGTGGGTCCGCTTGGGCGTCCTGGTGGGACCTTCCTGTAAGGAATCTGCAGTTTGGGGAGGAGAGTGATTATTTGTTCCCTGCAGGGGGGCTGAGTCTTTTCTCTTGGGGGGTCTACCCCGCCGAGGTGCTCTTGCCAACTGTGCAGGTTCGTCTCTCAACAAGAAGGCAGGTTTAAGTCTGTCAATGCTGACTGTTTCTTTTCTGTCCCCTAAATCAAGCACAAAATGCTTATCACCAGGTTCCAGCACTCTGAAAGGTCCGTTGTATGGTGGACGGAGGGTTGGTTTTAAAGCTTCATGCCTAACAAAAATGAATTCAGCGTTTTTCAAAGCTTGGGGGACAAAAACCCGTGGAAAAGAGTGATGTGCCGGTCCGGGGAGAGTGTCCGGTCCGTTGCTGCCTAAAAGCCTCGGGGCTGGAAGATGCCCTGGCTCTGGGTTCTCTGGTAAAAATTCACCTGGGAGCCTGAGAGGTTGTGCAAAAACTAATTCTGCTGGGGAGGCATCTAGATCCTCTTTAGGCGCAGCACGCAACCCCAATAAAACCCAGGGAAGTTTATTTACCCAATTTGTGTCCGTTAGTGAGGCTCTGAGGGCGGCCTTTAAAGATCTGTGAAAACGCTCGCATAACCCATTAGCCTGAGGGTGATAAGCGGTGGTGCGGTGAATTGTCGCTCCTAAGCTGCTGGCCATGGCTGACCAAAGCTCCGAGACAGATTGAGGCCCTCTATGGGACGTGATGTCCAATGGGACGCCGAAATGTGCCACCCAGTTAGTTTAAAAAAACGTGAGCGACTTCCTCCGCTGTGGTTGACGCCAGAGGGACCGCCTCAGGCCAGCGCGTAGTACGGTCTATCATTGTTAACAGGTGAGTGAAACCTTGGGAGGAAGGTAGTGGTCCCACGAGGTCGACATGAACGTGGTCGAACCTTCTAGCTGGGATTCGAAAAGGCTCTAGAGGGGCTTTTGTGTGTTTGTGTATTTTGGCGCGCTGACAAGACATGCAAGTCTTTGCCCATTCTTTTACGTTTTTGCGCAGGCCGGGCCACACAAACTTTTCGGCGACCATTTTAACCGAAGCGCGCACACCCGGGTGCGCGAGGGAGTGAATTGAGTCGAAAATACGGCGGCGCCATGCAGCTGGGACTACCGGGCGAGGTCGGCCGGTTGAGATGTCGCATATTAGGGGGGGCATACCGTCGCGTAAACCCCTTTCCTCCAGCCTTAACCCTGTTGGTCCAGACAGGAGTGCGCGCACGTCTGCATCACTACTTTGCTCCTCCGCCATGGCTGCGTAATCTATCCCTACGTGGATTGGGGCCGCGTATGTGTCCGCGTTGGCGAAGAGTTCTGCGGCTGAGGTAGTATAATCTGTCTCCTCGCACTCTGGCGATGTCACAGCGCGAGAGAGGTAGTCTGCTACCACGTTAAGTTTGCCTGCCACATGTCGAATGTCTGTGGTGAACTCTGAAATCGCAGCTAGCTGTCTTTGTTGCCTGCCTGACCACGGTTCGGAAATTTTAGCCATCGCAAAGGTGAGCAGTTTGTGGTCTACAAAAGCCGTGAAACACCGCCCCTCCAACCAGAACTGGAAGTGGCGGATGGATAAATGAAGCGCTAGCAGCTCCCTGTCAAAAGTGCTGTATTTACGCTCAGTTTGGTTTAACGATTTGCTGAAAAATGCCAAAGGTTGCCAGGTTCCGCCAACGTGTTGTTCTACAACCACCCCTATGGCCAGGTCTGAAGCGTCTGTGGTTAGCGCAATGCGGGCCGAGGGATCAGGGTGAACCAACAATGTTGCGTTAGCTAGGGCACTTTTTACTTCCGCGAAGGCGCGTTCGCGCTCCGGGGTCCATTCGACCGCGTTGGAAGGTTTTTGTTTTCTGAGCGCGTCATATAGGGGCTGCATGAGCTGAGCTGCGTGGGGGAGGAAACGGTTGTAAAAATTAACCATTCCCAAAAATTCTTGCAGCGATTTGACCGTTTGTGGCCGTGGAAAATTTTTTACTACGCAAACTTTGTCTGGCAGCGGGACTGCCCCCTTCGGTGAAACTCTGTGTCCCAAAAAATCAATTTGTGACACGCCAAATTTGCATTTGTCTGGATTGATTATTAACCCGTGCTCTTCTAGTCTCTGAAAAACCATAGTGAGATGCTGTTCGTGTTCTTCCTCCGACTAGCTGGCTACCAGCATATCGTCGAGGTAGACGAACACGAAAGGGAGGTCGCGTAATACCACGTCCATCATCCGCTGAAAGGTTTGAGCAGCGCCTTTGAGACCAAAAGGCATCCGCAAAAATTCAAAAAGACCGAAGGGGGTTATTACAGCTGTTTTAGGAATGTCTTCTGCTCGAACGGGGACTTGGTGATAGCCACGGACCAGGTCTATTTTAGAAAAAATGCACGCACCCGCCAGATGTAGTGAAAAATCTTGGATGTGCGGAATTGGGTAGCGGTCATGCGCTGTTGCATTGTTTAATCTGTGGTAATCGCCGCACGGTCTCCAAGAACCGTTGGATTTCGGGACCATGTGTAGTGGCAATGCCCAGGTGCTTTTTGAGCGTCTGATAATGCCTAGTTTTTCAAGGGTGGTAAACTCGTCCCGAGCTATGGCGAGCTTGGTTGCGTCTAAGCGCCGAGCTTTGGCGAATACGGGTGGGCCCGTTGTGGGAATAAAGTGTTCGACCCCGTGCTTAGCCACTGTAGCTGAGAATTTGGGAATTGTGAGCGCTGGAAATTGGGTAAGGAGTTGATCAAACTTACCTCCTGCTGTAGTGACGCTGGCCTGCACGGGTGGTGGAGAAACTCGAGCTGAGCAGGGAATAGAAGCAAATGACAATGCATTAACCAAGCGTCTGTTTGCTAGATCAACTAATAACCCATGTGCACACAAAAAATCCGCACCCAACAAGTTAAAACTCACCGCCGCTACAACAAATGTCCATCTGTAGTTGCGGCCATGAATGCAGAGGGGCAGGTTCCTTTCGCCATAAGTGTCGATGATGGAGCCGTTGGCTGCCATCGCTCCATTGCCCCGGGGGCCCATGGCCCGGTCTGCGTGGGAGGGCATGATAAAACTCAGTTGAGCTCCAGTGTCAATTAGGAACTGCTTGCCGGTGTGTCCGTCCGTCACATAGAGAAGCTTGTTTTTTTCGCCGAGAACCGCCGCCGTTAACGGTTCTCGGCTTTGGCGTCTCATGAATTTACAGGGGGGAACGCATTTGTAAGCCTTCTCGGCGAAGCGGTGGTGGTAATAACAGACGTCGCTCCGTCTGTTACGTCTTGGCCGTGTCGCTGCCATGGTGGGTGGGCTCTGCTCGGTGGTTTGTGGCTCCCTGTTGCTCTGGACATCGGCGCTGAGGTCTGCGGATGCTGCCGTGGCTGTCTGTTCACTGCAGGCGTTGACGAGTCGCTGTGCTTCGCGAGCCAGCGCGCGGAAGTCTTGCTGGGTGCTGCATCGCATGTTGGCAAGTGTCCCTCTCATGTGTGGCGGCAGAGTACTGAGGAATATAAATTGGAAGAGGAAGTTGTCATTGTCCTCTTCCTTGAGCTGCAGCAAGTCCTCCATGAGGGCCTTGGGTCTGCATCCTCTGTGGCCGTAGACTGCCAGGATCCTCTCGGCTCTCTCCTTGGCAGAGGGGACGAAATTCTCCACGATGGTCGCCTTCAGTTCTCTATATTTGTCCTGGGCCGGCGGCCGCTGGATTATGCTCCGCACACATCTCGAAGTGGCGGCGTCGAGTTTGGCGACGATGTGATAAAATTTTGTGTCGTCAGCCGTTATGCCCGCCAGTGCAAACTGAGCTTCAGCTTGCTGAAACCACGAGCTTGGGTCTTCCTGCCAGAAGTCCGGCAGCTTGACGGTGACTGCGCTTGTGTAGGCCGTCACTGATGTGTCCGCAGGGTGAGAGTGCCTTCCTTCGGCTCTCGCGGCGGAGCTGGTGCTCAGTTGAGCCCTCTGTGTAGCTTCTGCCGTGGGGGAACGTCGTCCATCTGTTCCCCTGTCTGCATGGGCGCCGGCGTCTGCCTGGGTCGCCTCAGATGAGTCAGTCACGGGGGAACGCCTCTGGTCCATCCTCGCGTCGGGGTCACCAGTGTAGAGGAGCTTGGAATAACGAGGCGATGTGACTTATAAACCAAAGTTTATTATCAGCTTTGCTCCTCTAACAAGTCTCATCTCAGTGCAGAAGCAGAAGTAGAAAGAGGCAGAACATATTCAGCTCTGCATACTTATACCTACACATAACAAAAGACATGCATATCAAAGCTGACATCCCACATTATCTTAATCCCCCTCCTTTGTCTCCGTATCCCTCCACCTGGCCTTGGGAGGTCAGGGCGATCGATCTGGTCTCCACCGCAGTGCCTCGGATGCTCTTTGATCCCCGCTGGCGGTTGAGACCTCTTTGTCCTGTTCTGAGGTGTGAAGTCGCTTTACATATGTAATCACCAAACATTCTCACATGCTTATACATATGTAGGTTATGGGATATATGATTAATATAGACCACAATCCCTCACTTTATCGATGCTCACTTGTGATGTAAAGAACATCTTGCATTTATATTTTTTTCTCAATTTATGCTCACTTGTGATATTAAAAAGATCTTGAATTGATTTTTTTTTTTAACCCCCGCACGCTCCTTTATTGGTCCACTTAACACAGTAGAAATGCACATTTCCGTTGTGGCCTCGAATCGGGACCACCAAGCCTCTACCTCACCTAAAACCCAATTTAGACTTTGCGATATCAAATGCTTGGCTCACAACACTTTTACACGTATTCTCAGACTGACCGCGGACTGTAACTGGGCGTCATCAACAATTAAATTTATTCATTGTGATCCCCCTGCGCGTTGGCTCCATCACTCTCCAGCGCCTCTGGACCGTGCCCCACTTCCACAAACCAGCTCATTGGCACCAGTGGGGGAGACAGCTGTGCACACTCGCTGTGGTGTCAGAACGCTGGAAGCAGGCAGGAGAGGTATCTGGGGTCCCTGAGTTCGGGCACCAAGTATGTTAGAAAAATTCTTCTAAACTTTCAGTCATTACACTGGCCAGTGGAGAACAATACAAAAATAGTCTCAGAGCCTATTCGCGCACCATTCTGATTCAAACACACATCACTCAGTTCTTTAAGCCCCTTGTTATCTGAGAGGTGGAGGAGCATTTTGTCCATCATGACTGGTCCAGTATATCTGGTCAAAACTTGGTGTACAGATTATCTTTTTCTCAGGAACCATGACACTCAGTACCAGTCACATGGGAGCCGCACAGAATGGACTAAAAACAAGACGATAACTAGTACAGCTATATCCTTGACACTTTTACACAGACTCTGGGACAAAGCAATTCACAAATATCACTCTATAAAAGCAAGAAATCTGTGTGTGTGTGTGTGTGTGTGTGTGTGTGTGTGTGTGTGTGTGTGTGTGTGTGTGTGTGTGTGTGTCACACTTCATAGGACATCATAGGATGGCCTATGAGCTCTGCCTGAACATCATAGGACACAAATGTATCTTTATGATGTCACATAGACCTCAGGCATACAAATATGTCTTTATGATGTCACATAGACCATGTGTCTTTGAACTCAGAATGTGTCTTTATGATGTCACATAGACCTCAGGCATCATAGGACACAAATGTGTCTTTATGATGTCACACAGACCATGTGTCTCTGAACTCAGACAAAGTGTGCCTGAACAGGGTCAATAGTCACTTTTTCAGGATTGTGCCCATGAACTGAAATTATGACGCACCTATCCCTCAACCAGTGGTCTGAACGAAGAAAAAGAAGACCCACCAGGTGGAGAGCAATAGAATGAGGAGAACTGCTGCACATCAGAAAGGATGCCGTGAACATGAAACACCTCAGGTTCCACCAGTACGCCGCAGGCATGACTGTGAACAACACAGCCGTCTGAGACAGGAGGAGACCCCTTCGGTGGTCTGAACGAAGAAGACCCACCAGATGATGTCTATATGACGGCACATAGGCAGAGCACATGACTCCCTACAAGACATATATATAGACACAGGTAAGCACTTGAAACCCGCCGAGGACACAGTCCAAGGACAGATAATTTTTTCACACACAGGGAGTTGTTCAGAACTCCTTAAAAGAACTCCTGATACAAAGATATACAGTGATGATATAGAGTGAAGTACATGGCGGTAATGCACCTGTAAGCTGGTTGCCAACCGCCAATCAAATCTAAAAGAAGAAGAAGAACATAACACAGAACAATGACAGGCAGGAGAAGAAGTAACAAGCAGGGACAAACAGCCCCAGATGGCAAGGCATATTTTGTGTGATTTTTATGTTTTGCTGGATACAAAAGCCATCACATGTGATTGCCACTTAGTGCTGTGTTGCTATACAAACTGTCATGTAACTGGCAAGAATTCTGTTCCAATGCATCCCCTCTACGGGCATGCACGGGTATGCACTAGTAAGACAAATATCCAATCATCCTCAGTGCACGACTGCTTCTCTTTAGCCCACTGTAACCTTGTTTTCTTGTTTAGGTGTTAGTAATGGTTTGCATTAGAGATGTCCTGATCTGATTTCAAGTACTGGATGGGGAGCTCGATCGAGACTTTTGTGACTCGATCAGTATCTGGGTCCATCTCCATTCAAGTCTCTGCTGTTGTCCTTCAGCCACAGTTGTTTCACGTCACCCTCACTATAACACAGCAACTACACAAAGTCGCAGCAGGGAAGCATTTGCCATGTATGCTGTGTGGAATACTCCGAGTACTGAAGTGTCAAATACATGGCATTTTTTTTAAATGACTTCAGTGTACTTAATATGTAATGAAGGAGGACATGGAGAGGATTGGTGTTACAGAGGAAGATGACGGGATAGGGTGAGATGGAGGCAGATGATACACTGTGGAGACCCCAAGCCTAAAGGGAGCAGCTGAAAGACAAAGGCTTTAATGCACTTAATGGTGTGTATGTTTGCAAGAATGTGTTGTGGGAAAACATAAGTATCTGATTGTGGCTCAATATCAGTCAATCCTCAATCTTTAAAAAAAAAAAAAAATCTTGATTAGGACCGGAGTGGTGGCTCAGTTGGTGGAGCATCCGCCACACACCTGGGAGGCTGGGATTCAAATCCCAGCCAGGTCATACCAAAGACCATATAAAAGTAGAACTTCCTGCCATCCAGTTTGGTGCTCAGCAATAATGGAACAGAGGAGAAAAAATTTTCGGCAGCATCTTGCATGGCAGCGACCCCTCCGATTCTAGATGTGATTAACATTGTAGATAAGAGAAACATAATTTTATTGTACTGTACATGATTGGCTGTATGGATTGAATGACAATAAAGTTGGCTTTACCTTTTTAGATTTGTTCGTCAATATCACTCTCAATCAACCACAGTATATCAGCTATATCCTTTGTTAGCAAAATGACTACAAATCATCCCCCTTGTTAAGCTGCCATCCTCCCATCCCCATTCATAGGTATAAATCAAGGAAGGGGACAAGGGGGACACTGCCCCTCCCAACCTGGGAAAAAAAGAATTGTCCCCCAATATCATAAGCCTTTCTATAGCATGTTATGTAACTGAATAACTTTGACCAATTCTAAGCATAAATTAAAAAAAACAAAACAATGTTCAACCTTTCATAATTTGCAATGTTTTTCCAAAAATTTTACTTTTCCTCATAAATATGCAACTTTTTTTTTTAAAGTGATTTTGGTCTCATAAATTTGCAACTTTTTCTCATAAATTTACTTTTTTCTCATGTTTTTCCTGTCAATTTTTTGCATGTAAATCATGGACTTAAGAAAAGCGCACAGCATGCTCCCCTGACCATCAATGGTGCTGTTGTGGAGAGGGTGAGCAGCACCAAGTTCCTGGGTGTGCACATTACAGAGGACCTCTCCTGGACCACCAACACTGTATCACTGGCCAAGAAAGCTCGGCAGCGTCTCTACTTCCTCTGCAAACTGAGAAGAGCCCAAGCCCCCATCATGTGTACCTTCTACAGAGGCACCATCGAGAGCATCCTCACCAGCTGCATCACGTGTGGTACGGCACCTGCACCGCGTCCTGACGCAAGACCCTCCAGTGCATAGTGAGAACAGCGGAGAAGATCGTCGGTGCACACCCCACCCCCCAACAATAACTGAACTCTGCCATCCCCAGGTACTGTTAACTCCCACACATGCACACACTAATTTCAGGAGTTTCAAAAACTGAACTGTCATCCAGGAGCTGTTCACTCCCAACACACACTGATCTCAGGGCTGCACCTGTCACCTTATGCAGCAATGGACTACTCTCTGTGCACTACATGCCACTTTAACCCTCTATGTGCCCCAATATGTGCCTTTAAGTCACTACATGCCATCGTAATTTTTTTATCGTATTTAACATGTTGCACACCCTTAGTATTTTTAGTTAGCTTTTGGTTGGGAATTGATTTTCTTTGAACTGATGTTAGATGTTATAATTTACATTCATATTTCCTAATTAGTGTTTACCTTGCTGCAACGTGGGTCTCAATAACATAATTTCAACTCTCTGCATGTGCTTTACATATGGGAGAATTGACAAAGTTGACTTTGACTAAATGTCAACTCTTAAATTTCCAAATTACAAATTTGATGTTTTTCCTGTAAATTTTCATCTTTTTCTCATAAATATGCAACTTTCCCATAATTTGCAGCTTTTCTCAAATTTGCCATTTTTCCCTGTAAATTTGCAACGCTCTTCTGGATGCTGATTATATTTTTTATTCTAAGCAATTAAATTTTGAGTTTAATTTTTAAACTGGCATCTTTTATCATATCTTTGCACCTTTATTCAAATTCTTTTCAAATGTTTATTTCAAACTCAGGGTTCATATTAAATGCAGAACTAAAACGTGTAGAAAATAAATAAATAAATAAAAGTATATACAGATCAGCAGTCACTCGGCGCTCTTGTAACAACAATAACATACAATATTGAACTCAGTATAAAATAGAACGCCACCACTTCCAAATGCTGGAGTGAAGTGTGAGTGACGAGTTGACAATTGCTGATATAAGATGATTGTTACATGCCAGCAACCTTCTCATAAAACTGTAAACATTCTTTCGTATCAACTCGCCAAAAGACGGAATGTTCAAGGACACAAACATCTTGCTTGCACTCGACTTACGTGGTATATCTAACAACCTTCTTAGGGAGTTATTATATGCAATGCGGATTTTGTTCCTAACAGCAACATTGCTATTAAACCATAAAGGCGAGCAATACATTGAGGTACAGAAGGTCTTGAACAGCATACATTTAATATCAGGAGAACATCTATGGAAATTTCGCAACAGTAAATTTGTTTGAGCATAGAGTTTCCTAAGTTGCCTGTTACAATCAACATTGGTCTTATCAGATTCAATCCACACACCTAGGTATTTGACTTTTTCAACAAAGTTCAAGCTATTACCACAAAGTAGCATAACAGGATTCGAAGTATTGACACCCTTCGGTTTGAAAGCCATACACATAGATTTAGCACAGTTGAACAAGATGTCATTTTTTTCACCAAATTTTTCACATTCCGAAAGGAGATGTTGCATCGCTGCAGTAGACAAACTTAACAAACAGAGATCATCAGGACACCCAGGAGTGAGCCATGCTGGAGTAAAGACGTGTCCCTCAGTGCTCCCGCAGACTTTTGGACATTTTACTTTTAAAAATGAAGTTTCTTTGGTAAAGCTCAATACAAACTCGTCACCTATCATTATCGGACTCTCCTGCCCACTTTTATCGTCATGATGGATAAACTTCAGAAGTTTAAATTCGACGCTACCGACAAACCCAATAGGCCCAACACGAGGCTGCAAGCCGAGCTGGAAAAGAATGACGAACCACAGAGCGCAGTGCCAACATTGACCACGGACGAAGGCTTTAAAACTCAGATTTTGGCATCCTTAAGAGAAGACATCACACAAATTATACGGGAAGAATTTAAGAATGCCTTAGCTAACGATTTTGCCTCTCTCAAAGCCGAAGTCCAGGCTGTACGTTCAGAAATAGCTAGCAACGCCACCTCCGTTAGCGCACGATTTGGCACAATTGAAGCTAACATTCAAGACGTGAAAGACGGCTTGTCTACTTGGTCAGATGATATAACTGGGCTTCAGAGCTCGGTGAAAGAGCTCCAAAGTGAAGTGAAGTCACTGCGGAGCAAATGTGAGGATCTGGAGGGGAGAATGAGACGTGGAAATATCCGCATTGTCGGTGTCGATGAGCAAAACCCCTGCAATCCAAACGAGGTGGCTAAAATTATTAAACAAGCCTTATACATGGACCGAGAAGTGAAAGTTGATCGATCTCATCGTACACCAGCACCACGGACCGCGGGAGCAGACAGACCCCGAGTGATAATCGCCAAGATGCACTATGATGGAGATGCAGCGGATATTTTGAGAAGAGCCAGGGAAAAGGCACCTTTGATGTATAATGGTAACAGGATCAGCATCTTCCCTGACTACACGGCAGGTGTTGCTAAAGCCCGGGCTGCCTTTTCAGATGCACGGAAGGCGCTACGAGGCCGACGTGATGTGCGCTTTGGTCTTTTTTACCCCGCAAGATTCCGGATCACTTTCGGGAATGAGAGTCAGGACTTTCATGATCCTACTAAGGCCATGGACTTCATAAATTCAATTCAATTCAATTCAATTCAACTTTATTTATATAGCGCCATTTCACAACAACAGTCATCTCATAGCACTATCAACTGAAGGGGGGACCCCCACAGTTGCAGAAAGACCCCAGCAATCAGGCGATCCCCTGTGAGCAAGCACTTGGCAACGGTGGAGAGGAAAAACTCCCTATTAACAGGAAGAAACCTCCAGCAGAACCAGGCTCAGGGAGGGGCAGTCATCTGCTGCGACTGGCTGGGGGGTGAGGGGATAGAGAAGAAGAAAAGAACAGACATGTAGAGAGCAAACAGCACGATGGGGACTCAATCTATGGGAGAGAACAAACAAATGTTAATGACCGGCAAAAAAAAAATATTTCATAGAGAGTGAGGAAAGGAGTGAGGCCCAGTGCATTACTGGAGGTCCCCCGGCTGACTAAACCTATTAGCAGCATAACTAAGGGAGGGTTCAGAAACACATGATCCCTCCCTAATTGTAGGCTATATCAAAAAGGTAGGTTTTAGCCCTATTCTTAAAAACAGAGATCGAGTCTGACTCCCGAATCCAGATTGGCAGCTGATTCCACAGGAGAGGAGCTTGATAACTGAAGGCTCTGCCTCCCATTGTACTTTTGGAGATTCTAGGTATTACAAGTAATCCTGCATTTTGGGAGCGTAGTGCTCTGTTAGGATGATACGGTAGTATCAGATCTTTTAAATAAAAAGGAGCCTGATTGTTTAAAGCTTTGTAAGTAAGAAGAAGGATTTTAAACTTAATTCTAAACTCTATGGGAAGCCAATGAAGGGAGGCCAGAACTGGAGAGATATGATCTCTCTTTCTAGTACCTGTTAAAACTCTTGCTGCAGCATTTTGGATCAGCTGAAGACTTTTTAAAGATGTTTTAGGACAGCCTGATAATAAAGAATTACAATAATCTAATCTCGAGCTAACAAAAGCGTGGATCAGCTTCTCAGCATCACTCTGAGACAAGATGCTCCTAATCTTGGCAATATTACGCAAATGATAGAAGGCAGTCTTAGAAACAAATTTAATATGTGAATTGAAGGACAAATCCTGATCAAAAATAACTCCAAGGTTCCTCACAGAGCTATTAAGAGAAAGAGTAACTGCATCCAAACTGAAAGTTTGATTTGGAAAGGAATTTCTAAGGTTTTTTGGACCAACAAGAATGACTTCAGTCTTATCTGAATTTAATAGCAGGAAATTACAAGTCATCCAAGCTTTGATTTCCTTAAGACAGGCTTCTAACTTGGCTAATTGATTAGTATCATCTGGCTTCATTGACAGGTATAATTGTGTGTCATCTGCATAACAATGAAAATGTATACAGTGCTTTCTAATAATGTTGCCTAACGGAAGCATATATAAACTAAAAAGAGTAGGGCCTAGCACAGATCCCTGTGGAACTCCATGATTAAGCTTTGAGCTAAAAGAAAACTCATCATTTACATGAACAAACTGGAACCTATCAGATAAATAAGATCTAAACCACTGCAACGAAGTTCCATTAAGTCCAACATAGTGTTCTAATCTATCAAGTAGAATATTATGATCAATAGTATCAAAAGCTGCACTAAGATCTAAAAGGACAAGTACAGAAACTAGTCCATTATCAGATGCAATGAGGAGGTCGTTAGTGACCTTCGCTAAGGCTGTTTCAGTACTATGATGGATTCTAAACCCAGATTGAAACTCTTCAAGTAAACCATTTCCCTGCAGGTGGTCAAATAATTGCGTAGCAACAACTCTTTCCAAGATTTTTGAAATGAAAGGGAGATTAGAGATTGGTCTATAGTTAGCTAAAGCTCCTGGATCTAGCGTTGGCTTTTTGAGTAAGGGTTTAATTACAGCTGTTTTAAAAGCCTGCGGTACATGGCCTAAAGTTAATGAAGAATTGATTATATGAAGAATAAAGCTACCAATAAGTGGGAAGACTTCTTTAAATAACCTGGTAGGAATAGGGTCTAAAAGACAAGTTGAAGGTTTGGATGAGGAAACTATTTTGTCTAACTCACAAAGGTCGATTGGAGTAAACTCATCAAGACAGACATCAATAGAAGGAGTTGTAATAGTTACAGTATTTAAGTTAACTGTGGGAAGAATCTGATTGATTTTATCTCTGATGGATGAAATTTTATTATTGAAAAAGTTCATAAAGTCCTGACTAGTAAGCTCTAAGGGGATGCTAGGATTGACAGAGTCCTGACTCTTTGTCAACCTGGCTACAGTACTGAAAAGAAACCTGGGATTATTCTTGTTCTCTTCTATTAATGCAGAGTAATAACTCGTTCTAGCTTTTCTAAGAGATTTTTTTATAAATTAAAAGATGATTTCTCCAAGCTAAATAGATTTCATCTAAATTAGTAGAGCGCCATTTTCTTTCTAATTGACGAGTCTTCTGTTTTAAGCTACGAGTTTCTGTGTTGAACCAAGGAGTTAAAAATCTCTGATTAGACTTTTTCTTTTTTAAGGGGGCCACCAAGTCTAGAGCCTGATGCAGAGAAGCTGAAACACTATCCACCATGTTATCAATTACAGAAGGAGCAAGCTGTCTATAGCTTATTTCCGTTGTGTTGACACATGGCATAGAGGAAACAATCTGCATAAATTTGGAAACAGCATCATCTGAGAGGCATCTACTGTGATAATATTTTTCTTTAGGAGCCAAATAGTCAGAAATAGTAAAATCAAAGGTTAACAGACAATGGTCTGACAGTACAGGGTTATGAGGAGACACTACAAGATTTTCTATTTCTATGCCATATGTCAGAACAAGGTCCAATGTATGGTGGAGGTAATGAGTAGAATTTCCTACTTTCTGAGAAAACCCAATCGAGTCTAATATTGAATTAAAAGCCACATTAAGGCTGTCACTATCTACATCCACATGTATATTAAAGTCCCCAACTATAATTATTCTATCAGATTTCAGCACTAAATCAGCTAAGAAATCAGCAAATTCGGATAAAAATTCTGAATAGGTTGATGGGGGACGATAAACTATGGCAAATAAAATTGGGTTTAACCTGAAATTGCTAAAGTGCCCAACACTGAGGACCAGGCCCTCAAAGGAATTATAACATGTTTTTTGCTTTACATTAACTAGTAATTTGGAATGGTAAATTGTTGCTACTCCTCCTCCACGACCAGAACTTCTGGGATTTTGACAGTTTAAATAACCAGAGGGAGTTGATTCATTTAAACCAACATAATCCTCTTGCCCTAACCAAGTCTCTGTAAGGGAAATTAAATCAATCTGATGATCAATTAACAGATCATGGACTAACAGAGACTTGGGAGTTAGAGACCTAATATTTAATAAACCACATTTAATTTTTAAATTATGAGGAGGAACAGAGGCCAAATCATTCAATTTAGAGGCTTTATGTTTAATTTGAGTTTTACCAATATTTTGCTTTATCACTTTGGGATGCTTATACATTATATTTTTATTTACTTTGGAGGGAGCAGACAATGATTCTCTGATGGGGAAGACAGGGGCTAAGCTGAGGGGTGGCGGATGAAGAGGAGCTGCAGAGAGGCGTGTAAGACTGCGACTCTGCTTCCTGGTCCCAACTCTGAGTAGTCACGGTTTTGGAAATTTGGATTAAAAAGATGCCAGATTGTTAGATAAATGAGAAGCACCATCCAAAGTGGGATGAATGCTGTCTCGTCTCATAAGACCAGGTTTTCCCCAAAAAGAGCTCCAATTGTCAATGTAGCCCACGTCATTTTTAAATGACGTGGGCTACATTGAGCTTTATCATTTTATCACGTAGCTCACGTAGACGTGGGCTACGTGAGCTTTATCATTTTTAAATGATAAAGAACAATATCCTGTCCGAAGCTGATGATCCTTGAGGTACCATGTTTGGATTATATAGCGTGAGTCTGCAGGTTATGATTGCAGTGGGTGTGTAATCTATTAAAACATGTTTTTTTATGGTGATGAGAATAATACATTATTTTTTTTTCTATCCTGTATTGTTATAGTGTAATGTGTTGAGTATTTTGAAAATTTTCATTTAATGTTGTTCCTTATCGTATCTTAGTCTGCAGGGGCCTGAGCTCCTTTAGTAAATTTGTTTTGCCAATTTAATTTTTGCTCCTCTTTTTTGCTGTGGACACAGCCTTCCATAGCAGGTTGTGTATTTAGCTGCTAACACACAGTGGCGAGGGACTTAATCCCACCCTTTTGTATTTCGCTTGTTCGATATACATTCTGTTTTTGTGTTTCTTGCGTTCTGATCCCTTTGTTCCCCGGGGATCACATATTATTTAAAAGAGCAACAGAGTCACTATTTGTTACTTACTGGAACCATATTCTCTTAGTCATAAAATCTTTCCACTTCGATGCAACATTCCTATGTGAAGTAATATTCCCTATGTTGTTTCTGCTGTATTCTCGATCATGGGCCCGCCTCTGCCTCAAAACAACTTTTATGATGCCCTATACTGTAACTATGTGCACCACAGTACTTAAGCTATGAGTCCATTGACAATTATAAGTTATAATGTGAAGGGTCTAAATAGCCCCATTAAAAAGAAGAAAATTTTATTACAGCTTAAACATTTGAAGTGTCAAATAGCACTATTACAAGAAACCCATTTGTCCGATGATGAGCACCTGAAATTAAAGAAATCCTGGGCAGATAAGGTGTATTTCTCATCTCACCGCTCAGGTAAAAGAAGAGGGGTTGCAATATTAATACATAGACAAGTTAATTTTGTTGATACATTTGTACATGCAGATGGAGAAGGTAGATTTATTCTGGTAAATGGGCTGCTTGATGGCATACCTGTCTCCCTAATTAATGTGTATGCCCCAAATGAGGACCAACCAGGCTTCATCAAATTACTATTTAACAGAATCACTGAGTATAGTGTTGGTCTTTTTCTCATGGGGGGAGACTTTAATTGTGTAATGTCACAACAAGATAGACAACCTCCACCTAAAGCATCCATATCCAAGATGGGCAAGATGCTTAAATATTTGACTGCTGAAGCAGGAATAGTTGATGTATGGCGATCAAAATTTCCAAAAGAAAGAAATTTTACATTTTACTCTAACAGTCATGCATCCTATTCAAGGATTGATTATTTTTTCACTTCTAAAGCTGAACTCCACAGAGTTGAAGACATAACCATCATGCCCATTACAATTTCTGATCATGCCCCAGTGGTTCTTCAGTGGGACATGGGATTGACACCAACTTACAAACAATGGAGATTGAACGCCTCTCTTCTTAATGATAAAGATTTCATTACTCTCATTAAAACAGAGCTCAAGAACTATCTTGATATAAATGATACACCTGGCATGTCTCCTCTTGTACTTTGGGACTGTGCAAAAGCCTATTTAAGAGGCTGTATAATTTCTTATGCTACTGCAAAAAGGAGGCAAAAAATGGCTAAACAAACAGAATTGGAGCATAAAATTAGAGAGCTCGAACATAAGCATAAACGAGGGATGGTGTCTAATCTCTTTACTGAACTCAAAGCAGCCCGTTCAGAGCTACAAGAGCTACTATCAGAGAAGATCGAGGGAACTTTACGTTTTGCCAAGCATCAGCATTATGAACATGGAAATAGAGCGAGCAGGCTTCTGGCTTTCAAATTACGTAAACAACAATCTTCTAATATTGTACATAAAATAAAATCTGGACACAAATATATAGTAAAGCCTAAGGAAATAGCTGAAACATTCGGAGAATTTTATAAATCTCTCTACCAAGATACTGATACATGCCCCGATGAGTCCAATATTGCTCAATTCTTACAGGATATTAATATACCTCAGTTATCTGGCGAAATTGCTGCAAATTTGGATGAACCAATCCAAGATTGGAAAATAAAACAATGTATTTTATCTCTCAAAAATAATAAATGTCCTGGTCCAGACTGACATAACGCACGGCCCAGGAGACACACACGCAGGCTCAGGATAGATTTAACAGCTTTATTAGCAACAGGGAAGTGTATGGCTGCGTGTCTGTGGAATAAGAATGTATTGGTGGTGGCGTCTGCGTCAGGCACGGGGGCAGGAGGCCATACAGCCGGACAACCCTGTGGGAGAGAGCAGAGGGAGAAGGGTAACGGGCACCACACCAATACCGGGAAATGATGAGGATAGCTGGCTTACTTGGTTGTGACAGGTGGCTGGCGTCGACAAGGGCGGAGCCCGGGAGACAGCGACCTGCGGTACCTGTGGCAGCAGCGTAGAGCCAACGGCGAGGTGATGAAGTCCGCCGCCGGGGATGTCCACCTGTGCACAGGGGAAAGCTAGAGGAGAGAGGTAAGGGGAGCTTACCCAGGATATCTTCGCTAGTAGGTTTGAGATCCGTAGTAGCAAAGGGGCCGAAGTAGAGAGACGGCTTCAGGCTGAAGCCCAGGGCAGAGTGGATTAAATACCTCACCGCTGACGAGGAGCAGGTGTGCGCGCGGCTGGCGCCGCTGATGAGCGGCGAGTCATAACACAGACGGATTTATCAATGAGTTTTATAAATGTTTCCATGAAGAACTTATTCCACTCCTCTTAAAAGCTTATCACCATTCATTAGAAACAAAAACAATGGCTGTGTCATGGGCAGAAGCTACTATAGTGGTATTACAGAAGGAAGGTAAAGATTCCACTGATTGCAGCTCTTACAGGCCATTGTCTATGTTAAATGGAGATGTTCGTATCTTGACGGGTGTATTGGCGCGGCAACTAAATGACATAATAACTAACATTATTCATCCAGACCAGACTGGGTTTATTGTCGGGAGACATTATGCAAATAATTTACGTCGTTTGTTTAATATCTTATCATACCAAAAACAAAGCAAAACCAAGACAGTTGTATTATCACTGGATGCCCAAAAGGCTTTTGATAGGGTGTCATGGAAATATCTTATTCAAACATTAAAAAGATTTAATTTTGGCCCTAAATTTATCGACTGGATTGAAACCATATACTCTTCACCTCAAGCAGCTGTGAGAGTTAATGGGTTTTGATCTACAAGGTTTAACTTGGAGCGTGGTTGCAGACAAGGGTGTCCTCTGTCACCCTTGCTCTTTGCTTTAAGTATAGAGCCATTAGCCCAACTCATTAGAGATGACAATAATATTAAAGGGGTGCTGATTGGCAAAGAAGTACATAAAATATCACTGTACGCGGATGATGTACTACTGTATCTGACAGAGCCATCCTGTACAATTCCATGTTTAATGAAAATTATATCAACATATGGATATTTCTCAGGATATAAAATTAATGTTGATAAAACTGAGGCAATGGACATTTTGGACAATATTTCACCAGAGTTTAAACAACAAAGTGGCTTTCGTTGGCCTAAAGAAGGTATAAAGTATTTGGGTATCTATGTTCCCCTTTCATTAGACAAGATATTTGATGCAAATTATGGTAGGATAATTAGTACTATAAAAAATGACCTAAACCGCTGGTCATCATTGCCTTTGTCTCTCCTTGGTCGCATAGAAGCCATTCGTATGAATGTTCTGCCTAGGCTTTTACATCTGCTTCAAATGTTACCAATACTAATACCTAAGTCAACATTTGAAGAAATGGACAAAACATTCTCAAAATTTATATGGCAGGGCAAGGGCCCTCGGATAAAATATAAAACACTTCAAAGACTTAAGGAAGAAGGGGGGCTTAACCTGCCAAACTTGAAATATTATTTTTGGGCTTCACAATTAAAACCATTGATTTCATGGATGCAGAATGACATTCATAGGAGATGGGTGGACATTGAACAAAACCTGAGCCTCAAACCACTACAAGTTTTGCCATTTGCTAATATTCCAGTAGTGGGCTTATCAAGGTGGACTAAAACCACACTTGATATCTGGAAGAGGGTTGGAATTGCCTTTAAGTTACTAACTAGTCTATCTGCCTTGTCTAGTATTGGGCATTTAAAATCCTTTATACCAAGCAGATTGGATACGAACTTTCTCAAGTGGGCTGATCATGGGCTTATTTACATACATCAGTTAATCGATAAGGATGGTTTTGTATCGTTTGAATATTTGAGAAGACGCTTCCAACTCCAAAAAAATGATTTTTTTCAGATATCTGCAAATACGATCTTTTTTGGTTTCTCATAAAGAGTGGGATAAAGTGCTAGACCCATCACTCATTGAACATTTTTTAATTCAAACTCAAAAACACAAAGAGGATAAAAAAGTGATCTCAAAGTTATACAAAATATTTGGTTTAATGGCTCAAAATAAACCTATTCTGGCAAAACAAAGATGGGAGGCAGAGGCGGGTCAAATTTTCTCTGATCAAATGTGGGAAGAGGTATGTACAGTGGCGCATAAGACCACAAATTCAAATACATGGAGGGAATTTAAATGGAAGATATTTAGTAGATATTTCAGAACACCAGATATTGTGGCCAAGATGACACCAAATGTTCCAAGCCTGTGTTGGAGAAATTGTGGTACAGAAGTGCCTAATCACACACACATTTTCTGGTCGTGCCCTAAAATACAAACATTTTGGGATGAGGTGTACAAGGCAATAAATCATATGTTTCAAGTTACAATACCAAGGGACTTGGCAGTAGTAGTTCTTGGCATCACCCCTTCGGAAGAGCATGGGAGAGCACCAACATACCTCCTAAACATACTTTTTGTAGCAGCCTTGAAATGTGTCACTGCTTCTTGGATGAAAACAGACCCACAGTAGAGGAGCTGAAATGACGAGGCGATTTTTGTATTAAAAACAGGGTTTTTAATGAATAGCTCTTCTATCGAGTCTCATCAGGTGTAGAGCTTGGCAGAAGGCAAGAGAATGATCTCTGCTCCGCTCGCTGGTTAAATACAAGCACACATAGAGCCACACATTGAAAAAGCTGACATCAGAGCCACACATTGAAAAAGCTGACATCAGAGCCACTCATTGCAAAAGCTGACATCCCCCCGTTATCTTAACCCCCCATTGTTCTGCTATCTCCTCTCCTTGTCTTGGGAGGTGATGGGAACTCCTCCTCTCGCCTTAGGGGGTAAAGGTGTCAAGTCCGTCTCCGCTGCCGCGTCTTGGGAGGTCCATTGTCTTTAACCCGGCGGGGGAGATCCTTTGTCCTTTCTAGGTGTGAAGTTCCTTACATATGCTGTCACAAAACATTTCCACTTGTTCTAACATATGTAGATATGGGATATAAGAGTCATATATACCACAGGCCCCCCAAACACTAGGAAAGGACACAGAAAGAATCACAGTCTAAGATAATAACTATGAAATACTACGTGTTACAACTGTTGCCACAGGAGAAGTTTTCTAGCAGCCATGCTCCTAAGAAAGTTCAGTGGTAAACATAACAGCATAGTGAAATCATAAGTAGCCTTAAACTGTTGTAGCACAATTAGTGAATAATTGCGGGGTGGTTGGTATCAGTCCCTGTGCTGTCTGGGCTTTATTCTTCTCCCAAAACTGCTGTAGGTTGGCTTAGGTGTCCCGCTGGGACCTTCTCGTGGTGAATCTGCATTGTGGGAAGGAAAGAGATTATTTGTTCCCTGCCTGGGGGCTGAGACTTTTCCTCTGGGGGGTCTACCACGCCGAGGTGCTCGTGCCAACTGTGCAGGTTCGTCTCTCAGCAAGAAGGCAGGTTTGAGTCTGTCAACACTGACCACTTCCTTTCTGTCCCCATAATCAAGCACAAAGTGTTTGTCACCATTTTCCAGCACTCTGAACGGGCCATCGTAAACTGGGCGTAACGTTGGTTTAATGGCTTCGTGCTTAACAAAAACGAACTCAGCGTTTTTTAAAGTTTGAGGAACAAAAACTCGTGGAAAAGAGTGATGAGCTGGACCGTGGAGGGAGTCCGGTCCACTGCTGCCTAAAAACCTTGGGACTGGAAGGTGTCCTGGTTCTGGGTTCTCTGGTAAAAATTCTCCTGGGAGTCTGATAGGCTGGGCAAAAACTAATTCTGCAGGAGAAGCGTCTAAATCCTCTTTAGGTGCTGCACGCAACCCCAATAAAACCCCGGGAAGTTTATTTACCCAATTTGTGTCCGTTAGTGAGGCCCTGAGGGCAGCCTTTAAGGACCTGTGAAAACGCTCGCATAACCCATTAGCCTGAGGGTGATAAGCGGTGGTGCGATGAATTGTTGCCCCTAAACTGTTAGACATGGCTGACCAGAGCTCTGAGATAAATTGAGGCCCTCTGTCTGACGTGATGTCTGATGGAACGCCGAAACGTGCCACCCAGTTTGCTAGAAAAACGCGAGCGACTTCCTCCGCTGTGGTTGACGCTAGAGGGACTGCCTCTGGCCAGCGCGTGGTGCGGTCTATCATTGTTAACAGGTGTGTGAAACCTTGGGAGGATGGTAGCAGCCCCACGAGGTCGACGTGAATGTGGTCGAATCTTCTAGCAGGAATTGGAAAGGGTTCCAGAGGGGCTTTTGTGTGTCTGTGTATTTTGGCGCGTTGACAAGGAATGCAAGTTTTTGCCCATTCTTTTACGTTTTTGCGCAGGCCTGGCCACACAAACTTTGCAGCAACCATTTTGACCGAGGCGCGCACACCTGGGTGCGCGAGGGAGTGAATTGCGTCGAAAATACGGCAGCGCCAAGCAGCTGGTACTAACGGGCGAGGTCGGTCGGTTGAAACGTCGCATATTAGGGGGGGCACGCCGTCGCGCAACCCTTTTTTCTCCAGCCTTAACCCTGTTGGTCCGAACAGGAGCGCGCGCACGTCTGCATCACTGCTTTGTTCTTCCGCCATGGCTGCATAATCTATTCCATCCTGGATAGGTGCTGCGTATGTGTGTGCGTTAGTGAAGAGTTCCGCTGCTGAGGCGGCGTAATCTGTCTCCTCGTGCTCTGGCGGTGTCACAGCGCGAGAGAGACAGTCAGCTACAACGTTAAGTTTGCCTGCTACGTGTCGAATGTCTGTGGTGAACTCTGAAATCGCAGCTAGCTGTCTTTGTTGTCTGCCCGACCATGGTTCTGAAATTTTAGCCATAGCAAAAGTGAGCGGCTTATGGTCCACAAAGACTGTGAAACTCCGCCCTTCTAACCAAAACTGGAAGTGGCAGATGGACAAATGAAGCGCTAGCAGCTCTCTGTCGAAAGTGCTGTACTTGCGTTCCGTTGGGTTTAGCGATTTGCTAAAGAATGCCAAAGGTTGCCAGACTCCGCTGACAAGTTGTTCTACAACTGCCCCTATAGCCAGGTCTGAAGCATCTGTGGTCAGAGCAATGCGGGCTGAGGGATCTGGGTGGACTAACATTGTGGCGTTAGCTAAGGCGTTTTTTACTTCCGCGAAAGCGCGTTCGCGCTCCGGGGTCCATTCGACCGCGTTGGAAGCCTTCTTTTTTCTGAGCGCGTCATATAGGGGTTGCATGAGCTGAGCTGCGTGGGGGAGGAAACGGTTGTAAAAATTAACCATCCCCAAAAATTCCTGTAGCGATTTAACCGTTTGAGGCCGTGGAAAACCTTCTATCGCACGAACTTTGTCTGGAAGCGGAAATGCCCCTGTCGGGGAGACCCTATGTCCCAAAAAATCAATTTGCGATACGCCGAATTTGCATTTGGCTGGATTGATTATAAGTCCGTGCTCTTCCAGCCTCTGAAAAACGGTAGTGAGGTGCTGCTCGTGTTCTTCCTCGGATGAGCTGGCTACCAGCATGTCATCGAGGTAGACAAAAACAAAGGGTAGGTCGCGTAGGACTGCGTCCATCATCCGTTGAAAAGTTTGAGCAGCGCCTTTGAGGCCGAACGGCATTCTTAGGAATTCAAAAAGGCCGAAAGGGGTTATAACCGCTGTTTTAGGAATATCTTCAGCTCGGACTGGGACTTGGTGATAACCGCGGACTAAGTCTATTTTTGAAAAAATGCGCGCACCTGCTAAATGTAGTGAGAAATCCTGAATGTGAGGAATGGGGTAGCGGTCGTGCGCTGTAGCGTTGTTTAGCCTGCAATAATCTCCGCACGGTCTCCAAGAACCGTCAGATTTCGGAACCATGTGAAGTGGTGAAGCCCAGGGGCTCTTCGAGCGTCTAACAATGCCCAATTTTTCGAGAGCTGCAAATTCATCCTTTGCTATGTTGAGCTTGGCCGCGTCTAAGCGGCGAGCTTTGGCAAAAACAGGAGGTCCTGTTGTCGGAATGAAGTGTTTAACCCCATGTTTGGCTACAGTGGCTGAGAATTTGGGGGTTGTGAGTGCTGGAAATTGGGTGAGGAGTTGTTCAAACTTACCTCCCGCTGTGGTGACGCTGGCCTGCACAGGTGGTGGGGAAACTCGAGCTGAACATGGAATAGAAGCAAAAGATAGTGCATTAACCAGGCGCCTATTTGCAAGATCCACTAATAACCCGTGTGCACACAGAAAATCTGCGCCTAACAAGTTAAAGCTCACCGCTGCTACAACAAATGTCCATCTGTAGCTGCGGCCGTGGATGAGGAGGTGCAGGCTCTTTTCCCCGAACGTGTCGATGTCAGAGCCGTTGGCTGCCACTGCTCCGTTGCCCCGGGTGCCCATGGTTCGATCTGCGTGGGAGGGCATGACGAAACTCAGCTGAGCTCCCTTGTCGATGAGGAACTGCTTGCCTGTGTATCCATCCGTCACGTATAACAGCTTATTCTTCTCGCCAAGAACCGCTGCTGTTAATGGCCCTCGGCTTTGGCGTTTCCACGACATAGTAAACTTGCAGGGGGGAACGCATTTGCGGGCTTTCTCTGCGAAGCGGTGGTGATAATAGCAGACGTCGTTCTGCTCGTTGCGCTTGGGCCGCGCCGCTGTCACCGTGGGTTGAGTCTCTCCAAGGCTCGGGGTGTCCGTTTTCAGATCTGCGGATGCCGCTGTGGGTGTCCGTTCTCTGCAGACGTTGACGAGCCGGTAAGCCTCGTTGGCCAGTGTGCGGAAATCCTGATGATTATTGCACTTCATACTGGCGAGTGTCCCTCTCAACTGCGGTGGTAGCGTGCTGAGGAAAATGAATTGGAAAAGGAAATTATCATTATCCTCCTCCTTGAGTTGTAGCAAATCCTCCATGAGGGTCCTCGGATTGCTCCCTCTGTGGCCGTAGACTGCCAGGATCCTCTCGGCTCTTTCCTCCGCTGATGGGACATAATTCGCCACGATGGTCGCCTTGAGTGTCTCATATTTGTCCCGGGCTGGTGGTCGCCGGACCAAGCTCCGCACACACTTCGAAGTGGCGGAGTCGAGTTTGGAGACGATATGGTAAAACTTAATATCGTCTGCTGTGATGCCCGCCAGTATAAACTGGGCTTCAGCTCGCTGAAACCAAGAGGCGGGGTCCTCTCGCCAGAAGTCTGGCAGGTTGACAGCAACGGCGTTCGTGCACACCATCACTGTTGTGCCCGCCGGGTGAGAGTGCCTTGCCTTGGCACTCGCGGCGGTGCTGGAGCTCGGTTGAGCTCTCTCAGTGCCCTCTGCCGTGGGGAACAGCTGTTTGCTTGTTCCCTTGTCTGCGTCGTCGCTGGCGTATGCCCGAGTCACCATGGATGAGCAGCTTGAAGAATGCCTCCGGTCCATATTCTCGCGTCAAGGTCACCAGTGTAGAGGAGCTGAAATGACGAGGCGATTTTTGTATTAAAAACAGGGTTTTTAATGAATAGCTCTTCTATCGAGTCTCATCAGGTGTAGAGCTTGGCAGAAGGCAAGAGAATGATCTCTGCTCCGCTCGCTGGTTAAATACAAGCACACATAGAGCCACACATTGAAAAAGCTGACATCAGAGCCACACATTGAAAAAGCTGACATCAGAGCCACTCATTGAAAAAGCTGACATCCCCCCGTTATCTTAACCCCCCATTGTTCTGCTATCTCCTCTCCTTGTCTTGGGAGGTGATGGGAACTCCTCCTCTCGCCTTAGGGGGTAAAGGTGTCAAGTCCGTCTCGCCGCGTCTTGGGAGGTCCATTGTCTTTAACCCGGCGGGGGAGATCCTTTGTCCTTTCTAGGTGTGAAGTTCCTTACATATGCTGTCACAAAACATTTCCACTTGTTCTAACATATGTAGATATGGGATATAAGAGTCATATATACCACACCACCCTCCTTCAGTGCATGGCTTCAAAAAGTACAAGAACTTTATCACATGGAGAAGATTACTTACGCACTGAGACTCCAATTACCTACTTTTAAATCAAGATGGCATCCAGTAGAAGTCTCTTTACTGTAGTTGCTCAAGGTGGCTATTAAGCGCTTGGTTTTATTTTATTTTATTTTTTTTGACAGATGCTATTTCTCGTATATTGATGTGGAATCTGTGTATTAAATAATCTTGACTACATATGGTAATTATATCTGTAATGACTCTGTTGTTAAAAATTTTAATAAAATATAAGTTCTAAAAAAAAACAAACAGAGATCATCAGCATAGAAAATGTGATTTAACAGTGCACCGTTAATGGAGCCGCCCACCTTAGTACTGTTCAACAGTACACTGAGATCATCAACATAGACATTAAACAACAAGGGTGACCGTATACCACCTTGTTTAACACTGTTGGTCACATGAAATTTGGATGAGGTAACATTGCCCCACCTAACAACCATAGACTGCCTTCTGTACCAGTATAACAGGATGCTAACAATGTAAATAGGAATACCTTGATCGATCAGTTTTCTAAACAAACACCAGTGGTTAATCCTGTCAAAAGCTTTGCTAGCATCTAAAAACGTAGCATAGACACTAGTGGATTGGCTTCTGAAGTAGTCAACAAATTCATGGAGTAGGTAAACAGCCTTGTCAGTTGAATGGGCCGACTTGAAACCAAACTGATTGTCGTTTGTCCACAAATAATCCTCAATTCTGTTCAGAATTAAACCCTCTAACTGTTTAGATATAACATTTGCAATAGCTATAGGTCTGTAGTTGTTCATATCAGACAGACTGGCACACTTGTTTTTCACCAAGGGAATAATAACAGAGTCCATCAACATATCTGGCATGTAACCATGAACAAACATACAGTTAAAACACAATGACAACAGAATACACAAATTGAAATCAGCATTGATGAGGCATTCACTGGTGAGACAATCAGGGCCAGCTGATTTGCCTTTCTTGAGAACTTTGATCAGTGAAGCAACTTCAGCAGGAGTAACAGCAGAAATATCGGAGGTATCAAACATGTCATTATACTGGCGAATATCGTGCATAACAGAATCCTTCATTGAAACATTCTTGACTGAGTTGAAAATAGCTTCATATTGACATTTCCACTTTTCAGCAATATTAACATCACCAGTCACAGCATCAATAGTGTTTGATCTAACACACCGGTGGGAGCTCATAGCCTTCATTTGAATCGGTGAATTCAAAAGGGGGCCCAAGTCCAAGAAATATGTTTTTGCAGGAAATCAAATAAATTGCATTTCTCAAAGGTAGTCTATGCCAGATGGTTCATACTTTACTCAGATATAGCACAAGGCCATAGCTTAGAAATGCTATAATATGAAGCATTTTATGGCTGTGTAGTTGTGCATGTACATGTTGGACATATGAGAGATATGCTGACAGCACATATGTGATTTAACCTCACGATGAAGGAGACGCAGAGTCTAGGACACGAGACGCAGTCTAGGACACCTGCGGAGGACAGCGAGACAAGACAATAGGTGTGGACAGAAGACTCCCTGACCTCGGAGGCTCGAGAGGAGAGGGGGGGGAGTAATGTAAATAAAGGGATTATGAATGTGAATAAAGGGATTATGATGGAGATGTGTGACCTCCCCTGCGAGGGAGATTTCTTTATGTGAGAATGTTTAAAGGCGAGGACTTTGGTGTGTTTCCCCCTCTTTGTTCGCTGCTCAAGAATGAGAGCAGCCTGTGGGAATGGTCGCCTGAAATAAACTTGAATTAAATGCAATTCAGTTTCATTATTCAAGGCTCCCCACAATTGGTGACCGACGACGTTGAGAATGACCGGAGAAGGTCTCAGGGTCCCGGACTCACAGAGTTCAGTTCTGGCGAGCGCAATGGCCGTCAAGCTGCCTGATTTCTGGCAGGATAACCCACGGTCGTGGTTCCTGCAAGCGGAGTCGCAGTTCGCGCTCGCAGGAGTAACGGTGGATGACACTAAGTTCCACCATGTCATCGCTAAACTGGATAACCGCACAGCTCGGTGCGTGCAGAGCTTGGTGGAGCAGCCACCCGCTACCGGCAGGTACGACAAGCTGAAATCCACCCTCATTAAGTTTTTCACCCCCTCGGCCGAAGTGAGGGCGAGGAGGATCCTGTCTTTGCTAGACCAAGGAGGGCACAGGCTGAGCGCCCTGATGGAGGATATGATACAGCTGAGAGGGCCGGACAACGATGATTTCCTCTTCCAGTTCATCTTTCTCTCCAACCTCCCGACGCATGCGAGAAGCACGCTGGCCGGCAAGAAGTGTCACACCCCGGAGGAGTTCCGGGAGCTGGCCCAGGAAGCAGACGGGATTCTGGACGCCTGCGGTGGGCAGGCAACCGCAGCGGCAACCCAAGACAGCGGGGAGCCAGAGGCGGCAGACCCAGGCTGGCCGATGACGGCAGCAGCACGGCCGCGACGAGGTGGAGCCAATGTTCCGGTGGCAGAGGCGCGGCCCCGACACAGCGGAGGAGAGGATCTCTGCTTTTACCATCGGAGGTTCGCTGATAGGGCACGCAGGTGCGTGCCGCCCTGCAACTTCAAGAGTTCGGGAAACGGCAAGACCGGGGGTTGCTAGCAGCTTCGACTCTCGGAGAAGGCAACAAGCTGCTCTACATCACGGATACGAACTCCGGACGAGAGTTCCTCATACACACCGGAGCCCAAGTGAGCTTCATCACCCCAACATACGCGGACTGGGTGGCTGGACCCCGCGGTAGCGGAGCTACGGCGGCAAATGGCTCGAGCATCAACACCTACGGGAAAAGGACCTTGCCTTTATGCTTACATGGCTGCACATATGAATGGACTTTTGTAATGGCGGCGGTGAGTTTCAACATGTTGGGCGCGGATTTTTTGTGCTCACACAATCTGTTAGTTGATCTTGCTAATAGACGGCTGGTAAATGCACTCTCTTTTTACTCTCTCCCCTGTTCAGCTCGAGTGTCCCTGCCACCAGTACAGACCCACGTCGCTACAGCAGGTGGTAAGTTTCACACACTCCTCACCCAATTTCCAGCACTCACTGTGCCCACTTTTTCAGCGACGGTCGCGAAGCACGGGGTGGAACATTTTATCCCTACATCTGGTCCTCCTGTGTTTGCAAAGGCTCGGCGCTTGGATGCAGTTAAGCTCACTATAGCGCGCGAGGAGTTCGCCAGCCTAGAGAGGCTGGGCATCGTTCGTAGGTCAAAAAGCCCGTGGGCTTCGCCGCTGCACATGGTACCGAAAGCCGATGGCTCCTGGAGACCGTGTGGCGATTACCGCAGACTAAACAATGCTACGGTGCACGATCGTTATCCCATCCCGCACATTCAGGACTTTTCGGTGTACCTGGCGGGGGCGCACATTTTTTCAAAGATTGATCTGGTTCGCGGCTATCACCAAGTCCCAGTCCAACCGGGGGACATTCCTAAAACAGTGGTAATAACCCCGTTCGGACTTTTCGAATTTTTACGCATGCCGTTTGGTCTCAAAGGGGCGGCGCAAACGTTTCAGCGGATGATGGATGCCATGTTATGCGATCTCCCTTTCGTGTTTGTGTACCTCGACGACATTTTGGTCACGAGTACTTCAGAGGACGAACATGAAAAGCACCTCACAGCAGTTTTTAGGAGGCTGGGAGAGCACGGCTTAATAATTAACCCAACCAAGTGCTAGTTCGGCGTCGAGCAGATCGATTTTTTGGGTCACCGCGTCTCCCCAGAGGAAGCGGTTCCGTTACCAGATAGAACGCGCGGTAGCGGATTTTCCCCGGCCACAAACAGTCAAATCACTGCAGGAATTCTTGGGGATGGTGAATTTTTATAACCGATTCCTGCCCCACGCAGCTCAAATCATGCAACCGTTATATGCCGTGCTCAAAAAGCAAAAACCAACCCAGGTGGTCGAATGGTCCCCGGAGCGGGAGCGCGCGTTCACAGAGGTAAAAAAAAGCCTTGGCTGACGCTGCGCTCCTGGCCCACCCAGACCCGGCAGCACGTATCGCGCTGACGACAGATGCTTCAGATTTAGCCATAGGGGCCGTTATTGAGCAACAGGTCGCCGGAGTTTGGCAGCCGTTGGCTTTCTTTTGCAAATCCTTAAGCGCGGCTGAGCGAAAATACAGCACATTCGACAGAGAACTGTTGGCGCTGCATTTGGCTATTCGTCATTTCCAGTTCTGGCTGGAAGGACGGTGCTTCACCGCTTATGTGGACCACAAGCCGCTCACATACGCCATGGCCAAAATTTCAGACCCGTGGTCAGGCAGGCAGCAGAGGCAGCTGGCCGCGATCTCGGAATTTACCATTGACATTAGGCACGTTGCGGGCAAATTCAATGTAGTAGCAGATTGTCTGTCGCGCGCGGTCACAACTCCACCGCGCGCAGAGGCAGAACAGGCCACCGTGACCGTGGCGCGCGCAGCCCCGGTGCACGTGGGTATAGATTACGCAGCCATGGCAGCGGACCAGGGGGCGGACGCAGACGTGCGCGCGCTCCAGTCTGGACCAACAGGGTTAAGGCTGGAGAGCAAGTGTTTACAAACCGGTATGCCCCCCCTGACCTGCGATGTGTCGACGGGGCGCCCGCGTCCGGTGGTTCCGGCCGCATGGCGCCGCTGTGTTTTTGACTCGGTCCACTCACTGGCGCACCCGGGGGTGCGCGCGTCGGTGAAAATGGTAGCGGAAAAGTTTGTTTGGCCATGCCTGCGCAAGCACGTGAAGGAATGGGCAAAAACCTGCATGTCCTGTCAACGGGCCAAAATTCACAAGCACACAAGAGCCCCGTTAGAACCGTTTCGCATTCCAGCCAGAAGGTTCGACCACGTGCACGTCGACCTCGTGGGCCCCCTACCGGCATCACAGGGGTTCACGCATCTTTTGACAATGGTGGACCGAACCACACGTTGGCCGGAAGTGGTCCCACTGGCGATAAGCACGGCCGCGGAGGTGGCTCGCGTTTTTTTAATGGCTTGGGTGGCGCGCTTCGGGGTTCCGTCGGACATTACGTCCGATAGAGGACCTCAATTCGTCTCTGAACTGTGGTCAGCGATGGCCAACGGCTTGGGAGCCAAAATTCACCGCACTACGGCTTACCACCCTCAGGCTAATGGTTTATGCGAGCGTTTTCATAGGTCTTTGAAGGCAGCACTCAGAGCGTCGCTCACGGATGCAGATTGGGTAAATAAACTACCATGGGTTTTATTAGGGTTGCGTTCTGCGCCCAAAGAGGACTTAGACGCCTCCCCAGCGGAGCTGGTGTTCGCACAACCTCTTAGGCTGCCAGGCGAGTTTTTACCAGAGCACCCGGAGCCCCCACCTCTCCCGGCTCTGGGACCGTTAGTTGGCACGGGAGCAGACACGCTTCCGGGTCCGGTTCATCACGCTTTTCCACGAGTTTTCGTCCCCAAAGCTTTGAAAAATGCTGAGTTCGTTTTTGTCAGGCGCAAAGCCCTAAAAGCAACACTCAAACCACCTTACGAAGGGCCATTTCTGTTAGGGCCATTTCTGTTAGAACTGTTAGTTAGTTAGTTCTGTTAGAACTGTTAGTGCAGTTCTACACAGCCATCATCGAGTCCATCCTCACCACCTCCATAACCGTGTGGTACGCAGGAGCCACTGCCAGGGACAGACTAAGGCTGCAGCGCGTCGTGCGCACTGCTGAGAAGGTGATCGGCTGCAAGCTCCCATCTATCCAGGATCTGTACATCTCCAGGACCCGGAGGCGTGCTGGCCGGATCATAGCCGATCCCTCACACCCTGGTCATGTACTGTTTGCCCCCCTCCCCTCTGGTAGAAGACTTCGGTCCATCCAGACTAAAACCTCCCGTCACATGAACAGCTTCTTCCCCTCTGCCATTAGACTGCTGAACACTAAGTGACTCTCGTGCACCATGTACAGCAGCTCAACCAGACTCATGTCAATCATCACTGTTTTCTTCCTGCATTACCGACTGCACTATATAGTTCTCCACAGTATCTGCTGCTGGCTAATATATATTTTAACTGTTGACCAGTATCACTTAATCTTATCCTACACTTTATTACATGTATAGTTTATTTCTCTTATCTTATCATGTTTAATGTTGCAGCATTGTACCGAGACAAATTCCTAGTTTGTGTACTACATGAACAATGGCAATAAACCTGATTCTGATTCTGATTCTGATTCTGATTCTGATTTCGAGTGCTGGAGGCAGGTGATAAGCAATTTGTGCTAGATTTTGGAGACAGAAAAGAGACAGTCAGTATTGACAGACTAAAACCTGCTTTTGTCATGAAGGACGGGTCTGTACCGGTCGCAAGGGTGCCTCGACGAGGCAGGCCCCCGCAGGGGGAAAATAATCACTCTCTCCCTCAGTCAACAGAGCCGGAGCAGAAAGGCGCTTCAGGCAAGGCGGGGCCAACTCACAGCAGATTCGGCAGACGGTTGAAGCCCAGGCGGCGCACAGACTGAATGTTGATGTTGATTATACAGTAGTCAGTAACATGTTATTGAATTTTAGGGAATAGTCCGTTCTTCATCGTTTGGGGGGGGTTATATGGCTGTGTAGTTGTGCATGTACATGTTGGACATATGAGAGATATGCTGACAGCACATATGTGATTTAACCTCACGATGAAGGAGACGCAGAGTCTAGGACACGAGATGCAGTCTAGGACACCTGCAGAGGACAGCGAGACAAGACAATAGGTGTGGACAGAAGACTCCCTGACCTCGGAGGCTCGAGAGGAGAGGGGGGGGAGTAATGTAAATAAAGGGATTATGAATGTGAATAAAGGGATTATGATGGAGATGTGTGACCTCCCCTGCGAGGGAGATTTCTTTATGTGAGAATGTTTAAAGGCGAGGACTTTGGTGTGTTTCCCCCTCTTTGTTCGCTGCTCAAGAATGAGAGCAGCCTGTGGGAATGGTTGCTTGAAATAAACTTGAATTAAATGCAATTCAGTTTCGTTATTCAAGGCTCCCCACACATTTCACTTTTTTAATTTCAGAGGATTGGCAAACTAAAGTCCCTGGACTTGGGCCCTTCTTGAATTAAACAATAAGAACATATGAAAAGAAGCGCATAACATCTATTTCTCACATGTTGAAAACGTTTTTTTTAATTATGCCATGTTTTGAACACCTTTTATGATCACTTTATATTCAAACTATTGTTTTGATAACTGCCAGCAAATGAGATTTTCATCTAAAAGTGGGCAGATTAACATAGAAGTCCATCTACTGGTAACTAATCGTCAAAGTCAGACTCATCTTCACGCCTAGCATCATAAACTGTTAAATTACTGAGGAACTGCTAAGCCTCTGGTGAAAGATATTTCGCCAATTTCTGAACATCCTTTACTTTAGCTGCCTTTACACCAAGTTGCTCGCTGTAGAGTGGCTCCTCTGGGAATGTAACAACCCTGCAAGACGGCTTTAGAAGGCAGAATCTGGATGTGACCTGAGCAGACATATTTTCAGAAACTTCTGTATCATTTCTGAAATTTGTGCTGCCACCTATGACTTTAAGTTTAATCTATGCAGGAAGGGCCCAAGTCCTGGACTTGGGTCTCTCTTGCATTCAATGCATAAACAATGCTGTGAATAGTCAATGCATTAAAGTTGACTTGGGACGTTTTTGCACATAATCAGATGGCTTGTCTCTTAAAGTTCATTAAACATGTAATATCTGGGTTTTGAAAAAGTGTGGACTTGGGCCCTTTTGGAATTCACCGATTCATTTGTTTCCAGAATTCTACCATGTTCAGTTCACTCATATGACTAGCTAACTGGTCACATTTGATACTTTCTTCATTGCGCCTACATGCTCATAGAGCATATTTGAACCTAGCCCTACAACTTTTCATGTTATCAAATATTGGACCAGAACGTGGTTTGCTATTACTCCTCCACCACAAAAAAGCATCCCGAGCAGCTTTGTGAGCCTCGCTAACAACATCATTCCAGCCTGGGACGTTATATTGGGTGGCCACACTGTGACTAGGAATGCATTCACTCACACAAAAATTTTAAGCATCAACAATATCGCTGTAAAACTTGTCGATATCATCCCTGTGTGCCGCACAATTACGGTTGTGACACCTGATGGCGTCCGTAGGAGCACGGATGTTACAGAGTTTCCTACGAGTAAGTTTCTTATATCTGGACAGGTATGACGCTGTGGCATCACGCCATTTGTATGTCCTACTGCCCGTTGTGGCCGAGGGAGCTCCCCGGGGGCCACTTACAGCACTTGATACCTTAATATCCATAGATAAAGGTACATGATCAGAACTCACATAACCATACAGAACTCTGATATTGGACACGTTATCATGGCCTGACAATGTGGTCACACAGTGATCAAGCCATGATGTAGAGCCATGAGCCATGCTAACATGAGTGAAGGTATCACCTGGTAAGATAATCCTGTCTGAGATGTGTAAAGAGTATCTCTCACAAAAAGACACCAGTTCATTTCCACAACAACTTGAACGTGATGTATTAACGTTGAAGTCACCAAGTGTATACACATATGGAGTTGGAAAATCCTCAGTGATACGTTTAACAAGACTCATGCAATGCAAGTATTCATCCAAGTTTTCAACACTGTCACAGGGTAAATATACACACAATATAAGACAGTGAAAGTCACCCAGGTTGACTTCAATACCTGTAACTCTTACGCACTCGTAAGTTTTCACAACACAACTGTTCGCAAGTGACTTCCGCCATAGGATACCAACGCCGCCATAGGGGCGACCTAAGATAACACGTTCTTCCGTATCCATAAAAGAAACACTTTGTCCTATAAAATCACCATGTATTCTGCTCAGAATAGACAATTCGTGTTCGAACAACCAATGTTCCTGCAACAACACAATGTCATGGTTATCACATAAACTGGAGATCTCATTAGTTGAAGTTTTTACATTCTGGCAGTTGAATGAACATATTCTTAGGTTGGTCCTACTACTGAATGAATATGATGACAAACACAATAATGACAATCACATGTAGTTCATTTCCTCTCAAAAAACTGTCGATAGTATAAACCAGATGGCCACACATTTTTTATCAAGCAACTTCTTGCTGCAACTGGCAGGACATGTAATTTTGAAAGAGGCATAACCATCATGCTTGGTTTCTAGTTGCTCAATCTTGAGATTGTCATTTAATTTAACATGAGTTTTGATATAGGAGCGTACATGATGGGGTCTGGTGGTGGGGTTGAGTCGACTGATGAAGACTTGGTGCTTCTTATGACCTTAACCTTGACCCTGATATCCGCCAGACGTCCTACCAGACTTCGGTACAACGCGTAGCTGTGAGTGGGGCGTGTCTTGTTGACAACCTGTAGCTGGTTCGTGGTCTGCTTGGCAGTCGATTGGTTGTCAGACGATTGGAGTGCATTGGCGTAGGACCTCTTCTTCTTGGAACGGCGACTCTCGACTTCCTCAAACTCGAGTTCTTCGGCAACTACAGCAACTTTGGCAACTTTGGCAACCCCAGCAGGGCTGCTGTCGACAGCGTCATCAGCACAGGCCTCTGCAGAGTTGGTGGCCACATCCGCATTCTCACCGTTGGCCGTGGCAGTAGGTGGTGGACCGCGGGCTGCATTGGAGACCGAGGCGTGGTCGACAGCTGCTACCACGATCTCCTCATCGCTGGTGATGCTGACAACACTCTGAGTACTGCCAACCTCATCCTCACCTTCCTCGACCAGGACGTCAGCTGGAGGAGGTGTGTCGCCGAGTTTGGACTTTATTGCCGCCACATCGTCCTGGATAGCAGATATAGTTTTGAACACAGTAGCAATGCTCTCTCCAAGGGTCATCACACGGCACACATCTTTAGACAGCCTGGCAAGGTCGAATGACTCCAACAAAGCTGGTGGCAAATTCCTGAGGTTCTGGGCAACGTATTGTGGCGCCTGCTGACCAACCTCATTCAGCTTGTGGTATATGTCGGTGATGTCTCTCTTCTGGTTGTGGCCGATCCTCTTCTTCGTCCGCGATGTTCCCTCTGGACACTGCTCGAACAGCAACTTCTTTGCTCCTTCAACCTTGTTCTCATTGTAGAAGTCGCCAACCCATTTCACAAGATAGTCCATCGAGACATTATCCATCTTGTTCTGCATAAAGCACAGCAACTCACAGACGGACATCTGACGTGGGAATGCTGTAGTTGGCCCATGCAGGGGAGGGTCGTCACCATAGTTGTCACCAGCCATATCTGGCGTTAGTCCATTTAGTCCAGAAGACATTTCTGACAGTTATCTAACAAGATGCTGACACGTAGTTAGCTCACCAACATAAGTTTAGCGAGTTAGCTTTGAAGCCCAACAGGAGTAACGTTCAGCGAGGCTGACCATTAGATTGGCGGGGCTAACGTTAATTTAGCGTTAGCATTAGCTTAGCGTGATAGAGTCTATAATTACGCTCTTGTGTGTATTAATACACACGCGCTCTTGGTTCCACCTCACTGCGGCTCAGTTCGCCCTCCGGGGAATAACGGTAGACGACACCAGTATCTACTTCAACTCACAAATGTCCATTCGCCCGTCTTAGTGGTTACCTTCTAATTACCTTCTCACTGCAGCTGTTTATCTGGGATAGCAGCGGAGACGAAGAGCAGTCTTTAGAAAGCAGAAACGGGGCCAGAACCGCCGGAACCTTCTCCGGGTCAGCGCTGTTGTCATACGAATATTCTCCACATTTGTTGGTGGCCAACAAAAGTCGTTATTTTTAACGGTTTTACTCAAATTCTCAGCTCGTTTCAGGCATCACAGCTGCACCGGAAGCTTACTTTATTCTTGTAAATGGGTACCTAATTTATATTTGTACCTTGTGCTAAATTTGCCAATACCCCATCCCCCTTATTAAAAAACTGCAAGCTATCCAGTCCATGAGTCAGGGTTTCCTCTGGTAACATTTCTCCGTGGCAGGCCACCTCGCCAGAAATTTTACCGCCACCCCAAGGCGATATGAATTTATTAAGAAAAATATATGAAGCAATGGCTTTCCGCAAGCACGCACACGAACAACGCATGTGGCCATCATCCGTGGAGTTTAGAAGAGCCCCGCTCACACGAGTTTTCCAGTCAATTAGCAGTGTCTCACTAAGCGTGACTGTCTGACAGAAACATGAGTTTATTAAAGTACTTTAAATGTGAAAAAAAATCGCAAGAGGTATGTAAGCACTGGCGTTTATCATGGTTTTAACCCGCTGGAAACGGGAGCAATAATGGAAGAGTCGCTTAGCTAAGAGATGTGGTTAGAATTCATATGCAGCCGCCTTCATATGAAGGGAAAGGCAAGGGGGACTGATGAACTGCTGATGATATATTTCACCAGCCACTACAATATTATGTTCTGTAGGAATTGCAGGAATTAAGAGACTGTAGCCGCACAGCCACACATGGGGAAAACATAATGAGTAGCATCTTAGATAAGAACAAAGAGCAGAGTTTTCCTCGGAGATAACAGGAAGTTGTGAAGGATGAATGCAGTGTGATCTTTTGTGTGTCAGAGACTGCTAGGAGGATCCTTTGTGTATCAGAGACTGCGAGGGGGATGTTAAAGGATTAAGGAGGTGAATGCAATGTGGCCTTTGATGTGAATGCAATGTGACCTTTGATGTGTAGAAGCGGCTGTAGGAAGACCTGAGTATTTAAGAGAAGAGTTTTGTCTGAGATGTCCTCTTTCTACTATGCTTATGTGTGAGATGTGTAATAAACTGCCTGAGACAAATTTGCCTCGTCATTTACACACTCCACACTGGTGACCCAAGACGAATCATGCAACACGAAGAGAGATCCACGGAGCCAGCCTCGTTGGGAGCCCCCAGCCAAGCGTATGCCGTTACAATCCAGCTACCGGATTTTTGGCAGCACAATCTGCGCTCCTGGTTCCACCTGGTTGAGGCGCAGTTCGTCCTCCGGGGGATATCGGTGGATGACACGAAATTCTACCATGTGGTCGCAAAGCTCAACGCCCACACGGCTCAGCATGTGGAGAGCCTGCTGGATCAGCCACCAACCAGCGACAAATACGGCGCGTTGAAGGCTGCACTCATCCAGCACTACACACTCTCGGTTGAGGAGAGAGCAGAGAGACTCCTGACGCGGACCGGGTTAGGAGATTGCATGGCTATTGACCTGATGGAGAGGATGCTGAGAGTGAAGGGCTCGGACGACGACCACTTCATTTTTACCCACCTCTTCCTCCGGAACCTTCCGTCAGCGACGAGAGCGACCCTGGCCAATTCGCCGTTGCTGGCCAAGCGGGACTACCGTGCGCTGGCCCGAGAAGCACACCAGATCATCATGGCCAGCAGAGAGCTCACGACCACAGTGGCGGCAACGAAGCTCGGCGCGACGGCCGGAGATGGCAAGGAGCCATTGACGGCGGTAGCAGAACCACCGACGACAGCGGCGGCGGGGGCCAAGGAACACGGAGGAGACATTCTCCGCGTGGAGGATGTCTCCTCCAAGGAACGCGGAGGAGACATCCTTTGTTTCTACCACTGCCGCTTTGCAGAGAAGGCACGAAAATGTATACCACCATGCCAGTTCAAGCGCTCGGGAAACGCCAAGACCAGGGGTCGGTAGCAGCTGCGGCCCTCGGGGAGGAGAACAAGCTGCTCTACTTGACGGACGCATGCTCAGGGAGGCATTTCCTCGTGGACACCGGCGCCCAGTTGAGTTTCATCATGCCGTCCTACGTTGACCGGCTGGCAGGATCCAGCAGCCCCGAGATGGCAGCAGCAAACGGCTCGGAAATTAAGACCTTTGGTGAGAGGACTCTACTTCTGTCGCTACACGGCCGTGCATTTGAGTGGACTTTTGACATAGCAGCATTGAATTTCAATATATTGGGGGCTGATTTTTTGTGCTCACATGGTTTGTTGGTTGATGTCGCTAACAGGCGCCTGGTTAATGCACTGTCCTTTGATTCTATCCCCTGTACAGCTCGAGCGTCCCGGCCAACAGCACAAGCCAACGTCACAGCTGCAGGCGGTAAGTTCCACACACTGCTCACTCAGTTCCCAGCACTCACGGTCCCCACATTTTCGGCAGCCGTCGCTAAACACGGGGTGGAGCATTCTCCATACTCCGTTTGGTCTATTCGAGTTTTTGCGCATGCCATTCGGGCTTAAAGGGGCTGCACAGACGTTCCAACGCATGATGGATGCAGTGCTGCGCGATCTCCCTTTCGTATTCGTCTACCTGGACGATATCTTGGTAGCCAGCGCGTCCGAAGACGAACACGAAACCCACCTCACGGCGGTTTTCCGGAGGTTGGGAGAGCACAGTTTAATAATCAACCCAGCGAAGTGTCAGTTCGGGGTGACGCAGATTGATTTTTTGGGGCACCGCGTCTCTCCCGAAGGAGCGGTTCCACTGCCTGACAAAGTGCGCGCAGTAGCAGATTTTCCCCGACCGCAAACGGTCAGGGCGTTACAGGAGTTTTTGGGAATGGTGAATTTTTATAACCGTTTCCTCCCCCATGCAGCGCAGCTCATGCAACCACTGTACGCCGCGCTCAAAAAACAGAAACCCGCGAATAAGATCGAATGGTCCCCGGAGCGAGAGCGGGCGTTCTCGGAAGTCAAGGCAGCCCTGGCAAATGCTGCATTGTTGGCACATCCAGACCCAACAGCCCGCATAGTGCTCACTACTGACGCGTCAGATGTGGCCATAGGGGCGGTCGTGGAGCAGCGTGTAGCCGGGGCTTGGCAGCCGCTCGCCTTTTGCAGCAGGACTTTGCGCGATAGTGAACGTAAATACAGCGCGTTCGACAGGGAGTTGCTGGCTCTCCACTTGGCCATTCGCCATTTCCAGTTCTGGCTGGAAGGACGCCGTTTCACCGCGTTCGTTGACCACAAGCCACTAACATTCGCGATGGCCAAGGTTTCAGAACCGTGGTGGGGCCGGCAGTAGAGACAGCTGGCCGCGATCTCAGAGTTTACTACCGATATTCAGCATGTATCTGGTAAACTGAATGTAGGGGCAGACTGCCTCTCACACGCCGTGGCGGCCCCGGTCCGCATGGGGATAGATTACACAGCCATGGCCGCGGAACAGGTTAATGACGCGGATGTGCGCGCGCTCCAGTCTGGACCAACAGGGTTACGGCTGGAGAGCAGGGTGCTGCAAGACGGTATGCCCCCCCCCCAATCTGCGATGTCTCCACTGGGCGACCGCGTCCTGTGGTACTGGCCGCGTGGCACCGCCGCGTTTTTGACTCGATTCATTCTTTAGCGCACCCGGGAGTGTGCTTGTCGGTCAAAATGGTAGGAGAGAAATTTGTGTGGCTGAGCCTTCGCAAACAAGTGAAAGAGTGGGCAGCAGCCTGCATGGCGTGCCAACGAGCCAAAGTACACAGACACACGAGAGCTCCCTTGGAGCCGTTTCACATCCCGGCTAAGAGGTTCGACCATGTTCATGTGGACCTCGTGGGCCCCCTCCCGCCATCACAGGGGTGCGCGCACCTTCTGACAATGGTGGACCGCACCACGCGCTGGCCTGAGGTGGTTCCGCTGGCGTCAACCACAGCCGAGGAGGTGACGTGCGCGTTTTTAACAGCATGGGTGGCGCGTTTTGGAGTCCCGTCGGACATTACGTCCGACAGAGGCCCTCAATTTGTTTCCGAACTTTGGTCAACAATGGCCCGCAGCCTGGGTGTCAAAATTCACCGCACAACCGCGTACAATCCACAGGCTAATGGGTTATGCTGTAGCCACACGTGACTTACTTAATGTCTTGCATAATGCCTCACATCTTAGATAAGAACAAAGTGCAGAGTTTCCTTGGAGATAACAGGAAGCTGTGAAAGTGTAATCTTTTATATGCAAGAGACTGCTTGGAGGATCCTTTGTGTGCCAAGAGACTGCTTGGAGGATCCTTTGTGGGCCAAAGACTGTGAGGGGGATGCCAAGGGATTAAAGAGGAAATGCAAAGTTACCTTTGATGTGAATGCAATGTGACTTGTGAGCTGTGGGGAGACCTGGGAATATAAGGGACGAGTTTTTTCTGAGATGTCCTCTTTCTACTATGCTCATGTTGGAGACATGTAATAAACTGCCTTGAGACAAACCTGCCTCGTCAATTACACACTCCACACTGGTGACCCAAGACGTAGCATGCAGCAAGAAGAGAATTCCCCGGGGCCAGCCGTGTTGGGAGCCCCCAGCCAAGCGTATGCCGTTACGGTCCAGCTACCGGACTTTTGGCAGCACAACCCGCGCTCCTGGTTCCACCTGGTTGAGGCACAGTTCGCCCTCCGGGGAATATCGGTAGACAACACGAAATTCTACCATGTGATCACAAAGCTCGACAACCACACGGCTCAGCATGTGGAGAGCCTTCTGGGGCAGCCACCAGCCAGCGACAAATACGGCGCGTTGAAGGCTGCACTCATCCAGCACTACACACTCTCGGTGGAGGAGAGAGCAGAGAGACTCCTGGCGCTGACCGAGTTGGGAGATTGCACGCCCATTGACCTGATGGAGAAGATGCTGAGGTTGAAAGGCTCGTACAATGACCACTTCATCTTTACCCACCTCTTCCTCAGGACCCTGCCGTCAGCGACGAGAGCGGCCCTGGCCAGTTCACCGTTGTTGGCCAAGCGGGACTACCGTGCGCTGGCCCGGGAGGCGAATCGGATTGTCATGGCCAGCAGAAATCGCACGGCCACGGCAGCAGCGACGGAGCTCGACGTGACGGCCGGAGATAGCAGGGAGCCATCGACAGAGGTATCAGAGCCACCGACGACGGCAGCGGCGGGGGCCAAGGAACGCGGAGGAGACACCCTTTGTTTCTACCACTGCCGCTTTGCAGAGAAGGCACGCAAATGTGTACCACCGTGCCAGTTCAAGTGCTCGGGAAAATGCCAAGACCAGGGGTCGGTAGCAGCTGCGGCCCTCGGGGAGGAGAACAAGCTGCTCTACTTGACGGACGCACGCTCGGGGAGGCATTTCCTCGTGGACACAGGTGCCCAGTTGAGTTTCATCACGCCTTCCTACGCTGACCGGCTGGCAAGTTCCAGCAGCCCCGAGATGGCAGCAGCGAACGGCTCAGAGATTAAGACTTTTGGTGAGAGGACTCTACTTCTGTCTCTACACAGCCGTACATAGCAGCATTTAATTTAAATATATTGGGGGCTGATTTTTTGTGCTCACATGGTTTGTTGGTTGATGTCGCTAACAGGCGCCTGGTTAATGCACTGTCCTTTGATTCTATCCCCTGTACAGCTCGAGCGTCCCGGCCAACAGCACAAGCCAATGTCACAGCTGCAAGCGGTAAGTTCCACACACTGCTCACTCAGTTCCCAGCACTCACGGTCCCCACATTTTTGGCAGCCGTCGCTAAGCACGGGGTGGAACATTTTATTACCACCACCGGGCCGCCCGTTTTTGCAAAACCTCAGTGCTTGGACGCAGCTAAACTGGCCATAGCGCGCGAGGAGTTCGCCAACCTGAAGAGGTTGGGCATTATCAGGTGTTCGAACAGCCCATGGGCTTCCCCGCTACACATGGTCCCGAAAGCTGACGGTTCGTGGCGACCTTGCGGGGATTTCCGCAGGTTGAACAACGCCACAGCACATGACCGCTACCCAATCCCTCATATCCAAGATTTTTCCGTTCATTTGGCAGGGGCGCGCGTTTTTTCTAAAATAGACTTGGTCCGCGGTTACCACCAAGTCCCAGTGCGCGCTGAGGACATACCCAAAACAGTGGTGATAACTCCATTTGGTCTGTTCGAGTTTTTGCGCATGCCATTCGGGCTTAAAGGGGCTGCACAGACGTTCCAACGCATGATGGACGCGGTGCTGCACGATCTCCCTTTCGTGTTCGTCTATTTAGACAATATCTTGGTAGCCAGCGCGTCCGAAGACAAACACGAAAACCACCTCGCGGCAGTTTTCCGGAGGTTGGGAGAGCACGGGTTAATAATCAACCCAGCAAAGTGTCAGTTCGGGGTGACGCAGATCGATTTTTTAGGACACCGCGTTTCCCCCGAAGGAGCGGTTCCGTTACCTGACAAAGTGCGCGCGGTAGCAGATTTCCCCCGGCCGCAGACGGTCAGGGCGTTACAGGGGTTTTTAGGAATGGTGAATTTTTATAACCGTTTCCTCCCCCGTGCAGCGCAACTCATGCAACCGCTGTATGCCGGGCTCAAAAAACAGAAACCCGCGAATAAGATCAAGTGGTCCCCGGAGCGGGAGCGAGCATTCTCGGAAGTCAAAGCAGCCCTGGCAAACGCTGCGTTGTTGGCACATCCAGACCCAACGGCCCGCATAGCGCTCACCACTGACGACTCAGATGTGGCCATAGGGGCGGTCGTGGAGCAGCATGTAGCCGGGGCTTGGCAGCCACTCGCCTTTTTCAGCAGAACCTTGCGCGATAGTGAGCGTAAATACAGCGCGTTTGACAGGGAGTTGCTGGCTCTCCATTTGGCCATTTGCCACTTCCAGTTCTGGCTAGAAGGGCGCTGTTTCACCACGTTCGTTGACCACAAGCCACTAACATTCGCGATGGCCAAAGTTTCAGAACCGTGGTCGGGCCGGCAGCAGAGGCAGCTAGCCGCGATCTCAGAGTTTACTACCGATATTCAGCATGTGTCGGGTAAACTGAATGTAGTGGCAGACTGCCTCTCACGCGCCGTGGCGGCCCCGGTCCGCATGGGGATAGATTACACAGCCATGGCTGCGGAGCAGGTTAGTGACGCGGATGTGCGCGCGCTCCAGTCTGGACCAACAGGGTTACAGCTGGAGAGCAGGGTGCTGCAAGATGGTATGCCCCCCCCCAATCTGCGATGTCTCCACTGGGCGACCGCGTCCCGTGGTACCAGCCACGTGGCGCCGCCGCGTTTTTGACTCGATTCATTCTTTAGCGCACCCGGGAGTGTGCTTGTCGGTCAAAATGGTAGGAGAGAAATTTGTGTGGCCGAGCCTTCGCAAACAAGTGATAGAGTGGGCAGCAGCCTGCATGGCGTGCCAACGAGCCAAAGTACACAGACACACGAGAGCTCCCTTGGAGCCGTTTCACATCCCGGCTAAGAGGTTCGACCGTGTTCACGTGGACCTCGTGGGCCCCCTCCCACCATCACAGGGGTGCGCGCACCTTCTGACAATGGTGGACCGCACCACGCGCTGGCCTGAGGTGGTTCCACTGGCGTCAACCACAGCCGAGGAGGTGGCGCGCGCGTTTTTAACAGCATGGGTGGCGCGTTTTGGAGTCCCGTCGGACATTACGTCCGACAGAGGCCCTCAATTTGTTTCCGAACTTTGGTCAACAATGGCCCGCAGCCTGGGTGTCACAATTCACCGCACAACCGCGTACAATCCACAGGCTAATGGGTTATGCTGTAGCCACACATGTAACTTACTTAATGCCTTGCATAATGCCTCACATCTTAGATAAGAACAAAGTGCAGAGTTTCCTTGGAGATAACAGGAAGCTGTGAAAGTGTAATCTTTTATATGCAAGAGACTGCTTGGAGGATCCTTTGTGTGCCAAGAGACTGCTTGGAGGATCCTTTGTGGGCCAAAGACTGTGAGGGGGATGCCAAGGGATTAAAGAGGAAATGCAAAGTTACCTATGATGTGAATGCAATGTGACTTGTGAGCTGTGGGGAGACCTGGGAATATAAAGGGACGAGTTTTTTTCTGAGATGTCCTCTTTCTACTATGCTCATGTTGGAGACGTGTAATAAACTGCCTTGAGACAAACCTGCCTAGTCAATTACACACTCCACACTGGTGACCCAAGACGTAGCATGCAGCAAGAAGAGAATTCCCCGGGGCCAGCCGTGTTGGGAGCCCCCAGCCAAGTGTATGCCGTTACGGTCCAGCTACCGAACTTTTGGCAGCACAACCCGCGCTCCTGGTTCCACCTGGTTGAGGCAGGTTGATTGTACGCACAACCGCGTACAATCCACAGGCTAATGGGTTATGCGAACGTTTTCACAGGTCATTGAAAGCAGCTCTCAGAGCGTCATTGACGGATGCAAATTGGGTAGACAAGCTACTGTGGGTTTTATTGGGGTTACGTTCTGCGCCTAAAGAGGACTTAGAGGCTTCCCCAGCCAAACTCGTTTTTGCACAGCCACTTCGGTTGCCCAGGGAGTTTCTCCCGGATAATCCTGCGCCGGGCAGCTCCCCATCTCAGCTGTTGCAGCGTAGCATCGACACAAGCACGCTGCCGGGCCCTGCCCACCACAGTTTTCTGTGCGTTTTTGTACCCAAAGCTTTGAAAAAACGCTGAGTTTGTTTTTGTCAGACACGATGCACATCGCCCCCCCATTGCGACCGCCTTATGATGGACCGTTCAGAGTGCTGGAAACAGGGGACAAGCATTTTTTGCTAGATTTGGGGGGGGGGGGGTAGGAGGGAAAAGGTTGGCTTAAACAGACTCAAACCCGCTTTTGTGGTGGCGGACGAGCAAGCGCTGTTGGCGAGGGCCCCTCGGCGTGGAAGACCCCCACGAGGAGCTTCCCAGAGTAAAGTTTCCCCAGAACACCCGCAGGGACTGACAAAAGGTTTTCACCCCCAGACAGCAGCTCCCCAGCATGACAGCGCCGCTGAGGCGGCGAATCCTGGTTACAGCAGATACGGGAGAAGACTGAAGCCCAAGCAGCATGGGGATTGATGTGTAATGATTCTATCACAGCATGCAGACTGTTATTCTTTTGTTCGATCTAAAATGTTTGGGTGGGGGGAGCCACACATGTGACTTACTTAATGCCTTGCATAATGCCTCACATCTTAGATAAGAACAAAGTGCAGAGTTTCCTTGGAGATAACAGGAAGCTGTGAAAGTGTAATCTTTTATATGCAAGAGACTGCTTGGAGGATCCTTTGTGTGCCAAGAGACTGCTTGGAGGATCCTTTGTGGGCCAAAGACTGTGAGGGGGATGCCAAGGGATTAAAGAGGAAATGCAAAGTTACCTTTGATGTGAATGCAATGTGACTTGTGAGCTGTGGGGAGACCTGGGTATATAAGGGACGAGTTTTTTCTGAGATGTCCTCTTTCTACTATGCTCATGTTGGAGACGTGTAATAAACTGCCTTGAGACAAACCTGCCTCATCAATTACACACTCCACAATGCGAACGTTTTCATAGGTCATTGAAAGCGGCTCTCTGGGTGTCACTGACGGATGCAAATTGGGTAGACAAGCTACCGTGGGTTTTATTGGGGTTACGTTCTGCGCCTCAAGAGGATTTAAAAATCACCCTTATTGTCATTCAACTGTACAACCAATCATGTACAGCAGAACGAGATTGTGTTTTACCTATCTACAGTGTAAATCACACACACCCCAAGTGCAGAATCAGAGGGCCGCTGCCATGCAAGGCGCCGCCACAGAGTTCCCTCCTCCATTCCATTTATTGCTGAGCACCAAGCTGGATGGCAGGAAGTTCCACTTTTACATGGTCTTTGGCATGACCCAGCCGGGATTTGAACCCCTGTCTCCCGGGTGTGGGGCGGATGCTCTACCAACTGAGCCACCACTCCGGTTTGTTTGGAAGCTTTGGAAGCTTCCCCGGCTGAACACGTTTTTGCGCAGCCACTTTGGCTGCCCGGGGAGTTTCTCCCAGATAATCCTGCGCTGGGCAGCTCCCCGTCTCAGCTGTTGCAGCGTAGCATTGACACAAGCACGCTGCTGGGCCCCGTTCACCACAGTTTTCCGCGCGTTTTTGTGCCTAAAGCTTTGAAAAACGCGGAGTTTGTTTTTGTCAGACACGATGCACATCGCCCCCCACTGCGCCCACCTTATGATGGACCGTTTAGAGTGCTGGAAACGGGGGACAAGCATTTTTTGCTAGATTTGGGGGGTAGGAGGGAAAAGGTTGGTATAAACAGACTCAAACCCGCTTTTGTGGTGGCGGACGAGCAAGTGCTGTTGGCGAGGGCCCCTCGGCGTGGAAGACTCCCACGGGGAGCTTCCCAGAGTAACATTTCCCCAGAACACCCACAGGGACAGACAAAAGGTCTTCACCCCCAAACATCAGCTCCCCAGCATGACAGCACCGCGGAGGCGGTGAATCCCGGTTACAGCAGATACGGGAGAAGACTGAAGCCCAAGCAGCATGTGGATTGATGTTTAATGATTCTGTCACAGCATACGGACCGTTATTCTTTTGTTCGATCCAGTATGCTCGGGGGGGGGGTGTAGCCGCACAGCCGCACATGGGGAAAACATAATGAGTAGCATCTTAGATAAGAACAAAGAGCAGAGTTTTCCTCGGAGATAACAGGAAGTTGTGAAGGATGAATGCAGTGTGATCTTTTGTGTGTCAGAGACTGCTAGGAGGATCCTTTGTGTATCAGAGACTGCGAGGGGGATGTTAAAGGATTCAGGAGGTGAATGCAATGTGACCTTTGATGTGAATGCAATGTGACTTTTGATGTGTAGAAGCGACTGTAGGGAGACCTGAGTATTTAAGAGAAGAGTTTTGTCTGAGATGTCCTCTTCCTACTATGCTTATGTGTGAGATGTGTAATAAACTGCCTGAGACAAATTTGCCTCGTCATTTACACACTCCACAAGACTGGTAATTTTTCTCTTTTCTTGCACAAGCAGGCATGCTGTTTTTATTCTCCAGCGGCAGTGACAAAAAGCAACAGCTAAAAACGCTAGCCCTAAACTGAGGTCCTTCAGTGGCTGCCTAGAGAGGTGCCTGATTAGAAAGCCTCAGCGCACAACTAACTGCCTAAACAGATCATTCTGTACATGAACACATATTGTGAATTTATGTCTTTAGAGTCAGCTACAGTTCCCCATTATGTACCTGGCAGGTTAAGATGACTGAAATTCACGAAGTCAATGACTTTAATCCGTCAGCAGCCTTCAGACAAACTAAACCTGCCAACATCTGATTTCAAAATAAGGGAGGTTTTTCCTGCTGTCTGGGTGGTGAGATTTCTAAAAAAATAAATAAAAAAAAAATAAAATATAAAGAAATACTTCCGGTTATGGCTGCCACGTAGGACGGACGTGTCTCGCTCTGCTCTGCTCCTGGAGAAAAAAAATCAGCAAATAACTCTCTCATTTGGGACAGAACGTATCCCAGCATTTGGGCGAGGATATGTCGGCGAAGCCTAAGGCTGGAAAACCAGGAAAAGGAAAAAGCGAGCCGCCGAAACAGTCCAAATTAACGGACTTTCAGGTCTGTGACGCAGCAAACAAAACTCCATATATGGCGGAGGAAGCTGGCGGCGGTGCGATGTTTGCGGGGAATGGCGCAGATGCGCTGATGGCTGCCATGAGTTCAATGAGAGCGGACTTTTCCTCTAGATTTGATGGGATTATGACAGCGTTGGAAGGAATAAGAAAGGAATTGGGTGACTGTGTAGAACGAACGGCGCAGATGGAGCTCCGTCTCGCTAGTGCTGAAGATGACGTCACCCGTCTTCAATTAAAGGTGCGCACTTTGGAAAAAAAAAATAAATCTCTGGAAGATAATATTTTGGATTTGGAATCTCGGTCGAGACAGAATAATTTGAGGCTGGTGGGTCTTCCAGAGGAATCAGAAGGTCGGGACGTATGTTCCTTTCTGGAAAAGTGGATTCCGGAGGTGCTGGGCAGCGAGGAGTTGCAATCAGCAGTGGTTCTGGAAAAAGCACATCGTATTGGCCCACGGAGAGATAAGGGACCGCCGAGGACCTTAATTATGAAGTTTCTTAGCAACAGAGACAGGATGAAGATCTTCAACGCTGCACGTGCTAAAGGAGAGATTAAACACCAGGACCAGCAGGTGCGGTTCTACCCAGATTTGGCCACAGGAATCCAGCAATTGAGGAAGCAGTTTGATCCCGTACGTAAGGAGCTGCGCAACCTTGGGATTCGTCATGGTGTAATCTATCCTGCGAGACTGCTGACCACGTATGAGGGCAGAACCCACATCTTCAAGACCCCAGAGGAGGCGCAGGAGTTCATCAAGAAGATCAAAGAAGAAGAAGAGACTGGTGGGAGCTAAGCATGAACAAAATATAAGGTAGAATAATTAAGCATTTGCACAGGCATCTGACTGACTTGAAGTAAATAGTAAGTTTACAAAATATAGATTGTATTATATATTAAAAAAACAAAACAAAAACAAAACAAACAAAAAAAAAACTATGATGTACAAAGTTGTTAAAAATTTTGGAGTTAAGTTGGAAAACTACAGAGGAGAGTTAATGTTACGTCATTAAAAGCAGTAGAGTTAGGGTGATTGGGAGGATGAAGAAGGAGTGGCTTAGGCTGTTCCCCGTGGGTGTGGAACAGTCGATGGCTATATCGGGAGACAGAATTTTTCTTTTGATTTTGGGGGGTTTGCCACAAGTGTGGGAAGGGGAAATTTGTTTGTGTGTAGTTTGTAGGATGAATGTTCAACCACTCATGTTTTTGCTTCTCTGTATGAGCATGTTTACACTGCAAGGTAATCCCAAACTCTCTATTGATCATAAACCAAAGTGTTAATCTTAATTTAACTTCATGGAATTGCAGAGGTCTACAAAATTTAAAAAAACTTAAACAAGTTATGAATAAAATAAAGGACATGGGTTCAAGAATTGTGTTTTTGCAAGAAACTCATCTGATAGAGGAGGATGTTAAAAGAATTAGGAGTAGATGGCAGGGAAGTGTATTCACCTCTTCATTTTCATCCCGAGCCAGGGGAGTTATGACTCTCATACATAAATCAGTTCCTTTTCAGGTGAAAAATGTAATTGGAGACAAATTTGGAAGATATGTAATCATTCAAGGTTCTTTGCTATTAGAAAATATAAATCTTGTGAACTTATATGGTCCCAATATAGATGATCAGAAGTTCTTTGCTAATTTATTTCTCATCTTATCATCACTTACAGGGCAACATATAATAGCAGGGGATTTTAATTGTACATTGAATCCAGGTGTGGATAGATCAACAGGACTGGATTGTACGCACATTGGATGTAGGATGACTATTAATCATTTTATGAAAGAATTGAGATTGTTAGATATATGGAGAGAAATGAAACCACAAGTTAAAGCCTATTCTTGTTATTCCAGTACCTACAAGACATTCTCACGTATTGATTATTTTTTGATTTCCACAGAATTAAGGTCCAAGATTCAAAACTGCTTTTATGATAACATCGTGATTTCTGATCATGCACCCTGTTGTCTAATATATGTAGATAAAAAATTGACAAAGGAATCAGGTAGATGGCAATTTCAGCATAAATGGCTTCAGGATGAGGAATTTGTCAAGTATATAGAAAAACAGATAGACGAGTTCTTTGACATCAATACTACACAAACATCAGCATGTGTAAAGTGGGAGGCTTTCAAAGCTTTTATTAGGGGACATATTATTAGTTATACAGGATCAAAATCTAAGAAGACTCGAGAGGAGAGAGCTAAATTGGAACATAAAATAAAAAGTCTTCAGGAAAAAGTGTATGCAGGAAGTGACCCAAGGTTGGAGAATGAATTACTGATTTTGAGAGCTGAATACGACAAAAAATCAGCGAATAGAGCTGCCTCGAGTCTTCTAAGATTGAAACAATCTTTTTATGAACAAGGTGAAAAATCAGGAAAATTATTAGCATGGCAGATTAAACAATTGGAAATTAAAACACCAATTACCAGTATTATAAGTAAGGGACAGGTAGTTATAGATCCTTTAGAAATTAATAGAGCCTTTAGAGATTACTATGAAAAATTATATACCAAAAATGAACCTGATTTAACAAAACTAAATGGGTTTTTGAACGAACTATCTATACCGTGTATTCCAAATGAAAACAGGGAGATATTGGAGTCTAAAATTAGTCAAGAAGAAGTTGGGCTAGCCATTGATAATATGAAATCAGGAAAAAGTGCAGGACCAGATGGTCTTCCAGTTGACCTTTATAAAAAATTTAAGAATAAATTAATAAAACCTTTTTTGGAAATGGTTTTAGAAGCATTTCAAAATAATAATTTACCATCATACATAAATAATGCCTTAATTATACTGTTGCCAAAACCAGGTAAGCCCTCTAATAAATGTGAAAATATGAGACCAATAAGCCTATTAAACGCCGACCTTAAGATAATCTGTAAAATTTTAGCAAGACGAATACAAGAAATTTTACCAAATATTATTAATCGAGATCAGAATGGCTTTATAAAGGGTAGACAAGGCTTCCATAATGTAAGAAGACTATTTAATATTATTTATTTTAATAAAGAAGCACCGGATACAGCTCTCCTATCATTGGACGCCGAAAAGGCCTTTGATAGAGTTGAATGGCCCTTTCTTTTTGAAGTCCTACAAAGGTTTGGACTTGGAAATAATTTCATAAAATGGGTTCAAATAATATACAATAATGCTACAGCAGAAATCCTAACAAATAACAATATTTCAAAACCAATAAAAATCAATAGAGGATGTCGACAAGGCTGTCCACTTTCACCTTTACTGTTTACTATGGCAATTGAACCTTTAGCGATAGCGATACGTTTACATTCACAAATATATGGAATTAAAGTTGGACCAACAGAACATAAAATCTCCCTGTACGCCGATGATATAATTTTGTTTATGTCGAATCTAAAAAAATCAATTCCAACCTTGTTGAATTTAATAAAGAATTTGGGGGAAATATCAGGATATAAAATAAATAAAACTAAATCTTCAATATTAATGCTAAATGAGACCCAGAGAAATTACCCAGCCCCTGAGGTAAATCAATTCAGTGTTGTAAATCAGTTTAAATATTTAGGAATCCAAATTATGCCTAAGCTAGAATCAGTCGCCAGTGTCAACTATGAAGCCTTAATGTCAGATATCAATGAGTTAACTCAGAGATGGATGTCACTACCAATGTCGATGATCGGGAGAATCAATATACTTAAAAGTAATATTTTACCTAAAATACTTTATTTATTTCAATACATTCCCTTATCACCACCTTTAGATCTATTCTCAAGAATAAAAAAAAAGTTAGTGGAATTTATATGGAACAACAGGAGGGCTAGATTACGTTTGTCTTTATTATATTTACCATTTGATCGTGGAGGTCTGAAATGTCCAAATTTTATGTTGTACTATTGGTCGGCACAACTGAGGTCTATGACATATTTTTCATCAAATGATCTCCCTCACTGGACTGAAATGGAATCATACAATTTACCTTTACCTCTTCCCATATTCATATACTCAGATTCGGCAAAAAAATTACAAAAACAAGTTAAAAATCCATTTGTAAAGCATATGATCAAAATATGGTGTGAAGCTAAAAACTATTTAAAAGAACCACAGTTATTGTCACAATTTAGTCCAATATGGGGTAATCAATATTTTAAACCAGGGAGAGCGGACGCTGTATTTAAAGTATGGAATTTAAAAGGGATACAAAAGATTCAGGATTTATATTTGCCATGTGCAGACAACATAATGTCTTTTGAAGAGCTCAGGATCAAATTTAATCTCAATAGAACACATTTTTTTAAATATCTTCAACTTAGAAACTTTATTCGATCAAATCAAAATAAAGCTCTCACTCGACCTATTTATTCATCCTTGGAAAAAATGATGATGAAAGATAGTAAAAGAAAGGGTATTATTTCAGAGTTTTATAACTCATTGACACTATCTTCAAGTGAAAATTCACTGAAAAGATTAAACTACTGGAAAGAAGATCTGCAAATTGAAATTTCAGAGGAACAATGGGAATTGGCTTGTACAGAAGCTCAAACCAAATCAATAAATGCACGCCTTAAATTGATACATTTCAAATGGTTAATGCGGATGTATGTTACACCAGAGGAGTTAAATAGATATAACAAAAATATACCAGATACATGCACAAAATGCATGGAAAGTAAAGGAACCCTATTTCATTGTTTATGGGAATGTAGATTAATAAGAATGTTTTGGGAGGAGGTGAGGGTAACAATTGAAAAAATAATCTCAAAACAAATCATATTGAATCCTAAACTGTTTTTGTTGGGTCTGTACCCAGAAAAGCATAATTTTAATAAAAGTGAAAGAACATTCATAGACCTCAGTTTGCTTAATGCCAAAAAATGTATTGCACTATTATGGAAAAAGACTCATAGACCAGATGTGACTCAGTGGTTAAGACAGATGTTAACAAACCTTCCATTAGAAAGAATAACATATATACTGAAATCAAAGGAAATTGTGTTTGAGAATATATGGAGACCTTTTATTGATTATGTAAAAAATTTAAACATAACTCTTGAAGAAGAAGGTGAATGATGTGTGTGGACCTTGTAAATTCCAAACTGGTGAACATAATATGTATACTAATGTATTGGATTGTCTAGACTAAACAGAGGAGCATTGTTGAAGACTTGATTTTGTTGGTGGTTGTTGGTGTTTTTAGGGTATTTTTTTTTTTTGTAGTACTTTAGTGTTAGTGTTTGATTGTTTGTATCATGTTTGTTAAAAAAAAAAAAAAGGTTCAATAAAGATATTGTGGAAAAAAAAAAATATAAAGAAATAACAGCAACCTTGGTCATTTATTTCATTAAATACAATTAATATTTTGTCTTTGCAATCAGTTTATTGTTCTGTTCTGACTGCAAAATTATGGTCAAAAATGTAAATTGTTATAAGGAAAAAGTAAAAAAAAATACCAGTCTGTTTCAAATTTATCTAAAAAAAAAAAAAAAGTTAATTTTATTTTAAAAAAGACAAAAATTAGTCAAAATAATCAACAAATTTATAATAAAGTTTCAAATCAATTTTAAAAAGTCAATTTTACAAGAGGAAATTACAAATTTGAGGAACATGGTTTCAACTTTAGATTTACAGAGAAAAGTAGAAAAATGTAAGAAAATTGTTATAAATTTTTGAGAAAACCCCCAAACCTTCAAGACTGAAGTCATTACGCAAGTTTTTAAGTGGGTGCTCTTTGTACCCTTAACTCAAGTACAAATTTTTGGTTGTCTGCTTTTAATTATTAATTTCAAAGCACTGCTTTTACATGAGTAGAATTTCTGGTTACTATACTCACCTGATCATATAATTTAAGTATGCATGAGTACATTACTTTTATGAATGTTTCTTTCCCTTCCCTACTCTCTCAGTGGAAAAAAGAAACACTACAACAAAAATACAAAAAATACACATTTTTTGTCATTTATGTAAATATGTAAACCATGACAAAAAAAATCCTGCAGGACAAAACATGACACTTGATATTTTCTAACCTGTTTGTATACCACCATAGACAGAGAGAGAACCTGAATTAGACAGAGAGGGCAAGATGAGACAGAAGAGAGACTAAAAAGTCTAAACACAAGATATGGGTGGGACCCCAACTGGCCCAATATTCAAGCCTCGGTTGTACAATACTTCAAATGGTAAGTTCCATATGCAACGTTACTGTGTAAAATTTTAAAAATAAATAAATCGTATAAAATTAACATATTCTGGTATGTTTACCCCCCCCCCCCCCCGGGGAAAAATATATTGCCACCACGCCAAGGTCTTTAAGCCAGAGAACACTGCATGAGTACTTCTCTTTAGTCCACTGTAACTTTGTTTTCCTCTCTTCAGATGTTAATGATGGTTTACATTTGCCTTGTTTGTAAATCCCATTTCCTTCAGCTGATTTCTAATAATTCAGTCAGACACTGACTCCCATTTCTTGTGGATTTTCTAATTTCAAGGCATACTGCTTTGAGTTTTAGGTCCTGACACTTGTCTACGTGCATGTTTCCCATTTGTTTATACTGGCGCTAAAGCTTAGACACAGGTGACTAGAACAAGACATCTTTTACCACACTTCAGGTTGAATTACCTAAAGGAATTTTATAATCCTTTCCAGTGTTTCAATAGTCCTACCATTTGGAGCCACGTGGGTTACTCAGCCCTAACAGTAATAAGGCTTTAAATTTAACTTGTGTATAAATTTTTGTATAAATTTCTTTTTTATACTATGAATACATACAGTAGTTTAATATCTTATTGTGCAAGTTTTTAATTGAAAAAATCCTCAAAATGGACACAATTATGGGTAAAAAAATAACTTCAGCACAAAAATGATAACAGATGAGTGTTTACTTTTATTATTGTAACAAAATGTGATTAGAATTATTTACAATTTGCAGAGACATAAAAAAGAAAAAAAGACATGAATGAACTTAATTTCTTCTCCCAGGATGATGGGAACTTTACACAAGCGCACAGAAGAAAAACAAAGAACTCAATCAATGTATTTCCCAAGAATATCAGCATCCCGGAACAGGAAATAATCCTGAAAAAGAGAAGTGAGTTATTAAAATGTGCTCCGTTCAAACTGATTGGTTTAGTGCTGAAACAAGGCTGAACCTTATCGTCCAGAATGACTTTAGTCCCGCCGTACTCTGGAAGAAGAACTTTCTCTCCAACCTTTACGCTCATCGGCTGCACTTCCCCTTTCTGGAAATAAGAAATTCAAACAGCACACTGAAAGATGACTTTTCATCAAGTAACTGTAACAGCTCATCATACACAATCATTAAAGGTTAGAATGTTTGCAGGTTGTAGCTTACGAAATGACTAATATCCTATATAAGCTAGTTAGCGGTTAGCATTGCAACAGGAAGAGGAACCATCTACTTTGTTACAGCAGGTGTAGCAGTAAGTTAACTGTGTGACTACCTGATTGACAGAGCCGGGTCCGATGGCCACCACTGTGGCCTGAAGCACTTTTCCTTGGGACTTTTCTGGCAGCATGATACCCCCCTTCGTTACCGTCTCAGCTGTGAAGCGCTCCACCAGAACCCTGTCAAACAGCGGGAGGAATTTTCTGAAGGCCTGAAAAAATGTCAGAAGAAAAAAAACCATACGTCATAATTACACACCGAAGCCAATGGGGTCCTTAGTTACAGACACTCAACATGAAGTCAAATTAGCCGTTTTTGGATGAATTTTTTTCAACAATTGGTCGCACTAAAGCCATTTTTTGTAGCGATTTGCCTCACTGAATGTGCGTGCTGTGGTTAAAAACACCAAGTCAAAGCTTGTACTTTTACACTAAGATTTTAGAATACTCTAATCCAAAAACAAGTAATACTTGACGAGTGTGCTGCTCAGTTAAAATTTAATTTATTAGAAAAAGGAATGGATGTCAGAGAGGGGCCAGTGACAGAGGCGGCCTTTGTCAAATAGCTATTCAAATATTAAAGTCATCTCTTCCTCAGTTTATCATTTCACTCATGTTTCAAACATGGTATTCAAGAGCTGTTTCAACCAAGAGAATTAAACACAAGCAACACTTAACAGTGAATACACAAACTGTTTAAGCAAGACAAGAATAAAACATTTAACAAAGTTATAGAAATGATTTTAAATAAGTCAGACAAGCACCTTCACTGTCCATTTTAAAACCCGTCTTAAAACACACTTCTACTCCCTGGCCTTCGACCCAGTGTGAGTGCAGTGTTGCTCGCGTTGCGGGCATTTCAGGCTTCAAGTGACTCAGCACGTGCATGGCGCACTGCCACACGTTTCCTGTCTGTGCATCCCTTGTCTGTTGTACCCTATGCTGGTGAAGGGTCTCCTCCTGTGGCAGGCATCATAGGACTTATAGAGTGATGAAATGGATTTTAATTGATTTATTTTATTTTACCTTTTATTTTATTTTAACTGTGGTTCTATATTGTTTTTGTGTTAGTGCCCTGCTTCCTACTTTTATGTTTTCTTGCTTTACAACACTTTGTGTAGCGAGTGTTGCTTTTAAAGTGCTTTATAAATAAAGCTGATTGATTGAAAAAGTTAAGACATATTCAATGTCTACTAAACTCTGTACTGCCCCTCTGTAGACTTCTGGAACTTGACCAACTAGGTTTTTGAAGGCAGTTTTATGCTTGATGAACTGAACGGTTACAAAAATAAAACACAAAGTGGATCACACCAAAGAAATGCTCAAGTGGAGCTCCAGAATCAGCAGAGATGGAAACAAGTGAACAACCTTCTGTTAAAACACCACCAGCTGAGTGTCCGACAGCTGTGTGAGTGATCCCGGGTGGAGGTGATGGAGGAGGGTCATGGAACAGCCGACCCCAGTTTGATTATGTGGAGGCGGCGGGGCTTCTACAACTGATCCACTCCTGGCGTGTACTGTGATGGGGGCAAGGCCTGCTCACCTCTTCACTGATAAAACAGAGCTAAAAACAACATAAACCAGCCCTGAGGGGAACCAAACGTCCTCCAGAATCAACGATAACGTTCACGGCCAGTTTAACCAGTTTCCAGAAAGTTCTTTGTTCTGCAAACCTGCATTAGCTTCCACCAGCTTCCTGGTGTGATTGTGTAACTGTGCGAGTATGAACAGGACGTCCTTGAAAAAGAGAGGTTGCCTCTCAATGGAACTACCCCATATAAATAAAAGTTAATTTTTTTTATTTTTTTTTTTAAATCAGCTCTCAGTGTTAACCAGCACCTTTCTGTCAGGAGCATGGATGACTACCATAATAAGATAAAATAAGCCTTTATTAGTCCCACAATGGGGAAATTCCAAGATTACAGCAGCAAAGGGATAGCAGCACTCAGAGCAATAGTAAATAAGATAATAAGGTAAGAACTGGCTAGCCAAAGCAGTAAATGAATATACATATGTACACATATATACACACAGTGCAGAAGCACTGCAGCTAGATGATATAAACAGCATTAGTTTGTTAAATTACCCTTCAGAATATGATTATGTACACAGACAGCATATTTCACATTTTAATCAGGATTGTTGCCACCCTCAGTAAGATAAGATAAGATAAGCCTTTATTAGTCCCACAATGGGGAAATTCCAGGATTGCAACAGCATAGGGATAGCAACACTCAGAGCAACAATCAGAAGGCAAGAAAAAACAACATCTAGTAAACATATGTCCATATTACTATAAATGTATATATATAGACACACAGTGCAGAGCATTATGGCTGGTGAATGTGCAGCAGAAAGACTAAGTTCTCTCTCTGCGGATGCAGCGGGCCAGCTGGAAGTCTTTGGGCATGATGGTGACCCCCCTTAGCGAAGAAGAGACCACCAGGTGGGCCTCGCTGGTCTCCTGCAGAGCCATGACGGCGAAGCTCAGGAAACGCAGGACGGTCTTGAAGTCCTGAGCGATCTCCCTCACCAGGCGCTGGACGGGCAGCTTACGGATGAGCAGCTCCGTGGATTTCTGGCAGCGACGGATCTCTCTGAGCCACGGGCCTGTGACGGCGAGGCTTCTTCACTCTGCCGGTGGCCGGAGCGCCTCTCCGAGCAGCCCTGGTGGCTAGCTGTCTCCTGGGGGGGGGGGCTTCTTCCTCCAGTAGATTTTACGGGCGGTCTGCTTGGTTCTTGCCATCGCTCTTTATTATTCTGTCTTATATTTCTTTCACGCCGCCTAAACTCCAGCCCGGCACCCGCGTCATTTTCGCTACAGCTCCCAGTATGTCGAGTTTCCCCATTAGCACCGGGCGGCGGCCAAGTGCTAGCTAGCACTAGCTCCTCCCCGCTGTAACGTCTCCCGCTGCAAACCGTGGCTCCGTCCGCCGACCCGGAAGACCCCCGGGGCGATCCGTGCGTCCGTGATATATATACAGAGTGAAAGGTGTAGAAAGAAGAAGGAAGATAAAAAAAAGGCTGTTGCAACAGGCAGCCCACTCGTGTGGCGCCGCCGGTCCGGCGGAACCGGAAATCGTAGTTAGATTAATGTAATGATTGTTATTGTCCCAGTTGTGTATTGGAGGGGACAATCTCTACTGTGCAAAGTTGTTATGTTTGGTACATTTAATACAACCTCTACGAGCAGCCCTGGTTAGGTTATAACGTCTGACAGCCGTAGGTAGGGAGGACCTGTGGAACCTCTCTGTCTAGGATGACACAGCCTACCGCTAAATGAGCTCCTCAGTGCGTTCAGTGTGTCCCGCATGGGGTGGGGATTGGATTCCAGCAGAGATGACAGTTTAGCCACCATCCTCCTCTCTTGCATCTCCTCCACTGGGTCGAGGCATCACCCCAGAACAGAGTTGGCTTTTTTGATCAGCCTGTTCAGTCTTTTCCTGTTGGCTGCTGTGATGCCACTGCCCCAGCAGACCACTCCATACGTAAAGGCTGATGCCACCACAGAATCATAGAAGGTCTTCAGGAGTGCCCCTTGCACTCCAAAAGACCCGAGTCTCCTCAGGAGGACCAGCCTGCGCTGCCCCTTCTTGTAGGGTGCGGCGGTGTTGTGTGACCAGTCCAGTTTATTGTTCAGGTGAACACCCAGGTACTTGTAAGATGTCACCATCTCAATGTCTGTTCCCTGGATATTTATCGGTGCAGTGGGGGGGGTTGTCCTCACCTGCGGCAGTCCACCACCAGTTCCTTGGTTTTCCTTGCATTGATCAGGAGGCAGTTCCGCAGACACCAGTCCAGGATAAGTCCTCTGTACTCCGCGTCATCCCCCTCAGAGATGAAGCCGACGGTCGCAGAGTCATCAGAGAACTTCTGTAGATGGCGGTGTGTTGTGTGAAAAGTCAATAGTGTAGAGGGTGAACAGGAAGGCTGCACGGTGGCGCAGTGGTTAGCACTGCGGCAGCACAGTTTTACCCTCGGCCGGGGGATCGCGGGGATCATGAGATCGTGGGTTCGATCCCTACCCCCGGCCAACAGTGATCTGTGTGGAGTTTGCATGTTCTCCCCGTGTTGCGTGGGTTTACTCCGGGATTTCCCCGGTTTCCTCCCACATGCTAAAAACATGCAGGTTAGGGATAAGGGGCGCTTGCGCACGCAGTGACCGGCAGCTGGTGGCTTGTCACCAGACTGCAAAACAAATCTACCTACGGGTACAAAAAAAAAGGGGAGCCAGAAGTGTTCCCTGGGGGGCCCCCCCGTACTGCAGATGATGGTATCAGACACACAGTCCTGGGTTGGTTTTGTGAGGTAGCATACCTGTCAAGACATACCTCATGCCTCCCTTATTGGGGTTTTTTTCACACCTGTACTGAGTACTTAAAAACTGTATTTATCGGCAGATGAAAGAAAACTGAAGCAAAAAACAAAACAAACAACAACAATTGCAACATGAACTATTTCAAACATATTTATTCAAGTGTACACTTATATGGACACAATCTTGAGCCATAACTTTTTGGTAATGTGAAAATAATAAGCCAAGTAGCACAAAAAAATAAATAAAAAATAAATAAACTTAAAAAAATGATAATAATAATTAAATAAAAATACATAAACAATATTTTTCAAATTTACATTAGCACAAGGTAGATTGCTTAATTTGAAAGTACACAATAAGAATAATTCTGAATATAGTTCTTGTCAGCTAGATATATACACTTGGAATTAAAGAGTTTTTAAATTGTCAGCTTTGTTACACTAATGCACTTGGATGAACTTGGTTAGGTGCGCTCAATTTCGCCAGGCATCAAATTACTGTTCAGTTGATTTTAGGTTCTCTTGTGGAGGAACAAAATAAGTGCAGGCGGACACGGCGAACTGAAGTTTAAAAAGGGTGCTTTATTCATCCTCCATCACGAGGCTCGCCCAGTGCTGTGCAGCGTGCTGGAGCGAGCCCTGCGTCTCAAAGTCAGCAACAAACAATGCGAGTGATCAAAAAGAGAGAGAGCAAGAGATATGCAGTCAACTTATATACCCAGCTCAGACAATGCATGCATGACATATTAGCATCACAGTATACAGCAGGAAAGCATGGACATTTGCATTAGAGTCACACATATCAGCCGCAGGATTACTGGCGCCGGGATTCCTCTCTGTTCCGGAGCTGCAGGACGAAAGAGGGTGCGAGGCGCATCTGCATAATGATCAGTCCATACCTCTCACTGTTCTGATAATTGCTCACGCTGAGTGCTCTGCCAGCCCCGTACGCTGTGGGGGTCACACACGAGGTGTTCCTCCACACTCTCAATTTTTTTTCCCGTATATTTTTCTTTTTGGCGTACAGAAATGGCAATACGCCCGTATTTGCTAAAATTGCATTTTCCCCCTATTAAAATACGGTGAAACCGTATCACTTGACAGGTATGAGGTAGTCCAGGATCCACGATGAATGATAATAATATAATAATAATGATTATACTCAGGTACACAATTATTGTGAGCTTTTCCCCGCCTTTAAATTTGCATTTCACACATAACTACTTTAGCCACTTTATTAGGCACTACAATATTAATGTAAACAAATGTGCACATCAGTGGAAAAAGAAAAGCAAAAATGTGTATTTTAAAGCATATTAAGTTCGTCAACTACCAAGCATCAAAATTTTGCATTTACAAGACCCAGACTTACTTAAAATTAAGGTCTACATTTAAAAGATGACAACGCAAGGACTAAAACACCCTGTGTGCACCTTTATGAGTGGAAATGTACACCCAACTCTTTGTTATAAGTTCCAAGGTCCCATATTGCGTGCAATATGGAACTAAATTAAAATTAATTAAATTAAATCACCCTTATTGTCATTCAACCGTACAACCAATCATGTACAGCAGAACGAGATTGTGCTTTACCTATCTACAGTGTAAATCACACACACCCCAAGTGCAGAATCAGAGGGCCGCTGCCATGCAAGGCGCCGCCACAGAGTTCCATCCTCCATTCCATTTATTGCTGAGCACCAAGCTGGACGGCAGGAAGTTCCACTTTTATATGGTCTTTGGCATGACCCGGCCGGGATTTGAACCCCTGCCTCCCGGGTGTGGGGCGGATGCTCTACCAACTGAGCCACCACTCCGGTAATATAGATGGAAATTAGTGAGAATGTATAATCTGGTACAGAGTATCTTTACCCTGCGTTTGTTTTTTCTGTACATTGTCCCTGACAAATAAACCAATAAACTAAACATATACAAGTCACCAAACACGATAAACATGGCAGCTACCTTCTCAAACCCCAAGAAGCATCAGAAGGAGAAATCCACTACAGATGTGACCATGCCCACAGCTGCAGCTACTCCAGAATTCTTCTTGGGCTTGCTTCAAAATTGACGACACAACTTTGGGTTTGTAATCCATTTATGGGTTACAGTTCGACAACAACCCATAACTTTATTTATATGGGAAGTTAACTTTAAATTAACACCAGATATTTAACCTCTTGCACGCCGGGATACTGCGGGCGGTCACGTCGCTGCGTCCTAGGGTGTGCGTCCTAGGGCGCACTGAAAAAAAAAAAAAAAAAAAGAAGCTGCATTTCCGTTCTTCCACTACAGACACAGCCGCGAACAGAAAGCCAAAGGAGTGCTTTGATTGGTTTAGATTTGATTGACCTCTCATTCGACTAATAAGAGCCTTGAATTGGGTTTCTGAAACCTTGAAGAACCAATGACTGAAAACCTAGCAAGAAGGACCCGCCTACCAACGGCTGCAAATACAGCGAGCCAACTGAAGCAGAGAAGTTCGACAATTGAAAGCGTACGTCCCGTGCGTAAAATCTGTTTTGTGTAAGCCGCTGGGTGACACACACGCGTTTGCCAGTCTTTTTTTTCTTACTACTGTTCTTATTTGTTTTGAAAAATCATTCGCCAAAACCGCAATCATGGAAGCGCAAAACCGCAATAATGGAACCATGGTTTGACCGGGTCGCGTGACCAGAACCACGAGTCGTAACAAGCGGACCAGCGTCATGTTCATCTGACAATGAGGAAGAGAAGTTCGCCAGCGACACTACTGTTGTGGACAGGTAAGTGTTATAAGCTAAATTATCCTTTATCCCTGAAAATTGTAATCAAAATTACTTTTGACCGATCGGTAAATTACAACTGTGCGTCATCGCCACATGATGGATCGGTCCGTGAGCCGCGTCCGGTGAGCAAACACTCCCCAGCATTCAGATTTCAAAGATTCGTAAAGGTTCTCAAACAGCAGTTGTGTTGACTACTTGGTGAATCAAAAACGTGCTACAACCATTTGCAAACTCTTACAACTATTTTGCAAACGTCTGCAACTATTTGCAAAAAAATTAATTTGCAAAAGTCAAACAAGAAAAACTGAACTGTTTTGCAACTTGTCACAAACCCTGAGGAAACCTAATAAAATCTCATTAGCATGAGATATTAGCTTTAGGCCCCATGATGCAGAAGTTGAGGAGTGTGACATGAGCTCTCTATGGCTGACTCATAAGAAGTGACTTTCGCATTACGAATGCGCATGTGTGGACTATGAGAGTTCAAAGTTCACGACTATCAAACATTCTGGTAGCTGCCTTGCTTTTGTATCGAGACAGTACTGTCACACCTGAACAATTGCTGTTTAAAGTCTGCTTCAAGCTTTGCCAGGTGCACATTGTGCCGTAGTGAAGTGTGGGAACGGCATGTATCATGAAGAGCGGTGGAAAAAGAAAACTTGCAGCATACATGCATGTAACTTCGGGACCAGCATGTGCACATGTCTGCCACCATTCATGTTACATACATTCCCCACGGAGCTGAAGGATCCAGACAGATGTAATTGTTGGATTAACCTCTTGCACTCCGTTGTTCCGCGGGCGGGCAAGTCTCTGCGTCCTAGGGCGCACGAGAGCACACTCGTGCGCCCTCGTGCGCATGACGCATGATAAGGATATTGATGGTGGTGGTGTAGGTGGTGTGGCCTCCAAGCGCCACTGAAAAAAAAAGCTGCAAACACAGCCGCGAACAGATTAGTTCATCTGATTGACCTCTCATTCGACTAATAAGAGCCTTGAATTGGGTTTCTGAAACCTTGAAGAACCAATGAATGAAAACCTAGGAAGGAGGACCCGCCTCCCAACGCTTTTGAATGCAGTGAGCCAATTGAAGCAGAGAAGTTCGTGAGCTGTTTTTTTTACGGCTGGGTGAAGACTGGCTGCTGGAGCGGATCAAAAAAGGACACAGGAAGAGCCCCACAGACCCAGCAGCATGGAGACCATCCACAAATGCAACCTGTGTGACAGGGAGTGCCATTCGTGGATCGGCATGTTCGGCCACAGGCGGTGCTTATTTTGTATTGGTTCCAGCAGAGTAGACGTTATGATTTCTTCCATGGTCATCATAGACCGACGGAGGCTGACGACGAAGGCTGAGTGACACACACGCCTTTGCCAGTCTTTTTTTAATTACTACTGTTATTTGTTTTGAAAAATCGTTCGCCAAAAACCGCAATCATGGAAGCACAAAACCGCAATAATGGAATTATGTTTTGATCGAGTCGTGAGACCAGAACCAGAGCGGACCAGCGTCGCGTTCGTCTGACAATGAGGAAGACAAGTTCGCCAAGACTCCGCTGTGAAGAGGTAAGGTGTTATAAGCTAAATTATTCTCTATCCCTGAAAATTGTAATCCAAAATGACTTTTGACCGATCAGTAAATTACAGCTGTGCGGTTTACGAAGTCTGAAGTTCGTGCGCCGCGGTACAAGGGGTTGCTCGCAGTGTACAGGCTGTGAACGCCCCCCCACCCCCGCTATTCTTCTGCAGCGAGGGGGGGGGAGCCGCGGTGATTGCACTGCTGTCCTACATCACCACATAAGGCTAATCCGTTGTGTAGCGATGGCCGAAGTCCATCCTCTGTAGCGAGCGGGGGGGGGAACAACCCCCCCCACACACACAGTAGCGGGGGGGGGGGGGCCGCTGTGACAGCGTTGCTGTGGAAACATGCAACGAGTGTAATCCGTCATGTAGCGAGGGCCGAACTCTGTCCTTGGTAGCGGGGGGTGGGGGGAACGACCCCCCCCACACACACACAGCCCTGAGTGTGACCTTTCCTTTTGAGCCTAAAATGAAGCTTCTACATTGAATTATTCAAAAGTTACAGACGTTTTTCCAAACTGTGCCATTTGGCACAATTTGGCACAGTTCCAAAACGCCTGGGAACAGCCTGAGAACAAAGCTGTGTGAAATATTCATTTTTGTGGTATTGTTACCAAATTTGGATCTCAGCTGGATAACACTTGGTTCTACATTTCTGTTGCATTTTCCAGCCGGATCGGACAGCTGTGTGTTATTTGCAAGCATTTGTATCCAAAAAAACACCCGTGTCCAAATTTTTTTTCTTCAAGTTCAGTATGTTTAGATGACTGTAACTCAGTGGCCGGAGCACGTAGAGAGATTGTTTTTTTTGCCAAAAAATTCAAAGTGTTTTCTTTTAAATGAGACCAACCCCATGAAGATGCTGCAAAGGGTTGAAGAACAGCTTTCGATTTACTTTGGGCACGTTATTTTTTGGCATTTTTAGGAAAATTGCCTGGAGTGCAAGAGGTTAAAGCAGTAAGTCTATATAATAACATAATTAAATAGTGATGTGTATTGTTCAAGTTCTAGCCTAATTGACACGAGTCTAAACCCTGAAGTAGTAGGTACGGACAGGCAGGCCTGGGTCTAGGATATAGTTCTTTGTATATTGGTAATGAAGCTTGATCTACACACACATGTAATTAAGGCCACTGATAAGTAGGCTGGTATAAAATAAAATTGCAAATCACTGAAAACCTGTGGTACTTAAAACTATAGTAGTATCGATATATAGATCTAAGTAAGCAGGCTATGCCTTGTAGCGAAATTTACTCAAACTGACAAAACCAAAGTGAGCTGTCAAACCACTCGCTTACCTTCTTTGTAGTCGTTTCAGAGTCTCACAAGTAAGGGTGCTTGGTCCTTTAACATGAAAAATTCTATGTCAGCGTACATACGGGGGGCCATTTTGGCCAATTTCTGCAATGTGGCTGCGAATGCAAGCGCAACTAGTTTATCCTTGTGTTTGCGGGTACAACCGGGAAGACCCGTATGCACACAATATGTTTGTAGATCAGGAGCTTTAAATAAATTAAACGTATCGATAGTGGACCCGGATAGCGACCCGGACCTCCGGAAAAGCGGTAGACGATGGATGGATGGATGGATGGTATCGATAGTGTGTGTTTGGTAGCCACGTTCCCATGATGCTTTGCGCGAGCCGAGATGCGAAAGTCGCTTATTGAAGCCAGTTCTTGCTTTTGTTACATCATAAAACCCGGCAAGTGCAATCAGTTCATATCTTGAAAATTTTAACTAAAGAAAATTGTGTATTTCTTTGGTAACTCAGCACTTTCGTTATACATGTGACCCATGGATGTCTTTATGAGAACAAAAAATTGCAGTTAACGGAACCTTTAAGTAAAAATACCCATCCCTCCATCCATCCATCTTCTATCGCTTTGCCGGAGGTCCGGGTCGCGGAGGCAGCAGTTCAAGCAGAGAAGCCCAGACTTCCCTCTCCCCAGCCACCTGCTCCAGCTCTTCAGAGGGGATACCAAGGCGTTCCCAGACCAGCTGGGAGACATAGTCTCTCCACCGAGTCCTGGGTCTGCCCCGGGGTCTCCTCCCAGTGGGACGTGCCTGAAACACCTCAAGTGGGAGGCATCCTAATCAGATGCCCATACCACCTCAACTGACTCCTTTCAATGTGGAGGAGCAGCGGTTCTACTCTGAGCCTCTCCCGGATGACTGAGCTCCTCACCCTATCTCTGAGGGTGAGTCCAGCAATCCTACGGAGAAAGCTCATTTCAGCCGCTTGTATCCGTGATCTCGTTCTTTCGGTCATTACCCAAAGCTCGTGACCATAGGTGAGAGTAGAAACGTAGATTGACTGGTAAATCAACAGCTTTGCCTTAGAACTAAGCTCCCTCTTCAACACAACAGACCGGTACAACGTTCGCATCACTGCAGATGCTGCTCCAATCCGTCTGTCGATCTCTCGCTCCATTTTCCCCTCACTCGTGAACAAGACCCCAAGATACTTAAACTCCTCCACTTGGGGCAGGAGCCTGTCCCCAACCCGGAGAGGACAATCCACCTTTTTCCGGCTGAGGTAAAGAGTAAAAATACTTGTAGTTCATATCCATGTGTTTTTTACAGAATACGACTGTCACTACATTTTGGAGCCTGAATGTTAACTACAGGTGGCCGGTCAGAGGCCGTTTACAGGCCACATGGTTGGTAGTTTGTGCTCTTGAGCAAGACACCGAGAACTTCTGTTGTGCTCAAATGAATAAAAGACAAACTGCACTGATTTATTTTAGGGCTCAGAGCTAACAGTAAGCCTGTAGCTGCACCTGCGGCTTCAGAGCCTTTTAAAGCTGACCCGTTTCCTCCTCTCTCTCTTTACGGAGCATCATTAAAATGAGCTGCAGGTCTGTAGTTCCATGTCTGCTCCACAAAGACGGTGACCTTGTGAACAAACGAATGGAACTGTCAGCTAACGCCGGTGATAGCTGCTTTGGCGAACACACCAGACCGGCAGAGAGAAACTAAAACCAAATTAAACCAGTTCAGCGATTCTGCTGAGGGCAAACATTATTTAAACTAGCTTAAATCTTACCATTATTGAGGTGTGGCGGTATACGCGTGAAACTGCTGCACGAGTCCTCAGCGGCGCGTGGAAATGACCCACTGGAGGAGAGTGGCTCCACGTGAGGAAATATCCAGAAGGCGCATGCGTGGTGACTGCACCCGACTTCACCACCCCGACAGAAAGTTCTAGCACACCTGGTGGAAATTTTAAAAACACATATTTAAACCTACATATGTTATTTAACGAGGATAAAGCACACACGGAGGAGTTTTAAAGCGCGCCCCAATACCTTTTATCTAATTTGCGCAGTCATAGATGGGGCAATGTTACACAATGTCAACTTTGACCCCCATTTTTTTCCTCCAATGGCTTACGAGAAAATTCTGGAAGCATCCGCCCCGGAACGAGCATTGACACATAATATACACAAAGCCGTTAAAACATATCGAAAGCTTTACACATTTATAAAACTATAACACTTCTATATTATTTTACTGAGACGCGATATTGGACTCTATGTTGTCAAATTTAAATTAAACCGCTAAAAGTTTGAATTATTTTAGATTAATTCATGGTGCGGGGTGGACCGGTGTATAACCCGGATGTGCTTGTCCATGTGCAGCTCTCCTGTCTCTCAGTTCCACACGGCTGTCCGCGTTCCTCTTCAGTCGGTAGCTCATTCCTTCTTCCCGTTGCTGGCAGCAACTGCGTGCTTGTACCTCCTAGGTGAGTGTGGACACCATTTAAAACGTTTAAACATACGCGGCTAAAATTAGTGTACAGTTTAGAATAAAGACGGGTGAGAGATTTTGAGGCTCACCAGCAAGGACGTGAACGGTAACCTGTCAGTGTTATTCGGTTAGCTGGTATCTCTGTGAGTTTTACTACTGCGGTTATGTTTAATGAGAAAGGCCTGGGTTTAAATGAAGGTGCTTTGGATCCGTTTAGCCCGATTCGGTCCGATAAACGTTAGCCTGTGTCTGGTTAGAACTGCACACGTGGTCGGTGTCTTTGATCCCAGCATGGATGGAGAGGCAGCGCCGCACGTGCTTTTGCCGTTTGACCTTGTGACGTACGACCTGAGGAGTGCACATGGGGGATAACATTTTTTTGATGAAGACGAATGTGAATTTGTGACGTTATAGAGTGTTATCGGACTGTTTCAATAACTAATAATCGTGCTGCATGACATTTTAACACAATCAATGTAAAGCCATTCTGAAGCTTTTTCATTGGTGGTGATCAAAGTTACAGACGAGTCAAAAGTGGTAAAACTGAAAAGCAGTGAGGTCGTATCCAGTAGGCTGCTTATAATTTGAACATCTTCATTTTAAGACTTCCAAAGTAGATGTTGATGATCAACAGTTTTGGGAATAATTGGTAACAGTAGTAGGTGATGGTGGGGGGAATGCCATCCTCCTTTGTTGGCAAAATGACCAACAAAAAACATGCCCCTTGTTAAGCTGCCATCCCCATAAAGAGTGCAAGGATAGTACAATATTTCAGTGACGGATGCAAATGCACAAGAAAAATGTTGAAAATTAATAAGAAAAAAAGTTGCAAATGTAAGAGAAAATGTTCTGTTTATTGTTTAAACATTTGAAATTTTAAAGATAAACAAAAAGTACTTGAATGTTTTAATAAAGTAATTAAATCATTTAGGCTGCATGTCCACCAAATGTGTTTTTTGTTGCCCAACCGCTCTGAAAGTTTTTTTTTTTGCCCCCCGCGTTTGTGCGCTGTGCTCTTGGGGGGTGGGGGGGTCTATGCCCTGTATGGCAGCAACAGCTTGTCACTGACAGCTCAGCACTTCTGCTTTTCCTATGGTCAGACTTTCTACTTATTTTTTTTTATATAGCAGTCTGTAAATAACAATGAACAGGAAATGTATTCTGGCATTGGTGGCAGCGCTGGCTGTAAAATATGATGATACACAGGAGTTTGAGTACAAACTGTCCCGCCCTTCCTTATTCTGATTGGCTGCTTAGAAAGGTCTGACATTGACAAGCTCAGCTGTAGTCTGAAAAGTTGACGTTTTCTCAACTCTGAGCGCCCCGTTGAGAGCATTTCAGTGCTGTAGATGCTGGACGACATAAAGAATGAATAGAAAATAGTTGCCCACAGCTGAAAAAATGCATTTGGTGGACATGCAGCCTTACACTACTATTGCCTTAAGTAGGGGTACTTGTAATTAGCAGCTATTACATTTTCATAATAAGCATCCCAACACTGCTGATCCCTGAGTAAAACTTGACCACTCAACATGTTTTTCACCATATTCTTACTGTGCTTTTTTTTTTATTCTAAGCTGAAGGAGGAACTGAGGAATGTGGTGCCTTGCCCAAGAGCACTTCAGCATGCAGATCAACCCACTGACCTTGTGACACCTTTACCACAGCCAGCCCTTCTATGCATTTAATTCTGTCTACTAAAACAAGAAATACTTCTTTTTTTCCCCCAATGTTTGCCCTCTAGAATTCTCTATTTTTAACACATTGGACTTATGAAACACAACAGTGGTTATTATTTGACTTGAAACAGTAGTTTTTATACTCTGGTTTGTGGTGGATTTTGCTGGAATTTGTCACACCAATAAACATTAACAGAAGAGCACTGCGGCAGCACAGCAACTCACCCTTGGCCGGGGGATCCTGGGTTCAATCCCAGCCTCCGACCAACAGTGATCTGTGTGGAGTTTGCATGTTCTCCCTGTGTCTGCGTGGGTTTACTCCGGGATTTCTCCGGTTTCCTCCCACATGCCAAAAACATGCAAGTTAGGTTAATTGGCATCAAACTGGGGATTCTAAATTGTCCTTAAGTATGACTGTGAGAGTGAATGGTTGTCTGTCTCTCTGTGTTGGCCCTGTGATGGACTGGAGATCTGTCCAGGGTGTACCCTGCCTCTCGCCCAAAAGATGCTGGGATAGGCTCCAGCACCCCCGCAACCCGAAAAAGGATTAAGCGGAAGAAGATGAATGAATACAGCCAGAGTTGATGATCAAGTGAGCTAAAGTAAACATTTGGTTTCCTGACACTTCAGCCTCAAGCACTTTTTTAAAATAATTTAAAAGGAAAATGTCTGTACATTTTTTTCTAATACTTGCAGTCAGTAGGTGCTGTGTGTGTGTGTGTGTGTGGGGGGGGGGGGGCAGGGTAAGACTTTGACCCTCCAATCTGGAAAAAAGGGAATTGTCCCCCCGATGTCGTCATAAATCATTCTGGATCATGTTACATAACTGAATAATGTGTCTTTGAATGACCAATTCAAAGCAGAAATGCAAAGAAACCCATACATTTTCAATGTTTTTCTTGTAGATTTGTGACTTTTTTTCTCCCAAGATTGCAAAAAATTTACTCATGAATTTGACTTCTCAAATTTGTGACATTTTCTTCACAATTTGCAACTTTTATCCTAAATTAGAAAAGTTTTTGTTTCTCAAAAATTTGTAACTGTTTTTTCTCAAACTTGTAATGCTCATCTTGATGCTGATTACATTTTTATTCTGTGTAAATTGTAATTTTTGACTCTTTAAATTGGCATCTTTTATCATATCATTGCACATTTATTCTTGTAATTATGTGCCCAATTTACATTTATACATTTGTATGTTAAATACTAGAACAAGGATTCCTGGAGCCAGGCCTAGAGGAGGGGCTCGATGGCTAGCATCTGGTGGCCGGGTTTCCACCCATGGGACCCAGCCGGGCTCAGCCCAAAGGAGTTACATGGGTCCGCCCTCCAGTGGGTGCTATGTGGATCAGGTGGCGGTCAAAGGCGGAGACCTTGACAGTCTGATCCCAAGCTTCCTAAACTGGCTTTTGGGACGTGGAATGTCATCTCTGGTGGGGAAGGAGCCTGATCTGGTGCATGAGGTTGAGAGATCGCATTGCGAGTCCTGATGTTCACTGTATATGACATCATAAAGACATCAAGGACAGCATCATATCATACGTTGTCAGGCAGGCATTACTGTATATGACATCATAAAGACATGAAGGCAGGCTTGATGTCCTATGATGCAGACATCATAGGCATATCATAGGCCGTCCTATGATCGTGACACACAAGCAGACACACAAGACACACGTCCAGTCCAAGGACAGATAATTTTTTTCACACATAGTTGTTCAGAACTCCTGATACAAAGATATACAGTCCACGGCCAAGATGTGTAGAGTGATGATATAAAGTGAAGTGATGATATAGAGTAAAGTACGAGAAGACGAAGAAGAGTGATGTCTGAAGATAGAGTTGAGGTTCGATTGGACACAGCAGTGATGATAGGACTACAGCTCCTGACCAGATAGAGTGATGATATAGAGGGATGTACGTGACGGTAATGCACCTGTAAGTTGGTTGACAACCGCTAGTCAAATCTAAAAGAAGGAAGAAAAGTAGACGTCAAGAAACTCAATCAAGACCATTATCAAGTGCTGAGGAATCAGAGGATGAACGATCCCAGAATGGAGAGGAGTGGAAAGTAATCATTAAACTTACTCAGGAAGGGGCATTGTTTCGTGAGTAGAACCTAGGGATGTGATTTTTTTTTTCTTCCGCTAATTCGCGGAATTCCGCTTTTTTTATCTTCCAAAAATTTTCAGACCAGATGGCAACGCTTGCACAACACGAGGCTCAGCGTCTCTTCAGATTTTGTGGATTAGCAGCGATATTTCTGCTCATTTCGGGTCTGTTCGTTCAGAACAGCTTCGCTTTTACATCCTACACCCGAAATGAACTTTTGGACATTGGATTACAAAATAACGACTTTTTAGCAGCACGGTGGTGCAGTGGTTAGCACTGCTGCCTTACAGCTAGAAGGTTCCTGGTTCGAATCCCCAGGTTGGCAGGGGTTGGAACCTTTCTGTGTGGAGTTTGCATGTTCTCCCTGTGCTGCGTGGGTTTACTCCGGGGGCTCCGGTTTCCTCCCACAATCCAAAGACATGCATGTTAGGTTAATTGGCTGTTCTAAATTGTCCCTAGATATCTGTTTCCTATAGGCCCTTAGAATAGAGGGTTAGTGTTAGTGAAAGCGCTTTGAGTGGTCTTTGTGACTAGAAAAGCGCTATATAAGTGCAGGTTAGTTAGTTAGTTAGTTATCAGCAACCTACGTTTCATCCCTGAGCTCTGGAGAGCTACCCGGCCGACCGGAAGTGCGGGCAGGCGGCGTAGAGACCGTAAACAAAGGCGGGGGAAGCGTGGAGGGCTAAGAGCTAAGCTAAAGCTAACACCGCACCGGCTTTCTCTACCCAGCATTTTCCTCGCTAATGTACGGTCAGTGGCGAACAGAATGGATGAGCTACGGCTTCGGATCACCAACAATAAGAAACTTATGAACTGCAATATCATGATTTTCACGGAAACATGGCTACTTAGTGGAGTACTTGTGTGGCGCCACGAGACAGCTTTTGTTGTGATGTGGCGCATTATAAATAAAGCTGAATTGAATTGAATTACTTGACGGTGCTGTCGAGCTGGCCGGACGACACACTCTCCGGGCAGACAGAGCAGCTAATGACTCCGGTAAGACCAGAGGTGGTGGAGTGTATTTATATTAACAAGGCTTGGTGCACGAACTCTGTCGCTGTTGGGAGACACTGCTCAGGTAACCTGGAGTTTCTCATGGTTAAATGAAGACCTTTATATCTGCCACAGGAGTTCACTTTTCACTTTTCAGAATCAGAATCAGAATCAGGTTTATTGCCATTGTTCATGTAGTACACAAACTAGGAATTTGTCTCGGTACAATGCTGCAACATTAAACATGATAAGATAAGAGAAATAAACTATACATGTAATAAAGTGTAGGATAAGATTAAGTGATACTGGTCAACAGTTAAAATATATATTAGCCAGCAGCAGATACTGTGGAGAACTATATAGTGCAGTCGGTAATGCAGGAAGAAAACAGTGATGATTGACATGAGTCTGGTTGAGCTGCTGTACATGGTGCACGAGAGTCACTTAGTGTTCAGCAGTCTAATGGCAGAGGGGAAGAAGCTGTTCATGTGGCGGGAGGTTTTAGTCTGGATGGACCGAAGTCTTCTACCAGAGGGGAGGGGGGCAAACAGTACATGACCAGGGTGTGAGGGATCGGCTATGATCCGGCCAGCACGCCTCCGGGTCCTGGAGATGTACAGATCCTGGAGAGATGGGAGCTTGCAGCCGATCACCTTCTCAGCAGTGCGCACGACGCGCTGCAGCCTTAGTCTGTCCCTGGCAGTGGCTCCTGCGTACCACACGGTTATGGAGGTGGTGAGGATGGACTCGATGATGGCTGTGTAGAACTGCACTAACATCTTGGTGGGTAGCTTGAGCTTCCTCAGCTGCCGCAGGAAGAACATCCTCTGCTGGGCTTTTTTGATGAGTGAGCTGATGGTCAGCTCCCATTTGAGGTCCCTGGTGATGGTAGTGCCTAGGAAGCGGAAGGAATCAGCAGTGGTGATGGGAGAGCCTGAGAGGGTGAGGGGGGGCAGAGGAGTAGTGACTTTCCTGAAGTCTACAATCATCTCCACTGTCTTCAGAGCGTTCAGCTGCAGGTTGTTATTGCTGCACCAGGACGCCAGCTGGGCCACCTCTCTCCTGTAGGCGGACTCGTCGCCGTTGGAGATGAGCCCGATGAGGGTGGTGTCGTCCGCAAACTTGATCAACTTGACAGACTGGTGGCTGGAGGTGCAGGAGTTGGTGTAAAGGGAGAAGAGTAGGGGGGAAAGTACACAGCCCTGGGGTGATCCGGTGCTGATGCTAGTATAGTCTGAGACAGTCTTTCCCAGCCGCACATGCTGCCTCCGGTCCGTCAGGAAGTCGATGATCCACCTGCAGAGGGAGTCAGGCACGTTGAGCAGGGACAGCTTGTCCCGGAGCAGAGCGGGGCGGATGGTGTTGAATGCGGAGCTGAAGTCCACAAACAGGATCCTGGCGTAGGTTCCCGGGGAGTCCAGGTGCTGCAGGATGGAGTGGAGGGCCAGGTTGACTGCATCGTCTACAGACCTGTTGGCTCGGTAGGCAAACTGCAGCGGGTCCAGGAGAGGGGTGGTGATGGACTTGAGGTGGGACAGGACCAGGCGCTCAAAGGACTTCATGACTACAGAGGTGAGCGCTACAGGTCTGTAGTCATTAAGTCCAGTGATCCGTGGCTTCTTGGGGACAGGGATGATGGTGGAGGATTTGAGGCAGGACGGCACGTGGCATAACTTAAGGGAGGTGTTAAAAATGTCTGTGAATACAGGAGCCAGCTGTTTCGCACAGAGTCTCAGGGTGGAGGGAGACACGCCGTCTGGGCCGGGGGCCTTGCGCGGGTTCAGTCTGGAGAACTGTTTGAGCACATCCTGCTCACTTCTTCATCTTGCCTGCTGAAGATGTTTTGGACGTTATTTAAAAAATATTTTTAACGCCACACATGTGATGGATAATGCTTGTTGGAATATTTATTACCTCCGCCAAGGAGGTTATGTTTTCATCGGCGTTGGTTTGTCTGTATGTCTGTTTGTTTTTTAGCAAGATAACTCAAAAAGTTATGGATGGATTTTCATGAAATTTTCACAGATTGTCAGAAATGGGGTATTCTACAGATGATTAGATTTTGGTGGTGATCCGGATCACCATCCAGAAGAAAACCGCCATTACGGAAAATGACATTTTTGTCAATAACTACTGAACCACTAATCCTATCATTGTGAATCCAATTGCTAGTCATATGTTTTCATGGTCAAGGAATCTGAAAACGTACACACAAACACTGTATGGGGGGGAACTGTGGCGCTAAACCGCCATTACGGAAAATGCCATTTTCATCAATAACTACTGAACCACTAATCCTATCATTGTGAATCCAATTGCTAGTCATATGTTTTCATGGTCAAGGAATCTGAAAACGTACACACAAATACTGTATGGGGGGAACTGTGGCGCTTGGCGGAGGTCTGCGCTCTCCGAGTGCTTTTCTAGTTTAGGAATGCTAGCTTCTTGGAACATAAGTCAATATTATACAGTAATAAGTGACATTCAGCTGTTTGTTTTATGTCATTTAAGCACAGTTCTGGTACTTAAAAATCATAAAAACCCAGGAGCTTCGGGGGGCGAAGCCCCCCTTGCCCCCCCACCGGGGCTCTGCTCCGGACCCCACTGAGGGACTGCGTCCCCCAGACCCCCTGCTAAATTTTCAGATAATTTGCCCAACCCCAAATCACATCCTTAAGAACCCACTTAAGCTCATAAATGCAATTAATGGGTTACTTGGAGAAGTTGTAAATGCATGGGTTCTTCGTAGTGGTTCATTGCTGGTTGCATGTAAAGATAGTGTTCAACAAGAAAAAGCAATCAGTCACTCAGATGGAGGGGAAAAAATGTGCAGTGTTCAGTGGCGCAGTGGTTAGCACTGCGGCAGCACAGTTTACCCTTGGCCGGGGGATTGTGGGGATCGTGGGATCGATCCCAGCCCCCGACCAACAGTGATCTGTGTGGAGTTTGCATGTTCTCCCCGTGTTGCGTGGGTTTACTCCGGGATTTCTCCGGTTTCCTCCCACATGCCAAAAACATGCATGTTAGGTTAATTGGCTGTTCTAAATTGTCCCTAGATATTTGTTTCCTATAGGCCCTTAGAATTGAGGGTTAGTATTAATGAAAGCGCTTTGAGTGGTCTTTGTGACTAGAAAAGCGCTATATAAGTGCAGGTTAGTTAGTTAGTATTGGAAGGAAAAAAGGCAATGAGAGGAGTGATATCGGGCATTTCAACAGCTGTCTCAACTGATGAAATAATGAGGAACTTAACTGGAGCAAAAGTGACAGGTACGGAGATTGAAAGCTAATAGAAATGGCGAAAAATGTGATTGTCAGTAATGTTAAAATTTGATGAAACAAGACTGCCAAGTAAGGTGTATATTGGCTACATGAGCTATGAAGTAGCTCTTCCCTCATGGATCGTCACCTTACCGTGGTGGGGGGGTTTGCGTGCCCCAGTGATCCCAGGAGCTATGTTGTCTGGGGCAATTTGCCTCTGATAGGGTCTCCCAAGACAAACTGGTCCTGGGTGAAGGGCCAGACGAAGAACGATCCAACAGACTCCAACAGACTCTCATGATAAATTGTATATCAAGGATTCAGTGTACCCCGCCCGGTATGGGGTTACCGGGGCCCCACCCTGGAGCCAGGCCTGGGGGAGGGGCTCGAAGGCTAGCGTCTGGTGGCCGGGTTTCCACCCATGGGACCCGGCCGGGCTCAGCCCGAAGGAGTTACATGGGTCCGCCCTCCAGTAGGTTCACCACCTGCAGGAGGGATCATGGAAGTCCGGTGCTATGTGGATTAGGTGGCAGCCAAAGGCGGAGACCTTGGCGGACTGATCCCAAGCTTTCTAAACTGGCTTTTGGTACGTGGAATGTCACCTCTCTGGTGGGGAAGGAGCCTGAGCTGGTGTACGAGATTGAGCGATACCGGCTAGATATAGTCGGCCTCACCTCAACACACAGCTCCGGTTCCGGAACCAGTCTCCTGGAGAGGGGCTGGAGCTTGGCCTTTTCTGGAGTTGCCCCGGGCGAGAGGCGACGAGCAGGGGTAGGTATTCTTGTATCGCCCCACCTTGCTGCCTCTATATTGGAGTTTTCCCCGGTGGACGAAAGGGTTGCTTCCCTGCGCCTTCGGGTTGGGAAACGGGTCCTGACCATCATTTGTGCCTATGCACCAAATGATGTTTCAGAGTACCCACCCTTTTTGGAGTCTGTGACTGGGGTGCTGGAGGGTGCTCCTCCTGGAGACTCCATTGTCCTACTGGGGGACTTCAATGCGCACGTGGGCAACGACAGTGAAACCTGGAGGGGGGTGATTGGGAGGAACGGCCTGCCCGATCTGAACCCGAGTGGTGTTCAGTTATTGGACTTCTGTGCTAACCACAGTCTGTCTATAACGAACACCATGTTCAAGCATAAGGGTGTCCATATGTGCACCTGGCACCAGGACACCCTAGGCCGCAGGTCGATGATCGATTTTGTTATCGTATCATCAGACCTGCGACCGTATGTCTTGGACACCCGAGTAAAGAGAGGTGCAGAGCTGTCAACTGATCACCACCTGGTGGTGAGTTGGATCCGATGGCAGGGGAGGAAGCCATTCAGACCTGGTAGACCCAAACGTATAGTGAGGGTGTGCTGGGAGCGTCTGGCTGAGGCCCCTGTCCGGGAGGTCTTCAACTCCCACCTCCGGAAGAACTTCAACCACATTCCGAGGGAGTCTGGAGACATGGAGTCTGAATGGGCCATGTTCTCCACCTCTGTTGTTGAAGCGGCAGCCCAGAGCTGCGGCCGCAAGGTGGTCGGTGCATCTCGTGGTGGCAACCCCCGAACCAAGTGGTGGACACCAGTGGTGAGGGGGGCCATTAAGCTGAAGAAGGAGTCCTATCAAGCTTGGTTGGCTTGTGGGACTCCCGAAGCAGCTGAGGTGTACCGGCAGGCCAAGCGGAGTGCAGCTCGGGTGGTTGCTGAAGCAAAAACCCGGGTATGGGAGGAGTTCGGTGAGGCCATGGAACAAGACTTTCGGTCGGCTTCAAAGAGATTCTGGCAAACTGTTCGGCGGCTCAGGAGGGGAAAGCAGCTCCCCGTCCACACTGTGTATGGGGCGGATGGGACACTGTTGACTTCAACTGGGGATATCGTCGGGCGGTGGAAGGAATACTTCGAGGATCTCCTCAATCCCACTGATACGCCTTCCACAGAGGAAGCAGGGTTTGGGGACGAGGGGGATGACTCGCCTATCACAGGGGCTGAGGTCGCCAAGGTGGTTAAAAATCTCCTTGGTGGCCGGGCCCCGGGGGTGGACGAGATTCGCCCCGAGTACCTCAAGGCCCTGGATGTTGTTGGGTTGTCATGGTTGACACGCCTCTGCAACATTGCGTGGAGGTCGGGGGCAGTGCCTTTGGCATGGCAAACCGGGGTGGTGGTTCCTCTCTTCAAAAAAGGGGACCGGAGGGTGTGCTCCAACTTTAGAGGGATCACACTCCTCAGCCTCCCTGGGAAGGTCTATGCCAAGGTACTGGAGAGGAGAGTCCGGCCGTTGGTCGAACCTCGGATTCAGGAGGAGCAATGTGGTTTTCGTCCTGGCCGTGGCACATCGGACCAGCTCTTTACCCTCTCGAGAATTCTTGAGGGTTCGTGGGAGTTTGCCCAACCAGTTTACATGTGTTTTGTGGACTTGGAGAAGGCATTTGACCGCGTCCCTCGTGGATTTTTGTGGGGGGTGCTTCGGGAGTATGGGGTATCGGGCTTGTTGTTACGAGCTATTCGGTCTCTGTACGACCGTTGTGAGAGTTTAGTTCGCATTGCCAACACTCGGTCGGAGTCATTCCCAGTGAGAGTTGGACTCCGCCAGGGCTGCCCTTTGTCACCGGTCCTGTTCATAATTTTTATGGACAGGATTTCTAGGCGCAGCCAGGGAATGGAGGGTGTCATGCTTGGTGACCACAGGATCTCATCTCTGTTGTTTGCAGATGATGTTGTCCTGTTGGCTTCATCCAGCAATGACCTACAGCTCTTGCTGGGACGGTTTGCCGCTGAGTGTGAAGCGGCTGGGATGAGAATCAGCACCTCCAAGTCCGAGTCCATGGTCCTCAGCCGGAAAAAGGTGGATTGTCCTCTCCGGGTTGGGGACAGGCTCCTGCCCCAAGTGGAGGAGTTTAAGTATCTTGGGGTCTTGTTCACGAGTGAGGGGAAAATGGAGCGAGAGATCGACAGACGGATTGGAGCAGCATCTGCAGTGATGCGGACGTTGTACCGGTCTGTTGTGGTGAAGAGGGAGCTTAGTTCTAAGGCAAAGCTGTCGATTTACCAGTCAATCTACGTTCCTACTCTCACCTATGGTCACGAGCTTTGGGTAATGACCGAAAGAACGAGATCGCGGATACAAGCGGCTGAAATGAGCTTTCTCCGTAGGATTGCTGGACTCACCCTCAGAGATAGGGTGAGGAGCTCAGTCATCCGGGAGAGGCTCAGAGTAGAACCGCTGCTCCTCCACATTGAAAGGAGTCAGTTGAGGTGGTATGGGCATCTGATTAGGATGCCTCCTGGACGCCTCCCACTTGAGGTGTTTCAGGCACGTCCCACTGGGAGGAGACCCCGGGGCAGACCCAGGACTCGGTGGAGAGACTATGTCTCCCAGCTAGTCTGGGAACGCCTTGGTATCCCCTCTGAAGAGCTGGAGCAGGTGGCTGGGGAGAGGGAAGTCTGGGCTTCTCTGCTTGAACTGCTGCCTCCGCGACCCGGACCTCCGGAAAAGCGGTAGAAGATGGATGGATGGATGGATGGAGCTATGAAGTCAGACTTTACGTTCCTCCTCCACTCATGTTTCAAATGTCAAAAGTTTGGTCATGTAGCAGTGATATGCAAAGGTAGACAATGATGTGCCAGATGCTCTGGTGAACTTGAATATGGCAAGTGTGAAAGAGGAGTCAAATTAAAGTGCTGTAACTGTGGTGGTGAACATAGCTCTGCATATCGAGGTTGTGAAGCCAGCAGAAATTCGGCAGATAAGTCTCCCAGGGACTAACATGCAGAAGCTGCGAAAAAGGTGCCAGCTAAAAAAGTGGGAGTGGACTTGAACAGGGAAAGTGTGCAGACTTGCAGTGCATACAGTAGAATTAAGGAAGATTCTCTGGTTTTGAAGGAAAGTAATTTTGACGTATTTGTGGTAGATGTGATAAACTGCATTGCACAAACTTCCAAGAAAACAGAAAAAATCAAAATCAATGACCCTGGTTACATGGACACAACAAACTGATTACTGAGAATAAACTGATCCTGGCAATAATCAGTTTTCTCGTGTTTACATGTGCTGAATAAACTGATTATTGGAGGGTAAACCATTTGAATTAATGACAGCAGTTACATGCCCTTTATCGGATTATTCTGTTTACATGGCCACTTGAATAATCAGATAATTTCAGAAATCCAATCATAACTGGGTTATTTGTGTACATATACTGTAAACATGGTCATTGTGAAAGCAGGAGAAAAATATCTTGGCATTAAGGGGCTACAGTGGGAAGCAGCTGAAGACTTGTTATGTGGGGGACCTTTAAGTTCGGGGACATCATTGGCTGGTGGATCAACTGCCAATCAAGTCTAAAAGAAGAATAATAAAGAGATGAGATGCAGATACGAGATTAAAAAAGAAGAAAAACGTCACAAAGCGATGAGGAAAACGTCACAAAGCTATGAGGACAAAGCTATGAGGAAAATGTGATAAGTCAGTGGCGGTAATGCACCTGTAAGCTGGTTGCCAACTGCCAATCAAATCTAAAAGAAGAAGAAGAAGACTGGTCGATGTCGCCGAGGACACAGTCCAAGGACAATTTTTTTTTTTTTTTTCACACGAGTTGTTCAGAACTCCTTACAAGAACTCATTATACTAAGAATTAAGTCAGTTGCGGTAATGCACCTGCAAGCTGGTTGCCAACCACCAATCAAATCTAGAAGAAGAGTTGAGGTTCGTTTGGAAACAGCAATGGTGATAGGACTACAGCTCCTGACCAGATAGAGTAATGACATAGTAAAGTACGTGGCAGTAATGCACCTGTAAGCTGGTTGCCAACCGCCAATCAAATCTAAAAGAAGAGCTCCTGGCGATTGATGACCTGAAGAATATAGAGTGGGACCAGATAGTGTTACAGACATCATGCAGACATGGAAATGTCACTATTTGAAGAAGAAGAAGAAGATGTTCAAAACTCCTTATAAGAACTCCTTATAGAGTAATGACCAGACACAGCCACAGGACTTGGGTGGCAGGACACTTCCAGTCCAAGGATGGATAATTTTTTCAAACATGGGGAGTTGTTCAGAACTCCTTATAGGAACTCCTGATACAAAGATATACAGTGATGATATAGAGTGAAGTACGTGGCGGTAATGCACCTGTAAGTTGGTTGCCAACTGCCAATCAAATCTAAAAGAAGTGATGATAAAGAGTGAAGAAGACGAAAAAGCGGTTGCCAACTGAGAAGAATTCTGACTTTTGATACATAGAGTAATGTTTACTGAGTCAAGTACATGGCGGTAAGGACTACAGCTCCTGACCAGGTGGAGTGAAGTACGTGGCGGTAATGCACCTGTAAGCTGGTTGCCAACCGCCAATCAAATCTAAAAGAAGAAAAATATACAGTGATGATATACACTCACCGGCCACTTTATTAGGTACACCATGCTAGTAACGGGTTGGACCCCCTTTTGCCTTCAGAACTGCCTCAATTCTTCATGGCATAGATTCAACAAGGTGCTGGAAGCATTCCTCAGAGAGTTTGGTCCATATTGACATAATGGCATCACACAGTTGGCGCAGATTTATGGGCTGCACATCCATGATGCGAATCTCCCGTTCCACCACATCACAAAGATGCTCTATTGGATTGAGATCTGGTGACTGTGGAGGCCATTTGAGTACAGTGAACTCATTGTCATGTTCAAGAAACCAGTCTGAGATGATTCCAGCTTTATGACATGGCGCATTATCCTGCTGAAAGTAGCCATCAGAAGTTGGGTACATTGTGGTCATAAAGGGATGGACATGGTCAGCAACAATACTCAGGTAGGCTGTAGCGTTGCAACGATGCTCAATTGGTACCAAGGGGCCCAAAGAGTGCCAAGAAAATATTCCCCACACCATTACACCACCACCACCAGCCTGAACCATTGATACAAGGCAGGATGGATCCATGCTTTCATGTTGTTGACGCCAAATTCTGACCCTACCATCCGAATGTCGCAGCAGAAATCGAGACTCATCAGACCAGGCAACGTTTTTCCAATCTTCTATTGTCCAATTTCGATGAGCTTGTGCAAATTGTAGCATCAGTTTCCTGTTCTTAGCTGAAAGGAGTGGCACCCGGCGTGGTCTTCTGCTGCTGTAGCCCATCTGCCTCAAAGTTCGACGTACTGTGCGTTCAGAGATGCTCTTCTGCCTACCTTGGTTGTAACGGGTGGTTATTTGAGTCACTGTTGCCTTTCTATCAGCTCGAACCAGTCTGGCCATTCTCCTCTGACCTCTGGCATCAACAAGGCATTTCCGCCCACAGAACTGCCGCTCACTGGATATTTTTTCTTTTTCGGACCATTCTCTGTAAACCCTAGAGATGGTTGTGCATGAAAATCCAGGTAGATCAGCAGTTTCTGAAATACTCAGACCAGCCCTTCTGGCACCAACAACCATGCCACGTTCAAAGTCACTCAAATCACCTTTCTTCCCCATACTGATGCTCGGTTTGAACTGCAGGAGATTGTCTTGACCATGTCTACATGCCTAAATGCACTGAGTTGCCGCCATGTGATTGGCTGATTAGAAATTAAGTGTTAACGAGCAGTTGGACAGGTGTACCTAATAAAGTGGCCGGTGAGTGTAGAGTGAAGTACGTGGCAGTAATACACCTGTAAGCTGGTTGCCAACTGCCAATCAAATCTAGAAGAAGAAGATTTCTTGAATTTATAATAGAGTGAAGCTGCGATAAAAGTTGCAATGTTTTTAGTGGTTTTTTTTTTTTTTTTTTTTTTTGGCACTAAAAGTTGTGGGAAGATTTACAAATTTTAAAGCAGATGTTTTTTTTCCAGTATAAGATAAGCTGTGGAGTGTGTGAATGAAGAGGCAGGTTTATGGACAGACTATTTATTCCACACTCACACATCTCTCAAGCACAGAAGAGACTGAATGATTACAGCACGATCTCCACTTTTGCCCAACTCACTCTAAACACGTTTACATGGCATTTCTCATCACACAGCATGACATTTACATTACACTGCTTTCAACTCCCTATGTTCCTGACTCCTTCCTGCTCTATCCCCAGGAACCCCCTGGGCATTGTTCTCCCATGTTTATTCACCGTCTCTGTCTGAGATGCTGCATAACCTGACTCCCCACACCGCCCCCCCACCATCTTAGATGGAACATCAGTCCACACGCTCTTTTGGCTTCAGTCTCCTCCCATATCTGCTGTAACTGGGGTTTACCGCCTCCGTGGCGCTGCTGTGCCGGTGGGGGGCTGCTGGGAGTGTGTCTGACTGGGGTGGGCCGTGGGGAGGGGGAGACTTCGGTCTGTCCGTGTGGCTGCCCTGGTGAATCATTTCCCTGGGGAGCTCTCCGTGGGGGTCTTCCACGCCGAGGGGCCCTAGCCAACAGCACTTGCTCGTCCGCCACTACAAAGGCGGGTTTGAGTCTGTCTATGCCAATTTTCTCCCGCCGACCCCCCCCCCCCCCCCCAAGTCTAGCAAAAAATGCTTATCCCCTGTTTCCAGCACTCTGAACGGTCCATCATAGGGTGGACGCAATGGAGGGCGGTGGGCGTCATGTCTGACGAACACGAACTCCGCGTTCGTCGGGCCCAGCAGCATGCTTGTGTTTGCACTACGCTGCAAAAGCTGAGACGGGTAGCTGTCCGGCGCGTGATTATCTGGCAGAAATTCCCCGGGCAGCCGTAGGGGCTGCGCAAAAACCAGCTCTGCCGGGGAAGCTTCCAAATCCTCCTTTGGCGCGGAGCGCAACCCCAATAAAGCCCACGGCAACCTGTCTACCCAATTTGCATCCGTCAGTGAAGCCCTGAGTGCTGCTTTCAGTGATCTATGAAAACGCTCGCATAACCCATTGGCCTGTGGGTTGTACGCGGTTGTGCGATGAATTGCAACACCCAGGCTGCGGACCAGAGGTCGGAAACAAATTGAGGGCCCCTGTCGGATGTAATGTCCGACGGGACTCCAAAACGCGCCACCCATGCTGTTAATAAAAGCGCGCGCCACGTCCTCGGACGTGGTTGCCGCCAGCGGGACTGCTTCTGGCCAGCGCGTAGTGCGGTCCACCACTGTCAAGAGGTGCGTGCACCCCTGTGATGGCAGGAGGGGGCCCACGAGGTCCATGTGAACATGGTCGAACCTCTTAGCCGGTACCTGAAACGGCTCCAAGGGGGCCCTCGTGTGTCTGTGTACCTTGGCTTGTCGGCACGCCATGCAGGCCGCAGCCCACTCTTTTACTTGTTTGCGTAGGCTCCGTCACACGAACTTCTCTCCCACCATTTTGACTGACGCGCGCACTCCTGGGTGCGCCAGAGTGTGAACCGACTCAAACACGCGGTGGCGCCACGCAACCGAGACCACCGGACGCGGGTGTCCCGTGGAGACATTGCAGATTAGGGGGGGGCATGCCATCTTGCAACACCCTGCTCTCCAGCCTTAACCCTGTTGGTCCAGACAGGAGCGCGTGCACGTCTGCATCGCTAATCTGCTCCGCGGCCATGGCTGCGTAATCTATCCCCATATATACCGGGGCCACCACGGCGCGCGAGAGGCAGTCCGCCACCACATTGTTTGCCCGACACATGCTGAATATCGGTAGTAAACTCTGAGATCGCGGCCAGCTGTCTCTGCTGCCGGCCCGACCACAGTTCTGAAACCTTGGCCATCGCGAATGTTAGCGGCTTGTGGTCCACAAACGCGATGAAGCTGCGCCCTTCCAGCCAGACCTGGAAGTGCCGTATGGCCAGGTGGAGAGCCAGCAACTCTCTGTCAAACGCGCTATATTTACGTTCACTGTCGCGCAAAGTTCTGCTGAAAAAGGCGAGCGGCTGCCAAGCCCCGGTGACGCACTGCTCCACGACAGCCCCTATGGCCACGTCTGAAGCGTCGGTGGTGAGCGCTGTCCGGGCCGCCGGGTCCGGATGCGCCAGCAGTGCGGCGTTTGCCAGGGCTGCTTTAACCTCCGAGAACGCCCGCTCTCGCTCCGGGGTCCATTCGACCCCATCCACGGGTTTCTGTCTCTTGAGCGCGGCGTACAATGGTTGCATGAGCCGCGCAGGGAAGGAAACGGTTATAAAAGTTCACCATCCCCAAAAATTCTTGTAGCGCCCTGACCGTCTGAGGCCGGGGAAAATCCGCCACGGTGCGCACTTTGTCTGGCAACGGGATCACTCCTTCCGAAAAGACGCGGTGCCCCAAAAAATCAATTTCCGTCACGCCGAACTGGCATTTCGCCGGGTTGATTATTAACCCGTGCTCCTCCAACCTCTGGAAAACCGTCCTGAGGTGGGTTACGTGTTCGTCTTCGGACACACTGGCTACCAGCATGTCGTCCAGGTAGACGAACACGAACGGGAGATCGCGCAGCACTGCATCCATCATGCGCTGGAACGTCTGTGCCGCTCCTTTTAACCCGAATGGCATGCGCAGGAACTCGAATAAGCCGAATGGGGTTATTGCCGCTGTTTTGGGTACGTCCTCTGCGCGCACCGGGACCTGGTGGTAACCGCGGACCAGGTTTATTTTGGAAAAAATGCGTGCTCTGGCGAGGTGAACGGAAAAATCCTGTATGTGGGGAATCGGGTAGCGGTCGTGTGTTGTGGCGTTGTTCAACCTGTGGAAATCACCGCACGGTTGCCACGACCCCTCAGCCTTAGGGACCATGTGTAGCGGGGGCGCCCATGGGCTGTTCGATCGCCTGATGATGCCCAACCTTTCCAGGTTGGCGAACTCCTCACGCGCTATTGCCAGTTTAGCTGCGTCCAAGCGCCGGGGTCTTGCGAAAACGGGCGGCCCGGTGGTGGTGATAAAGTGCTCCACCCCGTGTTTAGTGATGGCCGCCGAAAACGTTGGGACCGTGAGTGCTGGGAACTGAGTGAGCAGTGCGTGGAACTTACCGCCTGGAGCTGTGACGTTGGCTTGTGCTGTTGGCCGGGTTCCTCGAGCTATACAGGGGAGAGAGTCAAAGGACAGTGCATTAACCAGGCGCCTGTTAGCAACATCCACAAGTAAACCATGCGCACACAGAAAATCAGCTCCCAGGATCGGGCAACACAGTGCTGCTATGACAAAAGTCCACTCATACAAGCGGCCATGTAGAGATAAGGCCAGTGTTCTCTCACTGAACGTCTTAATCTCCAAGCCGTTTACTGCCACAAGTCCGGGGCCGCTAGGTCCTGCCAGCCGGTCAGTGTAGGACGGCAAGATGACGCTCTTCTGGGCTCCGGTGTCGGAAGAGGAAGCGTCTCCCCGAGCGCGAGTCCGTCACATAGAGCAGCTTGTTCTCTTCACCGGCGGTCGCAGCTGCTACCGACCGCCGGCCTTGGCGTTTCCCGAGCGCTTGAACTGGCACGGTGGCGCACATCTGCGCACGTTCTCTCCCAAGCGGCGGTGGTAGAAGCAGAGCGTGTCTCTCTGGCGCTCCTTGGCCCCTGCTGCCGCTACCGTCGGTGGCTCCTCGCCTCCTCTGGTCGTCTCGCTGGGCTCCGCCACCGCCGCGTTGACTGTGATCGCCCTGGTGGTGAGGATGATCCTGTCTGCCTCCTGGGCTCAATGGCGAATTGGCCAGAACCGCTCTCGCCTCTGTTGGAAGGTTCCGGAGGAAAAGGTGGGCAAACAGAAAGTGCCCATCGTCCGTGCCCATTAACACCAGCATCTTCTCCATCAGGTCGACGGCCGAACCATCTCCTAACTCGGTCCGCCCCAGGAGCCTCTCCGCTCTGTCACATTCCGAGAGCGTGTAGCGCCGGGTCAGTGCAGCCTTGAGCGCCTCGTATTTGTTGCGGGCTGGAGGCTGATCGAGCAGGCTCGCTACCTGCTGGGCTGTGCGAGTGTCCAGCGCTGCTACCACATGGTAGAACTTGGTGTCGTCTGCCGTTACTCCCCGGAGGGCAAACTGGGCCTCAGTGTGATGGAACCAAGAGCGCGGGTTGTGCTGCCAAAAGTCCAGTAGCTTGACTGAAACCGCGCACACGTTGCTGGGGGTTCCAGTCCGGGCTGTCTGTGGGATGGCTGCTGCGTCGCTGGGGCTTCCCGACCGGGCCGGCTCCGGGGTTCTTGCCTCGTGTTCCATAATTCGTCTGGGGTCACCAGTGTGGAGTGTGTGAATAAAGAGGCAGGTTTATGGACAGACGATTTATTCCACACTCACATCTCTCAAGCACAGAAGAGACTGAATGATTACAGCACAATCTCCACTTTTGCCCAACTCACTCTTCACACGTTTACATGGCATTTCTCATCACACAGCATGACATTTACATTACACTGCTTTCAACCCCCATGTTCCTGACTCCTTCCTGCTCTATCCCCGGGAACCCCCTGGGCATTGTTCTCCCATGTTTATTCACTGTCTCTGTCTGAGATGCTGCATAACCTGACTCCCCACAAAGCCTTTATTAGTCCCACAATGGGGACGTTCCAGGATTGCAACAGCACAGGGATAGCAACACTCAGAGCAATAATTTAGAAGATGAGAAAATAAGAGCAGTGAATATACCTAAGTACACATAAATATATGTATACACACAGTGCGGAGCATTGTAGCTAGATGGAATAAACAGCATAACCGTCTATTTAGTTACCCTACATGGTATGAATATGTACCCATACATATTGTCACCCTCCATAGCGACTGATATTGTCCTAGTTGTATACTGGAGGGGACCATTTGTGTAAGTCTGTTGCGTCTTTTGCATTCAGTACTATTAGGTCGTCATGTTTACTGCATTGATATTCTATATAACAATACAAGAAAAGCACAGGATTGTCAGAAAATTCCTATTAGTCATTTGTAAATTAAGCAGAAACTTCTGCTGTACAGAAAAACCCCTAACAGCAAATACATATTTTTAACACAATATCATTACAACAGCTAAATTGCACTGAATGCATGTTAAGGAATATAGATTTGGAAGTTATTAGCAGCACCTTCATTTGAAAACTCCCTACGGTTCCCAACCATTCGGTACCGGGCAGAGAGGAAAAAGTAAATTATTTATTCTGTTAGTATATATTGTCTGTTGGAGTCTGTGTTTTTCTGAAAAAAAAAAAAAAAATTACAGAGAATATTCTGGGCAGCGCCATGGCAGAGTGGTTAGCACTGCTGCAGCACAGCAACTCGCCCTTGGCTGGGGGATCCTGGGTTCAATCCCAGCCCCAACCAACAGTGATCTGTGTGGAGTTTGCATGTTCTCCCCGTGTCTGCGTGGGTTTACTTCGGGATTTCTCCAGTTTCCTCCCACATGCCAAAAAACATGCAAGTTTGGTTAATTGACATCAAACTGGGGATTCTAGATTGTCCTTAGGTATGACTGTGAGAGTGAATGGTTGTCTGTCTCTCTGTGTTGGCCCTGCGATGGACTGGCGATCTGTCCAGGGTGTACCCTGCCTCTCACCCAAAGATGCTGGGATAGGCTCCAGCCCCCCTGCGACCCGAAAAAAACAAAACAAAAAAAAGATTAAGCGGAAGAAGATGGATGGATGGATTCTCTCTCTTTCCATGCCTGTCTATCTGCTGCACATAAGTCTTGACTCTCTCTCTGTCTCAGGGCACACCTTGATCCGACTGTGGGGGGGGGGGATGTTTGTTTTGTTCCCAAGTTGAGACCCTCGACCATTTGTTTGTCCACTGTTTTCGTTTATCTGGACTTTTTGAGATTTTGCGCGAGTGGTTTTGGGCTTTGGGTGAACGTTTCTCTTTTGGTCTGTTCATTTACGGTCCGAAGTATAAAGTGGCAAGGAAGGCTGCCCACACTTTGATGAACTTCCTATCTGGTACTGCTAAGCTTGCCATCTGGCTGACGAGGAAAAATCGGGCAAGCAATGCTGGCAATGTGGATCCTGTGTCCGCTTTCAAGGTCTTGTTGAAAGTCAGACTCCGGGTGGAGTTCTCTTACTATCAAATGGTGGACAATTTGGAGGCATTCATCAATAGATGGGCTGTAGGGAATGTTTTGTGTTCAGTAGGTCAGGGGGATGAGTTATGTTTGCACTTTTGAGATGTGACACACTTGGACAAGTGATACTGGTGTGTTTGCAATTTCGGAATGTGCAATAAAGCCTTTTTTTAAAAGTCAAGTCTCTCTCTCTCTCTCTCTCTCTCTCTCTCCAGACATGGGGGGGGGGGGGGGTAGTAATGATTTTATCTCTGAAGATGTATAAAATGACCAAACACTGGCTGTAGTGTTAGATTTGTTAGTTTTATTTGTGTTTTTATGGCGTTTGTCCCCATGCGCGCTCCAGTGACGGGGTGCTTTTGGGGCAGGCGGATGTTTTTTAGATTAGATTAGATTCAACTTTATTGTCATTACACATGTATGAATACAAGGTAACGAAACACAGTTTAGCATCCAATCAGAAGTGCAAAGGACAGCAGGGCAGTTTTTCAACACAAACCTAGCGATTTGTACACGCGGTCAGAGTGGAGACGCGGCGAGACGTCCACCGGCAGGCTGGGAGAGATGGAGGAAGCGACTGTATTGGAAACCTCGCGTGTGAGTGGGTTTTTTTTTTTTTTTTTAGTCACACACTGTTTTTCCTGATGTGTTCCGTTAATACTTAGTGTAAACACAGAAGTGAACGCAGTGCAGCGATGTATTTGGTTGGCTAGACTGAGCGTTTGAGCACCAGTCAGACAAATTTGATTGGTGAAATTGGCGGAAGTTGACTAGGATTGGCCAAAATTGTGGGAAAGTTGCGGTGATTGGCCAAAGTTGCAAGGTCCCACAATAGTTGCGCTGATTGGCTGATTTTGTGTGAATTGATGCAATCGCAACATTGCGAAATCCTGGAGGGACTGACTATATTGGCAACAGTATTGGGACAGCCTTCCAAATGACTTCTGGAAGAATGGTCAAAAATTCCCATAAATGCACCCCTAAACCTTGTGGAAAGCCTTCCCTGAGTTGAAGGGTGGCTCTAACTCTGGGACTGATTAAATGATACAGTTGATAGTGCTATGAGATGACTGTTGTTGTGAAATGGCGCTATATAAATAAAGTTGAAATTGAATTGAAATTAAATGCTGGAATAGTGAATGGTAATGTGTCCTGTTTTCCTCCCACAGACATGTATCGTTTAGCCACAGTCATGAGGCAGGTGAGGCCCGTGAGCCGAGCACTGGCTCCCCACCTCACACGAGCCTATGCCAAGGACGTGAAGTTCGGGGCGGACGCTCGCGCCCTGATGCTGCAGGGAGTGGACCTGCTGGCTGACGCCGTGGCAGTCACCATGGGCCCAAAGGTGACCTCGGTTTAACTTTACACCAGATCCATCTATGATGGACTTGCACAGATTTCCACATGTACCTAATTAATTTCACAACAGAATGAATTTTTGTGTAACACCTATATTTAAGAGAGGATAGATAGTTGTACTGTAATTGATCCCAAACTGGGAAATTACAGTTTTGTTGTTTTTTTGTTTTTTTTTAAAGATAGATAAGTCTCCAAAAGAACAAAACACACTCAGAACATTTCTGTACAATGTTACAGTGTACTGCCGTGACTCCTTTCCTAAAATTTTACATCATTTCAGGGTCGTACGGTCATCCTTGAGCAGAGTTGGGGCAGTCCAAAGGTGACCAAGGACGGCGTGACCGTGGCCAAGGCCATCGACCTGAAGGACAAGTACAAGAACATTGGAGCAAAGCTGGTGCAGGACGTGGCCAACAACACCAATGAGGAGGCCGGCGACGGCACCACCACCGCCACCGTGCTGGCCCGCTCCATCGCCAAGGAAGGCTTTGATAGCATCAGCAAAGGAGCCAACCCTGTGGAGATCCGCCGCGGCGTCATGATGGCCGTGGAGACCATCATCAACGAGCTGAAGAGGCTGTCGAAGCCCGTCACCACGCCCGAGGAGATCGCACAGGTGTGTCAGCGCTGTCTGCTGCCCAGGGTTGTTTCTGGGTGGGGGTGGGGGGAAGGGTTCAACAAAAACAAAGGAAAAACGTTTAAATTTATGAGACAAGGTGCAGGTTTACAAAGGGAAAAAATGCAAATTTATGACAAATTTATCATTTTATAGAGTTGGTATGAAAAGGCTGCCAAGTTTTATGAGACGGATGCAAATTTATGAGAAGTTTAAATTTACAAAAGTGGCAAAACTGAGGGGGAAAAGTTGCAACTTTGAGGATAAAAATTAAAAATTTGTAGGGGGAAAAAGTTGAAAATTTATGATCAAGAAGTTTCTAATTTATGAGAAATTACACAAATTTTTGAGGGGAAAATCAATTTTAAAAGAAAAGGTTACAAATTTATGGTTAAAGTTGCAGTTTTGATGGGTAAAAGGTCATGTACTTATAAGAAAATAACTTGCAACTTTGAGGAGAAAAATTCCCCCCAATATTTTTTCTTTTTTTGGGGGGGGGGGTGGAATTTTGCAAGGAAACGGTTGCAAATTTACAGGAAGAAGAACTGCAAATTTAAGATAAAAATAGCAAAAAAAAAAAAAAAAAGGAAAAACTTGACACTTTGAGGATAAAAATGACAAATTTATGAGAGACGTTGCAAATTTGTGAGGGGGGGATAGTAAAATTATAGGACAAAAGGTGCAATTTTTTGGGGGGGGGAATTGGTTTTAAAAGGAAAGTTGCAAACTGAAGAAGGTACAAATTTATGATTAAAAAGTAGCAAATTTGTGAGAAATAAGTTGCAACTTTATGAGAGAAGTTGCAAATTTACAAGGGAAAAAAGTGGCACTTTTGGTAGGGGGAAAATCAGTTTTTAAAAGAGGAAAAAAAATGCAAATTTGAGAAATGGTTACAAATTTATGATTAAAAAAAGTGGCAAACTTGGGAAAAATAAGTTGTAAACTTACAAAGGCCATAAGCTTTAAATTTCCTAGAAAGATGTTGCAACTTAACAAGGAAAAAAATCTTTTTAAATTTTCCTGTTGAGGGTGAACTTGTAGCTTGGCAACCTTCTAGTGGCTTGGGGGGTGGCATTTGTGTACTCTGCTTTATAACCAGAAATGGCTCTGCTGCTGCATATAAACAGTCATGTCAGTGGTTCCAGGGTTGCTGACACGTCTGGTCCTCAGGTCGCTACGATCTCAGCCAACGGAGATGTAGAGATCGGAAACATCATATCTAACGCCATGAAGAAAGTCGGCCGCAAAGGAGTCATCACCGTGAAGGTTGGTTTCACTCGTACAGGTGTTCGGATGATGATGTTATTGTTCTAGATGGAATTAAAAACCCGGAACGTTTTTGGTCAGGATGGGAAGACTCTGCACGATGAGCTGGAGATCATCGAGGGGATGAAGTTTGACCGCGGTTACATCTCGCCTTATTTCATCAACACTGCCAAAGGTGAGGCTCTGCCGTTGTGTGCTTTTGAACTTATGATTTTGACATGGCTAAGGTATATATCTAAAGGTATTGCCATCTTTATCCCATGACATAAATGTTGGGGACCTCATGACAATCTAAAGAGCCACACTGCACCTTCTAAGAGGGGTGCATCTGGGCACAAAGCCGACTCATTACTGGTTTACAGCAGGGCATTGACATTGCACTTTTATCCAACCATGTCTAATGTCAGTGGCATGTTATCGGTAAATGGCATTCACTTATATAGCGCTTTTTTCTCATCTCTAGATGACCAGGTTCAGGTTACTTTATTTGTACCTGTAGGTAGATTTGTTTTGCAGTCTGGTGACATCCATATTTACAAACCACAATTACATTCAACACAAACACAGGCACACATGAAGCTGACTATAAACATGATAAAAATACTCAAGGCTCCATCAATCAGGATATAAAGACAAAGAGATGAGAGAAAAACCAGAGATAAGAGAGAAGGGTCATATTAAAAAGTTAAAGACTAGTCAAAGAGGTTAAAAACTCAAAGGTCTAAAACCCAATAAAAGATTTAGAACCCAAATAAAAATCCTACAAAAATAGGTAAATATAAAATGGAGTTAATAAATAGGTAACTAAATTATGTGCAATATGTCGTTACAACTTGTTCAACTCTTTGACAGCAGCAGGAACAAAGCTGTTTTTGTAGCGCTGGGTTTTACTTTTGGGACAGCAAACCTCCGTTTTGAGGGAAGAAGCTGAAAGTGGCAGTGCAAAGGGTGGGAGTCATCATTTAAAATGGAGGTAGCAATCCTCTGTACCTGTCTGGTGTACAAGGATGTCAGGCTCAGCTGTGACTCACCAAGCAAACGACTGGATTATCTAGCCACCTGATCCAAGGATTTCCCCTGTTTCAGTTTTATCTGACCAAACCATGACACTAAAAACGATAAAACAGATTGAATAAAAGCCCGATAAAACATTGTCATTATGGTTCGGTCAATTTGGAAGCGTGCAAGTTTCCTTAAACAATGCAAATGTTGCTGACCCTTTTTGCACACCCTTTCACAGTTCTCTTCAAAGTTTAAATTACTATCAATAATCGTCCCAAGATACTTGTAGGATTGTACACATTCAGTGGTCTGGCCTTTTAGTATGGTGACTTTGTGCCTGGGAGTTTTCCTCCTAAGTCAATAATCATATCTTTAGTTTTTGTCGTATTCAGCTGCAGGTAGGAATCCTCACACCAGTGAACAAAATCATCGGCTACTGGGCCGTGGCCACTCTCACCATCCTGGAGGAGACTGACAATAACTGAATCATCAGCATACTTTATAATGTGTCTGTTGTCATGTCTGCTCCGATACATGTTTGTGTACAGGATGAATAGTAGTGGTGACAACACACACCCCTGAGGAGAGCCAGTAGAAGAGCACTTTAGGTCAGACAATGTACCATTGACCCTTACTCTCTGTGTCCTGTTGGTTAAGAAATCCAGAATCCAACCCACCAGATTATTGCTCAAATCAAATTGTTGCAGGAGCCTTTCAACTAAAATATGAGGTTGGATTGTATTAAAGGCGGAGGAAAAGTCCACAAATAAAAGCCTGGCGTGTGTCCCATTAAAATCCAGATGTTTAAAAAGCATGTTTAACAGAGTGACAGTGGCGTCCTCCACTCCTCTGTGAGGCCTGTAGGCAAACTGCAAAAGATCCAATGCATGTTGAGTCTGCTTTAGGACCTCAGATCTGACCAGTTTTTCAAAAATTTTCATTAAAATTCAATTCAACTTTATTTATATAGCGCCATTTCACAACAACAGTCATCTCATAGCACTATCAACTGTAGGGGGGAACCCCCACAGTTGCAGAAAGACCCCAGCAATCAGGCGATCCCCTGTGAGCAAGCACTTGGCGACGGTGGAGAGGAAAAACTCCCTTTTAACAGGAAGAAACCTCCAGCAGAATCAGGCTCAGGGAGGGGCAGTCATCTGCTGCGACTGGCTGGGGGGTGAGGGGATAGAGAAGAAGAAAAGAACAGACATGTAGAGAGCAAACAGCACGATGGGGACTCAATCTATGGGAAAATTGAAGTCAAAAGCAAAATTGAAGTCAAAGCAACTGGTCTAAAGTTGTTTACCGTTTTAGGACAGCTGGATTTTGGAACGGGAACAACCACGGCATCTTTCCAGATCTTAGGTACATGTTGTGTCTGTAAGGACTTATTGAAAATGTAATGAAATACAGGACTCAGTTCATGTGCACAGGACTTTACCAAGCGCCCACATATATTATCAGGGCCCTGACTTTTGTTCACTTTTACAGCACAGAACTCCCTTTTAATATCCTGCACCTCAATATTAAAGTGCTGATTGTCTTGGAGTTTCTGTTTCAAATCTTGGGTTTCCATGCTAAAATCAGAGGAATCAAAACAACCATAAAAACAATTAAGAGCATTAGCCAGCTCTGTGTCTGAATTAAAACCATCTAAAAACACACGATTACTGCGCTCTGTGCTCTGAAGGCCTGCAATAGTTTTCATACTGGCCCAGGCTGAACCAAGTTTCTTTGTTGCCATCTTGCTTTCCAATTCTGATTTATAATTCTGTTTTGCTCTTAAAATTTCGGACTTCAGCTCTTTTATGGCAACCTGTAGCTCAGAAACAGACCCCTGTTTAAAGGCAAGTGCTTTCCTCTGTAAGCAGGATTTAACTGATTTTGTAACCCATGGCTTGTTGTTGGGATATATTTTGACACGTTTACTCGTTTACGATCATATTTTTACAGAAAGCCATGTATGAGCATGTGACGTCTACCAAAGAGTCCAAATCATCCCCGCAGGCCAGTGTGAACACCTCCCAGTCCGTACAGTTAAAGCATTCCTGGAGGCAGTGCACTGAATCCTCTGTCCACACCTCTATGTCTCTGGTCTCCACCTTGCCTCTTCTGAGAGCAGTTTTATATGTGGGCAGCAAATGTACACAGTTGTGATCTGAGGATCCTAAAGGAGGAAGGGGGAGTGATTTATAGGCCCTCTCTATGGATCCATAGCACAGGTCCAATGTCTTTTTTCGCCTGGTTGTGCAGGAGACATACTGATAAAAGTTTTTAAGTGTCTTCTTTAAAGAAACATGGTTAAAATCCCCAAGAGTAAAGTTTGGAGCCTCTGGAGAAATTGACTGCAGCCGCTGGACCACATCAAAGACGGTGCTGGAGGCGGAGTCAGCGTCTGCCCTCGGGTGAATGTGCACAGTCATGATGAAAAGTTGGGGGAACTCGCAGGGCAGATAAAAGGGGCTTAGCGATACGGACAGAAGCTCCACATCGGGTGTACAGATGCGCTCTCTGACCGTGACAGATGTGCACTACTGTTTATTAATGTATAAACATACGCCGCCCCCCTAACGTTTCCCCGTTACCTCTTCCTGCCAATCCGAGCGAAGTGGGGCACCAAAGCCGTCAATCCACAGGTCCACATCCGGGTCTTGTGCCGTAAGCCACGTCTCCATGTAAGCCATGACACAGCAGTTCTTGAAGTCCTTCTGGTAGCGTACATTCCCTTGAATTTCATCTACTTTATTTCTCAGGGATTGTACGTTCCCCAAAATCATGGAAGGAAGAGGAATGCTGTTAAACTGACACCTCCTCAGATTTAATTTTACGCCTCCACGCTTTCCGAGTTTCCTCCTCTTGTCTCTCTTTTCATCGCTGTGTCCATGAAAGTCTCTTAAAATAAAGTCCGGCAGTCGCGGTACAGACTCTAAACACAGACGCTGCATTATCCTTGTTTAAATGCAGTAACATGTCTTTGGAATATTGTATTCTCCCTGGCATGATCGTGATTGCGCTTACCTCCACGACAAAGAGCCGGTAGGAAAGAAGCAGCAGTGCAAAAATAAGGAGGAAATCCATATTGATGGAACCAGGGAGCTCTTCGTTATACAGTCCACAAACATTCAAGGACAAAAACGACACAGAGAATTTCGTTTAAACACATTAAAGTGCGTAAAAACAGAGACACAGACGACAGACTTTTTTCACCAGCTGCCGGTCGCTGCGTGCGCATGCGACCAAAGCACTTTACAGATCCTGCTATCCACCCATTCACACACACATTCACACACTGATGTCACTATTTAAGCGTCGCATTGCTCAATGCAGACACAATTGCCACTACTTCCTTCCATGTCTGCTTCACCTGAAAAGGCCAAAATAGTGATGCTCCTGTCGATAAAATTCTCACGCACAAGCATTACTGTTTCTGCTTGATCTGGCCACACAGGTAAATGTGACATAATAGGAATAGAAATCCACCTTGGGTCATGCTCCCCTACCTTTTAAAGGTGAGGTGATGAGCCATTCTGATTGATTATTGCGTGTTATACCTGAAACACACCTGTGTATTATTCTGTTAGGAAAAGCTAAACTCCTCCCCAGAGCAAAACCTTGTTTTTTTGCACCATCGTAATAGTAAAATGAGCTTGGACAGGCTCATAAATGATGTCAAGCATATCTGTGGTTCAGTTCTGCTCTATAAGCTAGGGATGCCACACCGTGGAAAAGTCAACCTAGTTGCCATTTTCTGCTGGGCCCATTTTTTTTTTTTTTTTTTTTTTAAACTGGTAAATGTTTTCTCTCTTACAGGTCAGAAGTGTGAGTTCCAGGATGCCTACCTGCTGCTCAGTGAGAAGAAGATCTCCAGTGTCCAAAGCATCGTACCGGCACTGGAACTCGCTAACCAGCACCGCAAACCGCTGGTGATCGTGGCCGAGGATGTGGATGGAGAGGCTCTGAGCACCCTGGTCCTGAACAGGTACCTCCTCCTCCGTTCCACATGAACTGACCCGACTCTGGCTGAGTCTGATGGAGATGAACTGTACGGTGTAGAGAGAAGTTTTGGAGTCTGAAGCCGATTCTTTTTTCAGGTTGAAGGTTGGGCTCCAGGTGGTGGCCGTCAAAGCCCCGGGCTTCGGTGACAACAGGAAGAATCAGCTGAAGGACATGGCCATCGCCACCGGGGGAACTGTAGGTCCACTCCTCTGTTTCAGGGTGCAGTTCTGTACGGGCCCGTAGTAGCTGAGGGGAACCTGTAGAATCCACGTACTCTGCTGAGCCCCACCTCATAGTGACGTGTCTTCTCTCTGCAGGTGTTCGGGGACGAGGCTCTGGGTCTGGCTCTGGAGGACATCCAGGCTCACGACTTCGGTAAGGTGGGTGAGGTCCAGATCACCAAAGACGACACCCTGCTGCTGAAGGGCGGGGGCAGCCCAGCTGATGTGGAGAGGCGAGCGGTGGAGATCACTGAGCAGCTGGAGAACACCACCAGCGACTATGAGAAGGAGAAGTTGAACGAGAGGCTGGCCAAGCTGTCGGACGGAGTGGCCGTGCTCAAGGTTGGAGTGGGGAACTAGATTTCTTATAAAACAGATGGAAAAACAACACTGACAACGATTGTTCGTTTCAGGTTGGGGGAACGAGCGACGTGGAGGTGAATGAGAAGAAGGACCGTGTGACTGACGCTCTGAACGCCACCAGGGCAGCCGTGGAGGAGGGCATCGTACCTGGAGGCGGCTGTGCTCTTCTGCGCTGCATCCCGTCACTGGACAGCCTGAAACCTGCCAACTCAGACCAGAAGACTGGTCAGTCAAAGTCCTCAACACCACATGTACAGCAGTTAATTTAGTCCAATTAAAGGAGTTAAGACGGAGGCATCTAACTCAGTTATGAAGGGTTTCAGCAAGAGGAGAATGAATAAAACTAGGACCATGCATTCTTTAAATGTTTTTTAATTTTTTGGTAGCTTGTATAAAAATTTACTAAACTAGGAGGAAAGAGTCATAAATTTGGAGGAGAAAGTAGCACATTTACAAGACTGGGGGAAAGATGCAAATTTATGGGAAAAAAGTAAAAATTTACCAGACTGGGAAAAATTAGCAAATTTACAAGAGAGATGAAAGGCTGCAAATTTGGGGAGGAAAGTTGCAAATTTGCAAGTTTAAGGAGTCTTGTAAATTTATTAGACTGAGGAAATGTCACAGATTTAGGGAAAACAATGCAAATTTACCAGAGGACTGAAAAGTTGCAAATTTGGAGGAAAATGTTACAAACTTGAAGGAGTAAAAAGTTGCACATTAAGGAGTAGCAAATTTACAAGACGGATAATGAATGAGACAAGATTTAATTTTTAAGTCTTGCAGGATTTCATTCTCTCGTGAAGTTACCCTTTTAGCCGTTACCTTTTTTAGCCAGCTACCTAAGCCATTTTTTTTTTCTTAATTGTGGTGACATTTAACAACTGTTTTATGGCCAGTAAACATGTCCACCAATAACATACCTGCCAACTACTCCGGTTTTGCCGTAATGGTTCCGGTTTTCAAGACCTCGTTCTGGGTTCCGGTTTTATTCAAAATTACGGTTTTTCACTAAAAAATTCACTCAAAAATTTTAAATCGTAAAAAAAAACACGGAAAACACAAAAGCAATTCCAAACACGCTGTCGCTCGGAATCGTATCTAAATTTAGAACAAAGGCAATCGGCACTGCTTCATGCAGGTGTATTGCGCATGTGCGAGAGGTCTGAGCCAATTTTCCATGTGCAATCGCAAGGCAATCAGGTAAGAATTATACGTTTTCATCATGGAGTCTGCCGGAGAAAAATCACTAACGAGCATGAAACACAAACGAAAATTACAGTCTTTTCGTGAGGAATACAGCAAAGCATTTCCGGGAGTTATTATTCGCTCAAGAAGGGATGAAAATTACGCAAATTGCACTTTGTGTAGACAAGACTTTTTGATTGGACATGGCGGAATCAGCGATGTGAAAGACCACGTAAGAACGAAAAAACACAAGGCCAGTGCCAGTGACACTAGCGGCAAACTTGAAGAACATGTGCTGCGTAATTGCAAGCCTTGTCATGCTTGGTGTATCATGTAAACACATAAAATATCAGAGCGATTTTGCCGTCATTTACGCACGTGTCTCTTAAACAGTGCTAGTATACCCTGCTGATATTTCTAGTCTTCTAGTTACCTCCGCCAAGGAGGTTATGTGATCATCAGCGTTGGTTTGTCTGTTACTTTGTTAGCAAGATAACTCAAAAAGTTATGGACGGATTTTCATGAAGTTTTCACAGATTGTCAGAAATGGGGTATCCTACAGATGATTAGATTTTGGTGGTGATCCGGATCACCGTCTGGATCCAGGAATTTTTTAAAGGATTCTTTTTTTTTTTCTTTTTTTTTTTTATTTAACATTGTGAGATAGGGCCATTTTCAATATTTTATTTATGATGTTAGACACTATGGGGGGAACTGTGGTGCTTGGCGGAGGTCTGTGCTCTCCAAGTGCTTTTCTAGTATTCATAATACATCACATCTGGCCTATTCGAAGTTCTATGCAGTGTTAAGATAGTCTTTTGAATGGAAATTTCATGAATGAATGAATCTTTATTTCGGATAGATTAAAAGTAAAGATTAAAAAGAAACAGAATAATATAACAAAGGGGGAAAGAAAATGCAACAAGGTCAAATTAGACAATAACTCCTCTGATTATACAGTTCAACATAAGTTATCTGAAATGGGTGATGGCTGAAGCCGCAGCTTATATTGCCCACCCATATTCCATCCAAGAATTCAAAAGAAAAACAAAACAAGAGCGATTACAATTCAGAACAAAGCTAAGACAAAATGTGACAAAAAACTAAGCTACAACACAACACAGACTGGATATGACAATCCTGATATGATTTTACATGTCATCTTGTATATATGTTTGGAGTATTTCTTCCTTTAGTTTTTGGTTAAATTGTCCAAGCGTTGTACATGATTTTAATTCAGGTCCAAAATCGTTCCATAATCTGACTCCTTGCACTGAAACACAGTGTTGCTTGGTGGTAGTTCTCACTGAAGGTTTTTGAAATATACATGTTCCTCTGAAATGATATTGTTTCTCCCTTATTTGGAACAACTTTTGGATATTTGCGGGCAGTGATAGATTCTTAGCTTTAAACATTATTACTGCAGTTTTAAAGTCAACCAGATCTTTCAACTTGAGAGCTTTTAATTTAAGAAAAAGTGGGTTTGTTGGTTCCCTGTAAGCAGCTTTGTTTATTATTCTAATAGCTCTCTTCTGAAGCATAAAGACTGGATATATGTTTGTTTTATATGTATTTCCCCATACTTAAGTACAATATGTCATGTATGGGAGTATTAATGAATGATACAAAGTATATAATGTGGGTTGATTCAGCAAATATTTCGCTCTGTGTAGTATTGCAATTGATTTAGATATTTTACCTTTAATGTAATTAATATGTGACTTCTATGTCAAATGCTAATATTTGTGTGACACTGCGGCCCCTGAACCCCGGCTAGCTACTAGGCTTTTCAGGTTTGAAAGTTGAAGAAATATGAGGTTGTTAGCTACATTCTAACTTGATTTAATGCTAATATTTGTTTGGCGTCGGGGGGCTTCGTCCCCCTGAACCCCCCACCAGGACTTTGTCCTGGACCTACCGGGGCCTGCGGCCCCTGGACCCCGACTAGCTACTAGGCTTTTCAGGTTTGAAAGTTGAAGAAATATGAAGTTGTTGGCTACATTTAACTAGATTTAATGCTAATATTTGTTTGGCAAATATTAGCATTATTAGCATTAGCATTATTAGCATTAGCATCGGCCCCTGAACGCCGGCTAGTTACTAGGCTTTTCAGGTTTGAAAAGTTGGCAGGTATGCAATAATAGTGCGTGTCCACCTAAGCCTGCATCTTTCCACTTCCAATTCATTGTCTATGTAGGACGCCTTGCAATGCATTCTGGTAGCATCATGTCTAGAATCGCGAGCCGTCGAGTGAAGTTGAATGCTCATTATTGCCATAAAGTTGAGCACCTCTCTACTTTACACAAATGAGAATCGGGCATGTGGAGGCGATCACTTCAGGGAGCTCGTGGTTGTTAGTAAAAAGAAAACACATTCAGCAACACCATTTATTTCTCATCTTGATTGTTGGCTCAATCTGGCAAAGACGAAAGGAGCTAATGCAATGACATGGCGTCCGTTCACATTTCATGGGAATCGCTAATGGCATTTACCTCAGTTTTCATCAGACTTACTCACAAGGATCCTCATGTATGTCTGTATCTAGTAAAGGTCAACAGTCAGGAGATCTGAGCACGCTCAGGGTGATTTTGTCAAGCCAGAATGAGCTACTCTATTCTTGATGGTCTGGTTTCAGAAACATGAGTCGCCATTTAGTTTTGAAGATGTAGGAGAAAGTTTACAGTCTTTCTGCCATCTTGGATGCAGGTGAACAGATCGTCTACCAGAGGACGTGTCGACCAGTGAAGTGTAGCTCGTGTGTTTTGCTAAAGCAGCATATGTCAGTCATTTGTTGTGGCTCTAGTGGTTACGTCCGTCCAATTCACGCTCACAACTGATCCCATAGGCCAGGGGTCTGCAACCTTTACCATCCAAAGAGCCGTTTTGCCTGTCTCCGATTAAAATAGAAGTGACTTAAGGCCGCACTGGCAATAAAGAATAGGCATCGACATCATGCCGCACTGCATTCTGGGCTGTTGTTGCCATCATCATAGTCTGGCTTCTTTGTTTACCTGTAGTCTAGGCAACTGCTAACGTGAACAGACCTACTGCAATGGAACGAAGCAAACAGAAAATTCAAATTCCTTATTCAGAAAAGCTGAATAAGGAAACAAAGGAGCGCTGCCTATAAAAATAAATAAATAAAGGGGATCGAGCCATATGAGCACAAGAAATGGACCAGAGATCTTGACCAACTGCCTGGAGTCACGCTGTCAGATGTTTGCCTTCCTGGTTTTTGGGGTGAGCGCATAAATCTTTAGCAATTTAAAAACTATAAATCATTACAGGCTCATGTTCAATTCACCAATGGATGGGTCCAGCCACCTCAAATATTCTGGGTGACCGACCAGAAAACTGTTGTTTAACACAAAGGTAAGCAGGCATTGTTTCTACAAAGTCAAAATACGTCGAGATTAATGTCTAGCATACCCAAAAATTATTTCAAGCATATGAGTAACGCTCTTTGAACCCATGTGTAACTTATTGAACAGGTTTCTAAATTACAGCTACCATATAATGGCATATTTGCAGTGTTGGTTCACAGGAAAAACCCATACAGAGCTCTGCTGTTGTCTGCAGCATATTACAGACGTGGACAAAATTGTTGGTACCCCTCTGTTAATGAAAGAAAAACCCACAATGGTCACAGAAATAACTTGAATCTGACAAAAGTGGTAATAAATAAAAATTCTATGAAAATTAACCAGTGAAAATCAGACAATGCTTTTGAATTGTGGTTCAACAGAATTATTTTAAAAAACAAACTCATGAAACAGGCCTGGACAAAAATGATGGTACCCTTAAATTAATATTTTGTTGCACAACCTTTTGAGGCAATCACTGCAATCAAACAATTTCTGTAACTGTCAGTGAGACTTCTGCACCTCTCAGCAGGTATTTTGGTCCACTCCTCATGAGCAAACTGCTCCAGTTGTCTCAGGTTTGAAGGGTGTCTTCTCCACACGGCATGTTTCAGCTCCTTCCACAGATGTTCAATAGGATTTAGATCAGGGCTCATAGAAGGCCACTTTAGAATAGTTCAATGTTTCATTCTTAGCCATTCTTGGGTGTTTTTAGCTGTGTGTTTTGGGTCTTTATCCTGTTGCAAGACCCATGACCTACGACTGAGACCAAGCTGTCTGACACTGGGCAGCACATTTCTCTCTAGAATACCTTGATAGTCTTGAGATTTCATTGTACCCTGCACAGATTCAAGACACCCTGTGCCAGATGCAGCAAAGCAGCCCCAGAACATAACAGAACCGCCTCCATGTTTCACAGTAGGGACAGTGTTCTTTTCTTGGTATGCTTCATTTTTGTATCTGTGAACATAGAGCTGATGTGCCTTGCCAAAAAGTTCCAGTTTTGTCTCGTCTGTCCATAGGACATTCTCCCAGAAGCTTTGTGGCTTGTCAACATGCAGTTTGGCAAATTCCAGTCTGGCTTTTTTATGATTTGTTTTAAACAGTGGTGTCCTCCTTGGTCGTCTCCCATGAAGTCCACTTTGGCTCAAACGACGACGGATGGTGCAATCTGACACTGATGTTCCTTGTCCTTGGAGTTCACCATGAATGTGTTTAGAGGTTGTTCTGGGCTCTTTTGTTACCATTCGTATTATCCGTCTCCTCCTGCGGCCACGTCCAGGGAGGTTGGCTACAGTCCCGTGGATCTTAAATTTCTGAATAATATGTGCAACTGGAATTCTCCGGTTTCCTCCCACATGCCAAAAACATGCAAGTTAGGTTAATTGGCATCGAACTGGGGATTCTAAATTGTCCTTAGGTATGACTGTGAGAGTGAATGGTTGTCTGTCTCTCTGTATTGGCCCTGCGATGGACTGGCGATCTGTCCAGGGTGTACCCTGCCTCTCGCCCAAAGATGCTGGGATAGGCTCCAGCCCCCCCACAACCCGAAAAGGATTAAGCGGAAGAAGATGAATGAATGAATGTAGTCGCAGGAACATCAAGCTGCTTGGAGATGGTCGTATAGCCTTTACCTTTAACATGCTTGTCTATAATTTTCTTTCTAACCTCCTGAGACAACTTTCTCCTTTGCTTCCTCTGGTCCATGTTTAGTGTGGTAAACACCGTGTCACCAAACAGCACAGTGACTACTTTTCACCCTTTAAATAGGCCGACTGACGGATTACAAGTTTGTAGACACCTATGATGTTAACTAGAGGACACATCTTGGTTGAACATGTCCCTATGATCACATTATTTTCAATCTTTTCTAGGGGTACCATCATTTTTGTCCAGGCCTGTTTCATGAGTTTGTTTTTTAAAATAATTCTGTTGAACCACAATTCAAAAGCACTGTCTGATTTTCATTGGTTAATTTTCATAGAATTTTTATTTAAGATTCAAGTTATTTCTGTGACCATTGTGGGTTTTTTCTTTCATTAACAGAGGGGTACCAACAATTTAACCGGAGTGGTGGCTCAGTTGGTAGAGCATCCGCCCCACACCCGGGAGGCAGGGGTTCAAATCCCGGCCGGGTCATACCAAAGACCATATAAAAATGGTGCTTTCTGCCTTCTAGTGTGGTGCTCCGCATAATGGAATGGGGAAAGTAAAGTTACACACAGAGCTACCAGAGGACTGACCCCCCGCTGTAGCTTTCACTACTTACAGTAGCTGTGTGGCCTAGGGTCAGAGAAACGGAGATAGGCGCCGCCCATATACACCTTCAGGTGTGAAGGGATTAACTAACTAACCAACAATTTTGTCCACATCTGTGTGTGTACACACACACACACACACACACACATTTGTACGTATAATGGGATCTGTCGGGGATGTGTCTGAGCACTTTCAAGCTACAGGATAAAGATTTTTATCTTTGACTGCAGTCTGTAACATCAGCTGTCCAGTGGTCTTTTGATAAATATGCCAAAATATCAGAACACCGGAGGAGGTGGATCAATCAGCTGATTGTGCTGGTGCACTGGGGGGGGGGGGGGGAGGGGGATTACCAGTATAATTAGCTGCTATAAAAACATACTAAATCAGGACAGTGATGTTTTTACAGTCACCTGAAAGAGGAGAATCTGCTTAATTTAACAATACCAAACATTTGATGGACTTCAGTCCCCAGCTGATATTAAATCCATGCGTAATGAAGGTAACAAGTCATCACAACTTCAAGAAAAAAATCAAAGAAAATCGGCAACATAAAAAGCTCCCATTAACCCCTTGCACTCTGGTCAATTTCCCTAAAAACGCCAAAAAATAACGTGCCCAAAGTAAATCAAAAGCTGTTCTTCAACCCTTTGCAGCATCTTCATGGGGTTGGTCTCATTTAAAAGAGAACACTTTGAATTTTTTGGCAAAACAGTCATAATCTCTCTAAGTGCTCCGGCCACTGAGTAACAGTCATCTAAATATACCGAACTTGAAGAAAATAAATTTCGCCTGGGTGTTTTTTTTTGGATACAAATGCTTGCAAATAACACACAGCTTCAGATCCGGGCTGGAAAATGCAACAGAAATGTAGAACCAAGTGTTATCCAGCTGAGGTCAAAATTTTGTAACAATACCACAAAAAATGAATATATTACACAGCTTTGTTCTCAGGTTGTTCCCAGGCGTTTTTGAACTGTGCCAAATGGCACAGTTTGGAAAAACGTCTGTAACTTTTGAATGATTCAATATAGAAGCTTGATCTTGGGCTCTAATGAAAGGTGACACTCAGGGCTGTAGGACGGACATCGCCCGTTGCGCCGCGGTCTACGACGCACAGCTGTAATTTACCGATCGGTCAAAAGTCATTTTTGATTACAATTTTCAGGGATAAAGAAAAATTTAGCTTATAACACTTACCTGTTCACAACAGCAGCGTAGCTGGCGAACTTCTCTTCCTCATTGTCAGACGAACATGAAGCTGGTCTGCTTGTTACGGACTCGTGGTTCTGGTCTTGCGACCCGGTCAAACCATAATTCCATTATTGCGGTTTTGCGCTTCCATGATTGCGGTTTTGGCGAACGATTTTTCAAAACAAATAAGAACAGTAGTTAGAAAAAAAGACTGGCGAACGCCTGTGTGTCACCCAGCCTTACACAAAACAGCTTTCAAACTTCTGTGCTTCAATTGGCTGGCTGTATTCACAGCTGTTGGTAGGCGGGTCCTTCTTGCTAGGTTTTCAGTCATTGGTTCTTCAAGGTTTCAGAAACCCAATTCAAGGCTCTTATTACTCGAATGTGAGATCAATCACAACTAAACCAATCAAAGCACTCCTTTGGCTTTCTGTTTGCGGCTGTGTCTGTAGTGGAAGAACGGAAATGCAGGTGTTTTTTTTTTTTTTCAGTGCCTCCTAGGACGCACAGTGTGCGTACTCGGATGCCCTCGTGCGTCCTAGGACGCAGAGACATGCCCGCCCGCGGTACACAGAAGTGCAACAGGTTAAAAAAAAACAAACAAAAAAAAAACTGCTCCAGATTAGCAAGAGAAATTGGGAATAACAGAGATGATGTGAGGAAATTATTTGATTTTTGCCCTGTGCATTTTTACATATTGAGAGATGACAGAGAGCCGTGGCTCAGGTGCAGCCAAAGGCATGGCGCACAAGACAGCTGCTCTGGAGAGGGGACGTCTTTCTGCACTTATAAATATTTTTAAATCAAAACTTACCTTGGTGAAAATGCCGTGAACACATGACCATGTGTGCAGGAATATTGTTGGAGCTGATGTCTTATCTTCTGACCGCTGCAATCCACTCCATCCTACGCCTCTTTGTTAGCTCAGAGACCCAATTTGCTCCACTTTTCTTCCAAGTCGGGAAGTTTAAAAAAAAAAAAAAAAGCATACGCCATTATCAATCTTTTTCCACGCCAATCATGAGAGCAGTTGTTACATTTGATAATGCAGCAAAACTTCCCCATTCTAACATTGTGTGGTATTCGGATGAATAATAATGTGAATGAAAGGACCACATTGGAAAGAAGTGTTTTCTCTTTCTTGTGTCATCCTGGATTTTGTATGTTTTATATGTACAGTATATCTACATTTCCTGTGTTTGAATAACATATTCAGTGTCATTTTAAGGCTGCATGTCCACAGGGAAAGTAAAAACGCTCTCAACCTGTTTTCCTCAGCACCTTTCATGTGCATATTAAAAAAAGCACTCTGCCCTGTAGCCTGGCAACCGCTTGACCTGTTACTCAAAATGTGTCGGGGATTTCACAGATTTTGCTCTGAAATGCTCCACTCACTGGACTAAATCACATCAAACTGGTAAGAAAATACACATCCCTCCAAGCTTTGGCTGTTAAATATTGATCATGGTGTACTTTTAGGCTGATTGTGACCAGCTGGTGAGAGAGGTGTGCAGCTGATGAGTGCTGCAGTGCTCCAAAAGTTGAACTTTTTTCAGCTTTCAGCACCATGACTGCTGAGAGCGTTTTTGCACCAAGGACACTAAGCGTATTAAATGCCGGACTACATAGAAAATGAACAGAAAATAGTCGCCCACGGCAGAAAAACGCATTTGGTGGACACCGCGTTCATTGTTCACTACTCACTACTAAGCACAGACAGGCAGAACACTTTTCCCACAATTTCTTGCGGGTTTTCCATCGGGTGACATCATACGCCCATTCTTAATTTGACCTTTAAAATAAAGATTATGCTGCTTATAAAGTTTTATATATACTGTACACACTGTAGCTCTGAATATTATGTGGCATTAATGAATTCAGCCTACAACAGTGGAAAAAAAACTGTCAAGCTTTATATATAGCTTCATTCATGAAATAAGTGTTAGAAATATATTGCAAATTTTTTTTGTGCTGAAAATAAATTTCTGAATATCTGATAATTTTTTGTAGTTTAATTATCAACACATTCATAAATCGTTTAAAATATCGTCTACTTTCAACAGTGATCACACAGCTTTAGTTCCTGATATTTTAATAGAGATGAAAGTTTGAAAAGTAGCTTCTTCTAAATAATTCTTTTTATGTTTCCTCATAATGATCCTTATTCAAATGTATTAATATAATATACTTCTGTATGCTTCACCTGTTCTCCAGACTCTCAATTTGACAACTAGTAGATTGGTTGTCTGATGTTCTTTATTTATTTTGGAATAAAACAAAAAGAATTTTAAACAACTTTCTAAATAATATAACTTTAAAAATCATTTGATGCAAATTAAGCTTATTGGAAATGATTACAGCAGAGTGGAAAAATTTTTAAAAAATATTTTCTGCTGCACTAAATATTGGTTATAATTTAAAAAGTGCATGGCATTGATAGACAGTCTGCATTTATAATTCACTGTCCAAAACCCCATTAAAACATCAGGTAACAAACTAGCTGTCAAAGAATCTTCTCTCCTCTCTCTTCACTCATTTGAACTCCTTTTACTATCTGTCAGCTGTATATTGCTGATTTCAGACAAGTATATCTGGTTGACGGTGTTTCACAATAAAAGCACATAACGGAAAACCATTCTAAAAACTGAATTGCTGTAGAGGGATTTTATTGTTAGTAACTCAGGAAGTATTGAGCTGTGACGGTGATAATAAATTCACACTAATTCAGACTTCGGTCATGTCTGTGAATCGAGCATTTACAGCGCAGACTATTTTAAGGTTATGAGCAGGAATTCAAGGATTGTTTCTCATTTTTTAGGATAATTAATTAATTGATGTTAGATAATCAAATTTAAAGACTTTTTATGGACCTGTAGACACTAATAAGGCGGCTGTTTTCTCCTCGTCTGTGTTCTTGTGGAGAAATTCTCTCCACAATGACCAAAGATGAATGGGAATTAATCTGTCCACAGAATTAGACTTTCTATTTTCCTCTGTGATTTTTACTTTTTCTGAATCTGTTCATGTCTTACTGAGGGTGGCAAAAAGCTGCTGCTGTCCGTGCTTCTCCACATGCACTGTGTGGCTCTCTGTGCAGCTGCTGTCAGGTGTGACGTAGTCACGTATGATTGACAACATTAATAAATTCTATATATTTTACGTTCAGAAAAGTATGTTTCAGCTGAGAAATGTATCCAGTTGCAGTAAACAATAATTTAAAAAAGAAAATTAATTAAAATGAACTTCATGAATTTCCAGGTGTTTTGAGATGTAACTGCAGGGAGCTGCAGTATGGGGGCTGAAGGACTGGGGGCCGCGGTTTACTGACCCCACCTTAGGCAGAGGTGGCGCTGGGATCTAGTGTCACCTAGGTTAATGTGTGCCATAAGAGCAAACTGTTAAATGTAGCCCTGCTCTCTGGCTGCTTCTATTCTGGCCTGTTAGCGTCCTTGCTAGCCTGACTTCACCAGGGATTGTCACCATTGACAGCTACGAGTTTTCCTTTTTTTTTTTTTTTTAGATCAATGTTCCACTAATGCTTGCAGGTCACATGACCTCCAAATGACAGCTGGTGCAGTTACTTTTGAATTCGGAATTTACAGCATCACAGACAGACACCTTGACTTTGAAAATGTACATTTACCTTTTACACTGATGGATTCTAGCAGTGTGCAAAGTTTAATCCCTGTAACCCAGTCTCAGCTAACAAGTGTGGGAGGCTAACAGTAGCAGACACTGAAGTTAACCACGTGGGTTGTGTTTGGCTTGAAAGCAGACTGCGTTGTTCTGTGCAGAATCCCCGTAACGTCTTGTGAACCTCTCTCCCGACAGGTGTTGACATCATCAGACGGGCGCTCCGCATTCCCGCCATGACCATTGCCAAGAACGCCGGCGTGGATGGTTCCCTGGTGGTGGAGAAGATCCTGCAGGGGTCGGCTGAGCTGGGCTACGACGCCATGCAGGGAGAGTACGTCAACATGGTGGAGAAGGGCATCATCGACCCCACCAAGGTACAGTCCAGTCACCTTCATCCTGCTGTTTTTGCTCTTCGTGAAAGGACCACTCTTCTGGCTTCATGTGGCATGAATCAGAATTGCGCACAGCTGATTTTATCAAGCAGCGTTTGCAAGATCCTTGAATCCATTATTCATGATTACATCGTAGATTCAGTACCACTCAAGAGGTTGATCTCCTCAGTTAAAAGTGTGTGGCATAATAGCCTGTCGAGGGATGGATAATTATTATTATTATTGGAACATAGACAACAAGGAGCAACGTCAGCATGGGAGCCAGTACTTGGTGGCATACCTCAAGGAAGTGTACTTGGTCCTATACTTTTTTTTTCATATACATTAATGATCTGCCAGATGGGGTTAATTCATTCAGAATTGTATCCTTTAGCAGATGACACCCAAATTTATAGGATCATAGAAAAAGTTTTCCATCTTCAAGAAAAATCCCAGTTGAGAAAGATGCTGGCGTAAACATCAGTGCATGTTCATTAATCTGCAACGTCTCTTCTTCCTCCCTCCTTTAGGTGGTAAGAACGGCCCTGCTAGACGCCGCAGGAGTTGCGTCTCTGCTCGCCACTGCTGAGGCCGTTGTCACGGAGATACCCAAGGAGGAGAAGGAGATGCCTGGAGGAATGGGTGGCATGGGAGGAATGGGTGGGGGCATGGGCTTCTAAAGCTGCTGCTCCTGACTTTGTATAAAGACTATGGGCAGAGTTTAGCTGGAGGACTCGTCGCCTCCTCTGAACTCAGCCTGCGCCGGTTAGAACGACCAGGAATATGGGGAGCTGCTCAAAGACTTGGAGCACACTGAGCCCAGAGGGTCCTCCAAACACCAGAACTTAACCCATCATGATGTAAAATACTAATAACGCTGGAAGAAAAGAGTCACACGGTGGTTATTAAAGAGTCGTTCCGGTCCAGTCCTGGTGTGTTTTTTTTTTCCATTCTTCTCACTTGAACAGAAAAGTACCAGGTTGAACTGAACAGAGCGATCCTTTAATAGCATAAAGACAGCAGGGTGTCTGTTTGTCCCACATTGTCATGTTTTAATTCTTGTTTTTTTTTTTTATATATATACATGTATGTTATCAGTGATCAGATTGAATTAAAGCAGTTTTCATATTTCTGCAAACATGCTTGTGTCCAAATGGTGCCTAAATATGATCTAAGTGGGGATGAGTCTGAATGTTTACGTCCTACAGCTAAGTACAAAAAGTTGGACAGTTTATTTCCCCTCCTGTTCTCAGAAGGTACAGCAGTCACACACAGCAGCCAGAAGGTGGAGTGTTCCACTTCTTTATTTCAGGTAGCACTGACGCATCTACTTTGTTTTTGTTGTAGACTTTGATTAATTGTGATTTCTTTTTCTAATTTAATAAATATAGTTACTGTGTTCAGGCTCACTTGTGATTTGTGAATGCATCCTGGTGAAAATTCTGTTAGTTTTATACATAAATAAAGCGTCCCCTGTTAAAATGTCAGGTTTTTGTGATGTTTAAAAAAAAAAAAAAAAAAAAACTTTTCCCACCTAATTTTTAATGTGTCTTATAACATGAACAATTCCTTTGAAAAACAAGCAAATCTTGGGGGGGGCATTGTATACACTTAAGTCTGCACACCCTTAAACTAATTAAATTAATTAAATTAATTAATTAAACTATACTTTGAACTATCTCTTGATTTGACTGCTGAAAATTGTGTTTGTTGCTAACATGTTTTTCATGATGAGACAAAGAGCAAAAACACTTATGTCTGTTTTTCCTGCTGTGACAATCCAGTTAAGCTCCTCCCATCCATCCATCCATCTTCTACCGCTTTTCCGGAGGTCCGGGTCGCGGAGGCAGCAGTTCAAGCAGAGAAGCCCAGACTTCCCTCTCCCCAGCCACCTGCTCCAGCTCTTCAGAGGGGATACCAAGGCGTTCCCAGACTAGCTGGGAGACATAGTCTCTCCACCGAGTCCTGGGTCTGCCCCGGGGTCTCCTCCCAGTGGGACGTGCCTGAAACACCTCAAGTGGGAGGCGTCCAGGAGGCATCCTAATCAGATGCCCATACCACCTCAACTGACTCCTTTCAATGTGGAGGAGCAGCGGTTCTACTCTGAGCCTCTCCCGGATGACTGAGCTCCTCACCCTATCTCTGAGGGTGAGTCCAGCAATCCTACGGAGAAAGCTCATTTCAGCCGCTTGTATCCGCGATCTCGTTCTTTCGGTCATTACCCAAAGCTCGTGACCATAGGTGAGAGTAGGAACGTAGATTGACTGGTAAATCGACAGCTTTGCCTTAGAACTCAGCTCCCTTTTCACCACAACAGACCGGTACAACGTCCGCATCACTGCAGATGCTGCTCCAATCCGTCTGTCGATCTCTCGCTCCATTTTCCCCTCACTCGTGAACAAGACCCCAAGATACTTAAACTCCTCCACTTGGGGCAGGAGCCTGTCCCCAACCCGGAGAGGACAATCCACCTTTTTCCGGCTGAGGACCATGGACTCGGACTTGGAGGTGCTGATTCTCATCCCAGCCGCTTCACACTCAGCGGCAAACCGTCCCAGCGATCCCCCTCATGGATCGTCACCTTATCGTGGTGGGGGGGTTTGCGTGCCCCAGTGATCCCAGGAGCTATGTTGTCCGGGGCAATTTGCCTCTGATAGGGTCTCCCAAGACAAACTGGTCCTGGGTGAAGGGCCAGACGAAGAACGATCCAACAGACTCTCATGATAAATTGTATATCAAGGATTCAGTGTACCCCGCCCGGTATGGGGTTACCGGGGCCCCACCCTGGAGCCAGGCCTGGGGGAGGGGCTCGAAGGCTAGCGTCTGGTGGCCGGGTTTCCACCCATGGGACCCGGCCGGGCTCAGCCCGAAGGAGTTACATGGGTCCGCCCTCCAGTAGGTTCACCACCTGCAGGAGGGATCATGGAAGTCCGGTGCTATGTGGATTAGGTGGCAGTCAAAGGCGGAGACCTTGGCGGACTGATCCCAAGCTTTCTAAACTGGCTTTTGGTTAAGCTCCTCCCCTTGGGGAAAAATGCAAGTTTAGACAGAGCATTTTTGGTGATGTCACTGGTGAACGAATCATTTTGTTTTGCTTGTCCTGCTGAAGGTTTTCAGCCAAAAATTGACTGGTATTTGTCAGTCCAGCTCCAGCTGAATACCAGCAACCCTAAAGCAGGATGCTGCCACCACCACGCTTCACCATAGATACAATGTGCTTTTCATGTTTTTTTTGTTTTTTTTTTTTTCTCTTTTCTTGCATGTTAAATATACCTTTTGAAATTGTGGCCAAAAAATTTTGATCAGATCGTAAGTTTCCCACATGCTTTTGGAAGTTTTTTTTTTTTTTTTTTTATACCCAGGCCTAGATTTGTTATACTTTATTGATCCAAGGTGATCCATCCCATCCCTTCATCATTAACACTCTGAACTAGGGCCGCTTTGGAGCCTCCAGTTAACCTAACGTGTGTGTTTTTGGAATGTGTGAGGAAACTGGAGCACGCCCATGCAAACTCCACACAGATGGGTCTTGCTGGCTGGAGGATTTGAACCCACGACCTTCATACCAAGTCAGTAGTGCTAACCACGACACCACCATTCTGCCCTCTAGCTTTGGGCCTCGCTCCATAGTCCAGACATGCAGAGTACACATGGAGTTGTGTTCTGCACCTGCCAGAAGTTCCTGCAGGTTCTTAACTGCTGCTGTAGGCCTTTGGGTCGCCTCCATGACTAGTTTTCATCTCGTCTTTTCATTAATTTTGGAGGGGTTTCTAGTTCTCAGTCATTTGGCAGGTGTGCATGCAAAAACACTGACTTGATAAAATCAAAAGGTGCTTCGACAAAGTATTGATAAAAGGGTATGCAGACTTATGCAACCATCTTTAACAGCGATCTGTACACTTTCATATCCACAGATTTAGGTATTTCGAACCCATGACACGTGTTGGAATAATTCTGCCGCTACGACCCTATGACCTTCTTTCAGACAGATCTAAGGTCACAGAGATGAGCATGAGCTCTAATTAAACTGCCCTTTAACCGCAGCAACATTTCAGACATCTCACATGATCGGCTATTTCTGTCATGACACCACGCCGTGATTCAGAAACACTACACAGGACACTGAGGGATAGTTTTAATAGAAAAAAATAAGTTTATATGTGTTGGTACATTTTTCCGTGAAGTCACATCATTTACATAAAAACATCCTCCTCACATCCCACACAGACACAAACCCAGACTAAAAATAATGAGTCTGTAACAGCAGTGAGTGTACAACTAATCTATAAAATGATCTATTTACAGGCAGGACCTGACATTAACACAAACACAACAGCTCCATCAGTCCGCTACAGAACAACTACTGACAAACGGATGGCAAAAAACAAGTCAAAAATGTCACAAATCTACCATGAGCAAGAAGCAAATTTATGAGACAAAAAAAACTGCTAATTGGGGGGGGGGGGGGATCTTGGAGATTTAAGATAAGCCTTTATTAGTCTCACAATGGGGACTAATAAAGAGAGGAAGAGAAGTGGAGCGGAGCTGATTGGCTGGTGAGCTCCAGCGTTAACGTCAGGTCGTGTTTCCATGGCAACACTCCATCATTGTCAGTTTGTCAGGTGGAGGTCTGGGTAAACAGAACAGGCCAGTGTACAAACGTGACACCATGGCTCTTATCAAAGTGATGCGTAGCCATTCACACTTAAAAACTAAGTAATAAATAGGATAAAATGAGGTTTCTTTACAGATAAATATGATTGTGCAGCCAGCAGGCCTGGTAGGTGGTGGGGGTCAGACAGGTGGCATCACGATGGTTAAAACTTAACAGGGGAGCGTTTTGGTTTTTTTTTTTTTTTTAACTGAGAAACGTCTGTTATACAGAAGTGGGCAGAGTAGCAAGAAACTGAGCTTTACTTTATGATAAGAAAATCTTAACTTTTTTCTTGTCAAATTGGAACTTCTTTCTCCCAAATCAGCCACTTTTTCTTTTATAAATTTGTAATTTTTTCCTCAATCTTCTGACATTTTTTCTTATGAATTTGTATTTCTCAAATTTACTTTTCCCCTTACAAATTAACAATTTTTCTCTTGTAAATTTGCAAAAAAAAAAAAAAAAATTCTTGTAATTTTGCCAATTTTTTCTCATAAATGCAACTTTTTTCTCATTAATCCACAACTTTTTCATGTAAAGTTGCAACTTTTTTCTTGAAAACTTGCATTTTTCCCCTCATAAATGTGACTTTTTGTCTTGTAAACTTGGAACTTTTTTGTAAATTCACCACTTTCCATAACTTTTTCTCATAATTTTCTGTCATTTTTTCTTATAAATTTGTATTTTTTTTCTAGTAAATTTGCATCTTATTTCTCATAAACTGACCATTTTTTCTTGAAAATTAGGTATTTTTCATCATGAATTTGTGATTTTTTTTCCAGTAAATTAGAAACTTTTTTTTTGTGAATTTGCAATTTTTTTTCTTATAAATTTACAACTTTTTCTTGAAAATTAGCCCTTTTTCATCATAAATTTGTAATCCCCCAATATATCAGTAACTTTTTTCTCGGGAATTTGCAATTTTTTTCCTCATAAATGTACAATTTTTTTCTTGAAAATTAGCAGTTTTTTTCTTCATAAATTTGTAATTTCCCAGTAAATCATTAACTTATTAATTTAACCTTTTCCGCTTCAATTTGCAATTTTTTTCTAAAAAATTATCAATTTTTTCTTCATAAATTTAACTTTTTTCTGGTAAATTATGGAATTTTTGTAAATTACCCATTTTTTGATTAGATTTTTTTTTCTCAATTTTCTGACATTTTTTTCTTATAAATTTTAATTTTTTTCTTGTAAATTTGCAATTTTTTTCCTCATAAATTTACAATTTTTTTCCCAGTAAATTAGTAACTTTGTTCTTTTAAATTTGTGACCTTTTCATATAAATTTGGGACTTTTTGTAAATTTATGATTTGTTTTCCTGATCCATTTAGGACTTTTCTCATAAATTTGCAACCTTTTCTTGTAAATTAGACTTTTTTTTCCTTTATAAATTTGACTTTTTTTTTTGTACATTTTAGACTTCTCATAAATTTGTGAGGTTTTCCTCACAAATTTGAGACGTTTTTCTTGTAAATTTGTTATTTTTTATGTTAAATTTATCATTTCTTTTAACTTGAGTAAATGTAACCGGTTCTGACCCACCTCTGCTCTTAAAACATGAAGAACCTTCCCTGAAGCTGTTGTTTGTTGGAGTTTTTTTTTTTTTTTTTTTGCATTTATTGGGGCTCCAAACATCAAATCTAAACACATGGCAGCATTTTTTTCTAGACTTTATCACAGTCAGTCCGACATTATCTACAGAAAATCCAGGATTTCAGCAAAATATAGAATTTCCCTTCCACGTTAAATCCCTTTTATATTCTACCTGCAGAGTAAATATATTAGTTCATCCTAATTTTTGCACCAATAAAAGGTTAAATTTAAGTAACTCTAGAACATTTATTTTGCAGAACCACACACCGCTGAATAAATGTTTGACAATTTGTGGCGATTCAGGAGGAAGCTGCAGAACTTTTATTTTGTCCAATATATTCAGTGTTTTTGTTGTTATTGCATGTTTGTGTTTTTGTTAAATGTAATGGCACATGATGCAGATGAACTACGTGGGTAAAATAAAAAACATCAGACTTTGTTTGATGAGACTTTTCATATCTGGGCCACTTCAGTGATGAATGTGATAGTACCACAGCTGTGCAGCAGGAGCTAAACAACAAAAGTGCCTCAGCTTCAGTCAGTGGAACCTCTGAACATTTACAGCTTTTTAGTCCTACAACCGTGTTATTATGGATCAATGTGGGGTCCTGCTTTCTGCCTGGGAGCCTGTGCTGGTCCTCACAAGACTGTATCGTTGGAGCAATCTGAATGGTGAGACAAACTCAGGCTAATCTGATCTAGGGTGTGCAACCTGTGGCTCTGGAGTTGCACGGAGTCTTTCTGATTTCTTTTTTTTTTTTTTTTTTAATTGAAAAGCACAAAGAGTTGCAAATCTACAAGGAAAAAAATCAAGAAAAACAAAGAGACCAAAATAATAAATGTGCAATTTTCTTTTATTTTTCCCATGTAAATTTGTATTATAAATTTGCTGATTTTCTTGTTAAATTTGAGTCATTTTCCCCCTTGAAAATTTACATTTTTTCTATAAATGTATTTTTTTTTACAACTTTTTTCTCTAAATTTTCTTGCATTTTCTCGTGAACTTTTCCCATAATTTTTTTTCATGTAAATTTGTGATTTTATTTTCAATTTTCCAATTTTTTTTATCTTGCAAATTTGTCATATTTTTCATAAATTTGCAGATTTTCTTGTTAAATTTGAGTAATTTTCCCCCTTGAAAATTTACATTTTTTCTATAAATGTCTATTTTTTACAATTTTCCCCCTAAATTTGTGAATTTTCTTGCAAACAATGAATGAAAGAATGAATGAATCTTTATTTCAGATAGATTAGATGTAAAGATTAAAAGAAAGGAACAGAATAATATAAAGGGAAAAAAAATTCTTAAATTTTCATTTTTTCCCATGTAAATTTGTAATTTTATTTTCAATTTTCCAATTTTTTTATCTTGCAAATTTGTAATATCTTTCATAAATTTGATTTTCTTATAAAACTGGATTCTTTCCCCCCCTTGTAAATTAACTACACTTTTTCTACAAATGCATTTAATATAAATTTTTTCCTAAATCTGTAAATTTTCTTGCAAATTCTTGTGAATTTTTCCCACAAATGTGAAATTTTTTTCATGTAAATATGTGAATTTATTTTGAAGTTTCCAATTTATTTCTCCCTAATTAGCACTTTTTTAAAAATATAAATGCAGTGAATGTAAATTTGTAATTTACATTTATTAAAGCCAAGCAGCTTGGGGTAAAACCAAATATCTAAATACCAAATTTGAAAACTGAACACCAATGTAATTTTTATGATAAATTTGCAACATTTTTCATGAAATTTTTCTCAGACTTTTCCTGTAGACTTACACTTTTCCTGTAGACTTGCAACTTTTTTGAATGATAAAGTTCCAATTTCTTTTGGAATTTTGTGTAAAAATTCCTTAAATAACTAACCTCTCACCTCAAAATACAGGTTGCCCACCTGTTTAATCTCAAGTACTTGTTGTGCAGAAAAACTTTTAAAAAAATGTACGGAATCAGCTGATAAACCTGAATAACATTTTTCACATTTGACAGCCTCCTCCTGCTAACAGCCTTCCTTTAATGATGTGATGAATATTTTGCTCATTTTGTTTCTATTGGCTCCTTCTTCATATTCAGTCTTCATAAATGATGGATGCTGAAGTTTATGTGAAGCTACATTCATGTGATTAAAGCTTATTTAGCATAAAAACACAGAAGTTCAATGGTGATGGTTCTTCTACTAACACTCCATTTAAAAAATGCCAGAAAAAAAAAACAATCTGGCTGTCTCAGTTTAATTTAAAAAAAAAAAAAGTCAGTATTTCACTCTGACGATCAGGAAGTTCTACTGCAAACATCTTCAAACTCTGACCCACAATGTACAGGAAGTGGAGCCAAAGTTCAAGGCATTGAAGTTGTATGCGGCTCCTAGTTATAAAGACATCTTCAGCATGTAGAGGCATGTTTTGTTGAACTTTTGTTATCTATTATTTTTGAACTTTGTCTGTTTGTGTTTTCATTTTCTCCTCTCATCAGATCCTCTGAATCTCAGAGGATCAGCCTTTCCACGTCTTCTGGACTAAACCTCAGGGGTTACAGGGTGTTGTGCCACTGCTGATATTAGTCACCAGGGTTGGGGTCAATTCCGAGCGGAACTGGACGCAAATGAGCAGAATCAAATTGGAGGTTTTTAAAAATGTCCAGAACTGATCAATTCCAATTTCCATTCCAGTGACCTCTCAGTGTGTTGTTGCTCGCTGGTGCCTGTCTGTGATGATGAAAGTTGCATAGACCCTTCACAGTCATGTGACCATTGTCATAGCAACACCCATGCACAGCTACATTATCAGTAAGCACAAGTGGCTTAGCACAATGCCTGGATAAAAACAGCTCTGAAAAGCTAGAAAACAAGACGTAATGTGAATAAAGTCTTTATCCTGCACTACTCCAGGCTACCAGGGTCTTATAAGAAGGGGGTTATAAGCTGAGAAACTGGACCTAACTAGTGGAAAAGATCCATACAAGACGCATTCTATTTAACCTTCCCTAAACAGAGCTTCTCATCAAGACTAGTGTTTGGATTAGTTATTTAAGTTTTAAAGGTGAAAGCTTCAAAGCAGTCACTCCTTCAAAGCTTTGAAGGTGTGACTGCTTCAGAGCTTTCACCTTTGAAGCAGTGCTTGGCAGCAGTTAAATGCCTTTGTCTTTATTATGTGGGATTATTGTCACATGCATCTAGGGGCCCTCCCACTAGCCAATCACAGTAATTCTTGTGAGCAGTTCAACATGTTGACCTATAATCACTAGATTTTATGTTAACTATAAACAAGTTCCATCAGCAGAACTCAGAAGTCTTGGAATTGAGCTTTAAAGATGTGCATGAACTGGAATTAGTTATCTAAATATCAGTGGCCTTGAAAGCAGAATTGGATTTGTAAAATCAGAATTGACCCCATCTCTGCTAGTCACTCCAATCATGTTTACTTCAAAATATTTAGGATTGCATAGATAAACTGAGACTAAAACTCCCAAATTTTCATTGTAACTATCAGATCGGACATCATTCCTCATAGCTGAGAAGCTATTATACCAGGCATGTGTTTATTTAAAGTGGACATATTATGCACATTTTAGGTCCATGTTCTGACTCTTTAGCAGCTTCACATAATTCATAGTTCAACTTCGTCCTCGCTCTCTAATACTGCGTAATAGATGCAGCTCTTCAGCTGTCATTACCGGTTTTAAGTAAGCCATGTTAACTATTATTAGTGATCATTCCGAGCATAATAGGTCAACTTCAATAAAACTGCGTTAGCATCCAAACGAAGCATTAAGCCCTGAACCAATTCATCCCTGAGCCCTCCGTTTTGGGTGTTCATGTGTAGGCGTGGGGGTGCCCCGATTCTCCCTGGGGTGTAGGGGAATGATATCTCATAATGCACTGCAAATTTTCATCAAGATCCCTGCAGAATCCAGAGATGGAAATAAAGAGTTGTATAAATGTAAGTATTTACCCACTTAAATTTAAACTTGCAACATCTATTTTAGTATAATTTAATGTCCTTTCAGTGTATTATGATCCGCTTCTATATAGCAGTTTAGGAGTGGCGTGGCGTCACGAGGATCCGTGTACGTTTACCGGACATCGTGTCAGGCTGAGCCACGTGTTCATGGGCCACTTTTTTTCCCCCTCATTCAGGCATTTTTTTTTTTCTCAAATTTTTTTGCAGCTTTTGTCCTGTAAATTTCTGACTTTTTCCACTTATATTTCATGCATTTTTATGCAAATTTGAAAATTTATGTCCTCATAGCTCAGACTTTTTTTTTCCATCATCAATTTCAGACTTTTCTCCATCTTCTTTTTATCTGACAAAAACAAGTTTTATCTATTTACATTAAGCCCATCAGTGACTACTGATCTTGTAGGGGTACAAATGAGAAATGGGACAGGGCCGCAGTCATGTGACTAAGCAATGGCAGTTTTTTCATGCATTATCCCAGTCTGTTAGGTGGTGGTTGTGCTTTTTGGAGTCAGAAAAAATTTAGGAGTGATGTTATTTTCCATAACTAAGCTGAAATTCTGGTCTCCACGATAGAGACTCCAAAGTATACTGGTTTCTGGTGAAAGAGCTGCAGGTTTATCTGTTACTGAAGAATTGTTTCAAGAGTTTTTTTTTAAATATCGTCTAGTTTCAGCTGGTGTTTCAGATTTGTGACAGTACACTGAACAGACTGATGTTAGTCAACATATAATTAGACATCAAAGAATCATCTGTGCAAAAATACATGTTTAAAATAGTTGAGTAAACTGAGCCTGTAGCCGTTCATCTACTTGGTCTCTCTGTTTTCAGCTGTGTGGTCCACTGTGGGAACGTCACAGTAACTTAACGGTGATGTGGTGATGACACACTAGCCTGATGCACCGCCGGCCTTGCTTTGAGCTTCACAGCCAGTCACAGGTCAGGTCTGATGATGATGGAACCTATTCGTGTTTTTAGCAGGAGCACCAAGAGGAGAATCAGCCAGCGGATCCGCGCCAGCCAGCTCTGATTAGAGACTGAGACAAGAAACGGTTTATCGACAGAGTAAAGGCACTTTGACTTGATGTCTCTTCAGGCTCTTTGGCATCAGGTAAATTTTCTGTGTCTGTGATTGGGCGGCACAGCTGAGAATAGCCACCGCTACGTCTGCTGAAACTCCTCCATCATGAGCTCACGGGGGATGGGCGTCTCCGGGCCGTATAGGCCGGAAGCACGACGCTCGAACGCTGAAACCATCTGCTTCGCCACCTGGTCAAAGAACATGTGTGCCAGCTGGGAGTGCAGGAGCGAGCGGAACTCGAAGGAGGTCTGAGGAGGGACGAGAGAAAGACAGGAGGCAGAGCTGAGTTTTACCGTCATACACAAGCCTGGAAATACACCAAACTGAGACAGGTTTATACGGGAAAATGTCAGGTTTACAAGAAAAAGAATTTCAAGTTTACAAGAATTTCTTTTAACAAATTTAAATGAAAAATGATGGCAATGTATGCAAAAAAAATCACACATTTATATGGGGCAAAAATGCAAATTTACATGAGAGTTGCAAAAATTACATTAAAAAAAGGCTGTAAATTTATATGGAAAAAATGCAAAGTTAAATGAAAAAATACACCACAAAAAGTGACAAACACATGGAAAAAGTCCAAATTTACAAGAGAAAAAAAGATGCAAATGTAGGGCAAAAAGTTACAGTTATACAAGAAAAACAAAATACAAATTCACTAGAAAAACTGCAAATTTGTGTCCTAAAATGATGCAGATTTACAAGGAAAAAAAAATGCAAGTTTAGATTAAAAACCCCCCCACAAATTTAGGGGACAAAAAGCTTTAAATTTGCAAACAAAAAATTGGGAAAAAGGCCACAAATTATGTTTTTTTTGGGGGGGGGATACACATCTTTTTAATCCATATTAAAAAACACACTTATAATAAAAAGTTGCAAATTTACAAGGAAAATATTTAAATTTTACTAAAAAAAAGTTTTGCAAATTTATATTTACAAAGTTGCAAATTTGCATTGGAAAAATGTTGCAAATTTACATTAAAATGTTACAGATTTAGAAGACAGAAGTTTCAAAATTGCAGGGAAAATGTTACAAATTAACATGAAAAAGGCACAAATTTTTGAGAAAAAAAAAATCACAAATGAGAAAAGTTAATTTATTAATAAGTGATTGCTGTTCATTCCACTCATTTTTCTTTGTTAAACTGCAAATACACAAACTACAAAATTCACAGAAGTTATAAGAATTTCACCCTCTGAAATTATTTTTTAGATTTTTTAAGGAGCTGCAGACATTCTGATAAAACACAGAAACACATGGATCTTTCCGCATGATTACGAGCTGCTTCGACTTACAGAGAAATCCACAGTACAGGTCCGGGGGTATCCAGGGAGGCCGGGGCTGAAACGCCACACCGTCTCTAAGTGGTTGAACAGTTTTCCATCTGAACACAATGCCTGAGGAAAAAAAGACACAAAGCATACACACATTAATCTGCGACAAGAAATCAAAGACTGCATTTGTGCACTTCCTGTTAAATATCAGAGCAGATCCTCTTAAGTCCCATAAAGACCCAGATCTCAGGCTGAATTTAATGAGTTTACGTTAATCTGTGATTAAAACTCAACAGCTTTTTAGATGGAGACATACAGAAACAGTGTACAGTGCAGTCAGTGTTCCCAAACATAAATGGAAGAGGCCTAATTTTGACAGAAAGAACGCCACTATTAATTAACTGAGACAATTATCTCACTCTTATTTTGAAAGTTAGCTGCAATGAGCAAAACTTGTCTGGCCAGTCTTATTTCAGTCCCCACTGGGCTTTGTCTGCAACGTTTCTCATCTTCTAGTTGAACAAACTCATGTTGGTGCCTTCTTGTTCTGTTCTGCACATATGCAGCTGTTAATGTGACACTATATGAAGTTCACAGAGGCTGCAGAGCAGCACAATCCTACTGCTGCAAATCCCCGCTCAAGGCAGTGGAGTCTTCTCTCGTTCACTTAAGCTGGATTCATGCTGCACCTCCGCTGTCCGCATACGGGCAACCAGAAACCTTGTGCGACGAAATTTATGTCATCGCCTCCACTCTGCTAGTGTACGTAGGACTCTACTGCAGACGACCGCGTGCAACCCAAATTTTATGACCACACGGTCTGCCCACTATCTGAACTCCCATGAACGATTGAACGTCCCATTCACGAGGTGGTGCTACCAACACAGCATAAAGAGAAGAAGTAGACAAGGAAGACAACGAGGACACGGAAGACGAGAATAAACATACGTGAATCCTTTTGCAGCAGCTTGAGTGGAGAAGAGCACTGGAAAACGGTAATTTCTCCTTTTCCTTGAAATGACGCCATTGTTGTTGCTACAAAAAAAAAATGTGCATCACTCTTGTGTTTATAGCTGGTGAACAAACTGGCATGTTGGCGCATCTGCACTACCCATAGGGATGGGGGGAAACTACAAATAACAGTTGTGCGCATGCGTCAGCTGCTTGGCCTGGTAGACGAAAAAAGTGAGCATGTACAACACCGTGTGCGCGCCGGGCTCGTCCAAAGCGCACACGGCCCAAAGCGGGCCAGAGAGGAAATGCAGCATGAATAAGGCTTCAGGGTAGTATCTCATGGAGTGGCGAATGCTAACGAAAGGTTGCCATTTTTGGATTTGCCAACTTTTCTGAGGAATGTTGGTGAAAATCAAGCTAGTATCTCACGGAGCAGCACTTTTTGGATTTTGTCAGGATTCATAAAAGGTTGCAAAGCAGTTCACACAGTTTTTATGGTTGCAAACAGTTTTATCATAAAGTTATCTCTCAGCCCCACCCTGGTTAGTTTCATTTTGGCTCTAAAATATTTTCTAAACTACATCCTACAGTCATGGATAAGGGAGGGAATTGCGAAGGACCACACGATACGATACATATCACGATACTTTGGTCACGCAATACTATCACAGTACTACAGTTCCTTAAGTACTGTGACCATATATTGTATATTTAATTAATAGACTGGTGCATGTGTTTAGGAATCGGTGCATTTTTGTGAGTGTCAAGTATTGCGATGCTACGCTGACTCAATCTTTGATTCAAGATTCCTTTATTGTCATTTAGTATGTGCAAGCACATAAAAAACAAAATTATGATCCCCCAGCATAACACAGTACCACAATATTCATAGAAAATAAGTTTAAAAACAACAGCATAAAAAATAAAACGCAACAACATATCAGTTAAACACTATGGTCAGACCAACCTAAAAGAATACAGTGGGGCAAAAAAGTATTTAGTCAGCCACCAATTGTGCAAGTTCTCCCACTTAAAAGATGAGAGAGGTCTCCAATTTTCATCATAGGTATACCTCAACTATGAGAGACAAAATTAGAAAAAAAAATCCAGAAAATCACATTGAATGATTTTTAAAGAATTTATTTGCAAATTATGGTAAAAAATAAGTATTTGGTCAATAACAAAAGTTCATCTCAATACTTTGTTATATACCCTTTGTTGGCAATGACAGAGGTCAAACGTTTTCTGTAAGTCTTCACAAGGTTTTCACACACTGTTGCTGGTATTTTGGCCCATTCTTCCATGCAGATCTCCTCTAGAGCAGTGATGTTTTGGGGCTGTCACTGGGCAACACGGACTTTCAACTCCCTCCAAAGATTTTCTATGGGGTTGAGATCTGTAGACTGGCTAGGCCACTCCAGGACCTTGAAATCCTTCTTACGAAGCCACTCCTTCATTGCCCGGGCGGTGTGTTTGGGATCACTGTCATGCTGAAAGACCCAGCCACGTTTCATTTTCAGTGCCCTTGCTAATGGAAGGAGGTTTTCACTCAAAATCTCACGATACATGGCCCCATTCATTCTTTCCTTTACACGGATCAGTCGTTCTGGTCCCTTTGCAGAAAAACAGCCCCAAAGTATGATGTTTCCACCCCCACGCTTCACAGTAGGTATGGTGTTCTTTGGATGCAACTCCGCATTCTTTCTCCTCCAAACACGACAAGTTGAGTTTTTACCAAAAAGTTCTATTTTGGCTTCATCTGACCATATGACATTCTCCCAATCCTCTTGTGGCTCATCCAAATGCTCTAGCAAACTTCAGACGGGCCTGGACATGTACTGGCTTAAAAAGGGAACACGTCGGGCACTGCAGGATTTGAGTTCCTGGCGGCGTAGTGTGTTACTGATGGTAGCCTTTGTTACTTTGGTCCCAGCTCTCAGCAGGTCATTCACTAGGTCCCCCCGTGTTGTTCTGGGGTTTTTGCTCACAGTTCTCGTGATCATTTTGACCCCATGGAGTGAGATCTTGCGTGGAGCCCCAGATCGAGGGAGATTATCAGTGGTCTTGTATGTCTTCCATTTTCTAATAATTGCTCCCACAGTTGATTTCTTCACACCAAGCTGCTTACCTATTGCAGATTCAGTCTTCCCAGCCTGGTGCAGGTCTACAATTTTGTTTCTGGTGTCCTTTGACAGCTCTTTGGTCTTGGCCATAGTGGAGTTTGGAGTCTGACTGTTTGAGGTTGTGGACGAGTTCAAACAGGTGCCATTAATACAGGTAACGAGTGGAGGACAGAGGAGCCTCTTAAAGAAGAAGTTACAGGTCTGTGAGAGCCAGAAATCTTGCTTGTTTGTAGGTGACCAAATACTTATTTTCCACCATAATTTGCAAATAAATTCTTTAAAAATCAGAATGTGATTTTCTGGATTTTTTTTTCTCATTTTGTCTCTCATAGTTGAGGTATACCTACAGTATGATGAAAATTGGAGACCTCTCTCATCTTTTAAGTGGGAGAACTTGCACAATTGGTGGCTGACTAAATACTTTTTTTGCCCCACTGTACATATACAAGTTTAGCAGAGGTGAGGGGTAGGAAAAGCAACTGACAGGGGAATAGGGCACAGTCCATTTATAATCCTGACTGCATGTGTGAAAAAAACCTGTTCAACATTCTGGCTGTCCTGGCCTGAAGGCACCTGTACCTCTTCCCTGAGGGCAGAAGAGAAAACAAACTGTGGGAAGGATGGTAGCAGTCTTTAATGATGTTAACAGCCCTGTTAGCACAGTGTTTATTGTAAATCTCCTCCAAGGAGAGGAGGGGAACACCGATGATCTTACTGGCTGTTTTTACAACCCTATTCAGCTGGTGCTTCTCTAAAGCTGTGCAATTCCCAAACCAGGTAGTCAGGCCATAATATGAAAGGAGGCCCCATCCCTAGCACCATCTAATGGACTGAAAAGTCAACTGGTTTTTATTACTCTAGTACCTAAAATAGGCAAGTCTGTATTTGTAACATTTATTAATAATTTTTAATAAAGTAGCACAATACTGTGTCTCTGAATCGATACAGTATTACCACCATAAAGTATTGAGATACACTAATGCATCAATTTTTCCCCCACCCCCAGTCACAAAGGAATCAGAGGTGGGTAGTAAGTCATTATATTTACTACATGTACCTCACAAAACTGTACTTTCGTGACTCACATGTGGACTCTGCCTGATTTCCCTCTTCTTCAAAGAGGAAAATGTCACAAACTGGATGAAAGTACCTCCTCATGGATCGTCACCTTATCGTGGTGGGGGGGTTTGCGTGCCCCAGTGACCCCAGGAGCTATGTTGTCCGGGGGCAATTTGCCTCTGATAGGGTCTCCCAAGACAAACTGGTCCTGGGTGAAGGGCCAGACTAAGAACGATCCAACAGACTCTCATGATAAATTGTATATCAAGGATTCAGTGTACCCCGCCCGGTATGGGGTTACCGGGGCCCCACCCTGGAGCCAGGCCTGGGGGAGGGGCTCGAAGGCTAGCGTCTGGTGGCCGGGTTTCCACCCATGCGACCCGGCCGGGCTCAGCCCGAAGGAGTTACATGGGTCCGCCCTCCAGTGGGTTCACCACCTGCAGGAGGGATCATGGGGGTCCGGTGCTATGTGGATTAGGTGGCGGTCAAAGGCGGAGACCTTGGCGGACTGATCCCAAGCTTTCTAAACTGGCTTTTGGTACGTGGAATGTCACCTCTCTGGTGGGGAAGGAGCCTGAGCTGGTGTACGAGGTTGAGCGATACCGGCTAGATATAGTCGGCCTCACCTCAACACACAGCTCCGGTTCCGGAACCAGTCTCCTGGAGAGGGGCTGGAGCTTGGCCTTTTCTGGAGTTGCCCCGGGCGAGAGGCGACGAGCAGGGGTGGGTATTCTTGTATCGCCCCACCTTGCGGCCTCTATATTGGAGTTTTCCCCGGTGGACGAAAGGGTTGCTTCCCTGCGCCTTCGGGTTGGGAAACGGGTCCTGACCATCATTTGTGCCTATGCACCAAATGATGTTTAAGAGTACCCACCCTTTCTGGAGTCTGTGACTGGGGTGCTGGAGGGTGCTCCTCCTGGAGACTCCATTGTCCTACTGGGGGACTTCAATGCGCACGTGGGCAACGACAATGAAACCTGGAGGGGGGTGATTGGGAGGAACGGCCTGCCCGATCTGAACCCGAGTGGTGTTCAGTTATTGGACTTCTGTGCTAACCACAGTCTGTCCATAACAAACACCATGTTCAAGCATAAGGGTGTCCATATGTGCACCAGGCACCAGGACACCCTAGGTCGCAGGTCGAGGATCGATTTTGTTATCGTATCATCAGACCTGCGACCGTATGCCTTGGACACCCGAGTAAAGAGAGGTGCAGAGCTGTTAACTGATCACCACCTGGTGGTGAGTTGGATCCAATGGCAGGGGAGGAAGCCATTCAGACCTGGTAGACCCAAACGTATAGTGAGGGTGTGCTGGGAGCGTCTGGCTGAGGCCCCTGTCCGGGAGGTCTTCAACTCCCACCTCCGGAAGAACTTCAACCACATTCCGAGGGAGTCTGGAGACATGGAGTCTGAATGGGCCATGTTCTCCACCTCTGTTGTTGAAGCGGCAGCCCAGAGCTGCGGCCGCAAGGTAGTCGGTGCATCTCGTGGTGGCAACCCCCGAACCAAGTGGTGGACACCAGTGGTGAGGGGGGCCATTAAGCTGAAGAAGGAGTCCTATCAAGCTTGGTTGGCTTGTGGGACTCCCGAAGCAGCTGAGGTGTACTGGCAGGCCAAGTGGAGTGCAGCTCGGGTGGTTGCTGAAGCAAAAACCCAGGTATGGGAGGAGTTCGGTGAGGCCATGGAACAAGACTTTCGGTCGGCTTCAAAGAGATTCTGGCAAACTGTTCGGCGGCTCAGGAAGGGAAAGCAGCTCCCCGTCCACACTGTGTATGGTGCGGATGGGACACTGTTGACTTCAACTGGGGATATCGTCGGGCGGTGGAAGGAATACTTCGAGGATCTCCTCAATCCCACTGATACGCCTTCCAGAGAAGAAGCAGGGTTTGGGGACGAGGGGGATGACTCGCCTATCACAGGGGCTGAGGTCGCCAAGGTGGTTAAAAATTTCCTTGGTGGCCGGGACCCGGGGGTGGACGAGATTGGCCCTGAGTACTTCAAGGCCTTGGATGTTGTTGGGTTGTCATGGTTGACACGCCTCTGCAACATTGCGTGGAGGTCGGGGGCAGTGCCTTTGGCATGGCAAACCGGGGTGGTGGTTCCTCTCTTCAAAAAAGGGGACCGGAGGGTGTGCTCCAACTTTAGAGGGATCACACTCCTCAGCCTCCCTGGGAAGGTCTATGCCAAGGTACTGGAGAGGAGAGTCTGGCCGTTGGTCGGACCTCGGATTCAGGGGGAGCAATGTGGTTTTCGTCCTGGCCGTGGCACATCGGACCAGCTCTTTACCCTCTCGAGAATTCTTGAGGGTTCGTGGGAGTTTGCCCAACCAGTTTACATGTGTTTTGTGGACTTGGAGAAGGCATTTGACCGCGTCCCTCGTGGATTTTTGTGGGGGGTGCTTCGGGAGTATGGGGTATCGGGCTTGTTGTTACGAGCTATTTGGTCCCTGTACGACCGTTGTGAGAGTTTGGTTCGTATTGCCAACACTCGGTTGGAGTCATTCCCAGTGAGAGTTGGACTCCGCCAGGGCTGCCCTTTGTCACCGATCCTGTTCATAATTTTTATGGACAGGATTTCTAGGCGCAGCCAGGGAATGGAGGGTGTCATGCTTGGTGACCACAGGATCTCATCTCTGTTGTTTGCAGATGATGTTGTCCTGTTGGCTTCATCCAGCAATGACCTACAGCTCTTGCTGGGACGGTTTGCCGCTGAGTGTGAAGCGGCTGGGATGAGAATCAGCACCTCCAAGTCCGAGTCCATGGTCCTCAGCCGGAAAAAGGTGGATTGTCCTCTCCGGGTTGGGGACAGGCTCCTGCCCCAAGTGGAGGAGTTTAAGTATCTTGGGGTCTTGTTCACAAGTGAGGGGAAAATGGAGCGAGAGATCGACAGACGGATTGGAGCAGCATCTGCAGTGATGCGGACGTTGTACCGGTCTGTTGTGGTGAAGAGGGAGCTTAGTTCTAAGGCAAAGCTGTCGATTTACCAGTCAATCTACGTTCCTACTCTCACCTATGGTCACGAGCTTTGGGTAATGACCGAAAGAACGAGATCGCGGATACAAGCGGCTGAAATGAGCTTTCTCCGTAGGACTGCTGGACTCACCCTCAGAGATAGGGTGAGGAGCTCAGTCATCCGGGAGAGTCTCAGAGTAGAACTGCTGCTCCTCCACATTGAAAGGAGTCAGTTGAGGTGGTATGGGCATCTGATTAGAATGCCTCCTGGACGCCTCCCACTTGAGGTGTTTCAGGCACGTCCCACTGGGAGGAGACCCCGGGGCAGACCCAGGACTCGGTGGAGAGACTATGTCTCCCAGCTGGTCTGGGAACGCCTTGGTATCCCCTCTGAAGAGCTGCAGCAGGTGGCTGGGGAGAGGGAAGTCTGGGCTTCTCTGCTTGAACTGCTGCCTCCGCGACCCGGACCTCCGGAAAAGCGGTAGAAGATGGATGGATGGATGAAAGTACAGTTGCAAATGTATGTTGAAAATTTAATGAGAAACAGTCACAAATTTAATAGAAAAAGTTTCAAATTTACGTACATAGGTGTAAATTTGTGTGGAAAAATGTATATCTATTAGAAAGGTCCCCAACTTTCCAGGAAAAGATGCAAATGTATCAGAAAAAAAAAAGTTGTGAATTTCCAAGAAAAAGTTTACAAGAGAAACCTCACAAATTATAGTGTGAAAACCCTGTATAACTTCTTAAATTACTTTCAACAATTCAAAATAAGTTCTTGTGCTTGTTTCACCTTTGGATAAGATATAACTTCACACGAAGACTTGCAGCAATAAAATACAACACATTTTACTACACCATGTACAATGACAATAAAGGTTATTCTATTCTAAGGATTTGTTTTTTTTAGAAAAAGTGCATGTTTAACAAGGAAAATACTTGTTTTTTTTTCCACAATATTTTTCATTGAACCTTTTTTTTTTACAAACATGACACAAACAATCAAACACTAACACTAAAGTAATTTAACCACTTGCACTCCGGGCAATTTTCCTAAAAATGCCCAAAAATAACGTGCCCAAAGTAAATCGAAAGCTGTTATTCAACCCTTTGCAGCATCTTCATGGAGTTGGTCTCATTTAAAAGAAAACACTTTGAATTTTTTGGCAAAAAAAACATAATCTCTCTACGTGCTCCGGCCACTGAGTTACAGTCATCTAAACATACTGAACTTGAAGAAAAAAAAATTGGACACAGTGTTTTTTTTGGATACAAATGCTTGTAAATAACACACAGCTGTCCGATCCGGCTGGAAAATGCAACAGAAATGTAGAACCAAGTGTTATCCAGCTGAGATCCAAATTTGGTAACAATACCACAAAAAATGAATATTTTACACAGCTTTGTTCTCAGGCTGTTCCCAGGCATTTTGGAACTGTGCCAAATTGTGCCAAATGGCACAGTTTGGAAAAACGTCTGTAACTTTTGAATAATTCAATGTAGAATCTTCATTTTAGGCTCTAATGAAAGGTCACACTCAGGGCTGTGTCTGTGTGTGTGTGTGTGTGTGGGCGGGGGGTCGTCCCCCCCCCCCCGCTACCAAGGACCAAATTCGGCCCTCTACATGACGGATTACACTCCTTGCATGCTTTCACAGCGCCCCCCCCCCCCCTCGCTACTGTGTGTGTGTGTGTGGGGGGGGGGGGGGGGGAGAACCGTGAACGGACCGTGAACGCACCCCCCCCCCCTCGCTACAGAAGAGGGCCATCGCTACATGATGGAATAGACTGATATGCTTCCTCCCGCGGACCGGGGGGGCGTTCGGACCGTGGCCCCCCCCCCGCTCCTCTTCTGCAGCGGGGGGGGGGGGGGGGGGGGGCGTTCATGGTCCGAACACGGCAAATGAACCGTTTATCGCGGCGCACGTACTTCGTGCGCAGTACAGTTGTAATTTACCGATCGGTCAAAAGTCATTTTTGGATTACAGTTTTCAGGGATAAATAATAATTTAGCTTATAACACCTTACCTCTTCAAAGCAGCAGAGTCGCGGCGAACAGCTCTACCCCCATTGTCAGACGAACGCGACGCTACTCCGCTCGTGGATCCCGATCAACATAATTCCATTATTGCCGTTTTGGCGAATGATTTACGACTTTTGTCGTCGGCCTCCGTCTATTCTGCTGGAATGAGTGCAGGTCCCACTTGTGGGTGTTCTCCATGCTGCTGGGTGAGCCTGGGTCTGTAGGAGATTCGTACAGAGTCCTTCTGCAGCAGTAAATATCGCTTCACCCAGCCAGAATTTCTGTGCTTCAATTGGCTCCTGCGTTCACAGTAGGCGGGTCCTCCTTCCTAGATTTTCATTCATTGGTTCTTCAAGGTTTCAGAAACCCAATTCAAGGCTCTTATTAGTCGAATGAGAGGTCAATCAGATAAACTAATCTGTTCGCGGCTGTCTCTGCAGTTTTTTTTTTGAGTGGCGCTTGGACGCTACTACATCACCATCACCACCATCATGCGTCATACGCACGAGCGCGCTCTCGCGTGCCCTCGTGCGTCATAGGACGCAGAGACTTGCCCGCCCGCGGAACAACGGAGCGCAAGTGGTTAAAAAAAAAAAACACTAACTACAAGAAAAGAAAAGAAAAAAAAAGTACTAAAAACACCAACAACCACTAACAAAGGCAAGTCATCAACAATGCTCCTCTGTTCAGTCTAGGCAATCCATTACATAAGTATACATATTATACATTCACCAATTTGGAATTTACAAGGTCCACACACATCATTCACCTTCTTCTTCAGAAGTTATGTTTAATTTCTTTACATAATCAATGAAAGGTCTCCATATATTCTCAAACACATTTTCCTTTGATTTCAGTATGTATGTTATTCTTTCTAGTGGAAGGTTTGTTAACATCTGTCTTAACCACTGAGTCACATCTGGCCTATGAGTCTTTTTCCACAGTAGTGCAATACATTTTTTGGCATTAAGCAAACTGAGGTCTATGAATGCTCTTTCACTCTTATTAAAGTTATGCTTTTCTGGATACAGACCCAACAAAAACAGTTTAGGGTTCAATGTGAATTGTTTTGAAATTATTTTTTCAATTGTTACCCTCACCTCTTCCCAAAACATTCTAATTTTTCTACATTCCCATAAACAATGAAATAGGGTTCCTTTACTTTCCATACATTTTATGCATGTATCTGGTATGTTTTTGTTATATCTATTTAACTCCACCGGTGTAACATACATCCGCATTAACCATTTAAAATGTATCAATTTAAGACGTACATTTATTGATTTGGTTTGAGCTTCTGTACAAGCCAATTCCCATTGTTCCTCTGAAAATTCAGTTTGCTGGTCTTCTTTCCAATAATTCAGTCTTTTCTGTGAGTTTTCACTTGAGGATAATGTCAATGAGTTATAAAACTCTGAAATAATACCCTTTCTCTTACTATCTTTCGTTAAAATTTTTTCCAAGGATGAATAAGTAGGTCGGGTGAGAGCATTATTTTGATTTGATCGAATAAAATTCCTAAGCAGAAGATATTTAAAAAAATGTGTTCTATTAAGATTAAATTTGATCCTCAGTTCTTCAAAAGACATTATGTTATCTGAACGTGACAAATATAAGTCTTGAATCTTTTGAATCCCTTTTAAATTCCATACTTTAAATACAGCATCCGCTCTCCCTGGTGTAAAATATTGATTACCCCATATTGGACTAAATTGTGACAATAACTGTGGTTCTTTTAAATATTTTTTGGTTTCACACCATATTTTGATCATATGCTTTACAATTGGATTTTTAACTTGTTTCTGTAATTTTTTAGCCGAGTCTGAGTATATGAATAAGGGAAGAGGTAAAGGTAAATTGTATGATTCCATTTCAGTCCAGTGAGGGAGATCATTTGATGAAAAATAATATGTCATAGACCTCAGTTGTGCTGACCAGTAATACATCATAAAGTTTGGACATTTCAGACCTCCACGATCAAATGGTAAATATAGTAAGGACAGACGTAATCTAGCCTTCCTATTGTTCCATATAAATTCCACTAACTTTTTTTTAATTCTTGAGAATAGATCTGAAGGTGGTGGTAAAGGAATGTATTGAAATAAATAAAGTATTTTGGGTAAGATATTACTTTTAAGTATATTAATTCTCCTGATCATCGACATTGGTAGTGACATCCATCTCTGAAGTAACTCATTAATATCTGTCATTAAGGCTTCATAGTTGGCACTGGCGATTGATTCTAGCTTAGGTACAATTTGAATTCCTAAATATTTAAACTGATTTACAACACTGAATTGATTTACCTCAGGAGCTGGGTGATTTCTCTGGGTCTCATTTAGCATTAATATTGAAGATTTAGTTTTATTTATTTTATAGCCTGATATTTCCCCAAAGTTCTTTATTAAATTTAACAAGGTCGAAATTGATTTTTTAAGATTCAACATAAACAAAATTATGTCATCGGCATACAGGGAGATTTTATGTTCTGTTGGTCCTACTTTAATTCCATATATTTGTGGATGTAAACGTACTGCCATCGCTAAAGGTTCAATTGCCATAGTAAACAGTACAGGTGAAAGTGGACAGCCTTGTCGACATCCTCTATTGATTTTTATTGATTTTGAGATATTGCTGTTTGTTAGGATTTCTGCTGTAGCATTATTGCATATTATCTGAACCCATTTTATGAAATTATTTCCAAGTCCAAACCTTTGTAGAACTTCAAAAAGAAAGGGCCATTCGACCCTATCAAAGGCCTTTTCGGCATCCAATGATAGGAGAGCTGTATCCGGTGCTTCTTTATTAGAATAAATAATATTAAATAGTCTTCTTACATTATGGAAGCCTTGTCTTCCCATTATAAAGCCATTCTGATCTCGGTTAATAATATTTGGTAATATTTCTTGTAGTCGTCTTGCTAAAATTTTACAGATTATCTTAAGGTCAGCATTTAATAGGCTTATTGGTCTCATGTTTTCACATTTATTAGAGGGTTTACCTGGTTTTGGCAACAGTATAATTAAGGCATTATTCATGTATGGTGGTAAATTACTATTTTGAAATGCTTCTAAAACCATTTCCAAAAGTGGTTTTATTAATTTATTCTTAAATTTTTTATAGAGGTCAACTGGAAGACCATCTGGTCCTGCACTTTTTCCTGATTTCATATTATCAATGGCTAGCCCAACTTCTTCTTGACTAATTTTAGACTCCAGTGTCTCCCTGTTTTCATTTGGAATACACGGTATAGATAATCCGTCCAAAAACCCATTTAGTTTTGTTAAGTCAGTTTCATTTTTTGTATCATATAATTTTTCATAATAATCTCTAAAGGCACTATTAATTTCTAAAGGATCTACAACTGCCTGTCCGTTACTTATAATACTAGTAATTGGTAGGAAAATACTTGTTACTACATCCCATATTCTACACTATTAAGGATGTTAAATAAAAACAAATCAAACAACCTAAAAACCATCTACTTCTTATATGCTATAGATCCATCCATCCACCCCTCTTCTGCCACTTATCTGGGGTCCGGGCTGCTGGGTTTTATATCTTCAAAAACATAAATCATATTAAAGTGATGATCTCAGGGAAACATTAATCTTAATATTTTGGATGTGGATATCTTTCTCTATCCGGAGCCTGAAGTCATAAGGAAGGAATTTTTATCAACTTAGAGCAGGAATGTGGTCTTAGCCTGTTTTTTGTTTTTTTGTTTTTTTTTCCCATTGAAAGTGGCCCCAGATCTCGTAACCACTTTTCCTGTTATTGTTTGACATTTCTATCTTTAGCTCAAAGGAGAAATTATCAGTCACGAGCTTAACCCGGGTGATACAACTGAATATAATTCTGACTGCAGGGACAGAATGCTGGAAACTCTGATCCATACCCCAGTAAAAAAAAAAGATGGAAAGGTTCGAGTAAAGACTGTTTGGTATTGGTGCACCACACATGTCTGAAGTCTGCATTTATGTGTTGACCATTACTGGGTTGAGTGTCAGAAATATGTGGAACAACCTATAGTGTGGTATCTTCTTGTTTGTGCTAGTGTCAATGTTGGTTCTTTAGCTTAGCTGCAGCCACAAACAGGATTGAGTCTAAATAAACAAACAAAAAACCTTATGTGGAGGAGTGCGATAAGAAATAATAAAAAAAAAAAATTGTCCTTGGTTATCCCTTTTAATCTTTATTGTAGCATTCTGGTCAACAAAAATAATAATAAAAAAAACTTTATTTGAACAAGCACTATGACCTAAAATGGTTCCCTTGTTCTAAAGTTAATGAAAAAGTGGTTAGTCGCAGTTAATGGAGCTAGCCATTCACTCATTTAGAGATGTTTCTGTACTTATTTGACCCCAGGGACTGGCCATATCCTATCAACCACTCAAAACGCACACCCCTGTCTCCAATAATGCTTTATTTGGGCTTTTACATGATCACATTTAGCCAATATCACATTAGTTATCTTGCACTGTTCTCAAAAACAGCAGTTGTGAGGAAGGCTTCTTCAACTGGGTGTAAAATGGTACTGTAATATTTAAACCCTGAGGTGCTTTGACCAAAACTTGTCACAGATATTGATTAATACACCTCTGTCAACATGTAGAAAACGAACAAATCATGGTCACTTTTAGATAACCAAATTCATTACAAAGACTCTTTTGTTGTGCCTATTAGGGGTGGGAATCACGAGGGACCTCACCACCTCCCATATATTTCAAGTTTTTTCACCTTATTCAACCTCAAATCATGTCCCAAGTAAAACTGTTGACATCTCTTTCATATAATAAAAGTATTTTCAGGGCTTCATTTTCCACAGAGACATGTCTCTGCACACAGGGAGGGCGGTAGACGGTGCTGTTTGGAATAGACTCCCACTTCAGATACGTCTATCTGACTCTGTGGAGTCTTTAAAAAGCAGCTGAAAGCTTTGTTTAAGGAGGTTTTCCGTTGAATTTCAACTGCTTTTTAATGGTAAGTCTGATATATTTTTTAAATTATTTTAATCTTGTGTTTTAAAAATCCATCCATCCATCCATCTTCTTCTTCCGCTTAATCCTTTTTTTGGGGTCGTGGGGGGGGGGGGGGGGGGGCGCTGGAGCCTATCCCAGCATGTTTGATGCCAATTAACCTAACTTGCATGTTTTTGGGCATGTGGGAGGAAACCGTAGAAATCCCGGAGTAAACCCACGCAGACACGGGGAGGACATACAAACTCCACACAGATCACGGATGGTCGGGGGCTGGGATCGAACCCAGGATCCCCCGGCCAAGGGTGAGTTGCTGTGCTGCCGCAGTGCTAACCACTCCGCCACCGCGCTGCCCGTTTTAAAAATCATTTTAAAAATACAAAAACAAGTTATCTATCAACTTCCTTTTATTCCATTTTATTGTGCAGCGCTCTGTGACTATATGTCTGTGAAAAGCGCTTCATAAATAAACTTTACTCACTTGATGCTTGGAGAAAGAGCTCCATGCCGGTTCCTCTTTACCTTAGCCATTGCTAACGCTGCTCCAAAACATGTGGCCCACCGTATTCAAAGTGTTTTTTTATTTTTCCCCTGCCACACTTCTTGCGGATTGTGTGTCATGTCGTCTTTTCTTCCATCTTTGTTATAAAATCCAAAAAGGCTCGATATTTGAGCTAACTTTGAGCTACTTCCTAACTTTCAAAGCTGGCTGCAAATCACCGAGACGAGCTATGACCAGTGTTTTTTTTTTTTTTTTTTTGTATACTTTATTGATCCCCAGAGGGGAAATTGAGGGCATCCACCTGGATGGATGAAGCAGCCACGGTACGGCGCTATCCCTTTACCATTCACACACACATTCACACCTAGGGCCACTTTAGAGTCTCCAATTAACCTAACCTGCATGTTTTTGGCCTGTGGGAGGAAACCGGAGAAATCCTGGAGTAAACCCACGCAGATACGAGGAGAACATGCAAACTCCACACAGATCACTGTTGGTCAGGGGCTGGGATCGAACCAGGGATCCCATGGCCAAGGGTGAGTTGCTGTGCTGCCGCAGTGCTAACCACTGCGCCACCGCACTGTTGGGCAAGCTACAAAAAAATAGTAACTAGTTACAGTTACTTCTTTTCAAAAGTAAGTTACTTTTGAGTTACTGCATGATTAAAGTAACTAGTTACTTGGAAAAGTAACTTTCATGTTACTTTTAAATGCATACTTAAATCATCTTGCACCCATAGCAAGATCAAGGGCCCCTTGTTCTCATCAGAAAAAAAAGAAATGTTAAAAAAGTTAAAATGTGGCTAACAACCTCATATTTCTTCAACAATCATGTTTCTATTTTCCTTAAATTGTCAATGCAGATGGAAAAGATCAAGGACAAACTCTATGGTAACTCTCAAGCATTGTTGTTTTCCATGGTGCACCCCTTAGCTTTCTTCAGTTGGTCTTTTGAATGGAACACACTGTGGCACTTGTTACCCGAAGCTGTCATCATCATTTTCCTGGTCATGAGGTTGCCCAGAACTTTAGTTGAACTGTATAATCAGAGGAGTTATTGCTAAATTGACCTTGTTGGATTTTTTTCCCCTTTGTTATATTATTCTGTTTCTTTTTTAATCTTTACTTTTAATCTATCCAAAATAAAGATTCATTCATTCATTCATTCATCTGTTAACATACCACAATGTAATTTGCAAGTCAGGCATAGTGGTCAGGTTTGTCTGGATCCCTGGTCATGCAGGGATTCTTGGAAATGAGTTGAAATATGCAGGAACCGCCATTCATTCACAATATATATCAGTATGGACAAACCTTGGTAGGTTAGAGATTAAATCAATAATTAAAAAGGGAATTACAGAAATGTGGCAAGAGCTCTGAAATAATGGTGTTAAGGGAGGTATGATGTAGTTATTTATTATTCATATGTATTGTTTATACTGGAGCTCCTATTTGTGTGACACGGGGTGGTGGCTCTGACTTCCAGTTCCGCCGGCGCCGTGTGTATGGGAGGGGCTGCAGGAAGGGGGGCGGTCTCTTCCGCCTTTACCTCTGCCAGCAGCTGTATGCGCGGTTTGGTGCACAGAGCCCGATTTCAATAAATTGTTTTGTTTTTCTTTTGAATTCTTGGATGGAATATGGGTGGGCAATATAAGCTGCGGCTTCAGCCATCACCCATTTCAGATAACTTATGTTGAACTGTATAATCAGAGGAGTTATTGTTTAATTTGACCTTGTTGGATTTTTTCGCCTTTGTAAACCCGCCTTTGTAAACCCCGCCTTTCTGTTTCTTTTTAATCTTTACTTTTAATCTATCCGAAATAAAGATTCATTCATTCATTAAATTTGCATTCAAAAGACTATCTTAACATTGCATAGAACTTCGAATAGGCCAGATGTGATGTATTATGAATACTAGAAGACTAGAAATATCAGCAGGGTGTACTAGCACTGTATAACAGACACGTGCGTAAAAGACGGCAAAATTGCTCTGATATTTTATGTGTTTACATGATACACCAAGCATGACAAGGCTTGCAATTACACAGCACATGTTCTTCAGAATCTTAGGCATTATATAAAATGTATTCTCCCTTTAGATGTCAAATCCATGGTCCATTTGCCAGGGTTGAAGTGCAGTGGTGCGAACGTCTGCAGCAGTTTACATCGTGTTTACATCTCGCCATGTGCGCACGCCTCTCCAGGATTTCGCGTGTGACCATCCCGGCCGCCATCACGTGTTGCTATGTTCTAAATTTAGATACGATTCTTAGCGATCTCGTGTTTGGAATTGCTTTCGTGTTTTTTTACGATTTAAAATTTTTGACTGAATTTTTAGTGAAAAACCGTAATTTTGATTAATAAAGCTGTAACCTGGAATGGGGTCTTGAAAACCGTAACCATTACGGCAAAACCGGAGTAGTTGGCAGGTATGCTACAGGGTTGCGGTGTGAACTGGGGCAGGACAGGAAACCGACCCGCAGAGGAGACTGACAGCTGCACCAGCTATGGTAGGGTCAGTTTATTTGCGCTAAAAATATCTATCCATATTAATAAAAAGAGTAACGCGAGTAACGCATCTGATCAAATTTCAGTAACTGTAATGCATTACTGAATTTTTAAACAGTAATTTCGTTACACAGCACGTTACTGCAAAAGTAGTGGTGTTGCGTTACTTCCAACACTGGCTATGACTTCACTTGATTGGGTGTTTGCTTTGCACCATCTAGTGGACTGAAAATGCCATTGATTAACTGATAACCCAAAAGTATATGTGTGTGCATTTTTTAATAAAAGATCGATCTGTGCATTTATGGATCGATGCACTGTCGCCAGTGCCAAGTATCTCAATCCATCACTGAATCAATCTTTTTTACCACCTCTTGTGCCTGTAACATCTAAAGTCAAACAATTTCTCAACTTTACTTGTTAAACAATGTCAGATCTTTCTTGGAAACAAGTGAGTCACTGTTCGGGCTTACAGATTACTCCATGCCTGAAACAAGCGGTCAGATAATGCTAGAAACCATCCCCCACACGTCAGAGCCTTCAGGGAGGTGACGTCTGTGACCTGTCTTATCTGCGTTCACTCCCACCACACAATCTGATTGTTCACCCATGGTGAGGTTAAGGGAGAGTGGAGCCAACCATTGTTCAGCTCTTTCCAGCTCTCCTTTACATTTGTGAGGAAACCATCTGAGTCAACTGTCATGCGAACAGCCCAACAAAACCTTCATTAGTGTCTCTTTGGAGCCTTTAAATTGGTATTCTTCCATGTGCAGTTAATTTGAGCCGTAGTTATATCTCCACAAGGCTGGTTTAACTGGACTGCTGTCCTTGTCCCAGTATACCAGCACGATGGTCAGGTCTAGTAATGGTTTTTTTTCCATTTTGCTAATTACTAGTGCATACCCGTGCATGCCCGTAGAGGGGATGCATTGGAACAGATTTCCTGCCAGTTATAGGACAGTTGGTATAGCAACATAGCACTAAGTGGCAATCACATGTGATGGCTTTTGTATGCAGCAAAACATAAAAATCACACAAAATATGCCCTGCCATCTCAGGCTGTTTGCCCCTGATGTTCACAGCATCCTTTCTGATGTTCAGCAGTTTTCCTCATTCTATTGCTGTCCATCTGGTGGATCTTCTTCTTCTTCATTCAGACCACCGGTTGAGGGATAGGTGCATCGTAATTTCAGCACTGTCAGACAGACACACACATACATACCTGTGCATACCCGTCCATGCCTGTAGAAACGAAGTATAAGTCAGTATTTCTACATGCTCGTTGCTGAAGGGTGTCCTCCTGTGTGACACGGCTGTGTTGTTCACAGTCATGCCTGCGGCATAGTGCTTGAGGCTGAGGTGTTTCATCATCACGGCCTCTCTTCTGACGTGCTGCAGTTCTCCCCACTGTATTGCTCTCCATCTGGTGGGTGGTCGTCTTCTTCTGCGTTCAGACCAGTGGTTGAGGGACAGGTGTGTGGTAACTGCAGTTCATGAACAGGATCATGAAAATCGATCTGAGGTAAAAATGGCTTTCGACCCTGTTCAGGAAGACCCATGCATGTGCGTAGAAACCAAGAAACCGGAGCACCTGGAGAAAATCAGCGCTTTGCTTGTTATTTTACATATTTGTAGTGTAGACTGCTATTGTTCAAGGTTCCACATTTTTAGTGTGTCAGCACCTCTTTAAAAACCACACTGCTCAGAAAGTGACGCTTTTGCTTAGTTTCTTCATCTTGAGCAAGAATACAAAGACTGCTTCATTTGCCAACTCTGCTTGCGGCAACGTAGAATTGGCCATGGCTGAAGAAATCTCTTGTGCAGAAAACACCAACCCGCTGTAAAGACTGGGCCTGTGCCCTATTCACAGTCATGGCAAAGCAGGGTCTTACTGGAAACTGTTTACGTCGCAAGGTGAATGGAAACATGTTGTCAGATGGTGTGAGTGTGATTTGTGGAATCAGGAGAACGTCCAGCAATGACACCAATCACAGATGTTGCAACCAACAGGTGAGGCTGTATTTGTTCAATGATGTATCTTGAGCCATTGCAATGTCCGTTTTGTTGGTCAAAGGTTCGCAGTAGCATGATCAGCATTCCAGATTGGCAGAGTGTATTTAGAAACTCAGTTGGGTATGCATGATCACCCTCAGAGTCTACATTGTCAACACTGTTGCGAACGTGTTCCTATCCTGGGAAAATCTTTGTCATGTACTCATTGACTGGGTCAACCTCAGAGTTCGTCGGACATAATATGACACGCTCACATAACCATCTTGGATTTGAAACATTGACTTGCGTGTCTTCATACACCCAACTGACAATGTCTTCCAGTTTGTGACCTGGAATCATTAGTCTTTCATCGAGTTCAACTGCAAACTTACCCTGTTCTGGAACTACTGGAATTTTTCCTTCCTCAAGGTCCAAGAGAAATTTAGCAAAATGTTCTTCAGCTTGACAGATCATCATGTTTTCTGTTAGACAAACAGTTTCAACATTTTTCCATAGGTATGAGCTCTTGAAACACCTTCCTATGATTTCTGTTCTGCTACCATGTGGTACAACAGTAAGGATTTGCCTCCAATCGCCACTGAAGACCACTGTGATGCCACCAAATGGCTTGTGTGACCTCCGGAGCCACTGAAACGTTTGATCTACTGCTTCCAGTGAACGCCGATCCATCATGGACACTTCATCCACGACCATGAGATGTGTCATCCTAATGAGTGTTGCAGTGCTGTCATTTTCACTTACACTGCAAGTTGAGTCATCACTGATAATGAGAGGACATTTTGTTCTACTGTGAAAGGTGGTGCCTTTAGGCAGCAGGGTAGCTGCACTGCCACTTGCAGCTGTTGCAAGAGCTACTTTGCCCTGTGCGCGAACTTTGTCGAGAATGTGGCATAATATGAATGTTTTTCCAGTCCCCCCATTTGCATCAAGTGCTATCATTTTGCAAAGTCCCTGCTCTATCCTTTCCATCACTGTTGTAGCAATTGCTTGCTGCTCATGATTAAGTCTGTTCTCTGTGACAGTAATGTGAGCATGAAGGCCCTCCATGTTGTGCTCAGTCTCGTGTTATATGTCATGTGTTAGGAATTCTACTGTTGATGTGAAGTGGATCAGGTTCAGGGATTCCAAAGTTTCCATGTAGGGTGAAGCCATGTCTTTCAACTTGGTCCTTAAAGTCTAGTAGCGCTTGATTCACAATATAGTCATCTGGCTCATTGATGTTGGCTCTGTGAATGAAATCTTCACAAAGAATATGCTTGTGCCTTTCCCAGAACTGCAAGTGCTATCCTCTAAGTACAAACATGAGCATATTGGCAAATACTTCACGCAGTGCTGGGCCAAATGTCACATTTGCTGCCTCTTTCATAACGGAATCTATTTCTTGATCATTGTCAACAATGCCATGTGCAATGCAGGCAGCCAGATAGGTGTCCATGACCACATGTCCAACTTTCCGGAGGTCTGTGAAGGACGTTGGTCCAGGCACACAGTACAAAAGCATTCTGGGATAGAAAAGTTCAGCATTGTGTGGGCTGAAGGCAATCACTGGGATTCGTCCAACAGTGTCAGCCATGCAGTCATGGTGGGAACTTAATGTTTTCTTCCACAATTGAAATTTCTTCTGTGTGTACGTGAAGTGTTGAAAGACATCTGGGTATACAATGTGTTACATGTGTGGATGTAGATCCATGGCTTCGAAAAAGGCAGTTAATGTAGTGGCAGGTGGCCCTGTGTCCAGTAGGTTCTGGGTAGCGCCTTCATCATTGAATGTGATGACCTGTTCATCCTCTAGGTGAATTGCCAGCATCCTTACTGGTGGTTTTTTCCGCTGGATGGGGAAATCATATATACGCCAGTATGCCTCAGATGCAGTGATGTAACATCTTAATTCGTAACGTGTCACTTCATCATGTTGAAGCTCCTCAGGGGTGTCCAACTTCACCAGGCACTGATCTGGCCCCTTCTCTAAGTATTTGTAGAGATATTGACACTGGAGACAGCACAGACGATTTCAAGGTTAATGTGCGCATTGTATCGTAGCAGGATGTATGGATTGTACGGCACAACCCATCTATTATTAACAGACACAGTGCCACCTCTGATAAGTCTTTGTAATTGGAGATCCAGGAGCTCCTTCTGCACGTCTGCGGTACAGCGGGTAAGAGTTATCTGAAAATCTTGTGTGTTGTCTCAGTTCTTTTGGGTAATCCTTGGAGCACTTTTTGTCTACCATGCATGGACTGTCAGGATTCCATTGGTCACATGGGCCGTGAATCATGTGTGACGTGACAATGCAATGTAGTTCCGGAATTTTTTCCCCATCAGGAATCTCTGCAGAGACGACACAATCGATGTCAGTGGAGGTCCTGGGTTTGTCTCGTGGCACCATGGTAATGAGCATATGTATATGTGGAAGATGTCTCTTTTGAGTTTCTTTCACCATGATGTATGCATCCACATGTCCCAAGATATCATACTTTAGGAGGTCTGTAAGGAGAGCTTCCACCTTCATGTGGAATACTCTAGCAATGATGTTTGGTCTTTGATTTGTCTGTTGGCCCTGAAAAAGTGATCCAGTAATTTCAGGCCAGTTAGGGTTGCAAGTGAAGGTGAGGAAAAAGTCTGGTTTGCCTTTGACTCTGACCAAGGCCATTGCATCTTGGAACTCTTTAGCATACCATCGTGGTGATCCATAAATTGTGGGGTGGCAGGATGGTTAGGCATCCTGGGATGATCTCAGTGTTAGTACTCAGGGCATCAACAATGACTTTATACTTTTCTGCCTTGATAGATTTCTGGTTGTGGCAAATCCAGTTAAGACGTTGCGACTCAATTTTTGCCATCATGTCACATACATACTGTTGTGTGAGTCTTCCACTACGAAGCAGTAAATTGAAGTGATGAGTAGTGTCGCGCACTTGTAGATGGAAACGGTAAAAGCATGTAGGTGTGATACCTGCAAGTCCAGTGTGATATCCTTGGGAACCCTGTGGCAGAAGAAGCACATAAGATAATGGGTCATATGCTGGATGCATGGCATCGATAGTTTGAACTGTTCCTCCTCTGAGGTGAAGGGCGACAGACAGCTTCCCAAACTGCTCAGTAAGACTTGTCCCTGGAGCAATGACAGCAACATCACTATGTAGTGATGGAAGATTCACAGTGCCATGACGAATGTGACGATGCTGAGTGCGAGCTGTGAGGACAATTCTCAGCTCATTGGCATTGTCGTTTTGAGTGACATACTCAATTGCTGACTGAAATTGTCGCACGCATGAGTTGGACTCACGAATAGCCTGTTGTGCCTTCAGCAAAAAGTGTTCATTCAGCCCACTGGTTAAGGGGTGGGTGCGTCGTAATTCCAGTTCATGGGCAGGATCATGAAAATAGATCTGAGCAAAGAGCCGCTTTTGACCCTGTTCAGGAAGAGGAGCAGCAATGTAACGATAAACTTTGCCTTGTATACATACAGTTAGGCCCAAAAATATTTGGACAGTGACACAAGTTTTGTTATTTTAGCTGTTCACGAAAACATATTCAGGATACAATTATATAATCAATATGGGCTTAAAGTGCAGACTCTCAGTTGTAATTTGAGAGTATTCACATCCAAACAGGAGCAAGGGCTTAGGAATTACAGCTCTTTAATACGTAGCTGCCTCTTTTTCAAGGGACCAAAAGTAACTGGACAATTCACTCAGAAGGCTGCAAAAAATAAAAAAAAAAAAATAAAAAATAACAAGGCTGCATGGACTCTTCCCTCGTTAACCTGTCATCAATTAAGCAGTTAAAAGGTCTGGAGTTGATTCCAGGTGTGGCGTTTGCATTTGGAAGCTGTTGCTGTGAACACACAACATGCGGTCAAAGGAGCTCTCAATGGAGGTGAAACAGACCATCCTGAGGCTGAAAAAAAAAAGAAGAAATCCATCAGAGAGATAGCAGAAATGTTAGGAGTGGCCAAATCAACAGTTTGGTACATTCTGAGAAAAAAAGAGTGCACTGGTGAGCTTAGGAACTCAAAAAGGTCTGGACGTCCACGGAAGGATGATCGCAGAATCCTTTCCATGGTGAAGAACAACCCCTTCACAACATCCACTCAAGTGAAGAACACTCTCCAGGAAGTAGGTGTATCAGTATCTAAGTCTACCATAAAGAGAAGACTTCATGAGAGTAAATACAAAGGATTCACCACAAGGTACAAACCATTAATCAGCCTCAAAAATAGAAAGGCCAGAATTGACTTTGCCAAAAAACACCTGAAGAAGCCAGCCCAGTTCTGGAACAGCATTCTCTGGACAGATGAGACTAAGATCAACCTGTACCAGAATGATGGGAAGAAGAAAGTTTGGAGAAGAATTGGAACAGCTCATGATCCAAAGCACACCACATCTTCTGTAAAACATGGTGGAGGCAGAGTGATGGCATGGGCATGCATGGCTTCCAATGGCACTGGGTCACTTGTGTTTATTGATGATGTGACAAAAGACAGAAGCAGCCGGATGAATTCTGAAGGGTATAGGGATATACTTTCTGCTTAGATTCAGCCAAATGCAACAAAGTTGATTGGACGGCGCTTCACCAATGATCCAAAACATACTGCAAAAGCAACCCAGGAGTTTTTTAAAGCAACGAAGTGGAATATTCTGCAATGGCCGAGTCAATCACCAGATCCCAACCCAATCGAGCATGCATTTCACTTGCTCAAGACAAAACTTAAGGCAGAAAGACCCACAAACAAGCAACAACTGAAGACAGCTGTAGTAGAGGCCTGGCAAAGCATCACGAAGGAGGAAACCCAGCGTTTGGTGATGTCCATGGGTTCCAGACTTCATGCAGTCATTGCCTGCAAAGGATTCTCAACAAAATATTGAAAAGTAACATTTTACTTAGGGTTATGTTTATTTGTCCAATTACTTTTGAGCCCCTGAAATGAGGAGCGTTTGTATAAAAATAGCTACAAATCCTACATCAGGTTCAGGTTACTTTATTTGTACCCGTAGGTAGATTTGTTTTGCAGTCTGGTGACATCCATATTTACAAGCCACTAATTACATTCAACATAGACACAAACACAGGCACACATGAAGCTGACTATAAACATGATAAAAATACTCAAGGCTCCATCAATCAGGGTATAAAAAGACAAAGAGATGAGGGAAAAACCAGAGGTAAGAGAGAAGGTCATATTAAAAGTTAAAAACTAGTCAAAGAGGTTAAAAAACTCAAAGGTCTAAAACCCAATAAAATATTTAGAACCCAAGTGACATCCTACAAAAATAAGTAAATATAAAATGAAGTTAATAAATAGGTACCTAAATTATGTACAATATATTTTACAGCTTGTTCAACTCTTTGACAGCAGCAGGGACAAAGCTGTTTTTGTAGCGCTGGGTTCTACTTTATGGGACAGCAAACCTCCGTCTTGAGGGAAGAAGCTGCAAGTGGCAGTGCAAAGGGTGGGAGTCATCATTTAAAATGGAGGTAGCCATCCTCTGTACTTGTCTGGTGTACAGGGATGTCAGGCTCAGCTGTGGCTCACCAAGCAAACGACTGGACCACCTAACTACCTGATCCAAGGATTTCCTCTGTTTCAGTTTTATCTGACCAAACCATGACACTAAAGAAAAGGATAAAACAGATTCAATAAAAGCCACACGAGTCGGCTGCCTTTTGCAACAGCGGCTCAATTCTGAGTTTTTTTTTTCTTTCTTTCTTTACACACTTTATACATCACGGACACACAGATCGCCCCAAAATGCCTCCCGAGGCGGCGGACGGAGCCACTGTTTACAGCAGGAGACGGTACAACAGGGAACAGCTGCTTGCACTTAATCGCCACTCGGTGCTGACGAAAAAACTCGACGTATCGAGAGAAATAAGGCGAAAACGACGTGGTTGCCGGGCTGGTGTTAGACGGCGGACAAGGAGTATAAGGTACAGACCCACCCTCCCATCCATTATTATGGGGAATGTACGCTCTATATTGAGAAAGGTAGATGAGCTAGCGGCTATCTGCCGTTACGATAGCACATACCGGGAGTGCTCTCTCCTTTTGTTTTCTGAGACGTGGCTAACTGAACTAGCAGCAGATGCTAACATTGAGCTGGAGGGTTTCCACATGATACGGGCAGACCGAACACCAGACAGTGGCAAAGCAAGGGGCGGTGGAGTGATAATGTATGTTAACAACAACTGGTGCAGACCGGGACATATCACTGTTAAACAACGTCACTGCAGCAAAGACATTGAGTTGCTAGCTGTTAGCATGTGGCCTACATATCTCCCGAGAGAACACTCACACGTGATCTGCATTGTTGTTTATGCAAATCCGATGGCGAACGCTGGGACAGCGCGTGACGTCATCCATTCAGTAACCAGCAGGCTGCAGACAGAACACCCAGATGCTCTTCTCCTCATCTCAGGCGATTTCAACCATGTTTCACTATCTCCTGTTCTACCCACGTTTAACCAGTATGTCACATGCCACACTAGAGACAACAAAACACTGGACTTATTCTACGCAAACACTAAGGAGGCGTACACCTCATCACAACTCCCCCAACTCGGGAGATCGGATCACAACTTGGTTAATCTCCGGCCGGTGTACAAACCCCTAGTGCACAGACAACCTCCGGCCATGCGCACAGTGATGTTATGGTCTGAGGAGGCAATGGACACTCTAAAGGGCTGTTTTGAAGCCACCGCCTGGAAGCAGCTCTGCGGTCCACATGGTGAGGACATCGATGGCCTCATTCACACCTTCACAGGCTACCTCAGCTTCTGTGTGGACAAATCCGTTCCCACCAAGACCATACGGTGTTGCTCAAACAACAAACCCTGGATCAACCCTGAGATTAAAACACTTCTGAGAGAGAAGAGAGGATCTTCAGGTCAGGGAACAGGGAGATGCTGAAGTCCGTACAGAGGGAGCTGAGGAGAAAGATCAGAGAAGGCAAGGACAGCTTCAGGAAGAAGATGGAGGACAAGCTGCAACAGAGCGACATCAGCGGGGTCTGGAGAAACCTCAAAACCATCTCTGGGCTCCAGAATACCTCCCCCCAGGCCACGGGGGGCAGGGAGTGGGCGAACAATCTGAATCCGTTTTTCAATAGGTTTGACCAACCGCCCTCCCCCCTGACTGCACAACAACCACTGCTGCCTCTAAAGACATCAAGTCCTGCTGCCCACTCCCCACTCCACCAACACCCCCCCACTCCCAACACACAGCCCCCCATCCTGACCCTGACCAGGACCCAGGTGAGGACGGAGCTGAGGAAGATCAAGGTGAGGAAGGCGTCGGGACCGGACGGCATCAGCGCAAAGCTCCTCAAGTCCTGTGCAGACCAGCTGTGTGGGATTGTGACGTACATCTTCAACCTGAGCCTGAAGCTGGGGAGGGTACCACAGCTGAGGAAAACATCTTGTGTGGTACCTGTACCAAAAACTTCCCACCCCAAAGACCTGAACAGCTACAGACCGGTGGCCTTGACGTCCCACTTGATGAAGACCCTGGAGAGACTGCTACTTGCTCACCTCCGCCCCCTGGTGGAACCAGCAATGGATCCACTCCAGTTCACCTACCAGCATGGCATTGGGGTGGTGGATGCGGTGATCTTCCTCCTTCACCGTTCTCTGTCCCACCTGGAGAAGCCCGGGAATACGGTGAGGATCATGTTCTTTGACTTCTCCAGTGCTTTCAACACCATCCAACCGATGATCCTGAAGGACAAGCTGCTGCGCGCAGGGGTGGACCAGCACCTGTCATCATGGATCCTGGACTACCTCACGAACCGGCCTCAGTTTGTGAGAACCCGGGACTGTGTGTCCGACACGATCATCGGTAGCACGGGGGCCCCCCAGGGAACGGTGTTGGCTCCCTTCCTGTTCACTCTTTATACTCCGGACTTCCCACACAACACAACACACTGCCATCTACAGAAGTTCTCTGATGACTCTGCGATCGTTGGCCTCATCTCCAATGGAGATGAAGCTGAGTACAGAGGGCTTATCCAGGACTTCGTGGACTGGTGCCATCGGAACTGCCTCCAGATCAACGCGAGGAAAACTAAGGAGCTGGTGGTGGACTGCCACAGGCAAGGACAACCCCTCACAGCACCAGTAAATATACAGGGAACAGACATTGAGATGGTGACATCCTACAAGTACCTGGGTGTTCATCTGAACAATAAACTAGACTGGTCACACAATACTGACGCACTCTACAAGAAGGGACAGCGCATGCTGTTCCTACTGAGGAGACTGAGGAGACTGAGGAGACTCCGGTCTTTTGGTGTACAAGGGGCGCTGCTGAAGACATTCTATGACACGGTGGTGGCATCAGCCATCACTTTTGGAGTGGTCTGCTGGGGCAGTGGCATTACTGCAGCCGATAGGAAGAGACTGAACAAACTGATCAAGAACGCTAGCTCCATCCTGGGGCAGCGCCTTGATCCGGTGGAGGAGATAGGAGAGAGAAGGACGGTGGCTAAACTGTCATCTCTGCTGGAGTCCGAGTTCCACCCTATGCAGGACATACTGAATGCACTGAGGAGCTCATTTAGCAGACTACATCATCCCAGGTGTACAACCGAGAGGTTTCGCAGGTCCTTCCTACCAACGGCTGTCAGACTGTACAACCTAAGCAGGGCTGCTCGCAGAGATAGCAAAAAGACGTAACAACCTAATAGTTTTTTGAATGCAAAAGATGCAATAGACTTACACAATGGTCCCCTCCGGCATACAACTAGGAAAATACCGGTCGCTATGGAGGGTGAGAATATGTATGGGCACATAATCATACCATGTAGGATAACTAAGTAGACGGTTGTGCTGTTTCATCCCATCTAGCAACAATGCTCTGCACTGTGTGTGTTTATATATTTACACATTTATTCCATCTAGCTACAATGCTCCGCACTGGGTGTGTTTATGTTTATATTTATATATCTATATATTCATTCCATCTAGCTACAATGGTCCGCAGTGTGTGTTTATATATCTACATATTATTCCATCTAGCTACATTGCTCCGCACTGTGTGTGTTTATATATTTACATATTTTTTCCACCTAGCTGCAATGCTCCGTACTGTGGGTGTTTATATATCTACATACTTATTTCATCTAGCTACAATGCTCCGCACTGTGTGTTTATATACTCATATATTTATCCCATCCAGCTACAATGCTCTGCACTGTGTGTCTGTGTGTATATACTGTATATACAGTATATATTTATAGTAATATGTACATATGTATATTAGCTGCTCTTGCTTGCTTGCTTTTTTTTTCTCGCCTTCTGATTGTTGCTCTGAGTGTTGCTATCCCTGTGCTGTTGCAATCCTGGAATTTCCCCGCTGTGGGACTAATAAAAGGCTTATCTTCATTCTTCATAAAACATTGTCATTATGGTTCGGTCAACTTGGAAGCGTGCAAGTTTTCTCAAGCAATGCAAATGTTGCTGACCCTTTTTGCACACCCTTTCACAGTTCTCTTCAAAGTTTAAATTACTATCAATAATCGTCCCAAGATATTTGTAGGATTGTACACATTCGGTGGTCTGGCCTTTTAGTATCAGCTCTGTGTCTGTGTCTGTTGGCGGCCAGCCGACTATTCTGCATCTCCTCGGTCTCAGCTTGTCTGTGCCTTGCCTGGTGTGCAGCGTTGCTCGCTTTGCGGACATTTCGGGCTTCAAGTGACTCAGCACGTGCATGGTGCACTGCCACATGTTTCCTGTCTGTTTGTGCATCCCTTGTCTGTCGTACCCTATGCTGGTGAAGGGTCTCCTCCTGTCTCAGATGGGTGTGTTGTTCAGAGTCATGTGTGTAATGTACTGCTGGAACCTCAGGTGTTTCATCTTCATGGCATCTTTTCTGACGTGCAGCAGTTCTCCTCATTCTATTGCTCTCCATCTGGTGGGTCTTCTTCTTCACTGGAACCTCAGGTAGGGAAGACACCAATGCTATGTATCCTATGATGCCTGAGTTCAAAGACATGGTCTATATGACATCATAAAGACACAGACACATGGTCTATGTGACATCATAAAGACACATTTGTCTTGAGTTCAAAGACACATGGTCTATGTGACATCATGAAGACACATTTGTCTATGTGTCCTATTATGCATGAAGACACAGACACATGGTCTATGTGACATCATAAACACATTTGTCTATGTGTCCTATGATGCCTGAGATCATAGGACATCCTATGATGTTCAGGCAGAGATCAGAAGACACAAACACATGGTCTATGTAACGTCAAAAGACACATGACACAGACACATGATCTATGTGACATCAAAAGACATATGGTCTATGTGACATAAAGACACATGTCCTATGATGCCTGAGATCATAGGACATCCTATGATGTTCAAGCAGAGATCATAGGCCATCCTATGATGTCCTATGAAGTGTGACACACACACACACACACACACACACACACACACACACACACACACACACACAGATTTCTTGCTTTTATAGAGTGATAGAGTGAAGTGATGAAGTGAAGAGTGATAAGAGTGATGCTGGTGAAGCTGCTCTATGATGGCACACCCTCCCCCCATCTAAGCAGGTAGTTTCTGAAAGAACTCTGCCAATAGTTCTCCTAAAAAAGGTTGCAGTACTTTGTGGTGGGAAAACTGCTAAAAACTGAGCAAATCCTCCCAAAATAATCCATAAGGTTAACAACACTAAGGCAGGGGTCGGCAACCTCTGCTGAGAAGAGCCATTTTGACCCAGAAAAATCTGCATGGAGCCACAACATATACCTTTCTTTTATATATGAGAAATCAGCTTCTACTTGAAAATCTCCCAACTTTTTTCTTCAAAAATGGCATTTTTTCCCCTCAAATTTATGACATTTTCTTGCATTTTTGTCACAAGTTTGCAACTACTAATACTTGCAAATAAAAGACTTTTTTAAACTGCAAATTCTTTTTGTAGATTTATTACTTTTTTTTTCTAAATCAGATATTTGTCTCTTGTAGACGTGTGAGGTCTAACCCAGCCACATGGGGTGCACAAGCCAGTGAATTCCTAGTGCCCGTCCCAAGCCCGCGGGGATCATGAGATTGTGGGTTCGATCCCTGCCCCCGGCCAACAGTGATCTGTGTGGAGTTTGCATGTTCTCCCCGTGTTTGCGTGGGTTTACTCCGGGATTTCTCCGGTTTCCTCCCACATGCCAAAAACATGCAGGTTAGGGAGTTAAGGGGCGCTTGCGCACGCAGCGACCGGCAGCTGGTGGCTTGTCACCGGACTGCAGAACAAATCTACCTACGGGTACAAAGTAAGTCCAAAAAAAAAGAAAAAAAAAAAAAAGGCTGTAGTTCTCTCATAAATGTGCCCTTTTTTCCTCATAAATCTGACTCATTTCATGAATTGTTTTTTATTGTAAACTTTCTATTTCTTCCCATTAAATTTGTACTTTTTTCTGCTGTAAACTTTTTCTGTGCAAATTTGTACCCATTTTATTTTTAAACTTTATTTTCAATAATTCACAACTTTTTACAGTAAATTTGTAGCTTTTTCCCCTAAATTCTCCATTTTTCTCATGTATCTTTGCTACTTCTTGCTATTATATTCACAATCTTTTCTATGATAAATTTGAGGGGTTTTTGTGGTCAAACTTTTTTCTAAAAATTTTGACTTTTAACGTTTTCTGTTGAAACTTTGCTATTTTCATCAAAAATCTGCTATTTTTTAAATAGTAAATCCACAGCTCCCCCCCCCCCCATAAATTTGATAGATTTTTATATTTTTGTCACTTTCTACATATGCATTTGTTGGGTTGTTTTCATTGTTTTTGGTCAAACTCACAGGAAGACATTGATTATGGACAAAAGAGCCACAGGCTGCAGACCCTTGCACTAAGGTTACACATCACATTACAAGCAGTATCTTTCAGTTCAAATAGATCAGATTTCACACTAAATTTGCCTGTCATGACAGTTCACTTTCATAATGAGAAGTGACTTTTACTTCGACCAGAATATGAACGTGTCTATGTACATCAACAACAACAAAAGACGTAATATTTCATCTTTCTCACAGAGAAAATTCATGCATTTGGGGGGCAAGTTCTAAATTTATGAGACTAATGGGGAAAAAGTCAAAAACTGTGTTTTGATTAGGTTAGAATAAAAAACCTAATTTGAGTCACTTTACCCTCATGTAAACTCGGCCTAAGGATCAAGAAAATGATGCTGAACTGTCCTGACTCTGACAGACCATAAAAGTACAAAAATGTGATCTTTAACAACAATGAAGCCTACCTTGACCAGATGGGGGCGTACTGTTGTGACGAGTGAGGTGTAGGTCTCCACCACAGGAGGAAAGCCCACGGTTAGCTTAGCTTTGAAGAAACCAGACCTACTGAAGACCAACTCAGACTTCTTACACCAGGGAACAAAGTGGCGGTAATGCTCCACGTCAGCAACAATGTTATACATCTCCTGCATGGAATACCTGCAGGACAAGGGCAGCCGGGTGTGTAAATAGCATGTTAAGGCAGAGTAGAATATACAAGATATAGGTCAGCAACTGTGATCACTAAATAAGGGCACATTCTGACTGGTATGTAGTGTAAACTCCTCTCCTGTGTCCCCAGATGTCCTGAGTTTTTAATGCAGCTGGACTTCAGTGACACTCACTATCTCTTGCAGATATGCAGCACACATGTGCACTCATATATAAGAAACAGGGTGAGCCAAAAACTAATCAAAATGGCCGCAGTTAAGCTCAACACTGTTCAAAAGAAGTAAACTTTGGCTTAGACATGGGAGAAACTTTATCGGAGGGATGGGCAGCAATGTGCCTGCAGGTTTTTCCTTCCAGCAGGTGCTTGTTGGCCCCCTCCTGAGTTGCCCTAAGGCGGGACTGGGGTTACATTTACGCCACGGCTGAGTGTAAAGGAGGTCAGAGTAGTAAAATTTCTAAAACAAAGGAGGGGGCTGTTGGAGCAGATAGAGACTTTCTCTATCACTGCTGTTGCATAACTCCAGGCTGCCACAGCTCGTTTCTATTTATACAGCCAGCTTTAGTGATTATGACCTCTCTGTGGATCACATGAGGACATTTAATGCGTCACGTACGTACGTAGGGTAAAGAGAGCGCCACTGTATCCAAAATACTTATGTGAAGGATGTGGCTGGGAACATGGTGCTCTCTGTCATGTGTGCCGGGACTTCTGTGATGACTGCAGAGATCTGTAAATTTTTCCATATTTGGTCAGTATTGTGTTTCATGCACTACTTCCAAATTTATCTAATCATTTGAAGACTTTACATCTGACTCCATGATATTGTGAATACTTTACAAATACATGTATAAAGTACTTCAGTCTTATACTAGGGGTGCTGGACTGTCAAACATTCCCTTGGGTGCCTTTAAATGGGAGACTGCTCATTTTTAGCTATACATCTTAAGTCTGAAACAGTAACTTTACATTATTCACAGTTCAAAATAATCCTCATTTGGGTGGTGGTGCCGTCCCTCTGACAGGCGGCTCCGTGCCAGCTCCTGTGCTGGCCCCTATTTTTGAACCGGCCACTGACTTCAGACGGACAATAAGTTGGCACAGAATGTAAAAAGTCTGTTCCAGATGACACCACAAAACAGTTTGTTTTTCCTATTGAACTGTAACGTCATCTGTGGGTGAAAAGAGCTCCATCCAGCACAACACACGAAACACGTGCTTAACACTTAAACCAGCAGGTGGTGGTGAGTGGGGCTGGGCAATTAACTGGAATAAAACAAAAACCGATGTTTGGGACGTTAAAAACCAACGTAATCTTGCTGATGTCGGTGTTCCCCCTCCTCCTATTGTGTGTGTGTGTGTGCTCTTTCATGTCCTGCCTCTTTAACGTGCACGGTCATGTGATGCTGCACCCCGGAAGCTGTGCAGTTAGCTGCAGAACACGGCAGAAAAATTAAAACAGCTTGTATTGAAAAGAAATGTGGTGTCTGTCCACACAGTATATGACGACTGAGACTTTTTTCCATCTGAAGATGCAAAGAAAAAGTGAGCAAAGAGCACTTACAGTAAACTAGCAGGGACTGCCACAATACTAAATCACTGTTTGCCGCTAGTGGCTGTCTGCGTCAGTTGAACCATTTTACAGTGGGAAAAGAACAACAACATTGCTGAGGTTGGATTTTAGAACCCGATCACAGGCCAGTAATCCCTCTGTGGTGATAATATAATCATGGCTGTGTAAAAAAGGACTCCCCTAACATAGCTAACAAGCTAATTAGCTGCCACCGCGAGTCACTTGACCGATTAACTCTCAAGGGGTATGTATTACAGTTCATTCATTCATTCACTCAGTCATCTTCTTCCGCTTAATGCTGTTCGTGTCGCGGGGGGGGGGGGGGGGGGGGCTGGAGCCTATCCCAGCATCTTTGGGCCAGAGGCAGGGTACACCCTGGACAGATCGCCAGTCCATCACAGGGCCAACACAGAGAGACAGACAACCATTCACTCTCACAGTCATACCTAAGGACAATTTAGAATCCCCAGTTTTGATGCCAGTTAACCTAACTTGCATGTTTTTGGCATGTGGGAGGAAACCGGAGAAATCCCAGAGTAAACTAATGCAGACACGGGGAGTACATGCAAACTCCACACAGATCACTGTTGGTCGGGGGCTGGGATCAAACCCAGGATCCCCCAGCCAAGGGTGAGTTGCTGTGCTGCCACAGTGCTAACCACTCTTCCACCGCGCCGCCCATGTATTACAGTTGCAATATTTAATTTGGTTACATGTATGTGAAATTATTATATTATAATATTATTATATTATGCTCATTTATTAATGAATATTGCTTAATTACAAGCCTTGTCGGTAAACTATAAGGGAGAAGAGAGGAGGATTAAAAAACAACAACATTGCATTATTAGGGTTGTGGGATTTGGCTCTTTTTGTGTAGCAGCACTATTTATTTAGTATAAACATGTAAAAATGCAAAGCAACTACAAATCTTTTCTCACAAAAACCTCACATGTTCAGTAAGTGTGTACAATAAAAGGGCAAAGTCAGAGACAGGACCTCCTCAAAGGAAGTCCATCCTGCTTTTAAAGGAGCTTCAGATAATATCACATAAGACCACTGGCTAAAGGAAACTGGACTCACCCAATGATACGCCTTTCTGAGTACTCCTTCCTCTTGGACAAGGAATCAGCGAAGTTAAAGAAGCTGCGTGTAGGCAATGCCACAGCCTGCCTCGGCATGACTGCACCTAGCAGGGGAGGCACCCGCATCATCAGGATCCCACAGGACAAACGATATCTGATGACAAAATGAAAAAACAAGGAGACTGAGGGGCTGAAAATACAAATCAATGCAGTTAAGTTGTTACAAATAACAGAAGAGTGTGAGCCAACTGTTTTATTTGTTGTTTGCTTGGAAAAATATTTTTTACCTGACCTCAGTCTGGCCTCAGATAAGTCATTCGTTGGATCAGCAGATGAAATTCTGTAAACACCGACCTTCTATTGCACTTTAAATTGTTTACACAACCACTACAGACAGAGGCCCACTATTTACAGTTTAGTCAAAGAAACACATTGTATTTGTGTCTTCAGTGGCCCAGACTCCAGTCCCTTATGTGTGAACATACAGTCAAGTCAGCAAGTTAGCTCCAACTTTAACATTCCCAGACAGTCATTAGGAAGCAAATGCTGAAACTACGGGGCTTTATAGAATCCTGAAACATTTTCCACACCACCAGGCTAATAAAAAGGTATGTTCTAACTACCAACAACTGCTTGCAATGGCTCAGTACAACTCCAACTGTTTACAGCTCACGGGGTCTTTTCAGCTGATAAAAGTTAGATTTGAGAAAACATATAAATAAACTTCCTATGTTTTAACAGCTTGAGTGGTGCCACAGATGACAAACCTTTCCACAGATAAAACGAGTGTTTGCTTTTTCAAGAAAATGTTTCAGCTGACGTTTTTATGACACTGGACATAATATGATTTGGGGAACAAACAGCAGAAAATCTGGCCCGAAACTCCAGCTTAATGTAATCATTTTATATCTTGATACACTATACGTATATTAGGGCTGGGAATATCAACGCATTAATGCAATTAATTACGCTAGTCCAACTAACAGAATTTTAAAAATTAATGCTAATTTACAGGCAGTGTGGTGGCAGAGTGGTTAGCACTGCGGCAGCACAGCAACTCACCCTTGGCCGTGGGATCTTGGGTTCGATCCCAGCCCGCGACCAACAGTGATCTGTGTGGAGTTTGCATGTACTCCCCGTGTCTGCGTGGGTTTACTCCGGGATTTTTCCGGTTTCCTCCCACATGCCAAAAAACATGCAAGTTGGGTTAATTGGCATCAAACTGGGGATTCTAAATTGTCCTTAGGTATGACTGTGAGAGTGAATGGTTGTCTGTCTCTCTGTGTTGGCCCTGTGATGGACTGGCGATCTGTCCAGGGTGTACCCTGCCTCTGGCCCAAAGATGCTGGGATAGGCTCCAGCCCCCGCGACCCGAAAAGGATTAAGCGGAAGAAGATGGATGGATGGATGAATGCTAATTTACACCCCCACCGCACTTCCCGTTATCCATCCATCCATCTTCTTCCGCTTAATCCTTTTCGGGTCACGGGGGGGCTGGAGCCTATTCCAGCATCTTTGGGCGAGAGGCAGGGTACACCCTGGACAGATCACCAGTCCATCACGGGGCCAACACAGAGAAACAGACAACCATTCACTCTCACAGTCATACCTAAGGACAATAACGGAACTCAAATGCTGAACAACTGTCCTGCCCGGAGAATCTTTGTTGCAACACACGATCGAGACCTGGGGATTACACAGTATTTAATTAGACACTGAAATGAGTGAGTCGCTAACCAGAAGTTTGTCTAGTGAGGCTAGCCACAGCAGGCCAACTATTTCCTCTTATCCACTGGCAAATGTTTGCTTTTTGGATGAAGTGCTAGAGACAGACAAAGTGGCGTCAACTCAGTTCACTCCAATTAACCTCTTTTTTTACATCAACGGCAGATCATGGAGCACAAAATAGTTCCTGGAAGTTTGCAACAAGTTCTAGAATCACCATAGTTACAGCACAATGTAATTATCAAAGCCATTATCAGTACATCAGAATCAAATGGGCATGAGCAGTTTAGTATATTTTTTGAAAATTTCCAACTTGATTAGTAAATTCCCTCTGTGGATTGCCACCTTATCGTGGTGGAGGGGTTTGAGTGCCCTAATGATTCCAGGAGCTACAGACGTGGACAAAATTGTTGGTACCCCTCTGTTAATGAAAGAAAAACCCACAATGGTCACAGAAATAACTTGAATCTGACAAAAGTCGTAATAAGTAAAAAGTCTATGAAAATTAACCAATGAAAATCAGACAACGCTTTTGTGTGGTTCAACAGAATTATTTTAAAAAACAAACTCATGAAACAGGCCTGGACAAAAATGATGGTACCCTTAAATTAATATTTTGTTGCACAACCTTTTGAGGCAATCACTCCAATCAAACGATTTCTGTAACTGTCAATGAGACTTCTGCACCTCTCATCAGGTATTCTGGCCCACTCCTCATGAGCAAACTGATCCAGTTGTCTCAGGTTTGAAGGGTGCCTTCTCCAGACAGCATGTTTCAGCTCCTTCCACAGATGTTCAATAGGATTTAGATCAGGGCTCATTGAAGGCCACTTTAGAATAGTCCAATGTTTCGTCCTTAGCCATTCTTGAGTATTTTTAGCTGTGTGTTTTGGGTCATTATCCTGTTGCAAGACCCATGACCTGCGACTGAGACCAAGCTGTCTGACACTGGGCAGCACATTTCTCTCTAGAATACCTTGATAGTCTTGAGATTTCATTGTACCCTGCACAGATTCAAGACACCCTGTGCCAGATGCAGCAAAGCAGCCCCAGAACATAAAAGAACCTCCTCCATCTTTCACAGTAGAGACAGTGTTCTTTTCTTGGTATGCTAACATACTAATTTATTGTTTTTACATTCGAAGTTATTGAAATTATGGGATCTGGTTCATTATTACACAGCACAATTAATGTTTAAAGTTAGTAAAAACCTCTTGCCAAAATAATCTCAAAACAAATCATATTGAATCCTAAACTGTTTTTGTTGGGTCTGTACCCAGAAAAGCATAATTTTAATAAAAGTGAAAGAACATTCATAGACCTCAGTTTGCTTAATGCCAAAAAATGTATTGCACTATTATGGAAAAAGACTCATAGACCAGATGTGACTCAGTGGTTAAGACAGATGTTAACAAACCTTCCATTAGAAAGAATAACATATATACTGAAATCAAAGGAAATTGTGTTTGAGAATATATGGAGACCTTTTATTGATTATGTAAAAAATTTAAACATAACTCTTGAAGAAGAAGGTGAATGATGTGTGTGGACCTTGTAAATTCCAAACTGGTGAACATAATATGTATACTTATGTATTGGATTGTCTAGACTAAACAGAGGAGCATTGTTGAAGACTTGATTTTGTTGGTGGTTGTTGGTGTTTTTAGTGCATTTTTTTTTTTGTAGTACTTTAGTGTTAGTGTTTGATTGTTTGTATCATGTTTGTTAAAAAAAAAAAAAAGGTTCAATAAAGATATTGTGGAAAAAAAAAACCTCTTGCCACACAATATACAGAATCTATTCAGGGAGAGAGAAGGGAAATATAATTTACGGGGGAATACAAAATTTAAAATTCACTTAGTAAGATCTACACAGAAGAGTTTTTGTGTGTCTGTGTGTGGGGTAAAACTGTGGAATGGGTTGGGGGAGAAACACAGGCAATGTCCCAACATCCATATATTTAAATCAACATATAAAGAAATGATTTTTGAGCAGTATGAGAATGAAGGGCAGTGATGTTACATTGTGTCTTCAGTGAGGGAAGGTTGTTGTGTGTTAAGGTGATTGTGATGGTGATGGTGTTGCTTGTGTTTGCATTGAACATGCCAGAATTGTATGTTTATTGTTGTTGTAATATTGTTGGATATGGACTGTCATTGTTGTGTCATTTTTGTTGTATAATTTGACTATGGGGGTATTACTGTGAATGTGGTTGTGGGATAATGATGATTATGAGTAATACTGTAATTTGTTTGGTGTGGAGAAGGGGTGGGACTGTATAAGCGTTGGCTTCTTCCCAACTCCTTTTGAACATTTTATTTTTGGTTTGGTTTTTTTGTTGTGTTTTGAACTCTCTTTTTTCTTTCTTTAACAATGTTCAAATAAAAATCAATCAATCAATCAAAATGCTTCATTTTTGCGCCTGTGAACATAGAGCTGATGTGCCTTGCCAAAAAGTTCCAGTTTTGTCTCGTCTGTCCATAGGACATTCTTCCAGAAGCTTTGTGGCTTGTCAACATGCAGTTTGGCAAATTCCAGTCTGGCTTTTTTATGATTGTTTTCAACAGTGGCATCCTCCTTGGTCGTCTCCCATGAAGTCCACTTTGGCTCAAACAACAACAGACGGTGCGATCTGACACTGATGTACCTTGACCTTGGAGTTCACCATGAATGTGTTTAGAGGTTGTTCTGGGCTCTTTTGTTACCATTCGTATTATCCGTCTCTTCCATTTTTCATCAAGTTTCCTCCTGCGGCCACGTCCAGGGAGGTTGGCTACAGTCCCGTGGATCTTAAATTTCTGAATAATATGTGCAACTGTAGTCACAGGAACATCAAGCTGCTTGAAGATGGTCTTACAGCCTTTACCTTTAACATGCTTGTCTATAATTTTCTTTTTAATCTCCTGAGACAACTCTCTCCTTTGCTTCCTCTGGTCCATGTTTAGTGTTGGACACAGCATGTCACCAAACAGCACAGTGACTACTTGTCACCCTTTAAATAGGCCGACTGACTGATTACAAGTTTGTAGACACCTGTGATGTTAATTAGAGGACACATCTTGGCTGAACATGTCCCTATGGTCACATTATTTTCAATCTTTTCTAGGGGTACCATCATTTTTGTCCAGGCCTGTTTCATGAGTTTCTTTTTAAAGCAATTCTGTTGAACCACAATTCAAAAGCACTGTCTGATTTTCATTGGTTAATTTTCATACAATTTTTATTTATTACCACTTTTGTCAGATTCAAGTTATTTCTGTGACCATTGTGGGTTTTTCTTTCATTAACAGAGGGGTACCAACAATTTTGTCCACATGTGTAATTCTGTTAGCGTGGAAGTGCTTTTTCAGCTTTTCAGGCTTTAAATTTGCAAAGTTTGTACAAATCAGATTGCAAACTGTTAAAAGAACTGTTCAATGGAACTGTATGAAGCTCAGTTGGTGCTTTGTTAATCTAAGCTGTTGCAATTAAAACAATTTTAAAAAATGCTTAAAAATTCTTTTAAATGATTAAACGCTTCAGACGCAACACTCGTGTTATGTCGGAAAATGGGAACCAAGAACGAGACCGAATGTTGAAATGAACACGACTTTACTGTTGACTCACCCTCACAATACAGGCGCTGCCATCAGGCTGAGAGGAGGCCAAAAGAGACCGCCCCTCTTCCTCATGGCCCTCTTATACCCCGGGTGGCAGCGGAACTGGAAAGGTGGAGCCACCATCCATGTCACACAATAGTATGTCCCAATAACAACATAACAACTCGCTCTTCAGTTGTGCTTCAGGACGTACCGGCATAAACCGATTGTTAACAGGAGCTGTTTTGGATGCAGTAAACCGCTGCTGCACTGATTCCATGTTGAGGAACCCATATACAGTATATTAGGGATGTTATAAAGTCTGATGACACGATTTTGACATTTTTTAGCATGTTGTGTAAACCCAAAAGTCATTTAGAGGGAGTTGAAAGTCTGTGTTGCCCAGCGACAGCCCCAAAACATCATTGCTCTAGAGGAGATCTGCATGGAGGAATGAGCCAAAACACCAGCAACAGTGTGTGAAAACCTTGTGAAAACTTACAGAAAATGTTTGACCTCTGTCATTGCCAACAAAGGGTATATAACAAAGTATTGAGATGAACTTTTGTTACTGACCAAATACTTATTTTACCGAGGAATTTACCAATTAATTCATTAAAAATCCTTCAATGTGATTTTCTGGATATTTTTTTTCTTATTTTGTCTCTCATAGTTGAGGTATACCTATGATGAAAATTGGAGACCTCTCTCATCTTTTAAGTGGGAGAACTTGCACAATTGGTGGCTGACTAAATACTTTTTTACCCCACTGTGTGTGTGTATATATATATATATATATATATATATATATATATATATATATATATATATATATATATATATACACATACACACACTACCGTTCAAAAGTTTGGGGTCGCCCAGACAATTATTTTGTGTTTTCCATGAAAAGTCACACTTATTTACCACCATGAGTTGTAAAATGAATAGAAAATATAGTCAAGACATTGACAAGGTTAGAAATAATGATTTGTGTTTGAAATAATATTTTTTTCCTTCAAACTTTGCTTTTGTCAAAGAATCCTCCATTTGCAGCAATTACAGCATCGCAGACCTAACATGATTGCACAAGGGTTTTCTAATCATCCATTAGCCTTCTGACGCAATGAGCAAACACATTGTACCATTAGAACACTGGAGTGATAGTTGCTGGAAATGGGCCTCTATACACCTATCTAGATATTGCACCAAAACCAGACATCTGCAGCTAGAATAGTCATTCACCACATTAGCAATGTATAGAGTGTATTTCTGATTAGTTTAAAGTTGTCTTCATTGAAAAAAAGTGCTTTTCTTTCAAAAATAAGGAAATTTCTAAGTGACCCCAAACTTTTGAACGGTAGTGTATATACTGTATATATATATATATATATATATATATATATATATATATATATATATATATATATATGTATGTATGTATATATATATATATATACAGTATATACAGTATATGTATGTATAGAGAGAGAGAGAGAGAGAGAGAGAGAGAGAGAGAGAGAGAGAGAGAGAGACGGGCGGTGCAGTGGTGCAGTGGTTAGCACTGCGGCAGCACAGCAACTCACCCTTGGCCTTGGGATCCCTGGTTCGATTCCAGCCCCTGACCAACAGTGATCTGTGTGGAGTTTGCATGTTCTCCCCGTGTCTGCATGGGTTTACTGTGTGTGTTCTCCGGTTTCCTCCCACAGGCCAAAAACATGCAGGTTAGGTTAATTGGGGACTCTAAAGTGGCCCTAGGTGTGAATGTGTGTGTGAGAATGGTAAAGGGATAGCGCCGTACCGTGGCTGCTTCATCCATCCAGGTGGATGTCTTCAATTTCCCCTCTGGGGATCAATAAAAGTATACAAAAAATATAGGGCTGCAGCTAACGACTATTTTATGGCTCGGGTAAGCACCCACTCTAATCAAAAATTACTTGAGTAATCTGATACCTTTTTTTTTTTTTTTTTTTAAGAAACTTGCATTGACCAACATTTGTGGCACTTTCTTTCCCAAACAGCAGTAGTATTGTACCAAACACTCAATAACACAGGTGCACATTTATTGCAATGCTTATTGCAATGTTTATTGCACAGAATGTAACTTTAAACGGTACGTTACACCATAAAGTTTCTTTCGCTAGCCGTTAGCATCCATTAGCGTCCGGATGCTAACGGTGGTGGCTATATGTTCTTTGGTCATATAAGCATAATTAGCATAGCTGACTACATTCTATTCATCTTAATTTTAAATTTCAATCACATACCTTGTCTCAGGTGCGCTGGCTGTGCATGATGTGGGATGCTTTCTGCCGAGACACTGTAACATCCGACATTGTCGCATGCTAGCTCACCGCTCGGCTTTAGCATGTACACGCTGCACAATGTTTTCCTTCAATTTGAGCTTGAAATGATTCCAGACTTGAGATACTTTTGTCATTTTTTTCAAAAATTTTCTTCATCTTTGCCAGCCCATCAGCATGCCACTCTGACATGGCGCCGTTAACCAAATCTGCATTTTGTTTAGGTAGCGTGACCCGAAAAAGGTCATATAGACGGGAAGTGCTACATTAAATGACACATCGATGCATAAATTTTGAATCGAGAATTTTTTGTAACCAAATTATTCGAGTAATCGCTGCAGCCCTACATGCTGCCTAAATCTTTTTCATATCAGGCCTCAGTGAGACATGAACTAGTGATCTACAGCCACAAAAGGGCCTGCAGCTAATTATCCTGTTAACCTGAATACCAAGAACACAGGGACATGCTGTGACCTAGCTTATTTCAGGAGAGAGACAACTCCCAAATGCCTGCCAAGCATTTGTCGCTTATATAAAACAAGACAGATGTACACAGATGGCAATGAATGGAACAATGCCAAGGGTACTAGCATGAGTTTTTAACTGCCAGAGCAGACAAACCAGGTGTTTAGGAGCAGGTTTGTTCTGCCTGGTTTTTATTGGCAGTGATTATTCATTGACCTGAGAAGGAAGTTAAAGAATTATACTTAGGGTTCAATCGAATTACAAGCAGTAACAATTCCATGAGTACTAAGTAAATGAGACGCTGCTGTTTTTCCCACAGACAGAGACTATAATTATCTTGTGTCCAGCTAAAAGCTTTACTCCTAACAACTTCCTGCTCCACTAAAGGGCTTTCTGAACACAAAGGAAGAAACGATGAAGTCACCAGAGAAAATGGGATGCGAGTGGAAAATGTAGTATCACTAAGCAACTAACACAGGGGAAAAGTCAACATTTTTGCATGTGAGCAAAGCTTCAGTGCAGTAAAAATACAGGAAACACTCACTACATTTCCATGACAATGTAAAATCACGCTACGCTTAAGCTGGATTCATGCTGCACCTCCGCTGTCTGCGTCCGCTCAATTGCGAGGCTTGCATGACAAAAATTACCTCATCGTCTCCAGTCCGCGGACATCCACAGAGCCCTTCCTTGGATGTCCATGTGACCTCGTTGCCTGAGCGCGTTGACTGTGCATGCACAAGCTTGAACCTTCCATTCATGAGGTGGTGCTACCGACACAGCATACAAAGTCAAAGTAGATGACGAAGAGGAAGACAAGAATAAACATACATGAATCATTTTGCAGCAGCAGCAGCTTGAGTAGAGGAGAGCACTGAAAAACGGTAATTCCTCCCTTTTCCTCAAAATGATGCCATTGTTGTTGCTGCAAAAAGTGTGTGTTGATCTCGCGTTTCTTCACTTTTATATAGCCGGTGAACAAACTGGCGTATTAGTGCATCTGCGCTACCCGTAGGCCTGGGGTAAAACTGCAAATAACAGTTGTGCGCATGCATCAACGGCTTGGCCTGGTAGATGACAAAAATGAAGTATATATATAAATATATATAAACGACTATGTGTGCGCCAGCCTTGTTCAAAGCGGACATGCATCTCAGCGGACCAGAGCAGAAAAGTAGCATGAATCCAGCTTTAAAGTGACCATGTTGACAGAGTTCCTAGAGGTGATAATTAAAACGTGGCATGCGTTCGTCAAAATACCTCAGGGTTTAATTAGTGCAGTACCATATTCCAAGATGAAAGAACCATCCTCACAGGCTGTTTCTGTTGATTTTGCTTTAAATTCTAATTAGCTCCAGATCACTCCAGCTTGAGCACACTCTAACCCCACTGCTCCTTCTTTTATCACTGCTGATTTCTGTGATTCTGTGATTGATGACAACATTATGCAGCTAATGTTAGAGGGTTAGCCCACAGCAACAGTAAGAAAAAAAAGCTTGCGCTAACTAGCATATTTACTGAGTGTAAAAGCCCAAATAAAGCATTAATCGGAGAAAGGAGTGTGTGGTTTGAATGGTCAGCAGGATATGATCAGTCCCTGGATTAAGCACCGAAAAAACCTTGAATGGGTCAAGGCTAGCTGTGCTAACAGCAGCTAACCTCTCCTGGTGTAACAACCAGTGTATAACAAACTAATATAACCTCTAGATATGCGATATATGGTCAGGTGATAGTAGATGATCGAGCTGGGCTCAAGCTGTCTAGTGAGGTGAATAGATTATATAGAAAATTTCCAAAAAGACCGACCACCATCAGCCAGTGAAGCTAATGCTAGCAGCCTGAGTTGGGTAAAAAAATAAAATTAAAAAAAAAAAAGTACCACGGTCCTGCCAACTTGCACTACTAAGCTACATTGATGACATAATTTTCAGGGCCATCTCAGCCTAAAAATAACCAAATAGGCCAGAATATCACAATGTATATTACAGACTGGGATATACATTGAACCTGTGGGGAACACAGATGTCTGGTAGGGTGATGAGATTTTACACAGGAGAGCCATAATAAATCCAGACGGGCTGCTACTCTCTTGTACCACTGTTGGTAGGCATGTTTACACACTCACAGAGTTTCAAGTGTACAAGAAAAATGCTGATAATCTGAGGGAAAAAGTTGCAAAATTATGTATATTATTGTAGATTTGTGTGGGAGGAAATTTTATGACCAAAAGGAGCAAAATTATTAGAATACTCATGAATTTATCAACAAAAAGTTGCAAATATATCAGGAAAAGTTGTAAATTTACAAGAAAAAGCTTACAAATTGATAAGAAAATGGGGGAATTTATGGAAAGAAAAGTCAAAAATGTATACAACAGTAAAAAGGTAAAGAAATGAAAAGTCCCAAGAAGAAAAAAATCCTCACAAAGTGGTAGGATTATTTCTCAATGTGAAGCATTTTTCATATAAATTAGCAATTGTTTTTTGTAAATTTGCAACTTTATTCTTATCCACCTTATTCCTGGGGGTGCCGCTGGAGGAACGATTGTGGATGGAACCTCCGGTTTCATTTGACCCAATGTAAAACCAGTCAGTTTCAGTGGAGTAGCAGGGGCATTTAAAATAGCGTTTTTAAAAGTTTTTCAAATTCATTTTAATGTATAGTCAACATGCATGTTTTCCACTCAAGTGGCAGCTAATTTCAGCACTTGTAGTTTTTGTATTTTTGAATGTTCAGTTGTGTGACGCTCCTCAGAGATAAGCACAGCTCAATCTGTGGCTTCTACAGCAATGAGTAGATCATGCACTGAAAACAACAGGATTGTTTGTGAGATCGGTAGTACAAACACAGGACAGACAACAAGACAAGAGCCAGGTATGTTTTCACTTGTATGAATGTCACAGATCTGATGTTTTACCCCAAATTTAAAACACCCAAGCACGGTGTTGAATGTGCGCCGTGCTATTACGAACTGCAGGCAACGAGGAGTAATAAATCATGACACTTTCTTTGGTTGCTAGCGGCAAAGACCCAGGAAACCCCAGTGTCTGGTATCATTTTAAAGCTTAGAAATTGTACTTTCTAAAAAATACCCGTTTTTGCGGAAGACATAACTCCCAACCGATCGAACGTGAGTTTTCAACCTAGCTAAAATATTGTTTACATCGTTAGCATCTTAGCAGTGGTGCTAACTAACGGAGCTACGGTGTACGAGGCCACTTTTTAAGATCATCTTTCCATCCCTCGATAGTCATGGGAAGTGGTATGATTATGTTACTGTTTTGAGGCGCAAGAGGCTGTGTTCCCGCATTTCTGATGCCAAAGTCACTGTTTTTTAACAAGGAAGTGTCCTGTTTCAGTGACAACCATATGTTCTAAACTGGTACCGGAAGTTGCTACCACAATTCACGCAAGGCATCATGGGGCCTACGAATAAGGTGGATAAGTTTATGACTTTTTTCTTGGATTTTTTGCTATTTGTGAGTTTTTTTTCTCATAAACTTAATTTTGCAAAAATAAAATTAAAAAAAAAAAAAAATCTCATAAATCTCAAGAGTTTTGATCAATTTGTGGCTTCTTAAATTGTGCATTTGCATTTTTTAAATACAGTTTTGCACTTTTACTCTTGCCAGACTTCTATTACTTTACATTTGATCACTCTAAATTAGTGAACACCCCTGATCCCGTTGTACCATCCCCCTGTTAAAAAATAACAAATCGCCTACTGTGTACACCTTGTGTTTTTGTATACTTGTGCACAACCACGCTAATGTGAGCCATGTTGGACGCCCACCCAGAGGTGTGGTGTGGTGAGGAATCAGAATCAGAATCAGAATCAGAATCAGAATCAGAATCAGAATCAGGTTTATTGCCATTGTTCATGTAGTACACAAACTAGGAATTTGTCTCGGTACAATGCTGCAACATTAAACATGATAAGATAAGAGAAATAAACTATACATGTAATAAAGTGTAGGATAAGATTAAGTGATACTGGTCAACAGTTAAAATATATATTAGCCAGCAGCAGATACTGTGGAGAACTATATAGTGCAGTCGGTAATGCAGGAAGAAAACAGTGATGATTGACATGAGTCTGGTTGAGCTGCTGTACATGGTGCACGAGAGTCACTTAGTGTTCAGCAGTCTAATGGCAGAGGGGAAGAAGCTGTTCATGTGACGGGAGGTTTTAGTTTAGGAAACCCGCGTAATCCATCGTATGTTGGCAATGAAGCAGATATGAACCCGCTTGGAGGGGGAGAAGATGTGCTTGGATGAGGCTGGTGTGACAGATGTGCTGGATGCTGCCATGCAAATAATAAATTGTGGTTTTTCCTGTATTTTGTTTTAAATAAAGCATATTTCTGTCTGTCATAGAAACATAGTGACTGGGATCATCATCATGAATCACAGAAGATGAGAACCAAACTCTGATTTGTTGTTTCTACACATGATTCTTTGCTTAGAAACATACTTTTGACTTGACCTCAGTCTGGCCTCAGATAAAATTTTCTCTGGTCAGCACAGAAAAGTTGTAACCACTGACCTTTCATTACACGTTAATCTTGATTTACACAACCAGTATTGATGAAGAGCCTCTGTTTATGTCTTTTGTCTGACAAAAACACATTTGTGTCCTCAGAGGCCCAAACTTGAATCCCTTACATGACAAAATACAATCAAGTCAGCTAAAAAAATCAATGATATTTTCACATTCCCAAATGGTCTTTAGAGGCGACAAATACTAAGACTAGGAGAATGTATGAATGCTCTGCTATGTTTGCCAGAAAACAACCGTTAAAAGCTGCCGGCTGTTGCCCAAAAACAACTTTAAACGCTTTGCAGCTGTGATGATTTCTTTTTTAATTTTTGCTCTGAGACTCAAACACAGAACATCCATTTTCCAGATGATAATATTCAAGCTTTACTTGCTGTTGACAGTTTGTATTTTAGTTCAGATAATCAGACTTCAACAAGACAGCGATAACTTCAAACTGTCTCCTTAAATCGATTTAACAATTCCAAGTCTCAAACTACATGGCCTGAGGAGGTGTATGGTGATTAAGTACAATAATCAATGATAGCGACTGTTGCTCAGTTGTAAAGCAGCTCAGAAAACAGCCTCTCTATGCTGCGTTTCTCAATATTAAACAAACACTATTGGGTGTTAAAGTAATCAGAGAAAGTGGTCCATGCACACTGCTCTGTACTGTCTGGCTTAGATTACATTATCAGCAGGTTTTAAAGGTTTAATGACGAGTTAATCAACTGCTAAGGTACTCAGGAGAACGTCTTTTCACTGATGAACTCATCACCAGTTATTTATTTTAGACATAAATGTCACAAGCTTGAAGGCTCCAGGTTTGATGTGCTTCTTGAAAATAAGTTTAACATTTTGAAAGCTTTAAACTGGAAGTCCCCCAAAACAAAACACTTCATAAATAAAGTTTCACTTTTGTTTTTAATCAGGCTTCCACTTTTGAGAGTGTCTTATTTTCCACCGATTTGGGTTGTACAAGCTTGTTTCAACTTGTGAAATCAGCTAAACAAATTCTACAAAATTAGTTTCCCACTTAGAAATAATTATCTGAGATATTCTGTGGTTACTGGTAATGAATTATTTTTTTTTAAAAAGCTGTACTGTATCTTTTATACCAAAAATGTGTTTACTTTTAAAAGCATTTTCTTCAATTTTAATCATTGAAGCTAATACTTAAATCAGTCTCTTCAAGAGTGATTGATCGACTATCGATATAATGACTGGCTGGAGTTCCAGAGGAGATGGGATCGAGTAAAAAGCCGTGATCTAGATATGCCCTGACACCATGAATGGAAAAGCTTGCCATAGCATAACATAACTCATCTGGGACCCATTCTTCCTGACAGGAACAGGATGTACAGGCACTGAGGAGCGTATGGGATTTTCACTGGTCCGTTATACTAGGATGTGGCTCCTCAGACAGCAGATGCTTACTGCCAACATATTTATAATTTTTTAAATCCTTTTCATACCATATATAATGCAGTTCCTTCACTTCTTTACATTCATACGAAATGATGGAATAGAAGCAACAATAATGGATTAATCAGAATATCTTATTGCCATTTTCCCATGCCACACTCCCCAGCAATGTATAACAGTAATTCCTTGTACTATCATGCATGCCACAAAAAAGCAATTTGATAAAAATAACTTAATGTCAATGTAATTACAGAGTATTCAGTGATTCTTTTATTAAATCTTAAAAGTATACAGAGGTTTTCAGAGTCAACACTGCTCCCAAAATATTCATGAATCTGAAGTGAAGAGGGTTAGTGTTCTTGTTGAAAGCTTTGTCAGCATCTATGGCTGTTTCATGGAAAAATGGTATAAATCCAATATGAAAATAAGAGTTTTTAAAAAGATTATTTACAAATACATAAATACAATAATTAAACAAGATGCTTCAGATTAGGGCTGCCCAATATACTGAAATTATGTTATCATTATATCAATGTGAGCAATATGCATACAGAAAAAAGATGGCTTGAACAGAAATAATAGTGTATTTTTCATGTTCTTAAATCAGTGTGTGAATGTGTGTGTGAATGGGTGGATAGCAGGATCTGTAAAGCGCTTTGGTCACCAAGTGATGAGAATAAAAGCGCTATATAAGTGAATGCCATTTACCATTTTACCACGTATGTACTCAAGACCTCCCATTTTGGAGTGGCATCCACACAGGCTCTGTGTTATTACACTCCTGCAAAGTAGGTGGAAAAAGTCCCAAATACATACTGCAGGTTTTAATGCTCAATTCTGATTTTTTTGCACATGTGACCCATAGCTGATTTTTCAATGACAGTCTGAACAGCACACATCCAATTTTTGCACACAAGACCCAGGCCACTTTCATATGTGGTCCTAATTCGGATGCGTATCTGATATTTTCCAAAGCGACTTCAGTCTGAACAGTCATGTCGCATTTCATACAACTTTATCCTCACTGAAGTGAGACAGATGCCACAATTCTGTGGTGGAGGCTGCAGCAAGCATGCCAGACACAGCTGATTTGTGCTCTCTTTTTAATCAATCTTCTTTTTCCCTTTATCACTGGATCGTAATTTTGTTGATTCTGACTGCACAACAACTTCCAATTATTTTTTTTTTATTGGGGGGAGAGATTCGGGGCTGAAACCATCAGAGAAGCAGGCGTACAGTAACAGCACATTTACTAGACGGTGCAAATTCCTTTTTCCCTGTAAACAGCACACCCTGAGTCCTAGCCACTGTAATATCTAAAATGTAAAGTTAATACCGACATGACTGTGAAGCGGAATGGACAGATACCGGGATACAAGCACAGGTACAGTCCAGGACTGGGGAGTCTGTGACAGCTTCTCCTTGCTGTGCGGGACCGGTGTCACACTGCTGGTACTAGCCGCGATGTTTATTAGAGGCCGAGCCGCCGACAACGTGAGTGGGCGAGAGCCCTATTGTAATCGCTAGGATTATTTATCATTAACCTTGTTTATACAGGTAATCCCACTAAGACATAGGGTCTCATTTTCAAGAGAGCTGTTTAATCAATCAGTTCTGTTAACACAGAGCTGATCACAGCAGTTATCTGGCGTGTAGAGGAATGAAGATGGTCTCATTTATTTTGTGCATTATCATTTCTGAATGATTTTAACACTTTATTTTGCTGCACTGCATCAAGGTGAAGAAGTTCTGTCCCCCTCAATCGTTCGGTGCTCATATTTACTTCCATAAACACAACGCTGTGTCTGACATTACATTTTCTTCTGCACATGCGGGTCACTTCATAGCTGTAGACCGTTCACACTGGAGTCAGATGGGGGTTGCATTGAAATTATAATGTCAACGCCCACACAAAAAATCGGATCTCAGCAAAGAATTGGAATTGAGCATTAAGACCTGCAATGTGACCGTAGCCTAATTTACTGGGAAAAAAGTAGCAAATTTTATATGTAAAAAGTTGTGCATTCATATGTAAAAGCCACAAATTTATGAGGAAAAAAGGCAGCAAATTTTACATGAAAAATTGTATATGGGGAAAAAATTCAAATTTATAGCTAAAAAGTGGCAAAATTGTGGCAAATTTTATATAAAAAGTTACACTTTTATGCAGAAAATGATTACAAATTTTTGAGAAGTATTTGGATAAAAAAATTATTTAGCTATTGCACATCATTTTTGCAATATTCAACAACAATATCACATCTTTTCCTAATATTGTGCAGCCCTTGTGCGAATGCTTTCATCTTCCACACAATATGCCAGAAATATTAAGAAGTGAGAAGCTTTCAAAGATGGCTCTCAAAGGTTTAGAGGACATCAGAATTGGTTCTCAACTGAAACTCACTGCTCATTTGAGATCAGATTCCTCCTTCATGACTAACCTTGAACAGGTACTCATTCACTTCTACCTGGAACGTGATACACCTGAGATAGCACTGACCTCCACATTAATGATATTATACAAGACTGTGGTCCAAAAACAGTACCAAAGACCCACAGTGGCAACAATCAAAGACACAAGCACAAAGAAAAAAGATTAAACCAGCATGGCCTACAAAGAGGATTAATTTCCATTCTTAATATTGCAATCTCTCAATGTCAGTTCAATGAGTCAGTGGTGTGAGTTGTAGAGCTGAGTCACTACTACAGCTATTACTACAACCTGACACCAACATGAAAGGTATTACTGCATTACCTGGACTAAATTGGGACGTCTCCGTCTCTTTAACAAGGTTTTGAAGGCATACCTTGTAAAGGTAAATACACCAAGAAGGTGAATACCTATGTAATATAGTTTATATACCACTTGTGACTCCTGCCTATAGCTGGATTCATGCTGCACCTCTGCTGTCTGCGTATGTGTAACCGGAAACCTCGTTTGACAAAATTTACGTCATCTCCACTCTGCTAGTGTCCGCAGTGCTCGACCACAGATGACCGCATGGAGCCCAAATTTTGTGACCATGCCGCCTACCCTGAACGTGTTGAAAAGCGCATGCGCAAGACTGAACGTCCCATTCACGAGGTGGCGATATCGACACAGCATACCAAGACAAAGTAGGCAAAGAAGACAACGAGGAAGCGGAAGATGAGAATAAATATACATGAATCATACATACATACTTCAGCAGCAGCACCATCTTTGTGGAAAAGGAGTGAAAACCGGGAAGTCAAGCAACAGAAAGCAAGCAGCGTTCCTTGGTTGGTTAAAATCATAGCGCTACCTATAGGGTGGGAGTGAAACTACAAATGATGGTTGTGCGCATGCGTCAGCCGCTTAGCCTGGGTAGATGAAAAAAGTGAACATGTACAGTGCCGTGTGCATGCTGGACTCGTCCAAAGTGCATGCGGACCAAAGCGGACTAGAGGGGAAACGCAGCACTAATAAGGCTTATTTCCACCGTCCTATATAACAAAATACAATCAACAAATATCAAAAATGTTTTCAAAAATGTGGCACCACATCAGCAGACAGCCTCATACATCCACAGCTTCAAATGTAAATGCTGCCTTTGGTTTAATGTAGGGATTTTCTTCTTCACCAGCTGGGGTGCAGGCAGAAGTTTGAGGCATTTTCCCACTATTCTATAGAAATATCAAGCTACATTGCAAACTAAACTTTGCAAACGTATGGTCCACACTTCATGGTTGTGCATTAAGATAAGTCTATTTGTGTGTAAAATAAAGTGACCCTGCTAAGCTATGTACTAACGTAAACCGAAACCCAGCTAAACTTTACTATAAACCAGCCATCTCGCATAACCCGAAAATACCGATACTGGGGCGTATGCATTTTTAAAAGTTTCAACCCACTAGCTTTAGCAGCTATAACTTAACATGTAGATAATACGTAACAAAGTTGGCGTAAAAGTTGAATTTTTAGTAAGTTAAACTGGGTCGTAAAACGTTAAAAAGCTCCGTTAAATGCCCGACATTTTTACTGACTTTTAAAAGAGCCATTTGTTTTCTCCTGTACATTTTACTACCATTAGACAATAATTAAAGGAGGAAACTTTTTACCTGACATTATTTCTGCTCTGTAGTTCGCGTCTGCCCGGTGCACACGGTAACTGTTTCAGACATTCGGCTACTTTTCTCAGGCTCCGACTACCTCTCGCCATCTTCTCTCCTTCTTCTCTGAAGCTTTGTTCACTCCCGAGCTGCCACAAATCGAAGCGTAAATAAGCCCCGCCCCAACTTCGCGTATCCCCCCTGCTATTGGATGGTGCCTTGGCACTCTGCATTCTGATTAGTCAGTTTGGGCCGTTCATCAGCCGAGAGCGTTTGACGCCCGTGTTCACAGAAATGCACGCGCCGGGGAGTCACGAGATCCGTCTCGGGTTACGCGTCTGCGGGGTTTGGTTAAACTGGGTGAAACCTGTTCACAGTGGCTTCAATTATTAGTGAAACTATAATGTTTCTGCTTTGACAAGCTTCCTATCAGTTTATGTTTTCTATGAATTTTAACAGGGGTATTTTCGGACGTTTGCTAGCATAACATTTAACTTGGCCTGAGGTTTAAAAAATGTATTATTTATAATTGTTCCATAATTGTGTATTTTTTCAGCACAACTATTTCTAGATATAAAACAGAGTACGCAAATGCAACAGGCCCCTTCATCCACGAGAAGGGCCTCAAGCTACAAATTCATCCTCAGCATTGCAACTTTTTCTTGTTTTAAGATAAGATAAGATAAGATAAGCCTTTATTAGTCCCACAATGGGGAAATTCCAGGACTGCAACAGCACAGGGATAGCAACACTCAGAGCAACAATCAGAAGGCAAGAAAAAAACAAACAACAAAAAAAGCAAGAGCAGCTAATACACATATGTACATATTACTATAAATATATATATATATATATATATATATATATATATATATATATATATATATATATATATACGTATATATATACAGACACACAGTGCAGAGCATTGTAGCTGGATGGAATAAATATATGAGTATATAAACACAGTGCGGAGCATTGTAGCTAGATGGAATAAATATGTAGATATATAAACTACTTTAATACTTTTTTAAATACTTTTATTTATTATTTTATAATAATATACAAAACAAACAAAAATATGAACATTAGGAAAGAAAACCCACCCACATCCCATCCCCTTTCTCCACAAAATAAATACATAAATAAAAGTAAAATGCAAAGTTATACAACAAAAGATATGAAATAAACATAATTAAATCTTAGTCCAGGTTGAAGTCCAGTCGGGTCAAAAGGTTCAAAAATGGTGTCCAGGTCCGTTCAAAGTCATCTTATCTACCTCTGACAGCATAGTTCGTTGTTCCAGTGTTTTTAGTTGGGGGGGGGGGGGCATATTCTTCCAGTTCAAGAGAATGCATTTTCTGGCTGCCGTTGCAGCCAGCAACACAAAACGTCTCCCGCTAGAGGTCAGCTTCAGTACAGAAACGTCTCCCAACAACCAAATCCTGGGATCTACTCACAACAGTCAATCCACACACCTGAGAGGTTACTGCCATAACATGAGTCCAATATGGTTTCAAACGAATACAACTCCACAACATATGCACAAGGTCTCCAACAGATACACAACATCTTTGACATTGATCCGAAACACCACTTCCCAGTTTGCTAAGCCTATATGGAGTAAAGTATGTTCTATGGAAAATACTGAATTGAATTTGTTTGGGTTTAGTAGACACCAGCTTCGTCTGAGCAGATTTCAGCAACCAGTTCCAATCCTCCTCTGTGTATACATACACACCGAAGATCAGACTCCCATTTTGTTTTGTTTGAATATTTGCTATAAGCTGGTAAATTGTCAATTACAGTTTTATACACTATAGATAATAAACCCTTTGAATTTTTACGTCTGGAGTCAAAAAGGCATTTTTCAAGCAAAGATTCATCAGGTTTATGGGGAAAATTTCCTTGGTTTGAGCTTTAATCCAACTTCTGATTTGCAAATATTTAAAAAAGTTGCATTTGTCTATGTCATAAACTTCTGACAATTGACAAAAGCTTGAAAAGTCATTATTAGTGTAAAGGTTACTAACAGTTTTTATGCCTTTTCTCACCCAGGATCGCAAGAGGCCGTCTGCTATAGCTGCTGGAATATTAGGATTGTTATCAATTGGTGTATTAACCAAAAACTTTATGTTTTGGCATAATAATGCATGTAACTGTTGCCAAGCATCGTAAGTAGCAGTAATTATTGGATTTTTTGTGATTGTTGTAAGGTTCTTCATGGATCTAAGAAATGGTATCACTGTTAATGGTTTATCCTGTAATTCATGCTGTTCTATTGAGACCCATCCTACTTCTTCCGCTTCTGAGTAGTACCACATCCATAGAGGACGAAATTGGGCAGCCAAGTAGTACAGCCTGAAATTTGGAAGATTTAAGCCACCTTTTGAGTAAGGTGCCTGCAGTATAACGAGTTTGACTCTAGGAGGTTTTTTTATGCCATAGGAAGGAAGTTAGTGATTTATCTAGTTCCTTAAAGAAGGATGCGGGAACTTTCAATGGGATACACCGAAATAAATAGATAAATTTAGGTAGTAAATTCATTTTAATTGTGTTAATCCTACCAATTAATGATAGAGGGAGGTCCGTCCATCGCTGCAATTCCTTCTTGGACTTGGTGAGCAATATACAATTTTCTTCATATACCTTATCATGTAAGCCATGAATATTAATCCCAAGGTATTTGAAGCCCTCCACACACCATTTAAATGGTACCAGGACTGTGTTTATATATTGATTTGTCATATTGATTGGGAATGCCTCACTCTTAGAGTAATTAATTTTATAGCCTGATACTGCACTATATTTTCCTAGACACGTAAGTAATGATGGGAATAATACAATACTAATAAGTCATCTGCATAAAGTGCGAGCTTGTGCTCTTCCATGACAATTTTTATGCCAGTAATAGATATGTCTGAATGTATCGCAAAGAGGGCAGGTGAACTTGGGCAGCCTTGACGACAGCCACGTGATAGGGGGAAAGCGTCCGACTGGATACCACTCATCAAAATCTGTGACCTGGGGGCTTTAAATAGGGTCTTAATATATCTGAGAAAATTATCGCCAAAGTTCATGGCCTTCATTGTCTCAAGGAGAAAACTTGGTTCAATTCTGTCAAACGCCTTCTCCGCATCCATCGATACAACCACAGCAGGATAACCTTGAGATTGTGCAAACTCTAAAATGTGAAACAGTCGCCGGACATTATCTGCACCTTGTCTGTTCTTAATAAAGCCTGTTTGGTCTGTGTTAATAATTTTTGGAATGACTTTCTCTAATCGTGTTGCAATAATTTTGGATAATATTTTATAATCTGAATTAAGAAGGCTGAGGGGTCTATAATTGCTACATTTTAGCGGGTCTTTTCCAGGTTTCGGGAGTAGAGTTATGGTTGCAAGCTCCAGTGTTTCTGGAAGCGTTTCTCTCTGAAATGCTTCTCTGATCATGATAGTTAATGGTGTTAATAATTTTTTTGAGAAAGTTTGGAAATATTAAGATAAGATAAGCCTTTATTAGTCCCACAACGGGGAAATTCCAGGATTGCAACAGCACAGGGATAGCAACACTTTCAATCCTATTCAATAGGATATCCATCAGGCCCTGGGGCCTTATTGTTCTGTAAGGATTTAAGTGCTCGGAGAACTTCTTCTGATATCCCCTTTTCCAACATCTGTCTGTCTGCAATTGTAAATTTAGGCAATGGTAAATTGTGAGTGAATTCTTTAATTCCAGTCTCAGTTATATGCTCAATGGTATACAGTGTTTCATAGTATTTTTTAAATTCTAAGTTAATATCTTTTGAATTTTCTAAACTTTGGTCATCATCATCAGTTTTGATGCACTGTATGAAATTTGCAGCATCTTGTTGCTTTAGCTGCCAGGCAAGTAATTTACTAGTTTTGTTGCCAAACTCATAATAATGGTCATTAGTTCTCGCCATCGCTGCCTCAGCTTTACTAGTGCAAAGATTATCATACAAAGTCAGTTTTTGTTTTAAAGTACTGAAAGTTTCAGTTTGTTTAGTTTGAGCATGCTGGATTTCTAGTGCCCTTATTTCATTTTCTAATTGTAATAATTGTTCTCTCTTTTGTTTATTTGTATATGAAACATACGAAATGATGTGTCCTCTCATACAGTATTTGCCTTAAGGGCTTCCCATACAACTGAGTGAGAGGAGGTATTTAAATTTGTTTCCAAATATACAGTATATACAACTTGGTATTCATAAAATTTATAAAATGGGGATCTTTGAGCAGGAGTGTTTTAAACCTCCACTTGTAGGGGAGCACTGCAACTTTTTCATGTAAATTTGCTCCTATTTTGCATATTTGCAACTTTTTTTTCCAAGTAGGGGTCTCGGGGTCTCTGCAGAACGCTGCCGCAGCACCTAGAGATATGATTAGCTGGTCTCGGCACCTAGACACGTGATTGGTTAGTCTCAGTACCTAGAAACATGACTGGCTGGTCCAAAACTGTTGCGTCACTGCTGGTCAAAAATAGTCAAAACTATAGCCGTGTGATAGTTGCGACACTTCTATAGACTTCTATAGAAACTGTGGAATGCCAAAGTCACGTGGGTCATGGAGCAGCGAATAGCTCCAAACAATTAATTTTTCTCCATAGACCACCATTCATTTCATGGAGTGTCTGCTTAATCTGCAATTTCCCAGTTTGGGATCAATAAAGTAGATCTATCTAATAATCCCAGATAAATTAATGAATGGCTGTTGTTTTGGTCATTTTACCACTTAAGTTAACGTGTAGATTCTATGGTCTATGATCTTGTTTTATTTTAACAGTGTGGGGGCATGGTGTTGGACTTCTCCACCCAGGGGACAATGGACCAAAGGACGACACTGATGATATGCTTACACGGACGCAACTTTCAGTGGGACCTTGTGATAGCTGCATGTTCCGGCCCCATTTTAGGAGCAGATTTTTTATCCACTTATGGATTGTTAGTCGATGTTGCTAATAGGAGATTAGTGGACACTGTCTCTTTTACCTTACTGCCCTGCATAGCTTGGGGAGCTGGGTTGACAACACTGGCTAACGTTATAGCTTCAGGGGGTAAGTACCAACATTTTCTCGCACAGTTCCCAGTACTCACGGTCCCGATTTTTTCAGCTACGGTAACGAAACACGGGGTCGCGCACGTTACACGTTATAACGACGAAAGGCCTACCAGTGTTCGCGCGTCCTCGGCATTTGGACGCAGCTAAACTGGCCAGCGCACAAGAGGAGTTTGCCAACTTAGAGCAGTTGGGCATTGTCAGGTGCTCCAACAGCCCATGGACATCCCCATTACACATGGTGCCTAAAGCTGACAGGTCGTGGCGACCGTGTGGCGATTTCCGGCACTTGAACAATACTACGGAATATGATCACTATCCTATTTAGTTTAGTTTAGTTTAGTTTAGTTTATTTGAAAAGGGACAATACAATTTCATAAAACACATGTTTACACATGGTTAAAAAAGCCAGAATTAGCCAAAAGGCTAGTTTTCATCTGTAGTCCCCTGGCCAAGATGTAAAAAAGCAATAAAATGCATCTATAAGAAAAAAACATAGTTAAACATTTAAGAAGGCACTAATGTAACAAATAACATACACATAACAAACCGTACATTTAATCACAACATCAAACATCACAACAGACTTATCTTTTAGTGTTGGCAGCTGTAGGTGTTTATAAGCCACATTTTCAATTTTTTTGTGAAGGCCTTGTATGTTGTAAGTGTGGTGTAATTGAGTTACTTGGAAAAGAACTACAAAGTCGTGCAGGAATGACGTCAGGGGGGCGACTGGCGGGAGAGTGACAGACTAGCAGCGAGGTTGACATGGTTAAAAAAAAAGTGACGTTAAAAACTACAGTTGGACTCACGCAGTGTTTTAATAACACGACATGGTGTCAGAAGTCCTGTAGTTAACGTAGAGAGGTAAGCCCGGAAAGAGAAAGGATCGTTTGTACATCGCGGAGGAAGAGAGGGGAGTTTGCGAGTACGATGAGTGAAGACGGAGACGCAAATGGAGGGATAGCAACCGCTCCGGGAGCCGCTGTGGCAGCAGGTCTGTGCGCTACGTTTAACATCCAGCCGCCGGAGCCCTTCGAATTTTCTAAGCCACAGGAGTGGGCCAAATGGATCCGGAGATTTGACAGATTTCGCCTGGCAAGTAATCTGAATGCAAGCTCTGAAGAGAATCAAGTTAATACTCTGATATATTGCATGGAAGAGGAGGTGATGTTTTACGTGGGCTGGCTCTGACTGATGCTCAACGCAGCTCGTATGAAGCGGTGCGTGACGGCTTTCAAGGCTTCTTTGTGGTTAAAAAGAATGTAATTTATGAACGTGCCAAATTCAACCTGCGAAAACAGAGAGAAAGTGAGACAGTAGATTCTTTTGTCACTGCACTATATGCGCCGGCTGAACACTGCAATTACGGTGTGCTGCATGATGAGCTACTTCGGGACAGACTCGTCGTCGGTCTGTTAGATAAGAGGCTGTCTGAACGCATGCAGCTAGATGCAGAGCTGACTTTGGAGAAAGCAATCAGGATGGCACGGCAGAGTGAGGAGGTGAAAAAGCAGCAAGCTTCTCTGAGAGGAGACACCAGAACTGAGGCAAGTGAGGAAATGTCTGTTGATAGAGTGTTCAAGGGAAGTAGCAAGCCTGCTAAAAACAAACCTCAGCGTGCTCACAAACCGCACAGTACTCAGAATAGCAAGGAAAAGGGGGCACAGTCAAAATGTCATAAATGTGGCAGCTCTCCATCACATTCAAAACGGGAGTGTCCTGTAAATGAAGTGAACTGTCATGCTTGTGGGAGAAAGGGTCACTATAAACGTGTGTGCAAGACCTTAAAATCTTTACTTGAGGTGGAAGAGGATGAGGATGCCATCTTCCTCGGCAGTGTTACAACAGACGGTGATCCTTGGATGGTCAGCATTGACATTCATGACAGCAGCATGACATTCAAAATTGACACGGGTGCCGATGTTACAGTTTTGCCACATGCTGTGTTCCAGAAAATATTCAGAGAAAACCCACCTGTGCTCCACAAAGCACCTAAGCTGCTCCTGGGACCGGGGAGGAGGCCACTTGATGTTGTGGGCGTTGCCAAGCTGTTGCTGAGAATTGGTGGGAAAGAGGAGATGGAGGAGGTGTATGTTGTCCATTATGTGTGCACTGCCCTGCTAGGGAGGTCCGTGAGCTGCAGACTAGGGCTGGTTGCACGCCTTGACAGTGTCACTATAGAGATATTAAAGGAGAACTATCCAAAACTATTCAGCGGACTAGGTGAGGTCCGCCAGGCATATGCCATCAAGCTCAAACCAGGTGCCAAACCATTTTCACTCAAGACACCAAGGAGGATCCCATTGCCACTAATGGACAAAGTCAAGCAAGAGCTGTCCCGCATGGAAAGCCTCGGGGTGATATGCAGAATTGAGGAGCCTACAGACTGGTGTGCTGGCATCGTGGTAGTGCCCAGAAAGAACAAGATGGATCCTGTGCGAATATGTGTCGACCTCACTAACCTCAATGAGTCCGTGTGTAGAGAGAAGTTCATTCTACCATCAGTAGAGGAAACACTTGGGAGGCTGGCTGGAGCCAAAATATTTAGCAAGCTGGATGCAAATATGGGATTTTGGCAAATCCCATTGACAGAAGATTCAGCGAAAATGACAACGTTCATCATGCCCTTTGGACGTTATTATTTCAAACAGCTACCTTTTGGCATTGCGTCCGCCCCTGAACACTTTCAGAACAGAATGGTGACGGAGGTCACAGAAGGGCTCGAAGGCGTGGTTTGTCACATTGACGACGTGCTGGTGTGGGGTCGTACGCAAGAGGAGCATGATGCTCGCCTGCATACCGTGCTAAGAAAGATTCAGAAGGCAGGTATCACACTTAACATTGGCAAGTGTGATCTGTCAAAGTCTGAGGTGACTTTCCTAGGCCACGTGATCTCCACCAGCGGCATCAGTCCAGACCCGAGCAAGACGGAGGCTGTGAGGGAAATGCCTGAGCCAAAAACAGTGAATGAACTAAGATCTTTCCTTGGAATGGTAAACCAGCTAGGCAGGTTTATCCCGCAGCTAGCTGAGAGGGATAAAGCCCTCAGAGATCTCCTTTCAAAGAAGAACTGCTGGGTGTGGGGCGCTGACCAGGCTAAATCCTTCCAGGACTTAAAGGATGCCCTGACGTCGCCGCCGGTGCTAGCCGTATATGATCCTAACAGAGTGACATGGTTTAGGACCCAAGAGACAGACACTGACACGGGCAGATAGTGACAATAATCTTTATTTAAGAGTGAGGGTGTGTAGTGCGAGTGTGAGTGCGTGGATTGAGTTCTGGTCACTGGAGCTGAGCGCCCTGGACAGAGACCCGGCAACCCTGGAACATATAAGCAGAAACAATTACTTTTGTCCCACACTTGTGACAAGCTACAAGTAGAGAGGCTTACTTGGGTGCAGCACAGGCTTCGTCCTGCTGAGATCCAGCGGCCGTGCAACGTGGAGGTGAAGGTGTCCGTGAACGTGCTGGAGATACCACCCGTGGCTGTGACGAGGGTAGTCCTTCTGTTGACGCTGGCTGTGACTCCACAGACCGGGACGATGATAATCCTGACGATGACGAGGTGAGAGATTCCACAGAACGTGGTGATGATGATATAGCTGATGCTGTAGACAGTGACTCCACTGATAGCGGTGGCCAATACTCCTGCAACTGATATAACAACAGTTCTGGGATTTGAGGAGCAAGACGTACCGGTAGACGTGGTGGTAGCGAAGCGCTACGTGTGCGTGTTGGCGTTACCCCGTCAGCTGGGGACGCAGGTCCGCCGCCAAGGAGGTCCACCTGTGCACAGGGATATAGACAAGGGGTTGAGTAACAGATTGTTCTCTTACTTGGCTGACTCTGATGAGAGGTCCTTGAAGAAGCAAGAGAAGTTCTCGACGAGGCAAGAGAAGTTCCAGACGAGACGAGAGAGGTTCCAGACGAGATGAGAGAGAATCCTGACGAGGCCAGAGAGCGGAGTTCAGGCTCATTCTCCGACGAGGAGGACAGACGACTCCGTGCCGGGCTGTCAGCGACGCTGGCTTTTAACAGCCGTTGATTACCACCTGTTGGTCTGTGCGCAGCTGGAGTTGATGATGCCAATGACGGCCCAGAGGCCACCATGACACAGAGAATGCAAAGTTATGGCAGACGCGTCGTCTTACGGACTTGGAGGAGTCCTGCTACAAAACTGGGGTGAGGAGTCGAAACCAGTAGCCTTCATGTCACGATCTCTCACACCCACCGAACAGAGATATGCGCAAGTGGAAAAGGAGGCTTTGAGCCTGACCTGGGCTTGCGAGAGGCTCAGCAACTTCCTCATTGGAAAACACTTCCAGTTGGAGACAGATCACAAGCCTCTCCTGAGTCTCCTGAGGTCTCAAGCACTGGACGCTCTACCCCCTCGGATCCAACGCTTTCGAATGCGTCTTATGCGCTATTCCTACTCCATATCTCATGCGCCAGGGAAGTGCCTGTGGACAGCTGATACATTGTCACGAGCGCCTGTCACAAGAAAAGGGACACCAGCTGAGAAAGAGCTGTTTGAGGACACAAATATCTACGTGGATATGGTGATGAAGAACCTACCTGCAAGCACTGCCTATCTGGAGGAGCTGAGAGAGCAGCTGCAGAGGGACAGTGTGTGTGCTCGAGTGATGCAGCTGTGTGCAGAAGGCTGGCCAGCTCATGGCATAAATGAACCTGCACTCAAGCTATACTGGACTGACAGGGCAATCCTTACTGTCCAGGATGGTCTACTGCTAAAGGGAGATAGGCCTGTCATACCCTCAACCATGAGAAATGATGTTCTCGCTAAGCTGCACGAAGGACACCAGGGTGTGGTTAAGTGTAGAGAACGGGCACGACAGTCAGTATGGTGGCCGGGGTTGAGTCAGCAGCTGAATGAGTTGGTTCTCAACTGCAGAGCATGCTGTCAGGAGAGACAGAACCACAGAGAGCCACTGATGCCGACACCATACCCAGACAGACCATGGCAGAAGTTGGGAGCAGACTTGTTCATGTTAGGGAGCAAGACCTACCTGCTAGTAATGGACTACATGTCAAGATATGTGGAGATTGCCCTGCTAACTCCCACAAGATCTAATGATGTGATCCACCACCTTAAGTCAATCTTTGCACGTCATGGAATCTGTGAGACCCTGGTGACAGACAATGGGCCACAATTCTCCGGAGCAGCTTTTGCAGCATTTGCAAAGTTGTACGGGTTCCAACATGTAACCAGCAGCCCGAAATATCCCCAGGGCAATGCTGAAGCTGAACGTGCAGTGCAGACAGTGAAGGGGCTTTTGAAGAAGTCAGATGACCCCTATCTTGCTTTACTGGCCTACAGAGCTACCCCTCTCCAAAATGGGTATAGCCCAGCTCAACTGCTCATGGGAAGGAGGCTTCGTACAACTGTGCCTATTCTTCCTGCGTTGTTAAGTCCTGCTCTTCTGGGTAGAAATGCTGTTATGCTGAACGAAGGGAAGAGGAAAACAAAGGATGCGCAATGCTACAACCTGAGACACCGTGCAAAGCATCTCAATAGACTCACTCCAGGACAGGACGTGTGGGTCACTGATCAAGGAGCAGCAGGTGCTGTCACCGGAAATCACACCACACCACGCTCTTATCCAGTGGAGGGATCCCATGGGACCATCAGGCGAAACCGTCGTCATCTCATCCCCTGGAACTCCTCATCGGAGCAGAGCAACAGTGCTGCAGCTGAACAGTTCCCAGAAGGTGTTCCAGAACAACCTTCAGTAGAACAACCTGCAGCACCATCATCACAGCAGAACGTTCCTGAACCACCATCTACTCCTACTCCTAGAACCAGGTCTGGGAGAGCGATTGTAAAACCAACCCGGTTGGACTTATAAACAATTATGAATATTGAACGTTTGAAAATAATAGTGGAAAAAAAAGGTTGCAAATGTATTGCACTATTTTTCTGATGTTGCACTCTTTTCTACCTAAATGTTCAAGTTCAGAGTTCAGAGTGAGGACAGAACAGTACGGGGTTTAAGATGGAAGTATTGTACTTGATTTTGCACATATTGTTCACTGCTAAGGGAAAACTGCAGTGTGTCTGTTGTGTGTGTGAATGGTATTAGATAGGACCAGATCTTCCAGCCACAGAGGCAGAATAATCCTCTAAGATCTGTTGAATCAATAGCAGTCTACCCATTGATACTAGAAAGGGTAGATGTGGTGTAATTGAGTTACTTGGAAAAGAACTACAAAGTCGCGCAGGAATGACGTCAGGGGGGCGACTGGCGGGAGAGTGACGGACTAGCAGTGAGGTTGACATGGTTCAAAAAAAAAGTGACGTTAAAAACTACAGTTGGACTCACGCAGTGTTTTAATAACACAACAGTAAGCAGTTTAACCTCCTCAGGTACTGAGTTCCACTGACTAGCGCCCCTCACTGACCAGGCTGACTTACTGAAAGTGCTCCTGCTCAGAGGGATGAAACAGTCACCTCTGACAGAGCCTCGAGTGACACGCTCAGAGCTCTTTCTTTGGCTGATGAACTCTGCCAGAGGATCTAGAGCCAAATCATGCAGTACTTTATAAATCAAATTTAAATCTGCAAATGTATGAAGACTATCTTCGGGTAGATGGTGGCTCGTCAACCTGGGAAGGTAGCCCATCTAGGGGAAGGTAAACCCTGACTTCAAACCTCCGCTGCCTTGCGGCACACCCGGTCACGGGAAAGGCTTCGGGAGTCAACCCTGAGGAAAAATCCGGAGTCGGAGCCCCTAAGGCAGTTCTCTGTTGTGCTCAACATCGTTCTGGCAGCTCCTGCGACGGCACTGGTGCCAAACTATAGCAGCCCTGCTGTTCCTTTGGATTCATCAGTGACGTGGAGAGGGGGGACATGCTGCATGGGTAACATCTTGTCCTCCATATCTTCCTGCCCAGGCTTGAATCCTACCAACGCCCAACGCTGGAAGGTAGAACACCGGTGCGCATTGGCCTGTTCAGCCACAGGCGGTGCTGTTCCAGCAGAGTAGACATTTAGGATTCTCTTCCATGGTCATCATAGACCCACGGAGGCTGACGATGAAGACTATCCCAGTTTAAAAGACTGTATTTTTTTTTAAATTGCACAGTGATGATAATACCTAGGTTTTTTATCCATAACTTTGACTGTTTGTTTGTATAAAACTTCCAATGGTTTTTTTTGCACTCAAACCCGCCTGGGACCAGCTAGTTAGGCAATAATTGAAGTGGCTGAGAATCATTGAATGCAAGTATATTTTTGCGGCTTCAGTTGACATTTCATTTCGAATTGCACGAAAATTTGCAAGATTTAACTTGATTTTTTTTACTCAATTTAGCAATATCGGCTTTAAAGGAAAGCTGTGAATCTATTATTAACCCAAGATATTTATATTGGCTAACAATTTGTATTTTTCCTCCATTAACATATATGTCAGGATCAGGTGACACTCTATTCATTTTAGTGAAATACATGCCTACAGTTTTAGAAACATTTAACTGTAGACAGCACTCCTACAACCAAGTTGTGACACAGGACATTGTTTTACTGAGTTTAGCAGCAACAGTGTCTTTGGAGCGACCATGAACAAAGAAAACCGTGTCGTCTGCATACATTAAGCATTCAGCTTCAGAACAAACAGTGGGCAAATCATTAATATAAAGACTAAATAAAAGGGGACCTAATATTGATCCCTAAGGGACTCCAGAAGTTAGCCTAAGAGAATCAGATCTGCAGTTGTTAACTAATACAGACTGTGTTTGATCATGCAGATATGATTCAATCCAGCTCACAGCGTTGTGAGAAAAGTTAAATTTAAAGAGCTTGGTAAGAAGAACAGAGTGACTTACTGTATCTAATGCTTTCCTAAGGTCCAAAAACACCGCCCCTACAACTCCACCCTTATCAAGAAAAGATTTTTTTTCTCAATGAAGAGGCATGTAGCCATTTCAGTGGAATGTTTGGATCTGAAACCAAACTGCATAACATGGAGAGAGGGGGAACTACTGTTTAAATAATGGACAATCTGCTCTGCCACCCATTTTTCTGCAATTTTGGAAATGGCCGGAAGAATACTTATTGGTCGGTAGTTATGCAGAAAAGTTGGGTCACCAGATTTAAAGACAGGGGTAACAATAGCAGATTTCCAGGCCTTTGGAAAATGGCCAGATGAAATTGAATGATTAATGATTGAAGCAATAGGGGTGGCAAGAACTGAACCTAAATCTTTGAGCATGTTCGTGTCCATTCCAAAAATATCCTTTGCTTTAGATGGTTTGAGTGATTGAATTAAATCGATAACTTTGGTCTCAGTAATATTTGTAATGGTAAAGGACTGCGTTGCAGACAATACAGGGTATTCCTTCCTTTGTTTTACTATAAACTTATCAGAAATTTCTGACACAGATTCAATGAAGTAGTTGTTAAAAAAGCATCAGCCATCACTTGAGGTTCCATCAGAATATTTCCATTTAATTGAATTTGCATTAATTTTGTTTTGTTTTTTTGGGAATCACCAAATAATTTTTTAATATAATTCCAGGTTATTTTAGAATTTCCCCTCGCGCTATTCAAAACAGTAATGAGAAAGTCAGCTTTAGATTTTCTTATTTCTTTCACTACCCTATTTCTCAATGAAATAAATTGGTGCCTATTGTGTCCTGATTTAACTGACAACTTCAAAAAGTGATCTCGTTCTTTCATCAATTTCAGAATAAATTTGTTTAACCACGGAAGGCTATTCTTCCACACATCCAGGATTTTTCTGTGCACCTAGCCGGGGCACGTGTTTTTTCCAAAGTGGATCTGGTCTGCGGTTACTATCAGGTCCCGCACAGAAGATGCTCCAAAAACAGCGGAAATAACTCCTTTTGGCCTTTTTGAGTTTTTACACATGCCGTTCAGATTAAAAGGCACAGTGCAGACCTTCCAGAGGATGATGGGCACAGTGCTTCGCGACTTGTCCTTCGTTTTTGTCTACTTAGATGACACTCTGGTAGCTAGCACGTCCGAGGAGGAGCACATCACCCATCTCAGGACAGTTTTCCAGAGGTTGGAAGTGCACAGATTGATAGTTAACCTGGTGAAGTGCCAGTTCAGTGTGCCAGTGATCGACTTTTTGGGCCACCGCATTTCGCTGGAGGGCGCAATCCCATTACCAGACAAAGTGCGCACTGTGTTGGACTTTCCGCGCCCGCAGACCGTGAGGGCACTACAGGAGTTTTTGGGAATGGTTAATTTTTATAGCTGCTTCCTTCCCTGGGCAGCCCAGCTGATGCAGCCGTTGTACACCGCGCTTAAAAAAAAGAAGCCCGCGGAAGCCATTGACTGGACTCCCGAGCAAGTCCAGGCTTTTACTAACGCCAAAACAGCGCTTGTGGATGCCGCGTTGTTAGCCCTCCCGGACCCGTCTGCATGGATAGTGCTCACTACAGATGTGTCTGACGTTGCCATAGGGGCCATAGTGGAGCAGTGCATCTCAGGTTCATAGCAGCCGCTCGCATTTTTCAGCCGCACTTTGCAGAACAACGAATGCAAGTACAGCACATTCGATAGAGAATTGCTGGCTCTCCACCTGGCGATGTGCCATTTCCAGTTCTGGCTGGAGGGGCGCGAGTTCACCGTGTTCGTGGACCATAAGCCACTGACATAAGCAATGGCCAAGGTCTTGGAACCATGGTCGGTCCGGCAGCAATGGCAGTAGGCCGCAATTTTGGAGTTTACTACCGACATTCAACATGTTGCCGGTAAGTTCAACGTTGTAGCCGACTGCCTGTTGCATGCGTTAATCGCCCCGGTCTACATGGGAATAGATTTCCCTGCCATGGCCATGGAGCAAGCCGGGGACGTGAACATTTGCGCACTCCAGTCTGCGCCAACGGTTTAAGGCTGGAGAGCAGGGTGGTGCAAGAAGGGTGCCCTCCATTACTCTGCGACGTTCTGAGCTCTTGGTGCCATCATGTTTTGAGTCGGTCCACTCCCTTTCGCATTCGGGAGTGCACGCTTTGGTGAAACTAGTGGGGGCGAAATTCGTCTGGCCGTGCTTGCGTAAAGACGTGACAGAGTGGGCTGCAGCTTGTGTTGCGTGCCAGTGAGCCAAAGTCCACAAGTACACCAGAGCTCCCCTCGAATTGTTCTAAATCCCGGCTAGGAGGTTTGACCATGTCCACGTGGATTTGGTGGGACCCCTCCCGCCGTCACAAGGTTTCACACACCTTTTGACAGTTGTGGACCACACCACGTGCTGGCCTGAAGTGGTCCCACTGGTTTCTACCACGTCCGCAGAAGTGGCGCGTGCTTTTTTGTCGGCTTGGGTTGCACGTTTCGGATCTCCGTCGGACATCACATCCGATAGACGTCCACAATTCGTTTCAGAACTCTGGTCCGCAATGGCTCAGAGCCTGGGGATCAAACTTCACAGCACTACCATGTACAACCCCTGGGCTAACAGGTTATGCGAGTGTTTTCATAGGTCGCTTAAAGCAGCACTCAGAGCGTCGCTCATGGACACAAATTGGGTTGAACGCCTGCCCTGGGTTCTTTTAGGGTTGTGTTCTGCACCCAAGGAGGATTTGGAAGCCTCCCCGGCAGAACTCGTTTTATCTCAACCACTGCAGATCCCTGGAGAGTTTTTACCAGAAAACCCCACGCCCGAGGCCAATCAGCCCACACAATTTTTACACAGTACGGAGGCTGTGAGTGTACCGGGCCTGGCCCACCATTGTTTTCCCTGCACATTCGTCCCAAAAAGCTTGCAGAACACCAGTTTTGTTTTTGACAGGCACGATACGCACCAGATCCCGCTGCGTCCACTGTATGACGGACCGTTCAGGGTGTTGGAACTTGGGGCGAAACATTTTGTTAGACTTGGGGGGACGTAGGGAGACCGTCTGCATTGACAGGCTGAAGCCCGCTTTTGTGTTGGCACACGAGCAGGTGGTGTTGGCCCAAGCTCCCTGGCGCGGACGCCCACCATTGGTGGTTCCGCAGGTTGGTGATTGTTCAGCAGGGATCGACACTTGCGAAGCTGATGTGTTTTCTCACTCTCCCTTTTACCCTCCACAGACTGACGTGCCCTCCTGTACACCCCGCCAGCACGGCAGTTCGAAGGGATTGGCGACCCCCCCGCTACAGCCACTATGGGCGCCAGCTCAAGCCCAAAGGACGGGGGGGGGGGGGGGGGGTTAAGGCCCATTCTGGGTGTTCGGGGGGGGGGGGGGCTGTATGGGGGCATGGTGTTGGACTTCTCCACCCAGGTGACAATGGACCAAAGGAGGAGGTGTCACCGGGGGGTATCAGATGGGACAGTAAGGACTATGCGCCCCCCAGGGAGAGGAGTAAATGCCAGAGAGAAGTGTGTTGGAGCAGAGCCGGCGTTATATTATGTTAATGTGCCACACATTCTTTGTTCAGACAACAATGTTTATGGTCAGAAGTGTCTGGTCTCGATGCATGGGAATAAAGGTATAAAAGAGGAATGCACAGAGACCCGACAGTCTTTTTTTGCTGTAAAATATGTTGGAGGAAGAATAAAGTAACTGTCGTCCAGCTCGTTGTCTCCCCTGCCTCCTTTTTCCACAACAGGTTTTTTTCTTCTTTATGTGCAGTAAAAGCTCATAAACTTGCTACTTGTTATTAGCCTGTGCTAGCTCAACTAGCTAGCCGGGTCAGCCCTTTCAGAGGGAATGCATTGGAACAGAATTCTTGGCACAGGACAGTTACCATAGCAACACAGCACTGAGTGGCAATCACATGTGAAAGCTTTATTTTTAATGCAGCAAAACATAAAATTTACACAAATTATTTGGTCACAGCAGTGTACAGAGCACTTTTTTTTTTTTTTTAACTTTAGATGTTAACATAGGCGTAATTTATGGGGGGGGGGGGGGGATAGGGGGTTCCAACCTCCTAAAAAATCAAATCCATCCAATATAACCCATCCATCCATCCATCCATCTTCTTCCACTTAATCCTTTTCGGGTCGCGGGGGGGCTGGAGCCTATCCCAGCATCTTAGGGCGAGGGGCAGGGTCCACCCTGGACAGATCGCCAGTCCATCGCAGCCAATATAACCCCCACCACCACCACCCAAAAAAAAATCACATAATTATAATGAATAAAAAATATCTACAAGTGAGTGAAGAAGTTGTCATTTTTTCATTTGCAAGCAACGAAAAGTAACATTTCTAATAATTAAACAATGTATCCCCTCAATGTACCTCCAATACTCAGTCTTTTGTAGCAGCGGCAGGTGAGGACGCTCGTTGACGCAGCAGGAGCAGCTCACAAGTGAGACAAAATAAAAAGAGCTCCACAAGGGCAACAAACCATTTTAAATTGTTGGTTGTCAAACAAAAGGTCAAACCTCTGTGTCCAAAAGGAGGTGAATATATTGTTGATTTAGCTGGTGAATTGTTTCCGGAAGTTAGCTGGTTGCTAGTTTGCTATTATGAGTTATAACTATGGGAATATACCATATGTGCTGCCTGGTAGGATTTAGCTGATCTGAGAAGCGATTAGCTCTTCTCATGCAAATTTGGGCTTTACATTGAATTAATCATTCATGAAATGTGATCAGAATGGATTTGTTCGTCAGCTGTTAGAGTGAAATTTACATGTTTCAGTGCTCATTTAAATGTTAGCAGCTCCAAACATTTATCAAGGACAAAAACTCTCTGTACCACTGGTCCTTAAATATAAATGCCTTTAAATATTGCTTATCATCCCCACAAAATTCAAGTTAACCTTTAACTGTTCTGTTTTTTTAAAATATCATGATTTTGATAATTATAAAATTCAATTAAAAAGCAGGTTTTACCACTTTCAATTATAGACTAAGTCACTCTGAAGGCTATTCTTCAATATCCATGTTAAAAGGTGAGATCCGAAAACCGAGCTGTACAAAAGCAAAAACAATATTTATTTTTCCAAACTGTTAATCATGCATGAGTTCTTTGGGACACAAAGGCTAAACCAAAGGGGATCCTCTGCGGACATTTAAACATACGGAGCATAATCCCCTAAAGAGATGAGATTTCGGTGTTGCTGTTGGACTCAAATCTGGACTATCTTTGTCTTTCAGAAAGCTGGCTACACAGGAACATAGACACTAATATGATCGATATTGTGGGTTATCAGTGTTTTAGAAAAGACAGGCAGGTAGGGAGGGGAGGAGGTGTTTTAATTTACATCAAAGAGAAATTTAAATGTCAGTTGGTTGATTTGAATACTTCACTTGAATGTTTAGCTGTTAATGTACTGTATGTCTCTTGTAGAAGAGCTTGAAATGATGAGGCGATTTGATATATAAACCAAAGTTTATTTATCAGCTCTCCTAACAAGTCTCATCTAGTGCAGAGGTAGCAGAAGGAAAAAAAGACCGAATATCTCCGGCTCTCTGACTTTATACTTGCACATAACAAAAGACATGCATATCAAAGGCTGACATCCCTCATTATCTTAATCCCCCCATTGTCTTGGTACTTCCTCTCTTCGCCCTAGGGGGGGTGAGGGTAGCTCCTCCGGTCTCCACCGCAGTGTCTGGAAACGTCTTTGTTCTTCACTTGGCGGTTGAGAGTCTTTGTCCTTTCAGAGGTGTGAAGTTGCCTTACGTATGTAATCACCAAACATTCCCACATGCTTCAACATATGTAGGTTATGGAATATATGATTAATATAGCTCACATCTCTCACCGATAATGAATTTCAACATTGCAGTATTGTACAACCCACTGTCACACAATTCTTCTTTTTATAATGAATTAAGTGATCTGGTTAAACAACTTGAGAGGAGCAGAGTGTGGCGTGACCCCCACAACAGACTGAGACAGACACAGCCCTCGGCTAGAGCAAATAACAGAACAGTGAAATGTGTGTATTAATGTCTACAGGCAGCCCCGCTCCTTCTGGCTGGTTTCGGCTCAGCATTGTGATGTTAATGTCCCATTCATGCAGTGCATTCATGCTTCCTGTTCTCACTGTGTCTCTCAAATGCAAATGCCATACCCACTGCTGTGAATGCCCTTTCATGCATTGTCTGTAACTGGTATAAATACCGCACATATTCTGTAACTCATTCTCTCTTGGACTGCTGCTGCTGACACACTCATCTTGTGTCTCTTTGCTGGAGAGCCTCTGGGCTCGCTCCAGGCGCGCATGCACGGCGCCGGGGCAAGCTCCGTGATGGCGGTATGATTTAATAAACCTGCTTAAAACCCTCTCATTGCTGCCTTTATTTTATCATCCGCCTCATTGGTGACCCGACGCTGAAAAAAACACGCTGCCGGCGAACGCAGCACCCAGCGGTGAGGCTCCGACGACAAGCGAACACAGCAGCTGCCTTCTGCTTCAGTGAACTCTCAGGACATCACCCATGACCGGGAAAGCCGCAGCAAACTCCATGGTGGGATCTGCACGCCTAGATCGGCACATCCACGCTGGACCTGCCGTGCTCACAGCTCCTCCACACGAGAGCGCATGCACCTCGTCCCCTCTCCACGACGGCGACCTCCATGGCCGACGGAGAATGCAGCGCGTGGACCTGAACGCACCATGGCCGAGCGAGTGACAAAGATCGTCTCCTCCCTCTCACCGCTCCAACGCATCTGCACGAGCTCGAGGGACAAAGATCGTCTACTTCCTCTCACCGCTACAACACATTGAACAGGGATGATTAAGCTCCCTGACCCTGTCTCCTCTCCAGCTGTCCCAACAATGCACGGAGCCCCGGCACACGCACCGGGGAGTTACGAGGACGGCGCACCACGCACGGGACAAATACGGCTCCACAGACCGCCAGCATCCTTTGCCGCTGCACACAGAGCCTTCAGGGCTGCCCTCACACCTGAAGCACGCACGCAGCATGCATGAAGGATTTGCTAATGGTCTCAGCCACGGCGCACAAGGGAAATTCAGTGGTTTGCGGTTTCCGAGAGCTTTAAGGTTGTGCCTGCACCTAAAGTCAACACGCCAGTCCCTCTGCTTTTATTACAGCCGCCACACAGCCTCGTCTTTTCTTCACGGCCGCTATTAATCCTTGCAGGACTTAATCGCGAGAGGTGCCAGTTATGGCTGTGTTGTGAGACATGTATATGTTGGACACTGCATATGTGATTTAACCACGATGAAGGAGAGCCAGCCCCCTGCGGTGCGGAGCCACAGAGCCTGGACCCCCTGCGGAGGACAGGGGACAGAAGACTTCCTGACCACTGAGGCTCGGGAAGAGAGAAGGGGGAGTTATGTAAATAAAAGGCTAATGAATGTGAATAAAGAGACTTTGATATAGATGTGTGATTTCCCCCGCGAGGGAAATGGTTTGATGTGAGAAGGTTTAAATGAGAGAACTTTGGTGTGTTCACTCTCTTTGTTCGCTGCTTAAGAATAAGAGCAGACAGTGGAATGATTTCTTGAATAAACTGAAATGAAAGACAATTCGGTTTCGTTATTCAAGTCTCCCCACATTGGTGACTGACGACGTTGAGAATGAACGAAGAAATTCTCAGGGTCCCGGACTCACAGCGCTCAGAGCTGGCGAGCGCAGTGGCCGTTAAGCTGCCTGATTTCTGGCAGGATAACCCACGGTCGTGGTTTCTGCAAGCAGAGTCGCAGTTCGCGCTCGCAGGAGTAACGGTGGATGACACTAAGTTCCACCATGTCATCGCTAAACTGGACAACAGCACAGCTCGGTGCGTGCAAAGCTTGGTGGAGCAGCCACCCGCGACCGACAGGTACAGCAAGCTGAAATCCACCCTCATCAAGTTTTTCACCCCCTCGGCTGAAGTGAGGGCGAGGAGGATCCTGTCTTTGCTAGACCAAGGTGGACACAGGCCGAGCGCCCTGATGGAGGAGATGATACAGCTGAGAGGGTTGGACAACGATGATTTCATTTTTCAGTTCATCTTCCTCTCCAACCTCCCGGCGCATGCGAGAAGCACGCTGGCCGGCAAAAAATGTCACACCCTGGAGGAGTTCCGGGAGCTGGCCCAGGAGGCAGACGGGATCCTGGACGCCTGCGGCGGGCAAGCAACCACAGCAGCGACCCGAGACAGCGGGGAGCCAGAGGCGGCAGAACCAGACGGGCCGACGATGGCGGCAACACGGCCGCGACGAGGGGGAGCCAATAGCCCGGCGACAGAGGCGCGGGCACGACACAGCGGAGGAGAAGATCTCTGCTTTTACCATCGGAGGTTCGCAGAGAAGGCACGCAGGTGTGTGCCGCCCTGCATCTTCAGGAGTTCGGGAAACGGCAAGACCGGGGGTCGCTAGCAGCTTCGACCCTCGGAGAACGCAACAAGCTGCTCTACATCACGGATGCGCGCTCCGGACGAGTGTTCCTCATTGACACCGGAGCACAAGTGAGCTTCATCACCCCAACATACGCGGACCGGGTAGCTGGACCCCACGGTGACGGAGCTACAGCGGCAAATGGCTCGAACATCAACACCTACGGGAGAAGGACCTTGCCTTTATGCTTACATGGCCGCACATATGAATGGACTTTTGTAGTAGCGGCGGTGAGTTTCAACATGTTGGGCGCGGATTTTTTGTGTTCACACAATCTGTTAGTTGATCTTGCTAATAGACGGCTGGTAAATGCACTCTCTTTTTACTCTCTCCCCTGTTCAGCTCGAGTGTCCCCGCCACCAGTACAGACCCACGTCGCTACAGCAGGTGGTAAGTTTCACACACTCCTCACCCAATTTCCAGCGCTCACTGTGCCCACTTTTTCAGCGACGGTCGCGAAGCACGGGGTGAAACACTTCATCCCCACTTCTGGTCCTCCCGTGTTTGCAAAAGCTCGGCGCTTGGATGCAGTTAAGCTCGCCATTGCGCGTGAGGAGTTCGCCAGCCTGGAGAGGCTGGGCATCGTTCGTAGGTCGAAGAGCCCGTGGGCTTCGCCGCTGCACATGGTACCGAAAGCCGATGGCTCCTGGAGACCGTGCGGGGATTACCGCAGGCTAAACAACGCTACGGCACACGATCGTTATCCCATCCCGCACATTCAGGATTTTTCGGTGCACCTGGCGGGGGCGCGCATTTTTTCAAAGATTGATCTAGTTCGCGGCTATCACCAAGTCCCGGTCCAACCGGAGGACATTCCTAAAACAGCGGTAATAACCCCGTTCGGACTTTTCGAATTTTTACGCATGCCGTTTGGTCTCAAAGGGGCGGCGCAAACATTTCAGCGGATGATGGATGCCGTGTTACGCGATCTCCCTTTCGTGTTTGTGTACCTCGACGACATTTTGGTCGCGAGTACTTCAGAGGACGAACACGAAACGCACCTCACAGCAGTTTTTAGGAGGCTGGGAGAGCACGGCTTAATAGTTAACCCAGCCAAGTGCCAGTTCGGCGTTGAGCGGATTGATTTTTTGGGTCACCGCATCTCCCCGGAGGGAGCGGTTCCGTTACCAGAGAAAGTACGCGCGGTAGCGGATTTTCCCCGTCCACAAACGGTCAAATCACTACAGGAATTCTTGGGGATGGTGAATTTTTATAACCGGTTCCTGCCCCACGCAGCTCAAATCATGCAACCGTTATATGCCGCGCTCAAAAAACAAAAGCCGACCCAGGCGGTCGAATGGTCCCCGGAGCGGGAGCGCGCGTTCACAGAGGTTAAAAAAGCCTTGGCTGACGCTGCGCTCCTGGCCCACCCAGACCCTGCAGCACGTATCGCGCTGACGACAGACGCTTCAGATTTAGCCATAGGGGCCGTTATTGAGCAACAGGTAGCCGGAGTTTGGCAGCCTTTGGCTTTCTTTAGCAAATCTTTAAGCGCGGCTGAGCGAAAATACAGCGCGTTTGACAGAGAACTGTTGGCGCTGCATTTGGCTATTCGTCATTTCCAGTTCTGGCTGGAAGGACGGTGCTTCACCGCTTATGTGGACCACAAGCCGCTCACATACGCCATGGCCAAAATTTCAGATCCGTGGTCCGGCAGGCAGCAGAGGCAGCTGGCCGCAATCTCGGAATTTACCACTGACATTAGGCACGTCGCGGGCAAATTCAATGTAGTAGCGGATTGTCTCTCACGCGCGTTCACGACCCCGACACGCGCAGAGGCAGAACGGGCCACCGTGACCGCGCCGCAGGAGAGCGGCACGGTAGCGCGCGCAGCCCCGGTGCACGTGGGTATAGATTACGCAGCCATGGCAGCGGACCAGGGGGCGGACGCAGACGTGCGCGCGCTCCAGTCTGGACCAACAGGGTTGAGGCTGGAGAGCAAGTGTTTACAAACCGGTATGCCCCCCCTGATCTGCGACATGTCGACGGGGCGCCCGCGTCCGGTGGTTCCGGCCACGTGGCGCCGCCGTGTTTTTGACTCGGTCCACTCACTGGCGCACCCGGGGGTGCGCGCGTCGGTGAAACTAGTGGCGGAAAAGTTTGTTTGGCCGTGCCTGCGCAAGCACGTGAAGGAATGGGCAAAAACCTGCATTTCCTGTCAACGGGCCAAAATTCACAGGCACACAAGAGCCCCGTTAGAACCGTTCCGCATTCCGGCCAGAAGGTTCGACCATGTGCACGTCGACCTTGTGGGCCCCCTACCGGCATCACAGGGGTTCACGTATCTTTTGACAATGGTGGACCGCACCACACGTTGGCCGGAAGTGGTCCCACTTGCGACGACCACGGCCGCGGAGGTGGCTCGCGTTTTTTTAACGGCTTGGGTGGCGCGCTTCGGGGTTCCGTCGGACATTACGTCCGATAGAGGACCGCAATTCATCTCTGAGCTGTGGTCAGCGATGGCCAACGGCTTAGGAGCCAAAATTCACCGCACTACGGCTTACCACCCTCAGGCTAATGGTTTATGCGAGCGTTTTCATAGGTCTTTGAAGGCAGCACTCAGAGCGTCGCTCACGGATGCAGATTGGGTAAATAAACTCCCTTGGGTTTTATTAGGGTTGCGTTCTGCGCCTAAAGAGGACTTAGACGCCTCCCCAGCGGAGCTGGTATTCGCACAAACTCTGAGGCTGCCGGGCGAGTTTTTACCAGAGCACCCAGAGCCCCCACCTCTCTCTGCTCTGGGACCGTTAGTTGGCACGGGGGCAGACACGCTCCCGGGTCCGGTTCATCACGCTTTTCCACGAGTTTTCGTCCCCAAGGCTTTGAAAAATGCCGATTTCGTTTTTGTCAGGCGCGAAGCCCTTAAAGCAACGCTCAAACCACCTTACGAAGGGCCATTTCGAGTGCTGGAGGCAGGTGATAAGCAATTTGTGCTAGATTTTGGGGACAGAAAAGAGACAGTCAGTATTGACAGACTAAAACCTGCTTTTGTCATGAAGGACGTGTCTGTACCGGTCGCGGTGGCGCCTCGACGAGGCAGGCCCCCGCAGAGGGCAATTAACCACTCTCTCCCTCAGTCAACAGACCCGAAGCAGAACAGCACCGCAGGCAAGGCGGGGCCAACGCACAGCAGATTCGGCAGACGGCTGAAGCCCAAGCGGCGCACAGACTGAATGTTGGTGTTGATTATTCAGTAGTGAGTAAGGTGCTATTAAATTTTGGGAATTAGTCTGTTCTTCATCGTTTGGGGGGGGGTTATATGGCTGTGTTGTGAGACATGTATATGTTGGACACTGCATATGTGATTTAACCACGATGAAGGAGAGCCAGCCCCCTGCGGTGCGGAGCCACAGAGCCTGGACCCCCTGCGGAGGACAGGGGACAGAAGACTTCCTGACCACTGAGGCTCGGGAAGAGAGAAGGGGGAGTTATGTAAATAAAAGGCTAATGAATGTGAATAAAGAGACTTTGATATAGATGTGTGATTTCCCCCGCGAGGGAAATGGTTTGATGTGAGAAGGTTTAAATGAGAGAACTTTGGTGTGTTCACTCTCTTTGTTCGCTGCTTAAGAATAAGAGCAGACAGTGGAATGATTTCTTGAATAAACTGAAATGAAAGACAATTCGGTTTCGTTATTCAAGTCTCCCCACACCAGTGACTAATTTTTTTTCTTGTGATCTCTGCACGTTCAACGGGACAGCCCCTCGACATCGCAGAACAACAAGCAATTTTTGCGCGGCCCGGACGATTTCACCGTCCCCGGCCGACATTTACTACCCCCCACCCCCCTCCACCTTCGCCTGCACAGAGCTTTTCCTGCTCGCTGCCAAAGCTGAACTATCGAGGTCTCGGTCCCCTGCCGAGCCCTCTGGGGCGGAGCAGTGTGGCGTGACCCCCACAACAGACTGAGACAGACACAGCCCTCGGCTAGAGCAAATAACAGAACAGTGAAATGTGTGTATTAATGTCTACAGGCAGCCCCGCTCCTTCTGGCTGGTTTCGGCTCAGCATTGTGATGTTAATGTCCCATTCATGCATTGTGTTCATGCTTCCTGTTCTCACTGTGTCTCTCAAATGCAAATGCCATACCCACTGCTGTGAATGCCCTTTCATGCATTGTCTGTAACTGGTATAAATACCGCACATATTCTGTAACTCATTCTCTCTTGGACTGCTGCTGCTGACACACTCATCTTGTGTCTCTTTGCTGGAGAGCCTCCGGGCTCGCTCCCGGTGCGCATGCACGGCGCCGGGGGGAGCTCCATGATGGCGGTATGATTTAATAAACCTGCTTAAAACCCTCTCATCGCTGCCTTTATTTTATCATCCGCCATACAGAGAAACAATATTTTATGGTGACTTTGTGGCGGTTCGCTTTAACCCCACAACAGACTAAGGACACTCAGCCCTCTTTTCTCTGTTTTTCTGCTGCATTACTGAGAAGCAATGTGCCATTCATGTATTTGTGATGCAAACATGCATGTGTTGTGATGTAATGCGCCATTCTGTATAGTGTGCATATGGCTTGTCCTTACTGTGCTTTTTCTGAGCATCTTAGATGTGCTTTGGTGTATTAATGTCTACAGGTAGACGAGTTTCTTCTGTCTCACCTATGTGATGTTAATCGATGCCTTTCATCCTTTGTACTCATGCATCCTGTCCTTACTGTGACCTAGAGACTCAGATCAATATGTAGATGTGCTTGTTAGCCTCTTTGTCTTGCACTTAGAGCGAGGTCTAGCTAATCTGCCCATTGTGATGTATGTCTTACAAATGCAAATACCTCCTGCCTGTTCTGTTGTCCCTTTGATCATTCTAAACTGTGGGGTACGTCTCTTTGATGTATTGTTATGATCAAGTATTTAAGGTGCAACTCTGTAACGCAATCGCTCTCTCTCAATCTGACTTCAACCCTGCTGCAGGACACAGATTTTGTGTCCCCTCTTCACTGAGAGCCTGAGGAATTCGGCTTCAGCCTGCTCACGCTATGGCTGGAGCCGAGTTCCCGTGATGGCGGTATGATTAATAAAACCTGCTTAAAACCACAGCACTGCTGCTTATTTTTTCATGCCGCTTCACTGGTGACCCCTCGAACACGCACACGTTTTGTGCGAAAGCAACCTTCCGAGCTGGACAACCACACAGCTGCGTTGGTGGCCCCTTGAAGACGCACACGTTTTGTGCAACGCAGCCTTCTGTTTTGGATGGCCACGCTGGCGAACCGACGCTGAAAAAAACGAGCGGCCAGCGAACGCAACACCCGGGCATGAATGCTCCGTCGCAGCGGCCTACTGGTTCCCCCTCCCTGCGGCTTCAGGGAGACTTCGACGCGGAGCCAACACAGGCGAGCCGTTCTCCGGACATCACCCACGACCGGGTAAACTGCAGAAAACGTCATGGCGCGACCCTCGCCTGAGATCTGCACAACCACGCTGGACCGGCCGCTCTCACAGAGAGCGCACGCACCTCGTCCTCTCCCCAGACGGCAACCTCCAGGGCCGACGGGGAGCGCAGCGCGTGGAACTGAACGCACCATGGCCGCACGAGCGACAACGATCGTCTCCTCCCTCTCACCGCTCCAAAGCAGCTGCACGAGCCCGGGGCACAAAGATCGTCTATTGCCTCGCACCGCTCCAACGCGCCTCCACGAGCCCGAGGGACGGAGATCGTCTACTTCCTCACACTGCTCCAACGCAGCTGCATGAGCCTGAGGAACAAAAGATCGTCTATTCCCTCCCACCGCTCCAACGCCTCTGCACGGGCCTGAAGGACTAAAGATCGTCTATTTCCTCTCACCGCTCCAACGCACCATGGCCAATCTACAGCCACAGCTCAACCTGGATTTTACCGGCGCCGTCTGCGCCGTTCTCCACCAAGTTTCTGCACCCTGACTCACCACTCCAGCGGCCCACCCACGCACTGAACCCCCGCGCACACATCGGGGAGTTACAAGGACGGCGCATCACGCATGGGACAAGTAATGGCTCCACAGACTGCCTTCCTCCTTCGCCGCTGCCTTTCAGGGCTGCTCGCTCACCTGAGGCACGCATGCAGCATACTGGAAGGATTTGTTAACAGTCTCAGCCACGCCACAGACTGCCATCGTCCTCCACCGCTGCCCACAGAACCTTCAGGGTTGCTCGTTCACCTGAAGCAAGCACGCAGCTCGCCACTGGATTTTTTAATGGTCTTAGCCACGGCACAACGGGTTTTCAGCCGTCAGCTGTTCTCAGGAGCTTTGGGGTTGCTTCAGCACCCAAAGCCAACAGTCCCTATGCTTTGTTTACTTTTTTTTTCTCTTACAGCCGCTCCTGCTTTTCTTCATGGCCACGAGAGGAGTCAGAGACTAGTTTTTCTTCTGGTGATCTCCGCACGTGCAACGGGACAAACCCTCGACGTCACGGAGCAGCAAGCAATTTTTGCACGGCTCAGGATGATTTCACAGCTCCTGCCGGCACTTACTACCCCTCCCTTCCCTCCCCCTCCGCCTGCAGCGAGCTTCTCCCACAGCTCGCTCACACAGATGGATTATCGAGGTCGCGACCCCCTGCCGCGTCCTCTGGGGGGGAGCGTGTGTGGCGGTTCGTTTTAACCCCACAACAGACTAAGGACACTCAGCCCTCTTTTCTCTGTTTTTCTGCTGCATTACTGAGAAGCAATGTGCCATTCATGTATTTGTGATGCAAACATGCATGTGTTGTGATGTAATGCGCCATTCTGTATAGTGTGCATATGGCTTGTCCTTACTGTGCTTTTTCTGAGCATCTTAGATGTGCTTTGGTGTATTAATGTCTACAGGTAGACGAGTTTCTTCTGTCTCACCTATGTGATGTTAATCGATGCCTTTCATCCTTTGTACTCAAGCATCCTGTCCTTACTGTGACCTAGAGACTCAGATCAATATGTAGATGTGCTTGTTAGCCTCTTTGTCTTGCACTTAGAGCGAGGTCTAGCTAATCTGCCCATTGTGATGTATGTCTTACAAATGCAAATACCTCCTGCCTGTTCTGTTGTCCCTTTGATCATTCTAAACTGTGGGGTACGTCTCTTTGATGTATTGTTATGATCAAGTATTTAAGGTGCAACTCTGTAACGCAATCGCTCTCTCTCAATCTGACTTCAACCCTGCTGCAGGACACAGATTTTGTGTCCCCTCTTCACTGAGAGCCTGAGGAATTCGGCTTCAGCCTGCTCACGCTATGGCTGGAGCCGAGTTCCCGTGACGGCGGTATGATTAATAAAACCTGCTTAAAACCACAGCACTGCTGCTTATTTTTTCATGCCGCTTCAACTTTAATATTAACTGGTCTGATAAAAAGGACAAACAGAAACTGAAAAGCCTCATGACTAAATTTAATTACCAACAAATGATCAAAGGACCCACCAGGATAACCAAACAATCTAGAACACTTATTGACATGGTATTTGCTAATAAACCAGAACGAATAACTGACATATTGCACGGCTCAGGAGACGCACACACACAGGCTTAGAGTAGTTCAAAGAGTTTATTAACAGCAGGAGTGAATGAGTGCGTGTCTGCGGGATGTAAATGTGTTGGTGATGGCGTCTGCTTCAGGCACAGAGGCAGGTGACCGTACAGCCGAGCAACCCTATGGAGAGAGCACAGGGAGAGGGTGACGGGCATACACCAACACAGGAGGGATTTATGGCGAGAGAAGGACTTACTTGGTTTGTCAGGATAGCTGGCACAACAAGGGGGCGAAGCCCGGAAGACAGCCACCTGGAGAGCTCCGTACAGCAGCGAGGATTGGGCGATGGAGTGGAGATGTCCGCCGCCGGGGAATCCACCTGTGCACAGGGGAGCAGACTGAAGAAGAGAGGTAAGCGATCTTCTTACCAAAATGATGATGCTGAAGAGAAGTATGCTCACAACGGTGAGGGACGAAGTCTGACGGCTTCAGGCCGAGCCTCCGGGCGAGACGGCTTTTATCCCTCGCCGCTGATGAGGGTCAGGTGCGTGAGCAGGTAGCGCCGCTGATGAATGGCGCGGCGTGACAGTACTCCCCCCTCTAGCAGCGCCTCCTGGCGATGGCTTATCCGGGTGCGCTCGGTGGAAGTCCGCGATGAGCGATGGGTCCAACACAAACGACGGGGGCACCCATTGTCGATGCTCGGGCCCATAGCCCTCCCAGTTCACCAAGTATTGCAACCCACGACCTCGGCGCCGGGAGTCCAGGATGGAGGAGACGGACCAGGCCGGATGGCCACCAATCATCCGGGGCGCGGGTTGCGCTGCAGGAGGAGGGCAAAGGGGGTCAGTGACTGCCAGTTTTACCTTCGACACGTGGAAAGTGGGATGGATGCGGAGGGAGGGGGGAATAGCCACGCGCACAGCCACCGGGTTGATGATCCGGATGATGGGAAAGGGACCCATGAATCGCTGTGCCAGCTTCCTCCTCTCGCCTTTTAATGTGACGTCCTGGGAAGACACATACACTAGTTGCCCAACTCTGTACGCCGGGGCAGGTCGTCTGTGCCGGTCCGCCACGGTCCTGTTGCGCTCCGCTGTGCGTAAAAGCGCATGACGCGTGGCAGCCCAGGTGGAGCGGAACTGCCTAAGGTGCGCCCTAACAGAGGGGACAGTTACCTCGCTCTCCTGCGCTGGAAACAGCGGGGGGTCGTAACCCAGGGACGCCTTGAAGGGGGACATCCCCGTTGCAGAAGAGCGGGCAGTGTTGTGGGCATACTCCACCCAGGCGAGATGGTTGCTCCAGGACGTCGGCTTGGATCTGGTAACACAGCGGAGCGCAGCCTCCAGCTCCTGATTGGTCCTCTCACACTGCCCGTTAGACTGGGGGTGATGGCCGGAGGAGAGGCTCACCTTGGCTCCGATGGCGTTACAAAAAGATTTCCAAACCTCGGATGAAAATTGGGGGCCCCGGTCCGAGACCACGTCCACCGGAATCCCGTGCAGCCTGACCACGTGTTGGACGAGGAGGCCCGCCGTCTCCAGGGCGGTAGGGAGACCTCGCAGGGGGACGAAGTGTGCCACCTTGGAGAAACGGTCCACGATGGTCAGGACGGTGTCAAAAGAGTTGGAAACGGGGAGTCCGGTGACGAAATCCAGCGCGATGTGCGACCAGGGCCTGCCGGGGACGGGCAGAGGCTGGAGCAGACCCGCTGGAGGGGCATTTCCCGACTTGCTGGTGGCACAGATTGGGCAAGCCCGGGCATAGCGGGCTGCATCCCTCCGCAGGCCTGGCCACCAAAAGGACCGTTGGAGGAGGCTGATCATCCGAGAGGTGCCGGGATGACAGGTGAGCCGGGAGGTGTGGAGCCAGTGGATGACCTCTCCTCGGACCGCAGATGGAACGAACAGTCTTCCCTCCGGTCCGCCGCCAGGATCAGGTTCCACCTCCTGCGCCTTCCGGATCTTGTCCTCAATGTCCCAAGAGACAGCTCCCACGACGCACGACCTGGGCAGGATAGTGTGGGGCGTTTCTTCAGCCTCCACGGGGGTGAACTGTCTAGAGAGGGCGTCAGGCAGGCCGTTCTTGGAGCCTGGCCTGAAGGTGATTGAAAAGCGGAACCTGGCAAAGAACAGAGACCAGCGCGCCTGGCGGGCATTCAGGCGCTTGGCAGATCGTAGGTACTCTAGGTTCTTATGGTCCGTCAGGACCACAAACGGCTGGTCCGCCCCCTCTAGCCAGTGGCGCCACTCCTGTAGGGCGAGTTTGATGGCCAGGAGCTCTTTGTCCCCCACATCGTAGTTCCTCTCCGCCGGGGACAGGCGCCGGGAGAAGAAGGCACACGGTCGCTTGGCGCCATCGTCCGGTGATCGTTGGGATAACACTGCTCCCACTCCCGTGTCCGATGCGTCCACCTCCACAATGCACTGCAGCGCGGGGTCGACCTGGCGAAGGACCCGGGAGGCGGAGAACTCCGCCTTCAGCGCCTTAAAGGCAGCATCGACCTCTTCGGTCCACCGGAACGGGACCTTCGGGGACGTGAGGCGGGTCAGCGGTCCGACGATCCAGCTGAAATTCGGGACAAAGCGGCGGTAAAAGTTGGCGAAGCCAACAAACTGTTGCACCTGCTTCCGGGATGCGGGAGTAGGCCACTCCACCACCGCCTTCACCTTCTCTGGGTCTGGGAGCACCTGGTCTTGGGCGATGATGAATCCCAGGAAGGATGTGGTCCTAGCGTAGAACTCGCATTTCTCAGCCTTCACGTACAGACGATTCTCCAGCAGTCTTTGGAGGACCCGCCTCACATGGACCTGGTGCTCGTCTCTGGACCTGGAGAAGATCAGAATGTCGTCCAGGTAGACGAACACGAAGAGGCCGATGAAATCCCGGAGGACGTCATTAATGAGGCGCTGAAAGACGGCAGGAGCGTTGGTCAACCCGAACGGCATGACGAGATACTCAAAGTGGCCGTTCGGGGTACGGAAGGCTGTTTTCCATTCATCTCCCTCCTGGATCCGGACGAGGTGGTAAGCGCTGCGTAGATCCAGCTTGGTAAACCAGGTCACCCCCTGGAGGGAGTGGAAGGCAGTGTCCATGAGGGGCAGGGTGTAACGGTCCCTCTCAGTGATGTCATTAAGCGCTCGGTAGTCTATGCAGGGACGGAGGGAACCGTCCTTTTTCCCAACAAAGAAAAACCCTGCCCCCACGGGTGACGACGATGGGCGAATAATCCCAGCGCTCAGTGATTCCTTTAGGTACGTATTCATTGTCTCCTTCTCCGGCGCCGACAGGCTGTAGAGCCGACCAGATGGCAGGGGAGCCCCCTGGCAGAGATTGATGGCACAGTCATATGGTCGATGCGGGGGAAGAGACATAGCTTTCGATTTACTGAATACCATACCCAGGTCGTGAAATTCTGGAGGCACCAGCGACAGGTCCGGAGGTGCTGTATCCGCCACAGGAGGAGCCGCGGACGGGGAGCAGGCAGCAGACTGAAGGCAGGTGCCCATGCAGAAGGTACTCCATGCCGACACCCCAGCTGACCTCCAGTCCAGGACAGGGTTGTGGAGGCGTAGCCAGGGGTACCCCAGGATGACGGGCGACACAGAGTTGGGCAGGACGTAGAAAACCATCTCCTCCCGGTGGTTCCCTGAGATGATGACTGGGACAGGAATGGTTTGATGGGTAACTCTCCCAAGGGAGGCACGGGAGAGATGGACCAGGGAGATGGGGTGTTTGAGTGCCTGACAGCGGATGCCCAATCGGGTTGCCAGGCCTTGTGAAATGAAGCTGCCTTCTGCGCCCGAATCCACCAGTGCGTGGGTGAGGTGCCCAGTGGGATTGTGGCAGAAACGGATGGGCAGCTTCAATTGGGTGAGGGGACTTTGCCGATTGACGTCCGCGAGGCCCCCTACAGTGACTCGCGGACCCCGCCGTTTGGCTTTTGTGGGCAAAGTTCTACCGTGTGTTGACTGTCTCCGCAATACATGCAGAGACCCAACTCACGGCGGCGCTGTCTCTCTGCCGAGGAGAGCTTTGCCCAGCCCGTCACCATCGGCTCCGACTCCTCGGGGCATGATGGTGGCGGCGTCGCCAGGGGGCGAGCTTGGGGCAGGCGTAGCGGGACTCCCCGAGGGCGAGAAGCAGATGGCTTCCGTCCTGAGGAGCGCTCGCGCAGCCTGTTGTCCAAGCTGATTGCCAGTGAGGTTAGCTCCGCTAGCGTTCCGGGGATATCCCGTCCAGCCAGTTCATCCCTCAGATCACTATTGAGGCTGCGGAGAAACAGGCCGCAGAGGGAGCGCTCCTCCCAGCCCAATTCCTCCGCCGCTACCCGGTATTCGATGGCATAATCCGCGGCTGACCGGTTTCCCTGCTGGAGAGCGAGAAGCCGATCGACCTGGACCGCCTCGGAATGAGAATGATCGAACACCTCCAGGAAGCGTCTCACGAACTCGGCATAGGTGAGGGTGGCATAACTGGGTCTCGCCATAATAGCGTAGGCCCAAGTTAAGCGCGCCCCTCCAGGAGGTTCCCAATGTAGCCGATTCGGCTGTGATCTGAGGGGAAGTCTCCGGGCACACGGTCAAACACGGACTCGCACTGCATCACAAACCCCCGCGCTCCGCCGAGCTTTCTGCTAAAGCGAGCGGGGGTCGGAATCGGTGTGAGTCGGGCCGGTGCCACCGGAGCTGGCTGGACGGCCACCGGAACAGCAGGAGCTGCGCCACCCTGAGGAGCCGGGGGGAACGGCTGCTGGGGGTCCAGGCGGTCCAATCGGCCAGTGATAGTGATCAATTGATTCAGGATAACCTGCTGTTGATAAGCTATTTGATCCACTCTAGCCTCGAGAGTGGTAAGCCGGTGTGCGAGCCCGCCGTTCGCCGAGCCGCTCTGCTGAAGCCGTACTGACATATTGCACGGCTCAGGAGACGCACACACACAGGCTTAGAGTAGTTCAAAGAGTTTATTAACAGCAGGAGTGAATGAGTGCGTGTCTGCGGGATGTAAATGTGTTGGTGATGGCGTCTGCTTCAGGCACAGAGGCAGGTGACCGTACAGCCGAGCAACCCTATGGAGAGAGCACAGGGAGAGGGTGACGGGCATACACCAACACAGGAGGGATTTATGGCGAGAGAAGGACTTACTTGGTTTGTCAGGATAGCTGGCACAACAAGGGGGCGAAGCCCGGAAGACAGCCACCTGGAGAGCTCTGTACAGCAGCGAGGATTGGGCGATGGAGTGGAGATGTCCGCCGCTGGGGAATCCACCTGTGCACAGGGGAGCAGACTGAAGAAGAGAGGTAAGCGATCTTCTTACCAAAATGATGATGCTGAAGAGAAGTATGCTCACAACGGTGAGGGACGAAGTCTGACGGCTTCAGGCCGAGCCTCCGGGCGAGACGGCTTTTATCCCTCGCCGCTGATGAGGGTCAGGTGCGTGAGCAGGTGGCGCCGCTGATGAATGGCGCGGCGTGACAATAACCAGAACATATAATCTTGTAACTGGTCTCTCAGATCATAACATGGTTCTTGCTGTCAGAAAACTTACTAAAAAGCGATTACAGTATTTTGGGGGAGTCGATATTGACAAATTAAATTTTATTATTCCCAAATCAAAAAATGCGGAGTTTGAACATTACTTAGAGAATCAAAATTGGGAGCAGCTCATGTCAATATATGAAGTAGATGATTGTTGTAATTTTATAACTGCAACAATTACAAAGTCTATAGAAAAATTTACAAAGCAAATTAAAAGTAGACAACAGAAGATTAACCTACCACGGTTAAATAATGAAATAACAAAAACTTATGAAGAGGCGAGACTCTGCATTGAAAACATCATTAACCTCTAAACTACAAAATGATCACCTTGTGTACAAAAGTTTAAGAAATAAAGTGGTACAAGAGCTACGAAAATCAAAAGTATCTTACTACAATAAACTGATAGATCATGCAAAGGGCAACAACAGTTCCCTATGGAGGCATTTAAATAACTTAACTAATAAAAAAAAATGTTTAGAAGGGGGTAAAGGAACTCAGAATCAATGGCAAGACCATCAGTGACAAGGCTACATTGGCAAATGAATTTAATTCATATTTTGTGGACTCTGTGGAAAACTTAACAAAAAACTTTGTGCTGCCAAATGTGCTCAACAACACAAAATCAGTACTTTCAACAGATTCTTTTCACATCGATGAGGTAAATGAGGAGTTAATTGCTGGTATTGTTAAAACACTGTCAAACTCAAAAACTAATAATATCTACAATATGAGCACTTCCTTTCTCAAAACGCACAGCAAAATATTAATCAAACAACTGACTCATCTCATTAATCTCTCCATTAGGTCTAGTACATTTCCATCTGGTTGGAAAAAAGCTGTCGTCATACCAGTTCATAAATCAGGCAGTAAAGACGATATTGTAGAGAATGTGGAAGGATGAGGCTGAGTTTATTTCACAAGTCAAGTTTATTCACATTCTCCAACATCATCCAAAAACAGTGAAAGTGAGTGAATCCCCCACATTTGCCCCTTTTATACCTCAGGACATCAAAGCTCACAGTCACATTGTCTTTTAATCCCAAATCACAATGCATCCCCCTCCAGGCCTTCTCGACTCCACCTAAAGTCCTGGTGGTCAGGAAATCCCTCAAGGCCATCTCCTTGCATACAAAAGGCCAAATTTCACATCCTCCTGTTACCCCTAGGAGGTCCAGTCCTTTTGTTCCTCTGAGACGTGAAGCACACAATAAGCATACAGCAATATACATGTGAAGCATATGAAACCCACATATGTGCACTACATGACCCCCCCCCCCCCCCAAACGTCTAAGATGGAACAACATAACCACAGATTGCATGTCATAATAAAATCACTACATATCAGTCCACGTGCCGCTTGGGTCTCAGCCTTCTTCCATATTTGCTGTAAGCAGGCTGTACCACCTCCGCGGCGTCTTCCTGCTGTGGAGCTGCTGCCTGGGGGTGAGAACTGTTAGTCAACCTCTGTGGGTGTTCTGGGGAATGCTCTCTAGGGGATCTGCCGCGCCGAGGAGCCTTCGCCAACTGCACAACTTCGTCAGCAACCACAAAAGCAGGTTTGAGCCTGTTTATGCCAATTATTTCTTTTCTGCCCCCCAAATCCAGCAAAAAATGCTTATCCCCTGTTTCCAGCACTCTATATGGTCCATCATAAGGTGGGCGTAAAGGTGGACGATGGGCATCATGTCTGACAAAAACAAACTCTGCATTTTTTAAAGCCTTAGGCACAAAAACACGCGGAAAACTGAGGTGAACGGGGCCAGGTAGCGTGCTCGGGCCCGTGCTATTCTGTAACCGCTGAGCCGGGGAGCACTCTGGCGCTGGATTATCTGGGAGAAATTCCCCGGGCAACCGAAGTGGCTGCGCAAAAACTAACTCAGCTGGGGAGGCTTCTAAGTCCTCTTTAGGTGCAGCACGCAACCCCAATAAAACCCATGGTAGCCTGTCCACCCAATTTGCATCCGTAAGCGATGCTCTGAGGGCCGCCTTCAATGACCTATGGAAACGTTCGCATAACCCATTAGCCTGCGGGTTGTACGTGGTAGTACGGTGGATCGTTACCCCAAGGCTGTGGGCCATCGCTGACCAAAGTTCGGAAACAAATTGAGGACCTCTGTCGGACGTAATGTCCGACGGAACTCCAAAGCGCGCTACCCATGCTGTTAAAAACGCGCGCGCCACCACCTCGGCTGTGGTTGATGACAGTGGGACCACTTCAGGCCAGCGCGTGGTGCGGTCTACCATTGTCAGAAGGTGTGAGCACCCCTGCGACGGCAGAAGGGGGCCTACGAGGTCCACGTGAACGTGGTCGAAACTCTTAGCCGGGATGTGAAACGGCTCCAAGGGAGCTCTCGTGTGTTTGTGTACCTTGGCTCATTGACAAGCCAAGCAGGCTGCCGCCCACTCTCTAACTTGCTTGCGCAGGCTCAGCCATACAAATTTCTCTCCTACCATTTTGACCGATGCGCGCACCCCTGGGTGCACCAGAGAATGAATCGAGTCAAAAACGCGGCGGCGCCACGCGGTCGGCACCACCGGGCGCGGTCGTCCCGTGGAGACATCGCAGATTAGGGGGGGCATACCATCTTGCAGCACCCTGCTCTCCAGCCTTAACCCTGTTGGTCCAGACTGGAGCGTGCGCACATCCGCGTCGCTAACTTGATCCGGGGCCATGGCTGCGTAATCTATCCCTACGCGGACTGGGGCCGCGCGGACTTCCGCGCCGCTAGCCTGTTCTGCGGCCATGGCTGCATAATCTGTTCCTACGCGGACTGGAGTCGCTATGGCGCACGAAAGACAGTCTGCCACTACATTTAGTTTACCCGCTACATGCTGAATATCTGTAATAAACTGTGAGATTGCAGCCAGCTGCCTCTGCTGCCGGCCTGACCACGGTTCTGAAACCTTGGCCATCGTGAAAGTCAGCGGCTTGTGGTTGACGAACGCGGTGAAACGGCGTCCCTCCTGCTAGAACTGGAAGTGGCGGATGGCCAAGTGGAGAGCTAACAATTCCCTGTCGAATGCGCTGTATTTTCGCTCGCTATCACGCAAGGTCCTGCTGAAAAAGGCAAGTGGCTGCCAAGCCCCGGCTACATGCTGCTCTACGACCGCCCCTATGGCCACATCTGACGCGTCAGTAGTGAGCGCTATGCGGGCCGTTGGTTCTGGATGTGCCAACAACGCAGCATTTGCCAGGGCTGTTTTGACCTCCGAGAATGCTCACTCTCGTTCCGGAGACCATTCGATTTTGTTTGTGGGTTTTTGTTTTTTTAGCACGGCATACAATGGTTGCATGAGCTGCACTGCACGGGGGAGGAAACGGTTATAAAAATTCACCATTCCCAAAAACTCCTGTAACGCTTTAACCGTTTGTGGCCGGGGAAAATTTGTTACTGCGCGCACTTTGTCGGGCAGAGGAACCGCTCCTTCTGGAGAGATGCAGTGCCCCAAAAAATCAATCTGCGTCACCCCGAACTGGCACTTCGCTGGGTTGATTATTAACCCGTGCTCTCCCAACCTCCGGAAAACTGCCGTGAGGTGATTTTCATGTTCGTCCTGGGACGCGCTGGCTACCAATATGTCGTCCAGGTAGACGAACACGAAGGGGAGATCGCGCAACACCGCGTCCATCATGCGTTGGAACGTCTGCGCCGCGCCTTTAAGCCCAAACGGCATGCGCAAAAACTCGAATAGGCCAAACGGAGTTATTACCGCTGTTTTGGGTATGTCCTCAGCGCGCACTGGGACTTGGTGGTACCCGCGGACTAAGTCTATCTTAGAAAAAACACGCGCCCCCGCCAAATGGACGGAAAAGTCTTGGATATGCGGGATTGGATAGTGGTCGTGCGCTGTAGCGTTATTCAACCTGCAGAAATCACCGCAAGGTCGCCACGAGCCGTCAGCTTTAGGAACCATGTGCAGCGGGGAAGCCCATGGGCTCTTCGAACGCCTGATGATGCCTAACTTTTCAAGGTTGGCGAACTCCTCACGCGCTATGGTCAGTTTAGCTGCATCCAAGCGCTGAGCTTTTGCAAAAACAGGCGGTCCAGTGATAGTAATAAAATGCTCCACCCCGTGTTTGGCGACTGCTGCTGAAAATGTGGGAACCGTGAGTGCTGGGAACTGAGTGAGCAGTGTGTGGAACTTACCGCTTGCCGTTGCGACGTTGGCTTGTGCTGTGGGCGGGGTCACTCGGGCTGCACAGGGAATAGAATAAAAAGAGAGTGCATTAACCAAGCGCCTATTAGCAAGATCAACCAACAAACCATGTGAGCACAGAAAATCAGCCCCTAACATATTGAAGCTCACTTCAGCTATAACAAAAGTTCAATTCAATTCAATTCAATTCAATTCAATTCAATTCAACTTTATTTATATAGCGCCATTTCACAACAACAGTCATCTCATAGCACTATCAACTGTAGGGGGAACCCCCACAGTTGCAGAAAGACCCCAGCAATCAGGCGATCCCCTGTGAGCAAGCACTTGGCGACGGTGGAGAGGAAAAACTCCCTTTTAACAGGAAGAAACCTCCAGCAGAACCAGGCTCAGGGAGGGGCAGTCATCTGCTGCGACTGGCTGGGGGGTGAGGGGATAGAGAAGAAGAAAAGAACAGACATGTAGAGAGCAAACAGCACGATGGGGACTCAATCTATGGGAGAGAACAAACAAATGTTAATGACCAGCAAAAAAAAAAATATTTAATTGAGAGTGAGGAAAGGAGTGAGGTCCAGTGCATTACTGGAGGTCCCCCGGCTGACTAAACCTATTAGCAGCATAACTAAGGGAGGGTTCAGAAACACATGATCCCTCCCTAATTGTAGGCTATATCAAAAAGGTAGGTTTTAGCCCTATTCTTAAAAACAGAGATCGAGTCTGACTCCCGAATCCAGATTGGCAGCTGGTTCCACAGGAGAGGAGCTTGATAACTGAAGGCTCTGCCTCCCATTGTACTTTTGGAGATTCTAGGTATTACAAGTAATCCTGCATTTTGGGAGCGTAGTGCTCTGTTAGGATAATACGGTAGTATCAGATCTTTTAAATAAAAAGGAGCCCGATTGTTTAGAGCTTTGTAAGTAAGAAGAAGGATTTTAAACTTAATTCTAAACTCTATGGGAAGCCAATGAAGGGAGGCCAGAACCGGAGAGATAAGATCTCTCTTTCTAGTACCTGTTAAAACTCTTGCTGCAGCATTTTGGATCAGCTGAAGACTTTTTAAAGATGTTTTAGGACAGCCTGATAATAAAGAATTACAATAATCTAATCTCGAGCTAACAAAAGCGTGGATCAGTTTCTCAGCATCACTCTGAGACAAGATGCTCCTAATCTTGGCAATATTACGCAAATGATAGAAGGCAGTCTTAGAAACAAATTTAATATGTGAATTGAAGGACAAATCCTGATCAAAAATAACTCCAAGGTTCCTCACAGAGCTATTAAGAGAAAGAGTAACCGCATCCAAACTGAAAGTTTGATTTGGAAAGGAATTTCTAAGGTTTTTTGGACCAACAAGAATGACTTCAGTCTTATCTGAATTTAATAGCAGGAAATTACAAGTCATCCAAGCTTTGATTTCCTTAAGACAGGCTTCTAACTTGGCTAATTGATTACTATCATCTGGCTTCATTGACAGGTATAATTGTGTGTCATCTGCATAACAACGAAAATGTATACAGTGCTTTCTAATACTGTTGCCTAACGGAAGCATATATAAACTAAAAAGAGTAGGGCCTAGCACAGATCCCTGTGGAACTCCATGACTAAGCTTTGAGTTGAAAGAAAATTCATTATTTACATGAACAAACTGGAACCTATCAGATAAATAAGATTTAAACCACTGCAACGAAGTTCCATTAAGTCCAACATAGTGTTCTAATCTATCAAGTAGAATATTATGATCGATAGTATCAAAAGCTGCACTAAGGTCTAAAAGGACAAGTACAGAAACCAGTCCATTATCAGATGCGATGAGGAGGTCGTTAGTGACCTTCACTAAGGCTGTTTCAGTACTATGATGGATTCTAAACCCAGATTGAAACTCTTCAAGTAAACCATTTCCCTGCAGGTGGTCAAATAATTGCGTAGCAACAACTCTTTCTAAGATTTTTGAAATGAAAGGGAGATTAGAGATTGGTCTATAGTTAGCTAAAGCTCCTGGATCTAGCATTGGCTTTTTGAGTAGGGGTTTAATTACAGCCGTTTTAAAAGCCTGCGGTACATGGCCTAAAGTTAATGAAGAATTGATTATATGAAGAATAAAGCTACCAATAAGTGGGAAGACTTCTTTAAATAACCTGGTAGGAATAGGGTCTAAAAGACAAGTTGAAGGTTTGGATGAGGAAACTATTTTGTCTAACTCACAAAGGTCGATTGGAGTAAACTCATCAAGACAGACATCAATAGAAGGAGTTGTAGTAGTTACAGTATTTAAGTTAACTGTGGGAAGAATCTGATTGATTTTATCTCTGATGGATGAAATTTTATTATTGAAAAAGTTCATAAAGTCCTGATTAGTAAGCTCTAAGGGAATGCTAGGATTGACAGAGTCCTGACTCTTTGTCAACCTGGCTACAGTACTGAAAAGAAACCTGGGATTATTCTTGTTCTCTTCTATTAATGAAGAGTAATAACTCGTTCTAGCTTTTCTCAGAGATTTTTTATAAATTAAAAGATGATTTCTCCAAGCTAAATAGATTTCATCTAAATTAGTGGAGCGCCATTTTCTTTCTAATTGACAAGTCTTCTGTTTTAAGCTACGAGTTTCTGTGTTGAACCAAGGAGTTAGAAATCTCTGATTAGACTTTTTCTTTTTTAAGGGAGCCACCAAGTCTAGAGTCTGATGCAGAGAAGCTGTAACACTATCCACCATGTTATCAATTACAGAAGGAGCAAGCTGTCTATAGCTTATTTCCGTTGTGTTGACACATGGCATAGAGGAAACAATCTGCATAAATTTGGTAACAGCATCATCTGAGAGGCATCTACTGTAATAATATTTTTCTTTAGGAGCCAAATAGTCAGAAATAGTAAAATCAAAGGTTAACAGACAATGGTCTGACAGTACAGGGTTATGAGGAGACACTACAAGATTTTCTATTTCTATGCCATATGTCAGAACAAGGTCCAATGTATGGTGGAGGTAATGAGTAGAATTTCCTACTTTCTGAGAAAGTAGGAAAAGTCCACTCGAAGTCCACTCAAAAAAAGTCCACTCAAATGTACGGCCGTGTAGGGACAGAAGCAGAGTCTTCTCACCGAAGGTCTTAATCCTCGAGCCGTTCGCTGCTGATGCTCCGTGACTTCAGGGGCCCGCCAGCCGGTCAGCATAGGTAGGCGTGATGAAACTCACTTGGGAGCCTGTGTCCATGAGGAATTGCTTCCCCGAACACGCATCTGTCAAGTAGAGCAGCTTGTTCTCTTCCCCGAGGGCCGCGGCTGCTACCGACCCCCGGCTTTGTTGTTTCCCGAGCTCTTGAACTGGCACGGTGGTATACACTTGCGCGCCCTCTCTGCGAAACGGCAATGGTAGAAACAGAGGTCGTCTTGTCCGCGATCCCTGGTCCTCGCTGCCGCCGTTGTCGGTGGGTCTGCTACTGCCGCCTCTAGCCCCCTGCCATCTCCGGCCGTCGCGCCGAGTTCCGTCGCTGCTGCGGTGGCCGCGCGCTGTCTGCTGGCGTTGAGAATCCGCTGTGCCTCCTGGGCCAGCGCGCGGAAGTCCCACTGGGTCAACAACGGTGAACCGGCCAGGGTAGCTCTCGTGGCCGACGGTAGGGTTCTCAGGAAAATGTGGGTGAAAAGGAAGTCGTCGTCGTCTGAGCCCCTCAGCCTCAGCATGTCTTCCATCAGGTCGACGGGCGTGCTATCTCCCAAGTCGTTCAGAGCCAGGAGTCTCTCAGCTCTCTCCTGGACTGAGGGAGTGAAACGCCGGATGAGCGCAGCCTTCAACCCGCCGTATTTGTCATCGGCCGGTGGGCGCTCCAAAAGGCTCTGCACATGTCAAGCCGTGCGGTTGTCGAGCTTGGCAATGACGTGGTAGAATTTCGTGTCATCTGCCGTTATCCCCCGGAGGGCGAACTGTGCTTCGGCCAGGTGGAACCAGGAGCACGGGTTATCTTGCCAGAAGTCTGGTAGCTTGACTGTGGCTGCGTTCGCCTGGCTGGATCCTGACGAGCTCGGCTCGGGGGAATCTTCTCCGCTCATGATACGTCTTAGGGTCACCAGTGTAGAGAATGTGGAAGGACGAGGCTGAGTTTATTTCACAAGTCAAGTTTATTCACATTCTCCAACATCATCCAAAAACAGTGAAAGAGAGTGAATCCCCCACATTTGCCCCTTTTATACCTCAGGACATCAAAGCTCACAGTCACATTGTCTTTTTAATCCCAAATCACAATGCATCCCCCTCCAGGCCTTCTCGACTCCACCTAAAGTCCTGGTGGTCAGGAAATCCCTCAAGGCCATCTCCTTGCATACAAAAGGCCAGATTTCACATCCTCCTGTTACCCCTAGGACAGGGGTGCTCACACTTTTTCAGCATGCGAGCTACTTATAAAACAACCAAGTCAAAATGATCTACCCACTACAAAAATGCAAAACATATAATTAAAATTAAAATTAAATTAATTTTTTTTAATTTAAATTTTAATTAAATTAAATTAATTAATCATTTTAATTTTAACTAAATTAAAATTAAAATGAGTCAGCTGCTTCAACGAATGCTTCTTTTACCATCTCTCCATCTAGGAAGGACTTATTGTTTTTAATGATGGTGTGACTCACCCGGAACCATGCTTCAGTGGCGGCTTTCGCTTTTGAAGTTTGTTGAGTGAAAAATGACTGCTGTCCGGACAACTGGGATTTTAGTTCCTCCACCTTTCTCTTTCTCAGCTGGCTTTTCGGCGGAAAGTCGATGTCGTATTTTCCATGAACAGTCCGACTCATTTTGATCACCATATGTTTTAGCAAGGGCTTAAAACAGGGGTCGGGAACCTTTTTGGCTGAGAGAGCCATGAACACCACATATTTTTAAATGTAATTCCGTGAAAGCCATACAATATGTTTAAAACTGAAAATACAAGTAAATGTGTGCATTTTATGTAATTTCAACACTTTTAAAGTACAATAAGTGTCTGAATTCTTTTTAATAACATTGTTATGCTGTTGCTAATCAATGATGAGTATTTCTTACCATTAATGCGACTTCTGGTGCTCAATATTGGCTGAGCCTGGAGTACCCGGATGTGCAGAGGCTTTTGGGATATTCAAAGTCAAACGTTTATTTCAAACTCAGGGTTCATATTAAATGCAGAACTGAAACGAGTAGAAAATAAATAAATAAATGCTTAAATTCAGCGGGCCGTCTCGTGTGATCTGAGCTCGTAATGGCCGATGATTCTAAAACTATGCGATCTGGATCAATATTGGCTGAGCTTGGAGTACCCGGATGTGCAGCGGCTTTTGGGATATTCAAATTCAAATTCAAATGTTTATTTCAAACTCAGGGTTCATATTAAATGCAGAACTGAAACGAGTAGAAAATAAATAAATAAATGCTTAAATTCAGCGGGCCGTCTCGTGTGATCTGAGCTCGGAATGGCCGCAACACGGAAGATGATTCTAAAACTATATACAGAGCAGCAGACACTCGGCGCTCTTGTAAAAACAAAATCTTTAAAGTTTAAAGATTTGTCTGCGAGCCAGATGCAGCCATCAAAAGAGCCACATCTGGCTCGCGAGCCATAGGTTCCCGGCCCCTGGCTTAAAATCTGAGGTAATTCGCTGACTAGCTTGTAAGTTTTGCTGTGCTTAGCGCCGTTGCTTACGCATGAGCGGTGACCTAAAGGTCAAAATTCAGTTGTCATCTGAATGGTTGCCCTGTATGTCAATCAAGTGACGGGATGTTTGATAGGCTGACAAATATTTTTTTTAATGTCACGCTGCGATCGACCAGGTTTTTTTTTTCCCCAAACTTTATTGAGAACAAGATAAAGGTACAGAAATCAGTCAACAGTCGTACAAACTGCGATCGACCAGTACTACCTCCGCGATCGACCAGTAGATCGCGATCGACGTAATGAGCACCCCTGCCCTAGGAGGTCCAGTCCTTTTGTTCCTCTGAGTGACATGTTTCGGGACCCAGGAGACAGACACTGACACGGGCAAATTAGTGAACAATAATCTTTATTAGAGTGAAAGGGTGTGTAGTGCAAGCGTGAGCGTGTGGATAGTATCCTGGTCACTGGAACTGAGCACTCTGGACGGAGACCCGGCAACCCTGGAACATATAAGCACAGACCATTACTTTTGTCCCACGCTAATGACAAGCTATCAGTAGTGAGGCTTACTTGGGAGAAGTGCAGGTTACGTCCTGCTGAGAACCAGCGGCCGTGCAACGTGGAGGTGAAGGCGTCTGGTAACGAGCTGGGGCTTCCACCTGTGACTGAGACGAGGACAGGTCTTCCAGTGACTCCGGCTGTGACACCACAGACCGGGGCGATGACAAACCAGCTGATGACAAGACGAGTGATTCCACAGAACGTGGTGACGATGATAATCCAGACGATGACAAGGCGGGTGATTCCACAGAGCGTGGTGACCATGACAATACAGACGACGACAAGGTGAGTGATTCCACAGAGCGTGGTGACGAGGACACAACAGATGACAATGACACAAACTTCACCGGTAACGGTGGCCAGTACTCCTGTAACTGATACAGTAATAATTCAGGAATTTGTGGAGCCAGACGTACCGGTAGTCGTGGTGGTAGCAAGCCGCTACGTGAGCGAGTTGGCGTAACCCCGTCAGCTGGGGACGCAGGTCCGCCGCCAAGGGAGTCCACCTGTGCACAGGGGTAGAGGTTAGGAGTAGAGTAGCAAACAGCTCTCTTACGTGCTTGACTTTGAACTGATGTCCTTGACGAGGCGAGAGACGTTCTAGACGAGGCCAGAGAAGATTCTGACGAGGCAGTTCCTGACGAGACAGCTTCAGACGAGACAGCTTCCGACAAGACAGCTTCTGACGAGACAGCTTCTGACGAGACAACTTCTGATGAGACAGTCTCTGACGAGGCAGTTCTTGACAAGACAATTCCTGACGAGACAGCTTCTGATGAGACAGTTTCTGACGAGGCAGTTTTTGACAAAACAATTCTTGACGAGACAGACTCTGACGAGACAAGAGAATATCTTGACGAGGCCAGAGAACGGAGTTCTGGTTCTTTCTCAGACGAGGAGGACAGACGACTCCGTGCCGGGCTGTCAGCAACGCTGGCTTTTAACAGCTGCTGATTAACCCCTGTGGATCTGTGCGCAGCTGGAGTTAATGATGCTAATGACGGCCCAGAGGCCGCCATGACAGTACTCCCCCCTCTAGCAGTGCCTCCAGGCACCTGCCCAATCCTACCTGGATTCGCCCGGTGAAAGTCGCGAATCAGCTGCTTATCCAAGATCAACGCTGGGCGAATCCAAGACCGATCCTCCGATCCAAAGCCCTCCCAGTCCACCAGATACTGAAGGCCACGACCCCGCCTACGAACATCCAAGATGGCAGTCACCCCCCAGGCCGGATGGCCATCGATCATCCTCGGAGGTGGGGGTGCCGCGGGAGCAGGGCACAGGGGGTCAGAGACGTACGGCTTGACCTGGGAGACATGAAAGGTGGGGCAGATACGCATTGAAGAGGGGAGAGACAAGCGCACAGACACAGGGTTAACAATACGATTAATGGTGTAGGGACCAATAAAGCGTTTAGTCAGCTTACGCTTTTCAGCCGGCACACCAATATTCCGGGTAGATAACCAAACCTTCTGACCCACCTTATACTCCGGGGCGGGTCTCCTATGCCGGTTGGCCACCAGGATATTACGTTCAGTAGTTTGCAACAAAGCTTTGCGAGCGAGGAGCCACACTCGCCGGCAGCGTTTAATATGTGCCTGGACAGAAGGAACCGCTACCTCCTTCTCCTCCTCAGGAAACAACGGAGGATCAAACCCACAAGAGGCTTTAAACGGGGAGACGCCCGTGGCCGTGGAGATCGTAGCGTTGTGAGCGTACTCAATCCAGGGCAGGAACTTGCTCCAGGAAGATGAGCAGGAGGAGATGACACAACGGAGGGCGGCTTCCAGCTCCTGATTAGCCCTCTCACACTGACCATTACTTTGGGGGTGATAGCCAGAAGAGAGGCTGGCAGCGGCTCCTAGTGCCGTGCAGAAGGCCTTCCAAACTTGAGATACAAACTGGGGTCCTCAATCGGACACAATATCCGCAGGGATGCCATGAAGACGTACCACGTGTTGCACCAGGAGGTCCGCAGTCTCCTGGGCCGAAGGCAGACCCCGAAGTGGCACAAAATGGGCCGCCTTCGAAAACCGGTCCACAATGGTTAATACTGTGGTGTAGTCATCTGAAGTGGGTAACCCAGTCACAAAGTCCATTGCTATATGAGACCAGGGGCGTGAAGGAACAGGTAACGGATGTAGTAAGCCTGCCGGGGGAGATGACGACGTCTTCCCGGTGGCGCACTGAGCGCAGGCCCAGATGTAGCCAACAACGTCCTTCCGCAACCCTGGCCACCAGAAGGTCCTTTGAAGAAGATCCACAGTCCGACCCACTCCAGGATGACAAGCCAACTTGGAAGCGTGACCCCACTCAATCACCTTGCCTCGGACAGCGCGTGGAACAAACAAGCGGCCCGGGGGCCCCCCCCCCAGGGTCCGGCTCAGTCTTCTGGGCCTGGCGAACCGTCTTGCAGATTCCCCAGGACAGGGCGCCCACGACGCAGGAAGGCGGCAGGATAGGGGTCTCCTGATCCTCGGAGGATGGGGGGTCAAACTGCCGGGAGAGAGCGTCCGGCTTACCGTTCTTGCTTCCCGGCCGGTACGTGATAGTAAAATTAAACCGGCTGAAGAAGAGGGACCAGCGAGCCTGGCGTGCATTCAGGCGCTTAGCCGTCCTGAGGTACTCCAGGTTACGGTGATCAGTCCAAACCACGAACGGCTGAGCAGCCCCCTCCAGCCAATGTCTCCATTCCTCCAAGGCCAATTTCACAGCCAGTAACTCCCTGTCCCCGATGCTGTAGTTTCTCTCTGCAGGGGAGAGACGATGAGAGAAAAAAGCACAAGGGCGAATCTTACCATCCATGGGAGATCGTTGGGAGAGTACTGCTCCGACTCCCGCATCAGACGCATCCACCTCCACCAAACATTGAAGCTTCGGGTCCACCTGGGTAAGGACTCGGGCCGAGGCGAACTCCCTCTTGAGCTTCTCAAATGCATCGGCTGCTTCCTTACTCCAGCAAAATGAAATCTTAGGGGAGGTGAGAGCAGTCAAAGGACGGGCAATATTACCAAAGTTAGGCACGAACCTCCTATAAAAATTTGCAAACCCCAGGAACCCTTGAAGCTGCTTTCTGGAGGTGGGTGCAGGCCATTCCACCACTGCCTTGACTTTGGCAGGGTCAGGAAGCACCTGGTTCCGAGCAATAATAAATCCAAGGAAAGAAGTCTGATCAGTATGAAATTCGCATTTCTCGGCCTTGACGAACAGCTGGTTCTCCAGGAGGCGCTGTAATACTCTGCGGACATGCACCCGATGCTCCTCTAGTGTGCGGGAGAAGATGAGGATATCATCGAGATAAACGAAAACAAATGAGTTCAAGAAATCCCGTAGTACATCGTTGATTAAACGCTGGAAAACGGCTGGGGCGTTAGTTAACCCAAACGGCATTACCAGGTACTCAAAATGACCGCTGGGGGTCCGGAAAGCCGTTTTCCACTCATCACCTTCTCTAATGCGCACAAGATGATAAGCATTCCTGAGGTCCAATTTAGTAAACCATGATGCCCCCTGGAGGGAGTCAAACGCAGTGTTCATCAAGGGCAGTGTATATTTATCCTTGACCGTTATTTCATTCAGCCCCCGGAAGTCAATACAGGGGCGTAGTGAACCGTCCTTCTTTCCAACAAAAAAAAATCCGGCCCCCACGGCCGACGACGACGGGCGAATAATACCAGAGGCCAAAGATTCCTTAATGTAAGTGTCCATGGCCTCGCGCTCCGGGGCTGATAGGCTGTAAAGGCGGCTAGCAGGTAGAGGGGCCCCAGCCTTCAGATTAATGGCGCAGTCATACGGACGATGGGGGGGTAAGGACAATGCTCGAGATTTGCTGAACACTTGCCCCAAATCGTGATAAACCTCTGGTACCTTAGATAAATCCGGTGGAGATGAATCGGGCAGAGGCATCTTCACAGATGGGGCGCACGCCGCTGATTGGAGACAGGCACTAAGGCAAAACGTACTCCATGCCGTTATTCTCCCAGCTTGCCAGTCAATAGTGGGGTTATGTAGGCGCAGCCAGGGATATCCCAGAATAACGGGCGAAGAGGAAACGGGCAGCACTAGGAACTGAATCTCCTCCCTGTGATTTCCTGAGACAATTATAGACACAGGTGCTGTCTGAAGGTTAATGGTAGTCAACGACGCCTTCGACAGGGTAATCAATCTAACATGGGGTTCTAAAGACTGACAACTGAGGCCCATCCGGGTTGCCAGGTCTCTAGAAATGAAATTTTGCTCAGCTCCAGAATCAATTAACGCTAGTGTTGAGTGTTCAGTGTGAGTATGAATGAGTCTGAGGGGTAAATGACAACAAGTAAGGGGTTCCTCTGTGTTCTTGCCCGTGAATCCCCCTACTGCGATCCACGGGCCTTCCCTTTTAACTTACTAGGACATTCAGAAACCCCATGTGACTCCTTCCCACAATAGAAACACAGGCCTTGATCCCTACGGCGCTGTTTCTCAGCTGCAGACACCTTAGAATGACCAACAATCATGGCTTCCTGATCCGGGGCCTTCTCTGACGCGGGTAAAGCGAGAGGAAGTGAGACAGGGACACGAGGGCGGGGTTTAACTGGATGGGAAGTAACTCGCCGACCAGCCGCCCGTTCCCTTAACCTACTATCGATACTAACTGCTAAAGCAATTAAATCTTGCAAGTTATCTGGTTTATCCCGTGCCGCTAACTCATCCTTTAGCTCGTCGCTAAGGCTGCGTAGAAAAATGCCACAAAGAGATGGCTCCCCCCACCCAATCTCTGCGGCCAAAACCCGGAAGTCGATGGCGTAATCTGCAGCTGATCTCTTTCCCTGCTGTAGGCTTAAAAAACGTTCTGTCAACACCTCTCCCCTATCCGTATGATCAAATACAGACAGAAATTCTGACACAAACTCCTGGTAGGTAAGCTGAGAATAGCTAGGTCTAGCCATGATCGAATATGCCCAATCCAAGGCTCTACCTGCCAGCAAATTTATGACATAGCCTATCCGGCTAGAGTCGAGAGAAAAATCCCCCGGCACACGCAGAAAAACTGATTCACACTGTAAAATGAATCCTCGAGCTTCACCGAGTTTTCCGCTGAACCGGGCAGGTGTTGGAATAGGAGTGAGGCGGGAGGACTAGGAGGTGTTAGCTAGTCCTGACACTAAGCCTGCAGGGGTTGAGGTATTTGCGGTCGGGGGAAACGTTTGGTGTCCCTCCAAACGATCCAGCCGACCATTAATTTGAGTTAATTGGTTCAAGATTACTGTCTGCTGATGGGCAAGCAAATCTACCCGGGCACTAAGAGTGTTAATTAAGTGCGACAGTGAGCTGTCCGCTGGGTCAACGTGACGGAGTCGTACTGACATGTTTCGGGACCCAGGAGACAGACACTGACACGGGCAAATTAGTGAACAATAATCTTTATTAGAGTGAAAGGGTGTGTAGTGCAAGCGTGAGCGTATGGATAGTATCCTGGTCACTGGAACTGAGCACTCTGGACGGAGACCCGGCAACCCTGGAACATATAAGCACAGACCATTACTTTTGTCCCACGCTAATGACAAGCTATCAGTAGTGAGGCTTACTTGGGAGAAGTGCAGGTTACGTCCTGCTGAGAACCAGCGGCCGTGCAACGTGGAGGTGAAGGCGTCCGGTAACAAGCTGGGGCTTCCACCTGTGACTGAGACGAGGACAGGTCTTCCAGTGACTCCGGCTGTGACACCACAGACTGGGGCAATGACAAACCAGCTGATGACAAGACGAGTGATTCCACAGAACGTGGTGACGATGATAATCCAGACGATGACAAGGCGGGTGATTCCACAGAGCGTGGTGACCATGACAATACAGACGACGACGAGGTGAGTGATTCCACAGAGCGTGGTGACGAGGACACAACAGATGACGATGACACAAACTCCACCGGTAACGGTGGCCAGTACTCCTGTAACTGATACAGTAATAATTCAGGAATTTGTGGAGCCAGACGTACCGGTAGTCGTGGTGGTAGCGAGCCGCTACGTGAGCGAGTTGGCGTAACCCCGTCAGCTGGGGACGCAGGTCCGCCGCCAAGGGAGTCCACCTGTGCACAGGGGTAGAGGTTAGGAGTAGAGTAGCAAACAGCTCTCTTACGTGCTTGACTTTGAACTGATGTCCTTGACGAGGCGAGAGACGTTCTAGACGAGGCCAGAGAAGATTCTGATGAGGCAGTTCCTGACGAGACAGCTTCAGACGAGACAGCTTCCGACAAGACAGCTTCTGACGAGACAGCTTCTGATGAGACAGTCTCTGACGAGGCAGTTCTTGACAAGACAATTCCTGACGAGACAGCTTCTGACGAGGCAGTTTTTGACAAAACAATTCTTGACGAGACAGACTCTGACGAGACAAGAGAATACCTTGACGAGGCCAGAGAACGGAGTTCTGGTTCTTTCTCAGACGAGGAGGACAGACGACTCCGTGCCGGGCTGTCAGCAACGCTGGCTTTTAACAGCTGCCGATTAACCCCTGTGGATCTGTGCGCAGCTGGAGTTAATGATGCTAATGACGGCCCAGAGGCCGCCATGACACTGAGACGTGAAGCACACAATAAGCATACAGCAATATACATGTGAAGCATATAAAACCCACATATGTACACCACAATATATGCAATTACCGCCCAATCTCTATTTTACCAGTCCTGTCTAAGGTTCTTGAAAAAGTTGTAGCTACACAGCTGATAGACTATTTACACGACAGTCAACTTCTTCATCCACATCAATTTGGTTTTAGACCAGGATACTCAACAGAAACAGCAAATTGTTGCCTTATTGAAAATGTCAAACAGTCCTTGGACAGGGGTAATGTGGTAGGGGCTGTTTTTCTAGATCTCAAAAAGGCTTTCGATACTGTAAACCACAGTTTGCTTTTATCCAAAATGGTATCTTTTAACTTCTCTCCAGATACATTAGAATGCTTTGCATCTTATCTCCACAATAGAGAACAGTGTGTAAAAGTTCACCAGGATAAATCCTCATTTTTAAACAACCGTATGGGTATCCCACAAGGGTCCATTCTTGGTCCTTTACTTTTCAGCATTTTTATTAATGACTTGCCGCTACACTGCTCAGCTGCAACATGTCAACTTTATGCAGATGATGCAGTTATTTACACAGCTGCCAAGACTCCAGCACAGGCTGCAGATGTACTGTCCACAAGTATGGTTGATGTCCAAGAGTGGCTCTTCCAGAACCATCTATTGCTGAACCTTCAGAAAACAGTTTCAATGTGCTTTTCAATCAAAAAATGTAACCTGCAATGTTTTAAAGTTAATATACATGATCAAGACATCAGTTTAGTTACAGAATTCAAATACCTTGGCATTGTACTAGATCCTCAATTCAAATTTAATCTTCATATAAAGAAAATTTCTAAAACAGTAAAAAAAAAATCTGAACTGCTTTAAATTAATTAGATATTACATACCATACGAAGCAGCTGTACTGTATATGCATTCTATGGTTTTTTTCTCATATATCATACTGTTTGACAGTCTGGGCTCAAGCAGCCCCTTCCACAATAAAACATATAGGTTCATTATATAATCAAACTCTAAAAATCTTGGACAAAAAGCCCATTAGGTGGCATCACTGTTATATTTAAAAAAAAATACAATCTATTGAGTTTTGAGAGTTTCATTGACCTCTGTTTTCTGAAATTAATTTTCAAATGTTTCCATAAATCAGCGCCTGAGCCACTTGCTGGTTTCATCCAAAGACAGGACAGCAGCAGAGCCACCAGGAGTTCTGTTAACAATAACTGTAAAATGTTCCACCGCAGAACCACATTTGGACAAACAGCTTTCTCTATAAAGGGCAGTCACATCTGGAACACAATGCCAAATGAAATTAAAATAATAACGGACTTTAAAACATTCACTACAAAGGTTAAAAACTGGCTGAAAAATAAACAAGAATGTACCCATGTATGAAATGATTGTCTGCAGGGTGAGAGTGAATGAAGGGAAGGAATGAATGTATTTGTTTATAGTGAGTGACGAAGGGAGGGAGGCCTGAAATAGGCAAATGTGAGTCAGGTTTTTATATTGTGTATTTATAATATTTATAATATTTATAATTGTGTATTTATAATGTATTTATAATCTTTTTTGCATTGATGTATGTGGTTATTGTTTATTCTGTTTTCATTTTTTCTTTTCCTTATCCTTTTTCTTTTTACCTGTTTCTCCTTTCTAAAGCCCATCCAGGGACAAGAGTTGCAAATTAGCTAATAGCTATACACTCTTTGTGCAACACATCAGATTGATTGTCATTTGATTAATTGTCTATGTTTATTGCACTGTCCCTGTCAAATAAACAAATAATCTAATCTAAAAGAAATTGATTATTTTCCCTGCAGATCATTTTCAGATCTTCTATCATCTGTTAAAATACCACAACTGCACAAAATAGTATTTAAATGAATATATAAGAAGTAAACACCAAATAGATGAATGAAAGAACAGATGCATTTCATCAGCCTAAACTTTTGAAAATATCTCATTAAGGAAAATACAGCACTCTAAATTTTATCCATATGCATAATGTGTTAAAATGAGTCCAAAAGCACTGCAATACAGCATCACTGATTAATTTGGAATTTAATTATTGAGCTTAAAAAAATAAAAAATAAAGTGTAAGCTTAATATCATATTTCTAGTTTTCCGTTCCCATTTTATTTCATCATGGGATAGCATTAGACAGTGATCAAACACTGAGATATTGATGGCTTATTATCATCATTGTATAGTGATTTAGCTCCTAGTATAACAAGATTTATCACCTTAACACTGTACCTTTTGAGTGTGTTGGTGTTTAAGGGTCCATTAGCAACAAAAGGAGTGCTAAAAAAATAAATAATTTGATAAATAAAAAGCTGCAGTGCTTCTTCCAGCATTTTTTTTTTCTTGCAGCATTTGTCATTTCCTCCAGCCTGTTGCTTTTCCTGTATGGTTACTTCAGTACTGAATATATGTGGGTACAGTGGGGCAAAAAAGTATTTAGTCAGCCACCAATTGTGCAAGTTCTCCCACTTAAAAGATGAGAGAGGTCTCCAATTTTCATCATAGGTATGCCTCAACTATGAGAAACAAAATGAGGAAAAAAAAAATCCAGAAAATCACATTGTCGGATTTTTAATGAATTTATTTGCAAATTATTGTGGAAAATAAGTATTTTGTAGAGGAGCTTGGAAATGAAGAGGCGATTTGGTTTATAAGCAAAGTTTAATATTCAGCTCTTCTAACAAGTCTCATCTGGTGCAGAGAGTGGCAGAAGGGAAAAAGAGACAGAATGTCTCCAGCTCACTGACTTTATACTGGCACACAACAAAAGACATGTATAACGAAGGCTGACATCCCTCATTATCTTAATCCCCCCATTGTCTTGGTATTTCCTCTCCTTGCCTTAGGGGGTGAGGGTGGCTCCTCCGGTCTCCTCCGCCGCGTCCGGGAACGTCTTTGTTCTTCACTCGGCGGGTGAGAGCCCTTTGTCCTTTCAGAGGTGTGAAGTCCTTTACATATGTAATTACCAAACATTTCCACATGCTTCAACATATGTAGGTTATGGAATATATGGTTAATATAGACCACAGGCCCCCCAAACAACTAAGAAAGGACAACAGGAAGGTTCACAGTCTAAGATAGTTATTATGACATACTAAGTGTTACATCTGTTGCCACGGAAGAAACTTTCTAGCAGCCATGCTCCTAAGAGAGTTCAGTGGTAATTATAACAGCATAGTAAAATCATAAGTCAGTCCTAAACTGTTGCAGCACAATTAGTGAACAATTGTGGAGTGGTTTGTATCAGTCCCTGTGCTGTCTGGGTTTTAATCTTCTCCCAAAACTGCTGTAGGTTGGTTTAGGCGCCCTGCTGGGACCTTCTTGAGAGGAATCTGCAGTGTGGGAAGGAGAGAGGTTATTTGTTCCCTGCCTGGGGGCTGAGTCTTTTCTCTTGGGGGGTCTACCCCGCCGAGGTGCTCTCGCCAACTGTGCAGGCTCGTCTTTCAACAAGAAGGCAGGTTTAAGTCTGTCAATGCTGACTGTTTCTTTTCTGTCCCCAAAATCAAGCACAAAGTGTTTATCACCATGTTCCAGCACTCTGAATCACGTCGGGGTCACCAGTGTAGAGGAGCTTGGAAATGAAGAGGTGATTTGGTTTATAAGCAAAGTTTAATATTCAGATCTTCTAACAAGTCTCATCTGGTGCAGAGAGTGGCAGAAGGGAAAAAGAGACAGAATGTCTCCAGCTCACTGACTTTATACTGGCACACAACAAAAGACATGTATAACAAAGGCTGACATCCCTCATTATCTTAATCCTCCCATTGTCTTGGTATTTCCTCTCCTCGCCTTAGGGGGTGAGGGTGGCTCCTCCGGTCTCCTCCGCCGTGTGGAGGAGACCGGAGGGAATCATCCCAGTATTTATTAATACAGTTCATACAGTAGTTGTGTCCACAGGCAATCGTCACCGGATCCTTCAGTAGATCCAGACAGATGGAACAGGAGAACCTTTCTGCGTCCAGCTGAACTCCTTTCTGCGCCATTTCTCCTCTGAGTTTCACTTCCTCACAATCACGTGGGTCTGGGAACGTCTTTGTTCTTCACTCGGCGGGTGAGAGCTCTTTGTCCTTTCAGAGGTGTGAAGTCCTTTACATATGTAATTACCAGACATTTCCACATGCTTCAACATATGTAGGTTATGGAATATATGGTTAATATAGACCACAATTTGGTCAATCCTGGCCGGGTCATACCAAAGACCATATAAAAATGGTACTTTCTGCCTTCTAGCGTGGTGCTCCGCATAATGGAACGGAGAAAGTAAAGTTACGCACAGAGCTACCAGTGGACTGACCCCCCACTGTAGCTTTCACTACTTACAGTAGCTGTGTGGCCTAGGGTCAGAGAAACGGAGACGGGCGCCGCCCCATGCGCCTTCATGGCGTGAAGGGAATTAACTAACTAACTAACAATTGATTTTGTCATACCAAGCTGCTTTCCTATTGCAGATTCAATCTTCCCAGCCTGGTGCAGGTCTACAATTTTGTTTCTGGTGTCCTTTGACAGCTCTTTGGTCTTGGCCATAGTGGAGTTTGGAGTCTGACTGTTTGAGGTTGTGGACAGGTGTCTTTTATACTGATAACGAGTTCAAACAGGTGCCATTAATACAGGTAACGAGTGGAGGACAGAGGAACCTCTTAAAGAAGAAGTTACAGGTCTGTGAGAGCCAGAAATCTTGCTTGTTTGTAGGTGACCAAATACTTATTTTACCGAGGAATTTACCAATTAATTCATTAAAAATCTTTCAATGTGGGACACCATGGGGATAGCAGCTTAACGCTGAAGCTCCCAGACCCGATCCGTGAAAATACCTTGAAAATCAGATTTAACAGATTTTTGGAAGAATGAAAATCAAAAGACAAAGTCATTATGCCTAAAGGAAAACAGAAGAGATCGACATATCCCAGGCCAAGACACGCATCGGCTGGAGAATCTGACCTGGAGGACATCCACTCAGAAGCGGAGGAGCTGAATGAAGCTAGCAACACGGTTAGCTTAAAAATGGTACTTCAAGAATTAAGACAATTTCGCTGAGAGTGTTGGGCCAAATTTCGTGAAATTAAAGACAAAATAAAAAGGACAAACAGCAGAGTGGACCAGGCTGAGGACCGAATCATGGAAGCAGAGGAAAGAATAAAAGGGCTGGAAGAAACCGTGCTGGAACTACTCAAACGACAGTCAAGACTGGAGGCTAAGCTAACTGACCAAGAAGGAAGACTATGAAGTGACAACATAAGGATTCATGGTCTGAAAGAAGGAGTCGAGGACAGTTTCACCACAATGGCTGCATGCGTGGAATCCATTCTGAGAGAGAAGTTGGAAATTCCCCAATCCACCAACTTGAAGATAGAAAGGGCGCACCGTACATTAGCCCCAAGGCCGTCGGCGGAAGCACCACCAAGATCGGTGGTGGTGAAGTCCTCCAACTCCAGAATAAAAGAAGAGGTTGTGAGACTGGCTTGGCAGAAAAAAGGATTTATGCACCAAGAGAGAAAAGTTTTTGTGGAGCACAACTACGCCCCGGAGGTCCTTAAAAAGCGTCGGGAATACAACGACGCTAAAAAGGTACTACGAGAGAAGAAACTGTGCTTTCAAACTCCATTTCCGGTGAAGCTGCGGGTTTTTTACAGGGAAGAGACGTGTCTCTACAACTCGGCGGAAGAAGCAACCACGGATATGGCGAGAAGAGGGCTCCTGGTAACGGTGTATAAATCCGCAGCAGACCCGATCGAAAGAATCAAGGCTCAAACGTGGTGCACACAGAGACCCTCAAAATCCACGAGCCAGCAGCGGGAAACCCAGCTCCAGGGCTATAAGGAAAAACTGAGCGTTTACAGGAGGGAATAACGATATTTTTAGTCAATCTGCGCATCCAACCCTCCTCCTACAAGGTAACAAACATTAAAGGAGATGCAGAATCAGCAAGTATTAAGTGGTAAAGCATTTCATGGAACAGACATAATATTAGAAACAAATAAGTCTTTAAAAAAAAACCCAAACTTGTTAAAATAGAAATGTGACAATGAACCACATGATTTCTCCACACTAACAAATACTGTATTAATGTGACTGTTTGCTGTGATGGTGGTGGGAGGTTGCACACAATTTCATAGGGTATAGGCATAAAACAAATAAATAAATAAATAAAATAAAATAAAATCATTACAAGTTCGGATTGGGATCTGAAATTCACGTTAAAAACATGGGACAACTTACAGGGGTAAGAGAGGGCCCTCAACACGTAACAGAGTTTGAGGAATTTCCCTCAGAGCCAACACACAATCAAGGCTCTTCTAAGGTCACTAAAAAGACCTCAGCTCAGGAAGATCTTTTGTCAGTTTTTTGTTTTAAAGTTTTATATACTATTGCAGAAGATGCTTTACAAACGAGACTGAGTTTATTTCTCAGGAAGCTTTATTGAAAGTCACATCTTCTATCATCAAAGTTCTCAGCATAATAAGAGAGAGAAACACAACTTTCCTCCAGCTTTTATAACCCCCAGAGATACTCAACCCCCACATAGCGTATCTCACACCTTTACCCCCACAGAAGCTCAGTAAACATATGCACCCATAGTCACACATAGCCCACGAGACTTGCTGGCGTCTCTGCTCTCTTCTCCACCTCGGGGCTCCTGCCGGGACATTGTCTCTGACTTCCTTCTTCCCCCAGCACCCACCTCCTAGCCGAGGTCCCTGCTGGGGCATTGTTCATTTGGACGTTTGACTGTAGGCTCTGCACCGTCGAGCCACTGTATGCCTGTGGGGGAGAATGCGTACCATACAGCATGCTACATATGTGCATTAAATATGCACCATATAACCCCCCCAAACGTTCAAATAAGGACCAGGTACACTTCAAATGCACAGAACTATGACACTCTACACAGAACAAGAGAGAAAAAAAACTTGGCACAACAGATTACAGTTCCCACTGCTTGGGCTTCAACACTCTGCCATATCTGCTGTGAGCCGGTCTCGCTCTGCTTGCTGTTGTCCGCTGCATCTGTGAAGTAGAATCGTTAACACATCGTCGTGAAAGCTTAGCAGAGCGTCTCCCGGGCGGCCTGCCGCGGCGGGGGGCACTGGCTAACTGGACTGGGTCGTCAGCTAACACAAAAGCGGGTTTGAGCCTGTTGATGCAGACTAAATCTGTCCTGTCTCCCAAATCAAGCAAAAAGTGCTTTTCCCTGGTTTCTAACACTCTGAACGGTCCATCGTAAGGTGGTCTTAAACCTGGCCTCTGTGCGTCGTGTCTAACAAAGACAAATTCTGCATTCTTTAAGGCTTTAGGCACAAAAACACGTGGAAAACTGTGATGAGCGGGACCAGGGAGGGTGTGCGACCCTGCGTCGCTCTGCAGCCGCTGAGCGGGGAGGCGCTCCGGAGCAGGATTCTCAGGGAGGAAATCTCCCGGTAACAGGAGGGGTTGGGCGAAGACGAGTTCTGCCGGAGAGGCATGCAACTCCTCTTTAGGAGCTGAACGCAACCCTAATAAAACCCATGGAAGTTTATCAACACAATTTGTGTCCGTGAGAGCCGCTCTGAGGGCTGCTTTCAATGACCGATGGAAGCGCTCGCACAAACCGTTGGCCTGGGGGTTATACGCGGTCGTGCGATGAATTTTCACCCCCAGGCTGTGTGCCATGGACGACCAGAGCTCGGAAACAAACTGTGGTCCTCTGTCGGACGTTAAGTCTGACGGGATACCAAAGCGCGCGACCCAAGCCGTTAAAAAGGCGCGTGCAACATCTGCCGTTGTAGTTGCCGCCAGAGGAACCGCCTCTGGCCAGCGCGTGGTGCGGTCTACCATGGTTAGAAGGTGTGTGAAACCCTGGGACAGCGGAAGCGGTCCTACTAAGTCGACATGCACATGATCAAAGCGTTTGGCTGGGATGTGAAAAGGTTCTAGAGGGGCTCGTGTGTGTTTGTGTACCTTTGCCCTTTGACACGCAGTGCAAGCTGCAGCCCACTCTTTGACTTGTTTACGCAGCCCCGGCCAAACAAACTTCTCCCCTACCATTTTGATAGAAGCGCGGACGCCCGGGTGTGCCAGTGAGTGTATTAAGTCAAAAACACGGCGACGCCACGCAGCCGGGACTACGGGACGGGGACGCCCCGTGGAGATATCGCAGATTAGGGAGGGCATGCCTCTTTGAAGCACCCTGTGCTCCAGCCTTAGCCCTGTTGGCCCAGACTGGAGCGCGCGCACGTCCGCGTCGCCAACCTGTTCAGCGGCCATGGCTGCGTAATCTAAACCGACGCAGACCGGAGCTGTGAGCGCTCCCGTGCCGCCAGCCTGACCTAGGTCTGCCGTAGCCGACTCTGCCCCCTGGGGGCCTGTCGCTGCAACCGCGCGCGAGAGGCAATCTGCCACTACATTGTGTTTACCTGCCACGTGTTGAATGTCCGTGGTAAACTCCGAAATTGCAGCCAGCTGCCTCTGTTGTCGGCCCGACCAGGGCTCTGAAACCTTGGCCATTGCAAAAGTTAAAGGTTTATGATCCACGAACGCGGTAAAACGGCGTCCTTCCAACCAGAACTGGAAGTGGCGGATGGCCAAATGTAGGGCCAAAAGCTCCCTGTCAAACGCGTTGTATTTACGTTCGCTATCACGCAATGTTTTGCTGAAAAATGCGAGTGGTTGCCAGCATCCTGCAACCAGTTGCTCGACCACCGCTCCCACTGCCACGTCGGAGGCGTCTGTGGTTAGCGCCATGCGAGCTGCCGGCACCGGGTGTGCCAATAACGCAGCGTTGGCGAGGGCTGATTTGACCTGTGAAAAAGCGCGCTCCCGATCCGGGGACCACTCGACCTTGGCTGTAGGTTTTTGCTTCTTTAATGCCGCGTACAATGGGTGCATAAGCCGTGCCGCGTTTGGGAGGAAACGGTTATAAAAACTGACCATCCCCAAAAATTCTTGCAGCGCCTTGACCGTCTGCGGTTGGGGGAAATCCGTTATCGCGCGCACTTTATCCGGCAGCGGGACCGCACCTTCTGGCGACACGCGGTGTCCCAAAAAATCAATTTTCGTTACCCCGAATTGGCACTTCGCTGGATTAATGATCAGCCCGTGTTCTGTGAGCCTCAGACACGCTGGCTACCAAAATATCGTACAAATAAGCGAACACGAAAGGGAGGTCGCGCAGCACTGCATCCATCATGCGTTGGAACGTCTGCGCGGCGCCCTTGAGGCCGAAAGGCATGCGCAAAAACTCGAAAAGCCCGAAAGGGGTTATAACTGCCGTTTTGGGCATGTACTGCGCGCGGACTGGAACTGGAACTCAGTCTCTTACAAACGAGACTGAGTTTATTTCTCAGGAAGCTTTATTGAAAGTCACATCTTCTATCATCAAAGTTCTCAGCATAATAAGAGAGAGAAACACAACTTTCCTCCAGCTTTTATAACCCCCAGAGATACTCAACCCCCACATAGCGTATCTCACACCCTTACCCCCACAGAAGCTCAGTAAACATATGCACCCATAGTCACACATAGCCCTCGAGACTTGCTGGCGTCTCTGCTCTCTTCTCCACCTCGGGGCTCCTGCCGGGACATTGTCTCTGACTTCCTTCTTCCCCCAGCACCCACCTCCTAGCCGAGGTCCCTGCTGGGGCATTGTTCATTTGGACGTTTGACTGTAGGCTCTGCACCGTCGAGCCACTGTATGCCTGTGGGGGAGAATGCGTACCATACAGCATGCTACATATGTGCATTAAATATGCACCATACTATGTTCTTAATGTTTTTTATGTTCTTAATGTTCTTTCAGTTTCTGAGTAGCATAAAAGATGGCCACCACACTGTTATACTAAATAAGACAACACAATGGAGAAACAGGGTGTAACCAAAATAATCTCATATAATGTAAAAGGGATCCTGAATCCAGTTAAAAGATTCAAGATTCTAGGCAAAATGAAAAAAGACAAAGCAGGAATAATATTTTTACAGGAAACCCACCTAACAGACGTGGAGCAGTAGACAAGGGTTTAAAATGATCTCTTCATCTTCATATAAGTCAGGGAGGAGGAGGGGGGTAGCGACATTGATCTCAACCAAAATTATATTTGAAAAAAAATCAGAACACAAAGATAAAGAAGGCAGATTCAGCATGGTACTTGGTCGGCTAGAGGGAGAAGATATCACCCTGCTGAATGTATATGCACCTCCAGGGGCTAACTGGAAATTTTATAAAAATGTATTTGACCTAATGATAACTAAAGCCCAAGGTTTAGTGATATGTGGTGGAGACTTCAATGTAAGACTGAATCCATACTGGGATGCATCAGGTAATTCTCCACATCAAAATAACACTCAAAGTAGAAAAACTCGGATGCTACTAAAAGAAATGGGAATCTGTGACATGTGGAGGGAATTCAACTCCAGTGTAAAAGATCATACATTTTACTCAGCACCACATTCATGATACTCAAGGACTGACTATTTTTTATGTTTAATAGAGACATTGGAAGAGTAAAAACATGACATTGGAAGAGTAAAAACATGTAAAATAGGACTGATGGATCTCTCTGACCACAGTCCAATCTACAGTATATGGACTTAAGTATCCAAAAAATACACAAATAATACATTTTCTTGGAAGTTAAATTCAAATGTGCTGAAAGGACCACTGAAAGTTGAATTGGAATCAGATTTTCTCAGATATTTGGAAGAAAATGATAATGGAGAAGTATCCCCTTTAATACTGTGGGACGCATGCAAAGCTGTAATAAGGGGAAAGATTATCGCAAAACTGGCAATCCAAAAGAAACTGAGACAAGAAAAACTAATCACATTAGAGTCAGAACTTAAGAAACTAGAAAAAGAGCACAAAGACAACACTCATTCTAATGACTCACTCAAAATTAAGGAAATTAAAAAACAAATAAATGAGATCTACACAATAGAAATCCAGAAGAAACTTACATTTCTGAAACAAAAATACTATGAAACAGGTAGCAAATCGGCAAAATTACCAGCCTATAAATTGAGGAAACAACAAACGGAGAGAGCAGTCTATAAAATCAGAGACCCAGTATCAAAGGAAATAAAATTTAGAATTCAGGAAATTCTTAAAAGCTTCGAGAACTACTACAAGAACTTGTACTCCCTCAAAAAACATAAAAACGCATCAGAAGCCTTCCTAAATACATTAAACCTTCCCCAACTTACTGAGTCACAAAATAAAACACTATTGTCAGAAATACAACCTAAAGAATTAGAAAAAGCAATTATGAAACTTAAAGCTAACAAATCCCCAGGAGCAGATGGCTATACAGCAGAGTGGTACAAAACCTTTAAACAGCAACTATCTCCTCTCCTCCTGAAAACATTTAACTATGTCCTCCACACAGGGGAAATCCCCCCCTCCTGGAGAGAAGGGGTCATTGCAGTCATACTTAAATCTGAAAAGGATAAACTAGACTGCTCCAACTACAGACCAATCAGTGTGTTAAATCAGGACTATAAGCTTTTTACCACTATCTGACATAATGTCTGGCCCAGGAGACACGCACGCAGACTCAGGATAGATTTAACAGCTTTATTCAACAAGCAGGTGTGTCTGAATAGATGTGTGCGGTATGTGTATGTGTTGAGGGTGAACGCCGATGCGCAGGAAGCAGAGCAGCGTGCCGTACAGCCGGACAACCCTATGGAGAGAGAGCAGAGGACAAGGGGTAAAGGGCACCACACCTGGACAGGGATAATGAGTTGTGTGATGCTTACTTGTGGATACAGGTGGCTGGCGTTGGCAAGGGAGAAGCCCGGAAGACAGCGTCCTGCAGAGTCTGCGCTGATGGTGGGAATTGGTTGGCGATGACAGGGAAATCCGCCGCCGAGGAATCCACCTGTGCACAGGGGTGAAGAACTTGGAGAAAGGTAAGGAATGCTTACGCGTGGTTGAAGTCTTGCTGGTGATCAGAGGTTGATACACGAGCTACAAAGTGCCGATGCGAACAGACGGCTCCAGACTGCAGCACTGGGCCGAGTGGGCTAAATAGCCCGCTGCTGACGAGGCGCAGGTGTGCGCGCAGCTGAAGCCGCTGATGAGCGGCGAGTCGTGACAGTACTCCCCCCCTAGCAGCGCCTCCTGGCGCTGGTTTGTCCGGATGCGCACGGTGGAACGCCGTGATGTGACTCCTGTCCAACACCAAAGAAGAGCACACCCAGGACCTCCACTCAGGACCGAATCCCTCCCAGTCCACCAAGTACTGCAGTCCATGATGGAGGCGACTCTCCAGGCCAGGTGGCCGTCGATCATCATAGATGTGGGCAGCGCTGCGGGCGGGGGGCAGAGAGGGTCAGAGACATAGGGCTTAATTTTGGACACAAGGAAGGTGGGACAAATGCGGAAGGAGGGGGGGAGGGCCAGATGCACAGCCACCGGGTTAACAATTTTAGAAATGGTATAGGGGCCAATGAAGCGTGGGGCCAACTTCCTCCTTTCAGCCTTAAGGTGGATATCTTGAGCGGCCAACCAGACCTGTTGACCCACCTGGTAGGCAGGAGCCGGCCTCCTGTGGCGATTCGCCGTGGTGCTGTTGCGCGCCGCCATGCGTAAGAGCGCGTCGCGCGTCTTGGTCCACAGGGCCCGACACTGTCTCAGGTGCACTTGGATGGAAGGGACCGCCAGCTCCGCCTCCTGCTCCGGGAACAAAGGTGGATCATAACCCAAGGACACCTTGAAGGGGGACATCCCTGTGGAGGAAGACCGAGCCGTGTTGTGGGCGTACTCTATCCAAGCCAGGTGCGAGCTCCAGGAGGACGGGTTGGAGGAAGTGACGCAGCGCAGGGCAGCTTCCAGCTCCTGGTTGGCCCGTTCGCACTGCCCGTTGGATTGCGGGTGGTGACCGGAGGAGAGGCTAACTGTGGCCCCCAGGGCGTTGCAGAAACACTTCCACACCTCTGAGACAAACTGGGGCCCCCAATCCGAGACGACGTCCACCAGTATCCCGTGCAGCCTGACCACGTGCTGAACCAGAAGGTCCACTGTCTCCCGCGCCGTTGGAAGACCCCGAAGTGGCACGAAATGGGCGGCCTTGGAGAATCAATCCACAATGGTCAAGACGGCGTCATAGGTGTTAGAGGTCGGGAGACCGGTGACGAAGTCGAGGGCTATGTGGGACCAGGGCCTGCCAGGGGTCGGCAGGGGCTGGAGCAGACCCGCGGGGGGAGAATTTCCTGACTTGGCAGTGGCACACACAGGGCACGCCTGGACGTAGTTGGTGGCATCCTTCTGCAGACCCGGCCACCAGAAGGAACGCTGGAGGAGATCCACTAGCCGGGATACGCCAGGGTGACAGGCGAGTTTGGAGGTGTGAACCCAATGGATGACCTCCCCCCGGACAGAAGATGGAACGAACAGCCTCCCCTCCGGTCCGCCGCCAGGATCCGGTTCGGTCTCCTGTGTCCTCCGGATCTTGTCCCTGATGGTCCAGGAAATTGCCCCTACCACACACGAGCTGGGCAGGATGGTATGGCCCGGCTCCTCTGATGTCTCAGGGGCAAACTGCCTGGAGAGGGCATTGGGTAGGCCGTTCTTAGAGCCAGGGCGATAAGTAATGGTGAAGCGGAACCGGGCGAAGAACAGGGACCAGCGTGCCTGGCGGGCATTCAGACATCTAGCAGATCGAAGATACTCCAAGTTCTTATGGTCCGCCAGCACCACGAATGGTAATGCAGCCCCCTCCAGCCAGTGGCGCCACTCCTGCAGGGCGAGCTTGATGGCGAGAAGCTCCCTGTCCCCGACGTCAAAATTCCACTCGGCTGGGGACAAACACCGTGAGAAGAAGGCGCAGGGTTGCTTGACCCCATCGGTGGGTGATCGCTGGGATAGCACCGCCCCCACTCCCGTATCAGACGCGTCGACTTCCACCAGGCACTGCAGAGCGGGATCGACCTGGGTCAGGACCCGGGAGGAGGAGAACTCCGTCTTCAACGCCTGGAACGCCGCAGCGACCTCTTCGGTCCAGCGGAAGGTGTTCTTGGGGGAGGTGAGATGGGTCAGCGGGGCAACGATGGCACCGAAGTTAGGCACAAAACGGCGGTAGAAATTGGCAAACCCAATAAATTGCTGGACCTGCTTCCTGGAGGTCGGTGTGGGCCATTCAACCACCGCTTTAACCTTCGCGGGGTCTGGTAGGACCTGGTTGTGTGAGATAACAAACCCTAAGAAGGAGGTGGTCTTGGCGTAAAACTCACACTTCTCGGCTTTGACGTACAGCCTGTTCTCCAGCAGCCGCTGCAAGACCCGCCTCACATGCACCTGATGTTCCTCCCGTGACCTGGAGAAGATGAGGATGTCATCCAGGTACACGAACACGAAGAGGCCGAGGAAATCACGCACGACGGCTGAATACGAGGCCCAGGTCATGGAACTCTGAGGGCACCAGAGTGAGATCCGGAGGTGCGGCATCTTTAACTGGGGTAGGAGAAGACGGGGCGCAGGCTGCGGATTGTAAACAAGTGCCCATGCAGAAGGAACTCCAGGAGGCGACTCTTCCTGTCTGCCAATCCAGCACGGGGTTGTGCAGACGCAACCAGGGGTACCCAAGGATAACAGGCGTGTACAGGGTGAGATCCTCTTGGTGGTTACCAGAGATAATGACAGGGACTGGTTGCGTGCGATGAATCACTTGTCCGAGGGGCGCACGGGAAAGGGTGATCAGGCTGAGAGGAGCGGCCAGAGGGTGCCAGGGAATGCCCAATTGGGTTGCCAGGCTGTTTGAAATGAAGCTCTGCTCTGCTCCTGAGTCCACCAGTGCGTGTGTGAGATGCCCCGTGGCATTGTGACAGAATTGGATGGGCAAGGATAAACTTGTGAGCGGATTTGACCGGTTAGAGCCCGCGAGGCCCCCTACAGTGACTCGCGGACCTCCCCGTTTGGCTTCTCCGGGCAATGCTCCACGGTGTGTTGGTCTCCTCCGCAGTACATGCAGAGGCCCAACTTCCGGCGGCGCTGTTTCTCCGCTAGGGGGAGCTTTGACCGACCAACCACCATCGCCTCCGATTCCTCGGAAGACTCCGGTGGAGGTAACGCCAGGGGGCGGTCTTGAGGCGTACGGACGGAGCCTCCACGCGAGCGGCTGCTAGACTTCCGCTCGGTGGACCGTTCACGCAGCCTGTTGTCTAAACTAATGGTTGTGGAGATCAGCTCCGCAAGCGTCTCCGGAAGATCACGACCGGCCAGCTCATCCCTCAGACCTGAGCTGAGGCTGCGGAGGAAGATGCCACAGAGTGCGGCCTCATCCCAGCCAACCTCCTCCACTGTGACCAGGAAGTTGATAGCATAATCCGCCGCTGACCGGCTTCCCTGTTGGAGACCAAGGAGCCAGTCAGTGAGGACGCTATCGCGCCGGGAATGATCAAAGACCTCGAGAAAGCTCTGCACGAACTGGCTATAGGAGAGGTTCGCGTAACTGGGCTTCGCCATAACGGCGTAAGCCCAAGTTAGCGCTCGCCCCTCCAGAAGATTACCGATGTAGCCAATTCGGCTGTGGTCCGAGGGAAAATCCCCGGGAACAGGCAGAAACACCGACTCACATTGCATAATGAACCCCCGCGCTCCGCCGAGCTTCCCGCTAAAGCGAGCGGGGGTTGGGATTGGTGTGAGTCGAGTGGGCATCCCCGTGGCAGACTGGCCGGGCACCGGAGCGGCAGGAGCCAAATCCCCCTAGTGAGCCGAGGGGAACGCCTGCTGGGGGTCCAGGCGGTCTAGCCGGTGAGTAATATTAACCAATTGGTTCAAAATCACCTGCTGTTGATGGGCTATTAAATCTACCCGAGCCTCGAGGGTGGAAAGACGGCGTGCGAGCCCGCTGTCTGCTGAGCCGCTCTGCTGGAGCCATACTGACATAATGTCTGGCCCAGGAGACACGCACGCAGACTCAGGATAGATTTAACAGCTTTATTCAAGCTTTATTGAAGAACTTGGAGAAAGGTAAGGAATACTTACACGTGGTTGAAGTCTTGCTGGTGATCAGAGGTTGATACACGAGCTACAAAGTGCCGATGCGAACAGACGGCTCCAGACCGCAGCACTGGGCCGAGTGGGCTAAATAGCCCGCTGCTGACGAGGCACAGGTGTGCGCGCAGCTGAAGCCGCTGATGAGCGGCGAGTCGTGACACTATCCTTGCCAAAAGGTTAGAAAATATACTGACAGACTTAATTCATTTAGACCAAACAGGTTTTATAAGACAAAGACAGACACAAGATAACATTAGACACACTTTACACATAATTCATCATATAATAGTAGATTAGTTTATTTGACAGGGACAGTGCAATAAACATAGACAATTAATCAAAGACAATCAATCTGATGTGTTGCACATAGAGTGTATAGCTATTAGCTAATTTGCAACTCTTGTCCCTGGAAAAAAAAATATTATTATTTAAAAAAATATAATTTAAATGCAGCCATATTGGGATTAGATGCTGAAAAAGCATTTGATTCGGTTGACTGGTCTTTCCTATATAGAATCTTATCCAGTTTCAATTTTCATAACAACTTCATTAGAACTATCCAGGCATTACAGTGGGGTAAAAAAGTATTTAGTCAGCCATCAATTGTGCAAGTTCTCCCACTTAAAAGATGAGAGAGGTCTCCAATTTTCATCATAGGTGTAACTCAACTATGAGAGACAAAATTAAAAAAAAAAAATCCAGAAAATACCATTGAAGGATTTTTAATGAATTAATTGGTAAATTCCTCGGTAAAATAAGTATTTGGTCAATAACAAAAGTTCATCTCAATACTTTGTTATATACCCTTTGTTGGCAATGACAGAGGGCAAACGTTTTCTATAAGTTTTCACAAGGTTTTCACACACTGTTGCTGGTATTTTGGCCCATTCCTCCATGCAGATCTCCTCTAGAGCAGTGATGTTTTGAGGCTGTCGCTGGGCAACACAGATTTTCAACTCCCTCCAAAGATTTTCTATGGGGTTGAGATCTGAAGACTGGCTAGGCCACTCCAGGACCTTGAAATACTTCTTACGAAGCCACTCCTTCGTTGCCCGGACGGTGTGTTTGGGATCATTGTCATGCTGAAAGACCCAGCCATGTTTCATCTTCAATGCCCTTGCTGGTGGAAGGAGGTTTTCACTCAAAATTTCACGATACATGGCCCCATTCATTCTTTCCTTTACACGGATCAGTCGTCCTGGTCCCTTTGCCTCTCTTCATCCCTGCTTGGCGCAGGGTTCTTCTTTGTGTCCAAGAAGGACGGTTCTCTCCGCCCCTGCATTGACTATTGGGCCCTCAACGACGTCACGGAGAAGGACCGCTACACCCTGCCGTTGATGGACACCGCCTTCCACTCCTTCCAGGGGGCGACCTGGTTTACCAAACTGGACCTCCGCAGTGCCTACCACCTCGTCCGGATCCGGGAGGGAGATGAGTGGAAGACAGCCTTCTGTACGCCTACTGGTCACTTCGAATACCTGGTGATGCCGTTCGGATTAACCAACGCCCCTGCAGTGTTCCAGCGCCTCATTAATGACTTCCTCCGAGACTTCCTGGGCCTCTTCGTCTTTGTTTACCTGGACGACATCCTAATCTTCTCCAGGTCATGGGATGAACACCGGGTCCATGTGAGGCGGGTCCTGCAGCGATTGTTGGAGAACAGGTTGTACGTCAAGGCTGAAAAATGCGAGTTCTCTGCCAAGACCACCTCCTTCCTGGGGTTTGTTATTTCGCACGATCAAGTCCTCCCTGACCCTGCGAAGGTGAAAGCGGTGGTCGACTGGCCCACACCGACCTCCAGGAAACAGTTACAACAGTTCATAGGATTCGCCAACTTTTACCGCCGCTTTGTCCCAAATTTCGGCGCCATCGTTGGCCCATTGACCCGCCTCACCTCGCCTAAGACCCCCTTCCGGTGGACTGAAGAGGCTGCTACGGCGTTCCAAGCACTGAAAACGGAGTTCTCTTCCTCCCGGGTCCTAACCCAGGTCGACCCCGCGTTGCAGTGTTTGGTGGAGGTCGACGCGTCTGATACGGGGGTGGGGGTGGTGCTGTCCCAGCGGCCACCCGCCAACGGGACCAAGCGACCCTGCGCCTTCTTCTCTCGGCGCCTGTCACCGGCTGAACGCAACTATGACGTTGGGGACAGGGAGCTCCTCGCCATCAAGCTCGCCCTGCAGGAGTGGCGCCATTGGCTGGAGGGGGCTGCTTTGCCGTTCATTGTGTTAACGGACCATAAGAACTTGGAGTACTTGAGATCTGCCAAACGTCTGAACGCCCGCCAGGCGCGTTGGTCCCTGTTCTTTGCCCGTTTTCGCTTTACCATCACGTACCGCCCCAGTTCGAAGAACGGCCTGCCTGATGCCCTTTCCAGGCAATTCGCCCTCGAGACGTCCGAGGACCCCGTGCATACCATCTTACCCAGCTCGTGTGTTGTGGGGGCGATGTCCTGGGCCATTGAGGACAAGATCCGTAAGGCGCAGGAGACCGAACCGGATCCTGGCGGTGGACCGGAGGGGAGGCTATTCATTCCATCTTCGGTTCGGGGGGAGGTTCTTCACTGGATCTACACCTCCAAGTTTGCCTGCCACCCTGGAGTCTCCCGGCTGGTCGATCTCCTCCAGCGGTCCTTCTGGTGGCCTGGTCTGCAGAAGGACGCCGCCAACTACATCTGGGCCTGCCCAGTATGTGCTACCGGCAAGTCAGGTAACACTCCCCCCATGGGTCTGCTCCAGCCCCTGCCGATCCCAGGCAGGCCCTGGTCCCACATAGCCCTCGATTTCGTCACCGGTCTCCCAGTCTCCAACACCTATGACGCAGTGCTGACCATTGTTGATCGTTTTTCCAAGGCCGCCGACTTCGTGCCACTGCAGGGTCTTCCTACGGCACGGGAGACAGCGGATCTCCTGGTCCAACACGTGGTCAGACTGCACGGGATACCGGTGGACGTCGTCTCAGATCGGGGGCCCCAATTCGTCTCTGAGGTGTGGAGGTGTTTTTGTAACGCCCTGGGAGCCACGGTAAGCCTCTCCTCCGGCCATCATCCGCAGTCCAACGGGCAATGCGAACGGGCCAACCAGGAGCTGGAAGTTGCTCTCCGCTGCTTCACCGCCTCCAACCCGGCCTCTTGGAGCACGCATCTGGCCTGGGTAGAATACGCCCACAACTCCACTCGGTCTTCTGCCACTGGTATGTCCCCCTTCAAGGCCTCCCTGGGGTACGACCCGCCATTGTTCCCGGTGCAGGAGGGTGAGTTGGCTGTCCCGTCTATCCAGGTGCACCTGAGGCGGTGCCGGAGTCTTTGGTCCAAGGCGCGTGATGCGGTCTTGCGCACAGCGAAGCGCAATAGCACCAATGCTAATCGTCATAGAAGACCGGCTCCTGCCTACCAGGTGGGTCAGAAAGTTTGGGTTTCTGCTCACGACATCAACCTGAAGGGCGAAAAGAAGAAACTGGCTCAACGCTTCATTGGACCCTTCACCATCACCAAAATTATTAACCCGGTGGCTGTGCATTTGGCTGTCCCCCCCTCCCTCCGTATTTGCCCCACCTTCCACGTATCCAAGATCAAGCCGGTGGTGTCCGATCCCCTCTGCCCCCCACCTGCGGCGCCGCCCGCGCCCCTGATGATCGATGGTCATCCAGCCTGGAGAGTCACTGCCGAGGTCGCGGGCTGCAGTATCTGGTGGACTGGGAGGGTTTCGGTCCTGAGTGGAGGCAATGGGTGCGCTCTTCCCTGGTTCTGGACAAGGGTCTCATCACGGAGTTCCATCGGGCGCACCCGGATAAGCCAGCACCAGGAGGTGCTGCTGGGGGGGGGGGGAGTACTGTCATGACTCGCCACTCATCATTGGCTCCTGCTGCGCGCACACCTGCGCCTCGTCAGCGACAAACTATTTAACCCACTCTGCCCTGTGCTTCGGCCTGAAGCCGTCTGTTCCCTTCAGCTCGTCTTCGTTGTTGGAACCCCCATTGCCAGCAAGACTACTCTCAACGTAAGCATCCTTACCTTTTCTCCTCAGTCCTTTCCCCTGTACACAGGTGGATTCCTTGGCGGCGGACTCCTCATCTCGCCACATCATCCTCACTATCGCCACAGGCTCTGCAGGTCGCTGTCTCCTGGGCTCTCTCCTTGCCAACGCCAGCCACCTGTTGTACCAAGTAAGCAGCAGTCTTTATCATGGTCCTGTATAGGTGTGGTGCCCTTTACCTTGTCCCTCTGCTCTCTCATTATAGGGTTGCCCGGCTGTACGGCGAACTGCTCTGCTGCCTGCGCACTGAAGTTCTCCCACAGTACATTCACATATCTCACACACGCATTCATACATCCCTGCTTGTTGAATAAAGCTGTTAAATCTATCCTGAGCCTGCGTGTGTGTCTCCTGAGCCAGACATTATGTCACCAAATACTTATTTTACAGAGGAATTTACCAATTAATTCATTAAAAATCCTTCAATCTGATTTTCAGGATTTTTTTTTCTCCTTTTGTCTCTCATAGTTGAGGTATACCTATGATGAAAATTGGAGACCTCTCTCATCTTTTAAGTAGGAGAACTTGCACAATTGGTGGCTGACTAAATACTTTTTTGCCCCACTGTATATAAAAAACCAACAGCTAAAGTAACGATTAACGGTAAATTATCATCATCTTTTGAACTGGAAAGAGGATGTCGTCAGGGCTGCCCCTTGTCTCCACTGCTCTTTGCAATCTTCATAGAACCTCTGAGCCAATGGATAAGACAGAATCTGCGGCGGCATGAAATAAAGCAGCGTTGGTGAAGGTTTTAAGCAGGTTTATTAGATCATACCGCCGTCACGAAGCTCGCCCCGTAGGGCGGCTTGGAGGCTCTCCAGCAAAGAGACACAGAGTGTGTGTGTCCAGCAGCAGATGAAGAAAGAGAGAATGAGTTACAGAGTCGTGCAGCATATATACCCAACAACAGACAATACATCAACGGGCATTCACAGCAGTTGGTATGAGCATTTGCATATGAGAGGCACAGTAAGGACAGGATGCATGAATGGCACATTAACATCACAATGCATGCATGGCACATTACATCACAGCAGTGCAGAGAAGAGTACAGCAGAGAATCAAACTAAAGAACCCTATCGATTACTGCAATGGATTGCCTATGATCAAGACTTTACTCCTAATAAAACAGACACTAGATTTAAAAAGTGGAAAGAGAACGGACTGATAAAATATTACGATTTTTTTAAAGGGCAAACTTTAAGAAGTTTTGAAGATTTGAAAAAACAAGGTCTAATAAATCAAGACTTTTACAGGTTCTTTCAGCTTAGACACCACATAAACAAAATACTTAAAAAAGAGGATTTGGAAAGGGCCCAGTCAGGTGTTCTGAAGGTCTTCTTAATGGCATATAAAGGGATCCCAGGGATCAGATACATTTCTAAAATATACCAAGGTCTTCAAGACTTAAAAGGAGACAACACATCATATATAAAAGAGAGATGGGAAAAAGAGGGGAATTTCACTTTACAACTGGAAATATGGGAAAAGCTAAATAAACAACAATGGAAAAGTACCTCATCCCTGCTGTGGAGAGAATTTGGATGGAAAAATTTGGTAAGATTTTTCAGAACACCTGCACAAAACAAATTTACTCGTAAGGGGTTGAATTGTTGGCGCTTGTGTGGAAGAGACTGCAACTCATTTTCATGTGTTTTGGTCATGCCCAGTTATCCACCAATATTGGACCAATGTACAGACAATATTGGGGAAAATATTCAAAATAACAGTTCCCTTTTCCTTTGTAACTTTGAATTTGGGTTTACTACCGGAATCACTGGAAAGACGAGGAAAAAAATGTTTATTCACTGTTTTAATATTGGCAAGTAAAAAAGCTCTAACAAAAAAATGGATGTTAAAAGATTGTCCTACACCTGAAGATTGGATTCAGAATCAGAATCAGAATCAGAATCAGAATCAGATTTATTGCCATTGTTCATGTAGTACACAAACTAGGAATTTGTCTCGGTGCAATGCTGCAACATTAAACATGATAAAAATAAAAGATAGAAATAAAAAACTATACATGCAATAAAATGTAGAATATGAATGAGTAATACTAGACAAAGCAATTTTTAGATATATTAGCGAGCAGCAGATATTGTGGAGTACCCCATAGTGCAGTCAGAATCAGAATCAGAATCAGAATCAGAATCAGGTTTATTGCCATTGTTCATGTAGTACACAAACTAGGAATTTGTCTCGGTGCAATGCTGCAACATTAAACATGATAAGATAAAAGAAATAAACTATACATGCAATAAAGTGTAGAATAAGAGTAAGTGATACTGGTCAGCAGTTAAAATATATTAGCGAGCAGCAGATACTGTGGAGAACTATATAGTGCAGTTGGTAATGCAGGAAGAAAACAGTGATGATTGACATGAGTCTGGTTGAGCTGCTGTACATAGTGCACGAGAGTCAATAAGTCACTTAGTGTTCAGCAGTCTGATGGCAGAGGGGAAGAAGCTGTTCATGTGACGGGAGGTTTTAGTCTGGATGGACCGAAGTCTTCTACCAGAGGGGAGGGGGGCAAACAGTACGTGACCAGGGTGTGAGGGATCGGCTATGATCCGGCCAGCACGCCTCCGGGTCCTGGAGATGTACAGATCCTGGAGAGATGGGAGCTTGCAGCCGATCACCTTCTCAGCAGTGCGCACGACGCGCTGCAGCCTTAGTCTGTCCCTGGCAGTGGTTCCTGCGTACCACACGGTTATGGAGGTGGTGAGGATGGACTCGATGATGGCTGTGTAGAACTGCACTAACATCTTGGTGGGTAGCTTGAGCTTCCTCAGCTGCCGCAGGAAGAACATCCTCTGCTGGGCTTTTTTGATGAGTGAGCAGATGGTCGGCTCCCATTTGAGGTCCCTGGTGATGGTAGTGCCTAGGAAGCGGAAGGAATCAGCAGTGGTGATGGGAGAGCCTGAGAGGGTGAGGGGGGGCAGAGGGGTAGTGACTTTCCTGAAGTCTACAATCATCTCCACTGTCTTCAGAGCGTTCAGCTGCAGGTTGTTATTGTTGCACCAGGACGCCAGCTGGGCCACCTCTCTCCTGTAGGCGGACTCGTCGCCGTTGGAGATGAGCCCGATGAGGGTGGTGTCGTCCGCAAACTTGATCAACTTGACAGACTGGTGGCTGGAGGTGCAGGAGTTGGTGTAAAGGGAGAAGAGTAGGGGGGAAAGTACACAGCCCTGGGGTGATCCGGTGCTGATGCTAGTAGAGTCTGAGACAGTCTTTCCCAGCCGCACATGCTGCCTCCGGTCCGTCAGGAAGTCGGTGATCCACCTGCAGAGGGAGTCAGGCACGTTGAGCAGGGACAGCTTGTCCCGGAGCAGAGCGGGGCGGATGGTGTTGAATGTGGAGCTGAAGTCCACAAACAGGATCCTGGCGTAGGTTCCCGGGGAGTCCAGGTGCTGCAGGATGGAGTGGAGGGCCAGGTTGACTGCGTCGTCTACAGACCTGTTGGCTCGGTAGGCAAACTGCAGCGGGTCCAGGAGAGGGGTGGTGATGGACTTGAGGTGGGGCAGGACCAGGCGCTCAAAGGACTTCATGACTACAGAGGTGAGCGCTACAGGTCTGTAGTCATTAAGTCCAGTGATCCGTGGCTTCTTGGGGACAGGGATGATGGTGGAGGATTTGAGGCAGGACGGCACGTGGCATAACTTAAGGGAGGTGTTAAAAATGTCTGTGAAGACAGGAGCCAGCTGTTTCGCACAGTGTCTCAGGGTGGAGGGAGACACGCCGTCCAGTCTGTAATGCAAAAAGAAAACAGTGATGATTGACATGAGTCTGGTTGAGCTGCTGTACATAGTGCACAAGAATCTAATAAGTCACTTAGTGTTCAGCAGTCTGATGGCAGAGGGGAAGAAGCTGTTCATGTGACGGGAGGTTTTAGTCTGAATGGACCGAAGTCTTCTACCTGAGGGGAGGGGGGCAAACAGTACGTGACCAGGGTGTGTAGGATCGGCTATGATCCGGCCTGCATGCCTCCGGGTCCTGGAGATGTACAGATCCTGGAGGGATAGGAGCTTGCAGCCGATCACCTTCTCAGCAGTGCGCACGACGCGCTGCAGCCTTAGTCTGTCCCTGGCAGTGGCTCCTGTGTACCACACGGTGATGGAGGTGGTGAGGATGGACTCGATGATGGCCGTGTAGAATTGCACCAACATCTTGGTGGGTAGCTTGAGCTTCCTCAGCTGCCGCAGGAAGAACATCCTCTGCTGGGCCTTTTTGATGAGGGAGCTGATGGTTGGCTCCCACTTGAGGTCCCGGGTGATGGTGGTTCCCAGGAAGCGGAAGGAATCTGCAGTGGTGATGGGAGAGCCTGTGAGGGTGAGGGGGGGCAGAGGGGTTGTGACTTTCCTGAAGTCCATGATCATCTCCACTGTCTTCAGAGCGTTCAGCTGCAGGTTGTTGTGGCTGCACCAGGACGCCAGCTGGGCCACCTCTTTCCTGTAGACGGACTCGTCGCCGTTGGAGATGAGCCCGATGAGGGTGGTGTCGTCCGCAAACTTGATCAGCTTGACAGACTGGTGGCTGGAGGTGCAGGAGTTGGTATAAAGGGAGAAGAGTAGGGGGGGAAGTACACAGCCCTGGGGTGATTACCGTGATTCAGGACATTTATTCAATGGAAAAGTTGACATTCGCACTGGGACAGGACATGGATGGGTTCTTGAACTTTTGGCAACCCTGGAACGCATATGTGTCTTCCATTGGATCTAATCTTTGACAAATACCATTTCAATAATGGCACCTCTCTTTGTTCCAACGCTACTCAGATACTATTTTTTTTTTTTGCTCTTTTGTTTTGTTTTTTTTTCTTGTTTTGTTTTTTTGTTTGTTTTTTTGTTCTTTCTTTAATTTCTCTTTTTCTTTCATTTAAAAAAAGGGTGTTTGACATAATGTCTGGCTCAGGAAACACGCACGCAGGCTCAGGGTAGATTTAACAGCTTTATTCAACAAGCAGGCGTGTATGGATGGATGTGTGAGATATGAATATGTGATGAGGGTGAACGCCGATGCACAGGAAGCAGAGCGGTGCGCCGTACAGCAGGGCAACCCTATGGACAGAACAGAGGACAGGGGTAAAGGGCACCACACCTAGACAGGTATAATGAGCAGAGTGCTGCTTACTTGTAGGCGACAGGTGGCTGGCGTTGGCCAAGGGAGAAGCCCGGGAGACAGCGTCCTGCAGAGCCTGTGACGACGGTGAGGGTTGGATGGCGATGACGGGGTATCCGCCGCCAAGGAATCCACCTGTGCACAGGGGAGAAGACTTGCAAAGGGTAAGGGATAAGATGCTTACGTAGAAACGTGGCTTAGCTGTCGTTGAGTGACGATCCAGCTGCGAAGATGTGCCGATGCGAACAGACGGCTCCACACCGCTGCACTAGTTCATCTGCTTGGTAAGAAATAGCCACATGGTGGCAAGTGGTGACATCATTCAAAATTAATGAAAAAAACATTAGTCCTGTCAGAATAAATGTGTTAATCACCACAACTGATTAATAACAAAATAAAATGCATTAAGAATAATGGTGATTAAGCCTCATTCAGCAGCTAGATTAACCTCAGTTAATACTGATTGCACTGTTAAGATGCTATTAAAAGGGAAGAAGGGCAAAAATCTAGCATGAATTACATCCTCCAAAACTGTCCATGAAGTACCTCTTTTAAACCATTTGAACATTAACTGAGCCTATTTATATCAGGAGCAACAATGTGGCAGCAGCAGGGTGAACCAAGAAGGAGAGGAGGTAAAGGTAACCAGAGAGGCACAGGAGGCACACATAACCAGGTAACAATAGTCAAAACTTGATTTCTGCCAGTGCTGAAATCCTTAATACACAATGGGTGTACTGTTATCACTACGTGTTATATACACTGGGGTATGTTAACGCAGATCAACAGCAAGCCAAACTCGTTTTTCACGAGCCAGGAAACCGAGCATCCTGCTCACTTTATTCAGTCTCCTTAGACAGCTTACAGTACCTTACAACTGTGGCTCGAAGCTTGTTGAAAAGCCCGAGTGAAAAGCCATTGCTTTCGGAGGTGTAAAAAAGGGGTTTAACACACAGGAGGAACGTTTCAGATATTCGCGGGCAGGCTATGCACTTCTGCCTTTTTTTTCTCTCTACCGAAGTCCATTTCTTCTACCCATAAATCATAGCGGCAACTGGCTGCGCTTTCAATATAAAATACAGACAAATTACTACTAACTATACAGAAATCACTTTTAACACAATAACCATTTTTAACGGGAATTACTACAAATGAATTATTACAAAAGGACTATGATATTTTAATAGGAACTTATGAACTATTTTTTCTAACTCTGTAAAACACACACTACTGAGGGCAGAACAATGGGTATTAAGTAGGTCTGCTGTTTCATAGTGGTATAGACTATTACAAGGCTGAATACAGATTTGGTAAATTAGGGAAATAATTTTTACAACAGTTACTAATATGGGAATGCCTAAATAAAGGGGTAAATTAGCCTTGTCCTTTTAGGAAAGTTAATGATTTTTGCATTCTTCCTCCACACTAGGATACATACTGTATACTGTAATTTTTTGCTCAAAAAGTTCATTTCCTTTAAAAATGAAAAAGAGGACATTGGAGTCAACTGCCTGTACTGATAACCTGACAGTCCTATAATAAAAAGATTTTTTTTAATCCTTATATGGGCAGAGATCTCAACCCCCCCTCCCCCCAGTGTTTGAAACAAAGTTTACGCCCGTGGATGTTAATACACCATTTACTTGACTGTAGTGATGTGTGGGTAAAGACCAAGGAGCACATTGTAAGTGAAGAACTGATTCAAAGCCTTAAATTATTTATTAAACTTTTTGCCATTTTATCAAGATAGAATGATAAGGTTTGCGCTCCACAATACACGCAGATACTCTGTGTACTGCTGTGACTGAATATTGTGTGTATTTTCTGTGTTTTACTGCATACACCCTAATGCTGCTGTGGAGAAAGGAATAGGCAAGGCAACGAGCTGAACAACACAAGGCTTTATTCTTTCTCCAACAACATAACAGCAAACAATGTGGTCTACATAGACAATTGGAGCTCATTTTGGAGAAAACCTGGTCTGGCATAATTTTTATTCAAATTTCCAAAACATTGACAACTCAGAGTTGGGACCAGGAAGCAGAGTCGCAGTCTTACACGCCTCTCTGCAGCTCCTCTTCATCTGCCACCCCTCAACTTAGCCCCTGTCCTCCCATCAGAGAATCCTTGTCTGTGCCCTCCAAAGTAAATAAAAATATAATGTATAAGCATCCCAAAGTGATTAAACAAAAAGTTGGTAAAACTCAAATTAATCATGAAGCCTCTAAATTGAATGATTTGGCCTCTGTTCCTCCTCATAATTTAAAAATTAAATGTGGTTTGTTAAATATTAGGTCTCTAACTCCCAAGTCTCTGCTAGTCCATGATCTGTTAATTGACCTTCAGATTGATTTAATATCCCTTAGTAGGGGACTTTAATATACATGTAGATGTAGATAGTGATTGCCTTAATTTGGCATTTAATTCAATATTAGACTTGATGGGGTTTTCTCAGAAAGTAGGAAATTCTATTCATTATCTCCACCATACATTGGACCATGTTCTGAAATATGGCATAGAAACAGAAAATCTGGTAGTGTCTCCTCATAACCCTGTACTGTCAGACCATTGTCTGTTAACCTTTGATTGTACTATTTCTGACTATTTGGCTCCTAAGGAAAAATATTACTACAGTAGATGCCTCTCAGTTGATGTTGTTAACAAATTTATGCAGATTGTTTCCTCTACGCCATGTGTCAACACAACAGAAATAAGCTATAGACAGCTTGCTCCTTCTGTAATTGATAGCATGGTGGATAGTGTTACAGCTTCTCTGCATCAGACTCTAGACATGGTGGCCCCTTTAAAAAAGAAAAAGTCTAATCAGAGATTTCTAACTCCTTGGTTCAACACAGAAACTCGTAGCTTAAAACAGAAGACTCATCAATTAGAAAGAAAATGGCGCTCCACTAATTTAGATGAAATCTATTTAGCTTGGAGAAATCATCTTTTAATTTATAAAAAAAATCTCTGAGAAAAGCTAGAACGAGTTATTATTCTGCATTAATAGAAGAGAACAAGAATAATCCCAGGTTTCTTTTCAGCACTGTAGCTCGGCTGACAAAGAGTCAGGACTCTGTCAATCCTAGCATTCCCTTAGAGCTTACTAGTCATGACTTTATGAACTTTTTCAATAATAAAATTTCATCTATCAGAGATAAAATCAGTCAGATTCTTCCCACCGTTAACTTAAATACAGTAACTACTACAACTCCTTCAATTGACATCTGTTTGGATCAGTTTACTCCAATTGACCTTTGAGAGTTAGACAAAATAGTTTCCTCATCCAAGCCTTCAACTTGTCTTTTAGACCCTATTCCTACCAGGTTATTTAAAGAAGCCTTCCCATTTATTCGTAGCTTTATTTTTCATATAATCAATTCTTCATTAACTTTAGGCCATGTACCGCAGGCTTTTAAAATTGCTGTAATTAAACCCTTACTCAAAAAGCGAATGCTGGAACCAAGAGTTTTTGGCTAACTATAGACCAATCTCTAATCTCCCTTTCATTTCAAAAATCTTAGAAAGAGTTGTTGCCACGCAATTATTTGACCACTTGCAGGGAAATGGTTTATTTGAAGAATTTCAATCTGGGTTTAGAATCCATAATAGCACTGAAACAGCCTTAGTGAAGGTCACTAATGACCTCCTGATCGCATCTGATAATGGACTGGTTTCTGTACTTGTCCTTTTAGACCTTAGTGCAGCTCTTGATACTATTGATAATAATATTCTACTTGATAGATTACAACACTGTTGGACTTAATGGAACTTCATTGCAGTGGGTTAGATCTTATTTATCTGATAGGTTCCAGTTTGTTCATGTCAATAATGAGTTTTCTTTCAACTCAAAGCTCAGTCATGGAGTTCCATAGGGATCTGTGCTAGGCCTTACTCTTTTTAGTTTATATATGCTTCCGTTAGGCAACATTATTAGGAAGCACTGTATACATTTTCATTGTTATGCAGATGACACACAGTTATACCTGTCAATGAAGCCAGATGATAGTAATCAATTAGCCAAGTTAGAAGCCTGTCTTAAGGAAATCAAAGCTTGGATGACTTATAATTTCCTGCTATTAAATTCAGAAAACCTTAGAAATACCTTTCCAAATCAAACTTTTAGTTTGGATGCAGTTACTCTTTCTCTTAATAGCTCTGTGAGGAACCTTGGAGTTATTTTTGATCAAGATCTGTTTTTCAATTCACATATTAAATTTGTTTCTAAGACTGCCTTCTATCATTTGCTTAATATTGCCAAGATTAGGAGCATCTTGTCTCAGAGTGATGCTGAGAAACTGATCCACGCTTTTGTTCGCTCTAGATTAGATTATTGCAACTCTTTATTATCAGGTTGTCCTAAAACATCTCTAAAAAGTCTTCAGTTGATCCAAAATGCCGCTGCAAGAGTTTTAACAGGTACTAGAAAGAGAGATCATATCTCTCCGGTTCTGGCCTCCCTTCATTGGCTTCCCATAGAGTTTAGAGTTAAGTTTAAAATCCTTCTTCTCACTTTCAAAGCTCTAAACAATCAGGCCCCTTTTTATTTAAAAGATCTGATATTACCCTATTATCCTAACAGAGCACTACGCTCCCAAAATGCAGGATTACTTGTAATACCTAGACTCTCCAAAAGTACAATGGGGGACAGAGCCTTCAGTTATCAAGCTCCAGATTGGCAGCTGGTTGTGGAACCAGCTGCCAGAAACAGGTCCTGACCATCATTTGTGCCTATGCACCAAATGATGTTTCAGAGTACCCACCCTTTTTGGAGTCTGTGACTGGGGTGCTGCAGGGTGCTCCTCTTGGAGACTCCATTGTCCTATTGGGGGACTTCAATGCGCACATGGGAAACGACAGTGAAACCTGGAGGGGGGTGATTGGGAGGAACGGCCTGTCCGATCTGAACCCGAGTGGTGTTCAGTTATTGGACTTCTGTGCTAACCACAGTTTGTCCATAACGAACACTATGTTCAAGCATAAGGGTGTCCATATGTGCACCTGGCACCAGGACACCCTAGGTCGCAGTTCGATGATCAATTTTGTTATCGTGTCATCAGACCTGCGACCGTATGTCTTGGACACCCGGGTAAAGAGAGGTGCAGAACCTGGTGGTGAGTTGGATCCGATGGCAGGGGAGGAAGCCATTCAGACCTGGTAGACCCAAACGTATAGTGAGGATGTGCTGGGAACGTCTGGCTGAGGCCCCTGTCCGGGAGGTCTTCAAGTCCCACCTCCGGAAGAACTTCAACCACATTCTGAGGGAGTCTGGAGACATGGAGTCTGAATGGGCCATGTTCTCCACCTCTGTTGTTGAAGCGGCGGCCCAGAGCTGCGGCCGCAAGGTGGTCGGTGCATCTCGTGGTGGCAACCCCCGAACCAAGTGGTGGACACCAGTGGTGAGGGGGGCCATTAAGCTGAAGAAGGAGTCCTATCAGGCTTGGTTGGCTTGTGGGACTCCCAAAGCAGCTGAGGTGTACTGGCAGGCCAAGCGGAGTGCAGCTCGGGTGGTTGCTGAAGCAAAAACCCGGGTATGGGAGGAGTTCGGTGAGGCCATGGAACAAGACTTTCGGTCGGCCTCGAAGAGATTCTGGCAAACTGTCCGGCGACTCAGGAGGGGAAAGCAGCCCCCTGTCCACACTGTGTATGGTGCGGATGGGGCACTGTTGATTTCGACTGGGGATATCGTCGGGCGGTGGAAGGAATACTTCGAGGATCTCCTCAATTCCACCGATACGCCTTCCACAGAGGAAGCAGGGTTTGGGGACGAGGGGGATGACTCGCCTATCACAGGGGCTGAGGTCGCCAAGGTGGTTAAAAATCTCCTTGGTGGCCAGACCCCGGAGGTGGACAAGATTCGCCCTGATTACCTCAAGGCCCTGGAAGTTGTTGGGCTGTCATGGTTGACACGTCTCTGCAACATTGCGTGGAGGTTGGGGGCAGTGCCTTTGGCATGGCAAACCGGGGTAGTGGTTTCTCTCTTCAAAAAAGGGGACCAGAGGGTGTGCTCCAACTTTAGAGGGATCACACTCCTCAGCCTCCCTGGGAAGGTCTATGCCAAGGTACTGGAGAGGAGAGTCCGGCTGTTGGTCGAACCTCGGATTCAGGAGGAGCAATGTGGTTTTCAGTCCTGGCTGTGGCACATCGGACCAGCTCTTTACCCTCTCGAGAATTCTCGAGGGTTTGTGGGAGTTTGCCCAACCAGTTTACATGTATTTTGTGGACTTGGAGAAGGCATTTGACTGCGCCCCTCGTGGTTTTTTGTGGGGGGTGCTTCGGGAGTATGGGGTATCGGGCTTGTTGTTACGAGCTATTCAGTCTCTGTATGACCGTTGTGAGAGTTTGGTTTGCATTGCCAACACTCGGTCGGAGTCATTCCCAGTGAGAGTTGGACTCCGCCAGGGCTGCCCTTTGTCACCAATCCTGTTCATAATTGTTATGGACAGAATTTCTAGGTGCAGCCAGGGAATGGAGGGTATCATGCTTGGTGACCACAGGATCTCATCTCTGTTGTTTGCAGATGATGTTGTCCTGTTGGTTTCATCCAGCAATGACCTACAGCTCTTGCTGGGACGGTTTGCTGCTGAGTGTGAAGCGACTGGGATGAGAATCAGCACCTCCAAGTCCGAGTCCATGGTCCTCAGCCGGAAAAAGGTGGATTGCCCTCTCTGGGTTGGGGACAGGCTCCTGCCCCAAGTAGAGGAGTTTAAGTATCTTGGGGTCTTGTTCACGAGTGAGGGGAAAATGGAGCGAGAGATTGACAGACGGATTGGAGCAGCATCTGCAGTGATGCGGACGTTGTACCGGTCTGTTGTGGTGAAGAGGGAGTTTAGTTCTAACGCAAAGCTGTTGATTTACCAGTCAGTCTACGTTCCTACTCTCACCTATGGTCACGAGCTTTGGGTAGTGACCGAAAGAACAAGATCGTGGATACAAGCGGCTGAAATGAGCTTTCTCCGTAGGATTGCTGGACTCACCCTCAGAGATAGGGTGAGGAGCTCAGTCATCCGGGAGAGGCTCAGAGTAGAACCGCTGCTCCTCCACATTGAAAGGAGTCAGTTGAGGTGGTATGGGCATCTGATTAGGATGCCTCCTGAATGCCTCCCACTTGAGGTGTTTCAGGCATGTCCCACTGGGAGGAGACCCCGGTGCAGACCCAGGACTCGCTGGAGAGACTATGTCTCCCAGCTGGTCTGGGAACGCCTTGGTATCCTCTCTGAAGAGCTGGAGCAGGTGGCTGGGGGGAGGGAAGTCTGGGCTTCTCTGCTTGAACTGCTGCCTCCACGACCCGGACCTCCAGAAAAGCGGTAGAAGATGGATGGATGGATGGATTCTCTCTCTTTGTATAACATGTATAAAAGAGCTTGTTATACATGCCTCAACAGCACACACAACACACACAGCACAACACGGCACACAGCGCTACAGTGTGTCTCATGATGTTGGAGGAAAATAAAATCCTGCCACCTTCCAGCTCGCCGCATCTCGCTTGAACTTATTTTTCCTCCACAGTAGCATTATATGATGGGACATGGCATGAAAACGTGTGACAGAGCTGTCATGGGTCATTTCCAATCAGTTTAAACACTCCCAAAAAACTCCGGGAAACAAACAAAGAGTTTGTTTGCAAAAACCTATAAACGCCACTTCCAAGAAAATTTCCCTCTGTACAACAAACGGTTCACATTACCTACTTATAGAAGGTCAAATTGTTTTTTGTAAAAATCCGCTATATCCGCTGTTATATACTGTGGTGTGAAGAAGTGTTTGCCCCCTTCCTGATTTCTCTTTTTTTGTATGTTTGTCACACTTAAACTACATACCTGTGCATGCCTGTTCATACTTGTGCATGCCCGTAGAAACCAAGTATAAGCAAGTATTTCTGCATGCCCGTACACTCGTTCATTGATGCCTGGCTTGAGTCCTATGATAGTGACATCATGACATTGTGACAGAGATTTCTTGAATTATATATAGAGTGATATTCCTTGTCTCCAGGGCATGGGGCCACATCATAGGTTGGCCTATGATGTCTGCCTGATGTCCTATGATGTCATGTGCTCTACTTCTTCTCCTGCCTGTCACTGTTCTGTGTTATATTGCTTACCTGTGTCTATATACAGTATATGTCCCCGTGCATACCCGTAGAAACCAAGTATAAGCAAGTATTTCTGCATGCCCGTTGCTGAAGGGTCTCCTCCTGTCTCAGACGGCTGTGTTGTTCACAGTCATGCCTGTGGCGTACTGCCGGAACCTGAGGTGTTTCATGTTCACGGCATCTCTTCTGACGTGCAGCAGTTCTCATTCTATTTCCTCTTCTTGTTCTTTTCTCAGTTACTGGCGGATAGCAAACAACTGAAAGGTGCATACCGCCACCTACTGTACAAGAGTGTGTAACATTATGTCAGCTGAGCCCGACCTCTAAATTCTATGACTTAATCCTGTGTTATTTAAAAAAGAGAAAAGAGTCCTTCTCGTGATTCTTATTGCCTCTCCATCTCCATCTGTTCCCAGAATCCCAGTTAACTCCCATTCCCTACCAGCCTCTTGAACTTCATTTTCCATTATCTATCTTTCATTTCCTTATTTGTGACAGTGTAATAAGATGTGCTCGACATTTTCTTTTGCTCCACATTCTCTACATTTGTCACTTTCACTTTTCCCCATGGTGCATAAAGTGCTGTTTAAACCTGTGTGATCCAGTCTGAGTCTTGCCATAATGATGTCTTCCCTCCTTTTGGTTGCTGTGTTCTTTATTGCAATAGATTTTTGTATTTTGTAATATGATCTACCTTTATGATCTTCATTCCATCTTTTTTGCCATAGCTCAGTTCCTTTTTTCTTGATTACTTTCCCTTCACCTTTTCCAAGAGACAATGGTATAGTTATCTCTTTCCCAAGAGTGCTTTTTGCTAATTTATCTGCACAGTCATTCCCCGTCAACCCTTCAAGTGCAGGAACCCAACAAAACTGAACTTCTCCACCACCCCTGTGTACCCTAAATAAACTGTGATGCAGCTCAATCACCAAATCTTCCCTTGTAGATTTTAGTGTCTGTATGGTTTTTAACGCTGCAAGTGAGTCCGTGCACACCATCACCCAGTCCGGTCTGACCTCCTCCACCCATTGCAAAGCAATAATTATTGCCACCATCTCTGCTCTAAACACGGATGTATTGTTGGAAAGTCTTTTTGCAATGGTCACTTTAAACTCTGGGATGTATACTCCAACTCCAACAGAGCCCTCTTTATTCTTTGAACCGTCAGTATAGAGCTGTAAGAAGTTATAGTAATTGTTCCTGAGGTAAATGCTTGTTTTAACACCAACTTCACACTTATGCCAATCCTTTTTCCTCATTCGTGGACTGGTGCCATCGGAACTGCCTCCAGATCAACGCGAGGAAAACTAAGGAGCTGGCGGTGGACTGCCACAGGCAAGGACAACCCCTCACAGCACCAGTAAACATACAGGGAACAGACATTGAGATGGTGACATCCTACAAGTACCCGGGTGTTTATCTGAACAATAAACTAGACTGGTCACACAATACTGACGCACTCTACAAGAAGGGACAGCGCAGGCTGTTCCTACTGAGGAGGCTCAGGTCTTTTGGTGTACAAGGGGTGCTCTTGAAGACATTCTACGACACGGTGGTGGCATCAGCCATCACTTTTGGAGTGGTCTGTTGGGGCAACGGCATTACAGCAGCCAATAGGAAGAGACTGAACAAACTAATCAAGAAAGCTAGCTCTGTCCTGGGGCAACGCCTTGACCCAGTGGAGGAGATAGGAGAAAGAAGGATGGTGGCTAAACTGTCATCTCTGCTGGAGTCTGAGTCCCACCCTATGCAGGACATACTGAACGCACTGAGGAGCTCATTTAGCAGTAGACTACATCATCCTAGATGTGCGACTGAGAGGTTTCGCAGGTCCTTCCTACCTACGGCTGTCAGACTGTATAACCTAAGCAGGGCTGCTCGCAGAGATAGCAAAAAAAGTGACGACCTAATAGTATTGAATGCAAAAGACGCAACAGACTTACACAAATGGTCCCCTTCAGTATACAACTAGGACAATATCAGTTGCTACGGAGGGTGACAATATGTATGGGTACATATTCATACTATGTAGGGTAACTAAATAGACGGTTATGCTGTTTATTCCATCTAGCTACAATGCTCTGCACTGTGTATATATATTTATGTGTACATATGTATATTCACTGCTCTTATTTTCTTATCTTCTAAATTATTGCTCTGAGTGTTGCTATCCCTGTGCTGTTGCAATCCTGGAATTTCCCCATTGTGGGACTAATAAAGGCTTATCTTATCTTATCTTATCTTATCTTATTAGCAGACTAGTATCTACTTCTATTCCCGGAAACAGCCAAGGGGGAACATTACTCACTGGACTGGTGTTAGCTATATCAATAGTGTGCAGCCCATACATTCTAGTCCTTCTTTCAATTGTCCACCCAAACCCGTGTCCCTGGAAATTAGAGTATTCCCAGCAGTCTTGTAGTGTTGTTTCCGAAATATTTGCTTCGTCACTTCCTTTCAGCTTGACCCAGAATGATAATGCGAGTTTATCTCTTCTCAAATCCATTGGCATTTCTCCTGCTTCTATTAAAACTGCATTGTTTGGTGTTGTTTTGACAGCTCCAATGCACAGGCGAAGCGCTCTATGCTGCATTCTGTCTATTTTTTCCAGAGTCGTCTTTGCTGCTGCTCCATAAATCATGCATCTGTAGTCTATTGTCGATTGCATTAGTGCTCTGTAAATGTCAATTAATGCCTGTTTCTCTGCACCCCATTCGTGTCCAGCTACAGCTTTTATGAGATTAATGACTTTTTTGCACTTTGTCTCCAGATTTTCAGCATGAACTCTCCATGTGTATGCACTATCAAACCACAATCCTAGATATGTGAACTCACTGACTTTCTCTACTGGTTGATTATATAATGTTAATGGTTTTGTACCAGTTCTGCGTTTTTTTGTGAAAGTCATATAGCAGGTTTTACTGTTTGAAAATTTAAATCCCCAGTCATATGATCACTTTTCCACTTTCTCCATTGCTTTCCTGATGTTTTTGAACACAAATTTCTCATTTCTTCCCCTCGTCCATATGGCTCCATCATCTGCATATAGTGCTGTTTTGATGGATCCTTCTTGATCCTCAAACATGTCATTAATGATTATACCGAATAAAACAGGGCTTATCACACTCCCCAGAGGAACACCATTTTCTATTTCAAAATCATTAGAAACTTCTGATCCTACTTTAACCCTAATTGTCCTGTGTGTTAAAAAATCCATTATCCAATTATACATCCTACCACCAATGCCCATTTTATTCAGTTTCATAAGAAGTCCATCCCTCCACAGTGAGTCATAAGCCTTTTCAATATCCAGATAAACTATAACCATTACTTCTTTCATTTTGAGAGTCTTTTCAATATCATTACTTCCCCTAACTAGAGCATCCACTGTTGATCTTCCTCTTCTAAAACCATTCCGATTGTCGTTTATTAATTGTTTTTGCTCTAGTACATATGACAGTCTGTAAACTAACACCTTCTCCATCCATTTCCCTAAATGTGACGTTAATGCTATTGGCCTGTAGTTGCCTGGATGAGCTGGCTCTTTCCCTGGCTTATTAAATGGTAAAATTACAGCCTTTTCCCACCCACTTGGGATAACCCCTTCCTTCCATATTCTGTTAAACAATTTCAGCACCAGTTCCATTGATTGCATAGGCAACTGCCAGAACATAGCATAGCTTAACTGATCATATCCTGGAGCTGTGTATCCACTATCTTGCAGAGCTCTCTTAAGATCTGATATTGTGAGCTCGAGGTCTAACACAGTCATGTCCTCTTTCACTTCATTTTTTAAGTTTGCATTTTCTCTTGAGTTTATGCTGCCTTTGCTGTCTATGACTCTCACTGTCATGGTTCGAGCGCCGATCTCGTCCACGCTCGAGCCATGCACTATCTTTAGCTGTTTGACGGCTGTGTGTTCCTTTTGGCTCCCCGAGCCTTTATTATGACAGCGCTCGGAGGGGCTTCCGGCTGTCAAACTGGACAGCTGAGCCGCATTTCACCTCATCAGCGGTCCTCCACTTAAGAGGGCAGCTGGGAGCGAAAAGACGTGGCAGTCTCGTCAAAACCTTTCCATGATCAGACGTTATTCGAGCATCCCGCTGTTCAGATGTTTGACCATCCTTCTTCTATGATAATAAGTGTGCCTCTTGATGTATCCGTTATTCCCGGTCATTGAGTGCATTCATTGTAGTGTGTTTTAGCCCCCCGTGGCTTGTTATTTTGTGTTTCTTTTCTGTTCCTTTAATAAACTGTGCAAACTCACCGGCGATGTGTGGCGTCTTATGATGGCTCGTGAGGGCCATCCATGACACTCACCAAGATGGTCTCCTCTATGCACTGCTGCAAATGCTCTACCTAGGACTTCTGCCTTTTCTTTGTCTGATACAGCCATCTTGTCCCCATCCACTAAAGCTGGAATTTTAACTGATACCCTTTTCCCACTCATTTTTTAAACATACCCCAGACATCACCTAGTTCTGTTTTCCTACCAAGGGTGGAACAAAATTCTCTCCATGTTGACCTTTTCCTGTTTTTAATAATCCTTCGAGCTACTGCCCTTTTCTTTTTATACTCTACTAAGTTTTCACTAGTCATATTCTTCCTCTGCTCTCTGAATGCCTTGTTTTGGTCTTTTATTGCAATACTACATTCATCATTCCACCAGGGTACAACCTTCTTCCTACCCTGTGTTGTTTTCTTAGGTATACTTGCTATTGCAGCATTCAGAATATGATTGGTTACCTGACTTGAACACTCATCTATGCCACCTTCTAATGTTACCAAATGACATGATTGTACACAGTATTGCCTAAATTCCTCCCAGTCTGCCTTGTCAAAACACCATCTTGTAAAACATCTTCACTCTTGTATACATACTTCAGTTTTAATGACTGTAAGTATTGGGAAGTGATCACTTCCCATACTTGTCCTGTTCATAACTGTCCATTCACAGGCACTCACTAAAGAATCAGATACCAGAGTCAGGTCAATACATGATGATGTGCCCCTATGCACATCCACCCTGGTACCTTCACCACTGTTTAGACAAATTAACGATCTTTCATCTAACATTCAATTCAATTCAATTCAATTCAACTTTATTTATATAGCGCCATTTCACAACAACAGTCATCTCATAGCACTATCAACTGTAGGGGGAACCCCCACAGTTGCAGAAAGACCCCAGCAATCAGGCGATCCCCTGTGAGCAAGCACTTGGCGACGGTGGAGAGGAAAAACTCCCTTTTAACAGGAAGAAACCTCCAGCAGAACCAGGCTCAGGGAGGGGCAGTCATCTGCTGCGACTGGCTGGGGGGTGAGGGGATAGAGAAGAAGAAAAGAACAGACATGTAGAGAGCAAACAGCACGATGGGGACTCAATCTATGGGAGAGAACAAACAAATGTTAATGACCAGCAAAAAAAAATATTTCATTGAGAGTGAGAAAAGGAGTGAAGCCCAGTGCATTACTGGAGGTCCCCCGGCTGACTAAACCTATTAGCAGCATAACTAAGGGAGGGTTCAGAAACACATGATCCCTCCCTAATTGTAGGCTATATCAAAAAGGTAGGTTTTAGCCCTATTCTTAAAAACAGAGATCGAGTCTGACTCCCGAATCCATATTGGCAGCTGATTCCACAGGAGAGGAGCTTGATAACTGAAGGCTCTGCCTCCCATTGTACTTTTGGAGATTCTAGGTATTACAAGTAATCCTGCATTTTGGGAGCGTAGTGCTCTGTTAGGATAATACGGTAGTATCTGACGTGTTTCAGGACCCAGGAGACAGACACTGACACGAGCAGATAGTGACAATAATCTTTATTTAATGGTGAGTGAGTGTAATGCGAGTGTAAGTGCGAGGATATCGTTCTGGTCACTGGAGCTGAGCGACCTGGACGGAGACCCGGCAACCCTGGAACAGATAAGCAGAGACAAATTACTAATGCTCCACACTAGCAAAGAGGTGCAGATAACAAGGCTTACTTGAGAGCAGCACTGGCTTCGCTCTGCTGAGTTCCAGCGGCCGGGCAGCGTGGAGGTGAAGGCGTCCGTGACCGTGCTGGGGTTACTCCCCGTGGCTGTGACAATGACAGTCCTGACGATGACACCGGCTGTGACAATGACAGCCCTGACGATGACGCCGGCTGCGACAATGACAGCCCTGACGATGACACCGGCTGTGACTCCACAGACCGGGATGACGATGATCCTGACGATGACGCCGGCTGTGACTCCACAGACCGGGATGACGATGACACAGATGATGATGCAGACAAAGACGAGGTTAGTGACTCCACACACAGTGGCAATGACGACACAGCTGATGCTGATGACAGTGATTCCACCGATAACGTTGGCCAATACTCCTGTAATTGATACAATAATAGTTCTGGCAATTGAGGAGCAAGACGTACCGGTAGGCGTGGTGGTAGCGAGCCGCTACGAAGACGTGATGGCGTTACCCCGTCAGCTGGGGACGCAGGTCCGCCGCCAAGGTGGTCCACCTGTGCACAGAGGTAAAGGTTTGGCGTTGAGTAGCAAATGGTGCGCTTACTTGCTTGACGCTGGGAAGAGTTCCTGGATGCAGCAAGTGAAGCTCTTGACAAGACAAATGAGGTTCCAGACGAGACAAACGAGGTTCCAGACGAGACAGACAAAGTACCTGACGAGACAAAGTTCCAGACGAGACAGACAAAGTTCTTGATGAGACAGACAAAGTTCCAGACGAGACAAGAGATGTTCTTGACGAGACCAGAGAGCGGAGTGCAGGTTCATTCTCCATTGAGGAAGACAGACGACTCCGTGCTGGGCTGTCAGCGACACTGGCTTTTAACAGCCGTTGATTCACACCTGTTGGTCTGTGCGCAGCTGGGGCTAATGACACTAATGACGGCCCAGAGGCCGCCATGACAGTACTCTCCCCTCTAGCAGTGCCTCCAGGCATCTGCCCAATCCTACCTGGATTCGCCCGATGAAAATCGCGAATCAGCTGTTTATCCAAGATCAACGCTGGGCGAATCCAAGAGCGATCCTCCAGTCCAAAGCCCTCCCAGTCCACCAAATACTGAAGACCATGACCCCGCCTGCGGACATCAAGGACAGCAGTCACCCCCCAGGCCGGATGGCCATCGATCATCCTCGGGGGCGCGGGAACCGCTGGAGCAGGACACAGGGGGTCCAAGACGTATGGTTTGACCTGGGAGACATGAAAAATGGGGCAGATACGCATCGAAGAGGGGAGAGACAAGCGCACAGACACAGGGTTAATAATACGATTAATAGTGTAAGGGCCAATGAAGCGCTTCGTGAGCTTCCGTTCCTCGGCCGGTACACAAATATTCCGGGTTGACAACCAGACCTTCTGACCCACCTTAAAGTCCGGGGCGGGTCTCCTATGCCGGTTGGCCACCTGGATATTACATTGGGTAGTCCTCCTGGTGGCGCACTGAGCGCAGGCCCGGATGTGATTAACAACGTCCTTCCGTAACCCTGGCCACCAGAAGGTCCTTTAAAGGAGATCCACAGTCCGACCCACTCCAGGATGACAGGCCCACTTGGAAGCGTGACCCCACTCAATCACCTTGCCCCGGATAGCGCGTGGAACAAACAAGCGGCCCGGGGCCCCCCCCCCGGGGTCCGGCTCTGTCTTCTGAGCCTGGCGAACCGTCTTGCAGATTCCCCAGGACAGGGCGCCCACGACGCAGGAAGGCGGCAGGATAGGGGTCTCCTGGTCCTCAGAGGATGGAGTGTCAAACTGCCGAGAGAGAGCATCCGGCTTACCGTTCTTACTTCCCGGCCGATACATGATGGAGAAGTTAAAACAGCCGAAGAAGAGGGACCAGCGAGCCTGGTGTGCATTCAGGCGCTTCGCCGTCCTGAGGTGCTCCAGGTTACGATGATCCGTCCAAACCACAAACGGCTGAGCAGCCCCCTCCAGCCAATGTCTCCATTCCTCCAAGGCGAGTTTTACTGCCAGTAACTCCCTGTCTCCGATGCAGTAATTCCTCTCTGCAGAAGTGAGACGGTGAGAGAAATAAGCACAAGGGCGAATCTTACCGTCCTCGGGAGACCGTTGGGAGAGTACCGCTCCAACTCCTGAATCAGAAGCGTCCACCTCCACCAAGCACTGCAGCTTCAGATCCACCTGAGTAAGGACTCGGGCCGAGGCGAACTCCCTCTTAAGTCTTTCGAATGCTTCAGCTGCCTCCTTACTCCAACAAAACGGGATCTTAGGGGAAGTAAGAGCAGACAGGGGACGGGCAATATTGCCAAAATTAGGCACGAACCTCCTATAAAAATTAGCAAACCCCAAGAACCTCTGAAGCTGCTTTCTGGAGGTCGGTGCAGGCCAATCCACAACTGCCTTGACCTTGGCCGGGTCAGGGATCACCTGGTTCCGAGCTATAACAAACCCAAGGAAGGAGGTTTGGTCAGTGTGGAACTCACATCTTTCAGCCTTCACGAACAGTTGATTCTCCAGGAGGCGCTGCAGTACCCTGCGCACATGCACTCGATGCTCCTCTAGTGTGCGGGAGAAAATGAGAATATCGTCGAGAAAAACAACAACAAACGAGTTCAGGAAATCCCATAGTACATCATTTATCCGACGTTGGAACACGGCTGGAGCATTAGTTACCCCAAACGGCATTACCAGGTACTCAAAATGTCCGCTGGGGGTCCGAAAAGCCGTCTTCCACTCATCTCCTTCCCTTATGCGCACTAGATGGTAGGCATTCCTAAGGTCCAGTTTAGTAAACCAGGACGCCCCCTGGAGGGAGTCAAAAGCAGTGTTCATCAAAGGCAGGGTATATTTGTCTTTCACAGTTATTTCATTCAATCCCCGGAAATCGATACAGGGGCGTAGAGAACCGTCTTTCCTTTCAACAAAAAAAAATCCAGCACCTACTGCCGAAGACGACGGGCGGATGATACCAGAAGCCAAGGACTCCTTAATATATGTGTCCATAGCCTCGCGCTCCGGGACTGACAGGCTGTACAGGCGGCTAGCAGGTAGAGGGGCCCCAGCCTTCAGGTTGATCGCGCAGTCATAAGGGCGATGAGGGGGTAAGGACAATGCCCGAGACTTGCTAAATACTAGCCCCAAATCGTGATAGACCTCTGGCACCTTGGACAAGTCCGGTGGCGATGAATCAGGCAGAGACACCTTGACGGATGGGGCGCATGCCGCCGATTGAAGGCAGGCACTGAGGCAGAACGTACTCCATGCCGTTATTCTCCCAGCTTGCCAATCAATAGTGGGGTTATGTAGGCGCAGCCAGGGGTACCCCAGAATAACGGGCGAAGAAGAAACAGGCAGAACAAAAAACTAAATTTCCTCCCTGTGATTTCCTGATACAATAACTGACACAGGAACCGTCTGATGAGCAATAGTAGTCAACGACGCTTTAGACAAGGTGATCAGTTTGACAGGGGGATCTAGAGTCTGACAGCTAAGACCCATCCGGGTTGCCAGGTCTCTAGAAATAAAATTTTGCTCAGCTCCAGAATCTACTAACGCCAATGTGGAGTGTTCTGTATGTAAATGGATGAGCCTAAGAGGTAATCGACAACAAGTAAGGGGCTCTTTAGAGTTATTGCCCGTGAATCCCCCTACTCTGATCCACGGGCCCTCCCTTTTTAACTTATTGGGACATTCAAAAACCCCATGTGACTCTTTCCCACAGTAGAAACAAAGGCCCTGATCCCTGCGGTGTTGTTTCTCTGCTGCTGACACTTTAGACCGGCCACTGATTATAGCTTGCTGAACCGGAAGTTCCTCTGACGCAGATAGAGTGAGAGGAGGAGAGGTGGGGAGGCGAGGGTGGGGTTTAACTGAACGGGAAGTAGAACGCCGTTCAGCCGCCCGCTCCCTTAATCTGCTATCAAGACTAACAGCTAGGGCAATCAAATCCCGTAAATTATCCGGTTTGTCCCGTGTCGCTAACTCATCCTTCAACTCATCATTAAGACTACGTAGAAAGATACCACATAATGATGGCTCCCCCCACCCAATCTCTGCAGCCAGGACCCGGAAGTCAATGGCGTAATCAGCAGCTGATCTCATTCCCTGTTGTAAGCTCAGCAAACGTTCTGTCAACACCTCACCTCTATCCGTAGGATCAAAAACAGACAAAAATTCATTCACAAACTCCTGGTAAGTGAGCAGGGAATAGCTTGGTTTCGCCCTAATGGAATACGCCCAGTCCAAAGCTCTTCCTGCTAACTAATTTATAATGTAGCCAATCCGGCTTGAATCAAGAGTAAAGTCCCCCGGAACACGAAGAAAAACTGACTCACACTGTAATATGAATCCACGAGCTTCCCCGAGTTTTCCGCTGAACCGGGCAGGGGTGGGAATAGGGGTGAGGCGAGAAGACGAGGAGATGTTAGTTTGTCCAGATGCTAAGCCCACAGGGGCAGAACTGTCTGCGGTGGGGGGAAACGTCTGGTGTCCCTCCAGACGATCCAGCCGACCAATTATTACAGATAGCTGATTAAAGATTACTGTCTGTTGGTGTGCAAATAAATCTACCCGGGCGCTAAGAGTGTTGATTTGGCGCGACAGTGAACTGTCCGCTGGGTCTTCGTGACGGAGTCGTACTGACATGTTTCAGGACCCAGGAGACAGACACTGACACGAGCAGATAGTGACAATAATCTTTATTTAATGGTGAGTGAGTGTAATGCGAGTGTAAGTGCGAGGATATCGTTCTGGTCACTGGAGCTGAGCGACCTGGACGGAGACCCGGCAACCCTGGAACAGATAAGCAGAGACAAATTACTAATGCTCCACACTAGCAAAGAGCTGCAGATAACAAGGCTTACTTGAGAGCAGCACTGGCTTCGCTCTGCTGAGTTCCAGCGGCCGGGCAGCGTGGAGGTGAAGGCATCTGTGACCGTGCTGGGGTTACTCCCCGTGGCTGTGACAATGACAGTCCTGACGATGACACCGGCTGTGACAATGACAGCCCTGACGATGACGCCGGCTGCGACAATGACAGCCTTGACGATGACACCGGCTGTGACTCCACAGACCGGGATGACGATGATCCTGACGATGACGCCGGCTGTGACTCCACAGACCGGGATGACGATGACACAGATGATGATGCAGACAAAGACGAGGTTAGTGACTCCACACACAGTGGCAATGACGACACAGCTGATGCTGATGACAGTGATTCCACCGATAACGTTGGCCAATACTCCTGTAATTGATACAATAATAGTTCTGGCAATTGAGGAGCAAGACGTACCGGTAGGCGGGGTGGTAGCGAGCCGCTACGAAGACGTGATGGCGTTACCCCGTCAGCTGGGGACGCAGGTCCGCCGCCAAGGTGGTCCACCTGTGCACGGGGTAAAGGTTTGGCGTTGAGTAGCAAATGGTGCGCTTACTTGCTTGACGCTGGGAAGAGTTCCTGGATGCAGCAAGTGAAGCTCTTGACGAGACAAACGAGGTTCCAGACGAGACAGACAAAGTTCCTGATGAGACAGACAAAGTTCTTGACGAGACAGACAAAGTTCCAGACGAGACAAGAGATGTTCTTGATGAGACCAGAGAGCGGAGTGCAGGTTCATTCTCCGTTGAGGAAGACAGACGACTCCGTGCCGGGCTGTCAGCGACACTGGCTTTTAACAGCCGTTGATTCACACCTGTTGGTCTGTGCGCAGCTGGGGCTAATGACACTAATGACGGCCCAGAGGCTGCCATGACAGTATCAGATCTTTTAAATAAAAAGGAGCCTGATTGTTTAGAGCTTTGTAAGTAAGAAGAAGGATTTTAAACTTAATTCTAAACTCTATGGGAAGCCAATGAAGGGAGGCCAGAACCGGAGAGATATGATCTCTCTTTCTAGTACCTGTTAAAACTCTTGCTGCAGCATTTTGGATCAGCTGAAGACTTTTTAAAGATGTTTCAAGACAGCCTGATAATAAAGAATTACAATAATCTAATCTCGAGCTAACAAAAGCGTGGATCAGTTTCTCAGCATCACTCTGAGACAAGATGCTCCTAATCTTGGCAATATTACGCAAATGATAGAAGGCAGTCGTAGAAACAAATTTAATATGTGAATTGAAGGACAAATCCTGATCAAAAATAACTCCAAGGTTCCTCACAGAGCTATTAAGAGAAAGAGTAACCGCATCCAAACTGAAAGTTTGATTTGGAAAGGAATTTCTAAGGTTTTTTGGACCAACAAGAATGACTTCAGTCTTATCTGAATTTAATAGATCATCTCTTCCACAACATTTCCATTGTTATCTGTATGTGTGCTTCCCCACAAGCTACTATGGGCATTAAAGTCTCCACACCATACCTCTTTCATATGCCCTTCCCCTGCCATAACACTGAAAATATCTGCTGTTAACTTTCTAAATGGGTTGTAATAATTAATCCGCTTAATATTTCCTTGTCCATTTGGCCTACATATTTCAATAATATTACACTCTATATCCTCAGGGGAGGGAATCACCCTATACGCCATCTTTAATGAAAGTGGCACATCCTTCTCAATTTACAGTGTTAATTCTATCCTGTCTGATTGAACTGTATCCTGGAATAACAAAATCTAAGTGAGGTTGAAGCCATGTCTCCTGTATACACACACTACCTGTGGAACAACTTCTAGTTCATAAAGATACTTCTTGAGTTCTTGTCCATTTGCTATAAGACTCCTTACATTCCACTGTAGTATGTGTAGTACCATAATTAAGGTCTTGTTTCAGCATGTGCAGTCTCCCCAGTTTCAGCTTTCATTAAAGCATGAATCTGGTCAGCTGTGTTATCTTTCACATCTAGGACACTTCTTGCTGCTTCCACAATGGTTTTGATCCTTTCACTTTTCTTCTTTAGCTGTGCAGCAACATTCATGGTGTGGCAGATAAAAGCTATAAAGTTTGTCCTCTTAACTACCAATGTGTCATCATCCATTTTGCATTTGTGAACACAAACATTCCTTGCAGCAGCACGATCCTGTGCTTGCGTGGGACCCATTGATTGCTGGGCTTCCATTTGAACTGAACTTCTTTGAGGAAGGCCTGCTGTGTTTCTGACTATTCTTGCCTTTCTAACTGTCTTTGGAGCTTCCACATATGAGATTTTCTTAGTTATTCTGATTTCCTGGGCTTGTCTAGCTTCCCTCTGCACAACACATCCTCCATATGCAGCACTGTGCTCACCCCTACAGTTCCAACACTTTACTTTGGCGTCCTTGTCACATTTACCATATTCATGCTCCCCTCCACATCTAGCACATCTTAGCTTTCCCTTACATTGCTGAGCAGTGTGACCCATCCTTTGACATTTGTAGCACCTGAGTGGCTTTGGGACATATTCTCTGACACTGAAATGCATGTATCCTATTAGGACTGATTTAGGGAGTGTCTCCTCAAACTGAATCATGACAGACAATGTGTCCTTCAGTGAACCTTCTTTTTTACTCTTTAGCCTTTTCACATCCTTCACCTTTCCTCCTTGGATCTCGTTTTTCACTTCTTCCATAGACATGCACAAAGGGATACCTGAGATAACTCCCCTCAAGTTAGCTGTCACGCCAGGAACATGCACCTTCATTTGTTCTCTGTTTAGACATGTCATTGCCAGTATTTTCTCTTGTTGTTGTTTACTTGTGGCATGAATTAACAGCCGGTTATTCTTCAAGAACTTTGCAAACTTAACTCTCCCAATATGGCGCATATTTAGGGCGCATATATGGCATTCATATTCACCCACATATACCTAGTAGGCATGATGGTGCATATTCTGGAAGCTTCACGTCTCAATGGCCAAAGAGGACCTGACCTTGCAGAGACCTACGAGAGGTGTGAAGTTGGTCTTTTAGGAGACGGGAAGTGGGAGAGAATGTCCCAGCAGGGGCCCCGGAGGCTAGAAGGATGAGAGAGACAGTGGAGACGCCAAGGAGCCTCGGGGGCTGTATGTTTACTCAAGGACTGTGGGTTGGGGGTGTGTTATTTGATGTTGGGGTATAAGAACTGTGAAGGATGATTGTTCTGCCTCTTTTCTGAGATTCTGTTCTTGTTGGAGGATGTGACCTCTCAATAAACCAACCCTGAGAAATAAACTCAGTCTCGTTTGTGAAAGGTATCCTCTACACTGGTGACCTACGACAAACTATGGCCGGTGGCGATGATCTTCCCACACCGGACTCTTCAGGAGCCAACCGGGTTAACGCAGCTACCACACTACAGCTGCCCGATTTCTGGCAACATAACCCGTGCTCCTGGTTTACCACTGTGGAGGCACAGTTCCACCTTCGGGGAATCTCAGCGGATGCAACGAGGTTCTACCATGTCATCGCGAAGCTGGACAGCCTCACAGTGCAGCGGGTGGAGAGCCTGACCAACCACCCGCCCCAGGACGACAAGTATGGCGCACTGAAAGCCGCCCTCATTCGAGCTTTCACTCCCTCGCAGGGAGAGCGAGCAGAGAGACTTCTGGCGTTGACAGAAGGGGAAGCAGACAAGCCGGCAGATCTGATGGCGAGGATGATGAACCTGAGAGGCGAAGATGATGACAGTTTTATCTTCGCCCACCTCTTTCTCAGAACACTACCGCCAGCAGTGAGAGTCACCCTGGCCAGCTCACAGCTGCTCAACGACCGCGACTACCACGGGCTGGGCCAGGAGGCGCAGCGGCTCGTCAACGCCCATAGACGACACGCAGCCACGACGGCGGCAACGGAGCTGAACGCACCCCCGCGAGATGAGGGGAGACCAGAGGCCGCAGCACCGGACCCACTGACGTCAGCAGCGGCAGAGACCAGGAGAAGCGGAGCGGACGGCACCCTCTGCTTTTACCATCGACGTTTCGCCGAGAGGGCGCGCAGATGCATCCCACCGTGCCGATACAAGCGCCAGGGAAACACCAAGACCGAGAGTCGGTAGCAGCTGCTGCTCTCGGCGCGAAGAACAAGCTGCTTTTCATGACGGACGCAAATTCAGGGAAGGATTTCCTGGTGGACACAGGCTCCCAGCTGAGTTTCGTCAAGCCTTCCTACGCGGACCTGCTGGCGCCTTCCAGCGGACCCCTGGTGCTAGCGGCAAATGGCTCGACGATCAAAACCTATGGGGAGAAGATGCTCCTTCTATCCTTCCACGAGCGCACCTTCGAGTGGACTTTCGTCATAGCTGCAGTTAGCAACAACATGCTAGGTGCTGATTTTTTATGCTCAAACAGTTTATTAGTTGATCTTACTAATAGACGTATGGTAAATGCACTGTCTTTCCACTCTATCTCCTGTACAGCTCGGGTGGCCCCGCCTTCTGCACATCCTAATGTCATAGCTGTGGGTGGTAAGTTTCATGCACTACTCAATCAGTTCCCAGCACTCACGGTCCCAACATTTTCAGCGTCAATAGCTAAACACGGGGTCGAGCACTTCATAACTACCTCTGGCCCCCCTGTTTTTGCAAAAGCTCGGTGCTTGGACCCAGCTAAACTGGCCATCGCGCGCGAGGAATTCGCCAACTTGGAAAAACTGGGCATTGTTAGACGCTCTAACAGCCCTTGGTCGTCACCCCTGCATATGGTCCCCAAGGCTGACAGCTCGTGGCGGCCTTGCGGTGATTTCTGCAGGTTAAATAATGCTTCAGCACACGACGGCTACCCGATTCCACACATCCAGGATTTTTCGGCGCATTTGGTGGGGGCGCGCATCTTTTCCAAAATAGATTTGGTGCGCGGTTATCACCAAGTCCCAGTCCGCGCTCAAGACATACCCAAAACGGCAGTAATAACCCCCTTTGGGCTTTTCAAGTTTTTGCGCATGCCTTTTGGCCTCAAAGGCACCGCACAGACGTTCCAACGCATGATGGATGCGGTGTTGCGTGGCCTCCCTTTAACCATGGACGCTTCCGACGTAGCAGTGGGGGCGGTTGTCGAGCAACTGGTAGCAGGGAGCTGGCAACCGCTTGCGTTTTTCAGCAAAACATTGCGCGATAACGAGCGGAAATACAGCGCGTTCGATAGGGAGCTTTTAGCCCTGCATCTGGCCATCCGCCACTTCCAGTTCTGGCTGGAAGGGCACCATTTCACCGCGTTTGTAGACCACAAACCATTAACATTTGCAATGGCCAAGATTTCAGAGCCGTGGTCGGGCCGACAGCAGAGACAGCTGGCCGCAATTTCGGAGTTTACCACCGACATTCAACATGTGGCGGGCAAACACAATGTAGTGGCAGATTGCCTCTCGCGCGCAGTTGCAACGCCAGGCCCCCAGGGGGCAGACATGGTGGCCGTGGACGTGGGCCAGGCTTGCGGCGCGGAAGCGCTCACAGCCCCGGTCTGCGTGGGCTTAGATTATGCAGCCATGGCCGCCGAGCAGGTTAGCGATGCGGATGTGCGCGCGCTCCAGTCTGGGCCAACAGGGCTAAGGCTGGAGCACAGGGTGCATCAGACAGGTATGCCTCCTCTAATCTGCGATATCTCCACGGGGCACCCCGTGGCGCCGCCGCGTTTTTGATTTAATCCATTCGCTGGCACATCCGGGAGTTCGCGCTTCGATCAAAATGGTGGGAGAAAAATTCGTTTGGCCGGGGCTGCGTAAACAGGTCAAAGAGTGGGCCGCAGCCTGCGCAGCGTGTCAAAGAGCAAAGATACACAAGCACACGCGGGCCCCCTTAGAACCTTTTCACATCCCGGCCAAACGCTTCGACCACGTGCATATCGACTTGGTGGGACCCCTCCCGCTGTCGCAGGGTTTCACACACCTTCTAACCATGGTAGACCGCACAACACGCTGGCCAGAAGCGGTTCCCCTGGCGTCAACTACAGCAACAGACGTGGCGCGCGCGTTTTTAATGGCTTGGGTCGCGTGTTTTGGAGTCCCGTCAGACATAACGTCTGACAGGGGTCCCCAATTCGTTAGTGTAGAGGATGCCTTTCACAAACGAGACTGAGTTTATTTCTCAGGGTTGGTTTATTGAGAGGTCACATCCTCCAACAAGAACAGAATCTCAGAAAAGAGGCAGAACAATCATCCTTCACAGTTCTTATACCCCAACATCAAATAACACACCCCCAACCCACAGTCCTTGAGTAAACATACAGCCCCCGAGGCTCCTTGGCGTCTCCACTGTCTCTCTCATCCTTCTAGCCTCCGGGGCTCCTGCTGGGACATTCTCTCCCACTTCCCGTCTCCTAAAAGACCAACTTCACACCTCTCGTAGGTCTCTGCAGGGTCAGGTCCTCTTTGGCCATTGAGACATGAAGCTTCCAGAATATGCACTGTCATGCCTACTAGGTATATGTGGGTGAATATGAATGCCATATATGCGCCCTAAATATGTGCCATATAACCCCCCCCCCAAACGTCTAAATAAGGACAAAGTACACCCCAAAATGCATAGAAACATGTCATATCACACAGAACAGCAAAATGGCACAACATATCACACTTCCAACTGCTTGGGCTTCAACCTCCTGCCATATCTGCTGTGAGCAGGTTTCGATCTGCCTGTAGCTGTTTCTTGCATCTGTGGATTAGAGTCATTAGCACATCCTTGTGAAAGCTTAGAAGAGTGTCTCCCCGGTGGCCTGCTGTGACGGGGGGCCCTGGCTAACTGAATTTGTTCATCAGCCAACACAAAAGCGGGTTTGAGTCTGTTAATGCAGACTAATTCTCTCCTGTCACCCAAATCAAGCAAAAAATGTTTTTCCCCAGTTTCCAACACTCTGAACGGTCCATCATAAGGCGGCCTTAAACCTGGCCTCTGAGCGTCGTGTCTGACAAAGACAAATTCTGCATTCTTTAAGGCTTTAGGCAAGGCATCCTCTACACCAATTTCTTTCTCAATTGCTTTTGTTAGCTTAACCAGATGATAGTGCCCCCCACCCTGATTGAACTCAATGACAACCTTCCAGTCATTCCCTGCATCCTCAAACTGCCATCCATTTTGGCTTGTTGCCCCCCTAGCTGCTCTTTTCCGGCCCCCAGGCCTGGATAGTGTCCAGCCCACCTCATCTTTATCGTACCCGTCAGAGCTAGATGCCATAATGTAACAGACAGCGTACAGTTTTTGCTATCCGCCACAAACAAATCAATCCTACCACCAGCCAAACACAGGCGTAAATGCGGTCCCAACTTTCTTCTTCTTCTTCTTCAAACAGTCCAACTCGATCCTCCCATCCAGCAGTTCTCTGACAGCTTCTCCTCATTCTATTGCTCTCCATCTGGTGGGTCTTCTTCTTCTTCGTTCAGACCACTGGTTTAGGGATAGGTGCGTCGTAATTCCAGTTCATGGGCAGGATCATGAAAATAGATCTGAGCAAAAAGTGGCTCTTGACCCTGTTCAGGAAGGCCTGTGCATGCCCATAGAAACCAAGAAACCGGAGCACCCGGAGAAAATCAGCACTTTGCTTGGCATTTTACACATTTGTAGTGTAGACTGGTATTCTTCAAAGTTACACAATTTTACTGTGTCAGCACCTCTTTAAAAAAACGACATTGCTGAGAAAGAGACGCTTTTGCTTAGTTTCTTAATATTGAGCAACAATACGAAGTTTTCCGGTTCCGGTTCCGCCGGACTGGCGGCGCCACACGAGTCGGCTGCCTGTTGCAACAGCCTTTTCTTTTTATCTTCCTTCTTCTTTCTACACCTTTCACTCTGTATATATATCACGGACCCACGGATCGCCCCGGGGGTCTCCCGGGTCGGCGGACGGAGCCACGGTTTGCAGCGGGAGACGTTACAGCGGGGAGGAGCTAGTGCTAGCTAGCACTTGGCCGCCGCCCGGTGCTAATGGGAAACTCGACATACCGGGAGCTGTAGCGAAAACGATGCGGGTGCCGGGCTGGAGTTTAGGCGGCGTGAAAGAAATATAAGACAGAATAATAAAGAGCGATGGCAAGAATCAAGCAGACCGCCCGTAAAATCTACTGGAGGAAGAAGCCCCCCCCCCCCCCCCTCCCCAGGAGACAGCTAGCCACCAGGGCTGCTCGGAGAGGCGCTCTGGCCACCGGCAGAGTGAAGAGGCCTCGCCGTCACAGGCCCGTGGCTCTGAGAGAGATCCGTCGCTGCCAGAAATCCACGGAGCTGCTCATCCGTAAGCTGCCCGTCCAGCGCCTGGTGAGGGAGATCGCTCAGGACTTCAAGACCGTCCTGCGTTTCCTGAGCTTCGCCGTCATGGCTCTGCAGGAGACCTGCGAGGCCCACCTGGTGGGTCTCTTCTTCGCTAAGGGGGCCACCATCATGCCCAAACACTTCCAGCTGGCCCGCTGCATCCGCGGAGAGAGAGCTTAGACTTTCTGCTGCACATTCACCAGCCATAATGCTCTGCACTGTGTGTCTATATATATATGTACATTTATAGTAATATGGACATATGTTTACTAGATGTTGTTTTTTTTCTTGCCTTCTGATTGTTGCTCTAAGTGTTGCTGTCCCTATGCTGTTGCAATCCTGGAATTTCCCCATTGTGGGACTAATAAAGGCTTATCTTATCTTATCTTAAGACTGCTTGATTTGGCAACTCTGCTCACGGCAATGTAAAATTGGCCATGGCTGCAGAAATCTGTTGTGCAGAAAACACAAATGAGCTGTAAAGATTGGCCCTTATTCACCTTGCCAATTTTGAACCATATGACATCATCAAGACACATTAGGCATCGTGAGCGATGGTCTATATGACATCATAAAGACACATTTGTCTATGTGCCGTCATATAGCCATCATATCTTTATAACATCATCGCGAGTCCTATGATGCCTGAGTTCATAGGACATCCTATGATCAGGCAGAGATCATAGGCCGTCCTATGATGTCCTATAAATGTGACAGACAGACAGACAGACAGACAGACAGACACACACACACACACACACACACACACACACACACACACACACACACACAGACACACAGAGATTTGTTGTTTTAATAGAGTGATGGTGATGATAGAGTGATGTTTCAGATCATCAAACAAATTTAAATATTAGACAAAGATAACACAAGTAAACACAAAATACAGTTTTTAATTGAAGGTGTTGATGATGACCAAACAGGCTGACATACTACATCCCTCCTGCTACAACCAGTTGAGTCCTCAGCTAGGAGCCCCCCAGTGGTTTTGACCCATTATTCCTATTACCACTATAAAAGTGGGGTGGGCCCATGTCACCCACGTCTGGGGGCGTGCTCAACTGGTTGGCTACACCGCAAGCACTGCTTCTTCTGTTTGAACTTCTATCTTCTGGTCGTCGTTACAGATCACTGAAGGTCAAAACCACCCGTCACAGGAACAGTTTCTTTCCTCAAGCCATCACTCTGATGAACTCCTAACATTCACCTAGTCCTACCTGTTTGCTGTACTCATGACTTTTCATCCATTATTACATTGCACATAACTCTCACACTGCTTTTTACTTCATTCACATTATATCACTGAATCTGAGTCCACATTGAAATACTGTGTGATTGTATATTTTTTCATATATTTCTGCAAAGTGTGGTTAGTCCGAGTAAATAACTGCATATATTCCTGTATATATTTGCATCCTTTTATAGAAACGTGGACAGACTGTAATTTACTGTACATACTCTGTTTGTCATTGAATCCTTATTTAAATCCTCCACCTGAACAACGAGAGCAAGTTTTTTAGCCAAAGTCAAATTCCTTGTATGTGTTGTGCATACTTGGCCAATAAAGCTGATTCTGATTCTGATTACTTCTTCCACCAAATCCAGGCGGATCCTGCTTCAGCTTCTTCCTCCAGCTTCTTACACACAGCTTTCTTCTTCTGGCCTTCTATCCCTAGGCATCGTAAAAATGCCATCGTAGAATGAGCCACAAACCCTCGACAACTAACCTCAAAGGGATAGCAGTGTGGCTTCCACCCTCTTTCCAAGCACTGTAACAACAGCTTTTCATATTTCTCCTTCTTCCTTTTATAGGCCTCTTCAATATTATCTTCCCATGGAACTGTTAGCTCTCCAATGATCACTGTCCTTGTCATTCTAGATGTTATCACCACATCAGGCCTCAGCTTTGTGAGAGCAATTTCTCCTGGGAACTGAAGTGCCTTGTCCAGATCTACTTGACACTACCAATCGTTTGCTCCTTGTAGGAGGCCCCTTGCCAGACCCTGATGAGAAGCCTGGCATCTTAGCCCAGCCCCAGATGGAAGGAAGTGAATCTTTTGGATGACAATGGTCTTCTTTTCCTTATTCGCCTTTTCCACAGCAACTTCAATGGCCTCCTTGATTACTCTCAACACCTGGTCATGCCTCCACTTGTACATTGAGAGCCTGCTTGGGCAGGCACTCAGTATGTGCTGGAGAGTCCCACGCTGGGAGCATGCTGAACACAGGTCAAACTCCTCATCGTACCATCAGGCCAGGTTTACCGGCGTTGGTAGGAGATCATATACTGCCCTTAGCATAAAGCTGACTCTGGCTGGTTCTGCTCTCCACAGATCACTCCATGACATCCTCTTTTCCTGAAGCTGCTCCCATCTTGTCCATGCTCCTTGTTGGGCTTGGGATACTGCTCTAGTCATCCGAGTCTGCTCCTCTGACTGCCGAACCTCAGCCGCAACAAGGTCCCGCTTTTGTCTATCACTTGCCTGTGACCACCAGACCATTCTGCAATGTCCCAAGCCCCTCCCGTCAAGCTGGATTGCCCCAACTATCTCCCGGATCCTTAGACTGGTCTCAGCCTCCTCAACCTCAACACTTGCCTGCCACTTTCTGCCTGTTCTGACATCCAGGAGCGCATCCCTAACAGCTTGATCCTTCGAGTCTCTGAGCGTCATGTGAAGCTTTGCTTCACCACCTTAAACTCTTCTGACAGGGACTTTATCGGTAGTTGAACCTTCGTTCCTCTGCCATACAGTGCCACAGATGTAAGGTTTCGAGACACTCCAAGCCATCTACAGATGTAAACACTGATACGTTTCTCCATGGCTTCCACATGAGTCAAAGCTACCTCATAGATGATCAGGGGCCACATCAATCTTGGCATCAACCCGAACTGCAGACACCACAACTTTAACTTTCCTGGAAGGCCACATGTATCTGTGGCTTCCAGTCCTTCTTCCATCTTCTGCTTAATCTCATCTACTCTTCCAGTGTCTCGAAGTTCTTTGGTATACCAGCGAGCCAGACTCTTCACTGGTAGGTCAGACAGTGAGGGAATTACTTCCATTCCCAGATTGAAGTGGAACTCCCTATCAAGTCTTCCCTTTTGCAGGACCAGGCTCCTTGATTTCTTCACTTTAAATGCCATATTCGCCCAGTCAATCAGCTCCACCAGCCGTTTCAAGATGACTACTGTCACGACAGTGTGCTGGTTCACCAAGGTTAGGTCATCCATAAAAGCTCGAATTGGAGGCAGTTCTTGCCCTGGAGCTAACTCTACTCCTGGGCCAACCTTCTTCGCAGCACGCACTATCACTTCCATAGCTAGAATGAACAACACTGGTGATATCATGCACCCTGGCCAATGCCTATTGGCCAGGTCCAACCACACTACCGCCAGATCCGTCTTCTGTCGCTTTGCTTCTTGGATTGTATGCCATATCATACTAGCATGTTCTATACATCCCGGAAAGCCTGGAAGTCCTGCCTTCTACACGGACGTATCAACATAGCCATTCTCCAAAAGGAACCTCACAAGTTTCCCAGTTAGCACACCAAAGATCTTCCCTTCCAAGTTCAGCAGGGATATTGGATGGAACTGAAACAGGGATTTTGACAGCTCTTCCTTGGGGATGTACACACCATCAGCTTGAGCCCAGAAAAAGGGCATGACTTCCAATCCACAGATGACCTTCAGAAGCTTCCACAACACCCGCCGCAACCCAGGACAAGCCTTGTACACCTTGTAGGGTATTCCATTGGGACCAGGTGCTGCTCCAGTTCTTACCTTTCTCACAAACTCTTCCACTTCCTTTAACTGTGGCTCTGCCAAATCAAAGGCAGAGCCAGGTGCCGACGGATACTCCAGGCCAGCGATGGGTACCATTGTCTCACCCTTCTTCTGGTCTGTTTAGGTCTTCTTTAAATGACTCTCCAGCTCCTCCCTCGGAATGTCCAGCACACCACTCCTGTTCTCTTCAAACAACTTCTTTGTAAACCTATGCGGATTCTCATAGAATGCTACTCTTTTCCTTTTCTTATTCTGTCTGATCTTCCTTCTTCTCTCAGCCTTCCTCAAGATGACTACTTGGCATCTGAGGTCATCTCTGAGCTAAGACAGGCCTAACTTTGCATCAGGGTCAGTTTTCTTTCTCCACTGTTTCCGTACCTGCCGTAGCCTCCCCTTGAGCTTCTCGATCTGCAACTCATCTTCTTCCTTTGCCTCTTAACTGTTTCTCTGTGGTTACAGCTGCTCCGAACTTCTCAAGGCCATATACACACGTGGACAAAATTGTTGGTACCCCTCTGTTAATGAAAGAAAAACCCACAATGGTCACAGAAATAACTTGAATCTGACAAAAGTGGTAATAAAAATTCTATGAAAATTAACCAGTGAAAATCAGACAATGCTTCTGAATTGTGGTTCAACAGAATTACTTTAAAAAACAAATTCATGAAACAGGCCTGGACAAAAATGATGGCACCCCCAGAAAAGATTGAAAATAATGTGACCATAGGGACATGTTCAACCAAGATGTGTCCTCTAATTAACATCACAGGTGTCTACAAACTTGTAATCAGTCAGTTGGCCTATTTAAAGGGTGACAAGTAGTCACTGTGCTGTTTGGTGACATGTTGTGTACCACACTAAACATGGACCAGAGGAAGCAAAGGAGAGAGTTGTCTCAGGAGATTAGAAAGAAAATTATAGACAAGCATGTTAAAGGTAAAGGCTGTAAGACCATCTTCAAGCAGCTTGATGTTCCTGTGACTACAGTTGCACATATTATTCAGAAATTTAAGATCCACAGGACTGTAGCCAATCTCCCTGGACGTGGCCGCAGGAGGAAACTTGATGAAAAATGGAAGAGACGGATAATATGAATGGTAACAAAAGAGCCCAGAACAACCTCTAAACACATTCATGGTGAACTCCAAGGTCAAGGTACATCAGTGTCAGATCGCACCATCCATCGTTGTTTGAGCCAAAGTGGACTTCATGGGAGACGACCAAGGAGGACACCACTGTTGAAAACAAATAATAAAAAAGCCAGACTGGAATTTGCCAAACTGCATGTTGACAAGCCACAAAGCTTTTGGGAGAATGTCCTATGGACAGACGAAACAAAACTGGAACTTTTTGGCAAGGCACATCAGCTCTATGTTCACAGACGCAAAAATGAAGCATACCAAGAAAAGAACACTGTCCCTACTGTGAAACATGGAGGAGGTTCTGTTATGTTCTGGGGCTGCTTTGCTGCATCTGGCACAGGGTGTCTTGAATCTGTGCAGGGTACAATGAAATCTCAAGACTATCAAGGTATTCTAGAGAGAAATGTGCTGCCCAGTGTCAGACAGCTTGGTCTCAGTCACAGGTCATGGGTCTTGCAACAGGATAATGACCCAAAACACACAGCTAAAAACACCCAAGAATGGCTAAGAGCGAAACATTGGACTATTCCAAAGTGGCCTTCTATGAGGCCTGATCTAAATCCTATTGAACATCTGTGGAAGGAGCTGAAACATGCCGTCTGGAGAAGGCACCCTTCAAACCTGAGACAACTGGAGCAGTTTGCTCATGAGGAGTGGGCCAAAATACCTGCTGAGAGGTGCAGAAGTCTCATTGACAGTTACAGAAATTGTTTGGTTGCAGTAATTGCCTCAAAAGGTTGTGCAACAAAATATTAAGTTAAGGGTGCCATCATTTTTGTCCAGGCCTGTACATAGATGGCTTCACCCATTCCTTGCAGCTGCAAAGTAACTACAAACATTTATAGCGTTTATTATTAAGGGTAAAAAAAACCCTCAAACCTACATGGCCCTATGTGAAAAAGTGATTGCCGCCCCTGTTAAAACACAGATTAACTGTGGTTTACCACATCTTTGAAAGCTGAGTTAAATTTTCTAGCCACTTCTAAAGCTTTGGGACTCCAGCGAACCACAGTGAGAGGTATTAGCCACAAATGGCGAAAACATGAAACAGTGCTGAACCTTCCCAGGAGTGGCCGGCTGACCAAAATTACCCCAAGAGCGCAGCAATGACTCATCCAAGAGGTCACAAAAGACCCCACAACAACATCCAAAGAACTGCAGGCCTCACTTGCCTCAGTTAAGGTCAGTGTTCATGACTCCACCATAAGAAAGGGACTGGGAAAAAATGGCCTGTATGGCAGAGTTCCAAGACGAAAACCACTGCTGAGCAAAAAGAACATAAAGGCTCATCTCAGTTTTGCCAAAAAACATCTTGATGATACTTAAGACTTTTGGGAAAAATACTCTGTGGACTAACAAGACAAAAGCTGAACTTTTTGGAAGGTGTGTGTCTCATTACATCCAGCGTAAAAGTAACACAGCATTCAGAAAAGGAACATCATACCAACAGTAAAATATGGTGGTGGTAGTGTGATGGTCTGGGGCTGTTTTGCTGCTTCAGGACCTGGAAGTCTTGCTGTGGTAAACTGAACCATGAATTCTGCTGTCTACCAAAAAATCCTGAAGGAGAATGTCCAGTCATCTGTTTGTGACCTCAAGCTGAAGCGCACTTGGGTTCTGTAGCAGGACAATGATGCAAAACACACCAGCAAGTCCACCAATGTCTTAAGAAAAGCAAAATGAAGACTTTGGAGTGGCCTAATCAAAGTCCTGACCTGAATCTGATTGAAATGCTGTGGCATGACCTTAAAAAGGCGATTCATCCGCAAAAACCCTCCAATGTGGCTGAATTACAACAATTCTGCAAAGATGAGTGGGCCAAAATTCCTCCACAGCACTGTAAAAGACTACATTGCCAGTTATCGCAAACGCTTGATTGCAGTTGTTGCTGCTCAGGGTGGCCAAACCAATAATTAGGTTTGGGGCAATCACTTTTTCACACAGGGCAATGCAGGTTTGGGTTTGTTTTTTTTTCCCTTAATCATAAACACCATCATTTAAAAACTGCATTTTGTGTTTACTTGTGTTATCTTTGTCTAATATTTAAATTAGTTTGACCAGTACATACCCGTGCATACCCGTCCATGCCCAAAGAAACCAAGTATAAGCAAGTATTTCTGCATGGCCATTGCTGAAGGGTCTCCTCCTGTCTGAGACGGCTGTGTTGTTCACAGTCATGCCTGCAGCGTACTGCAAATTTATAGACTGCCTTCTGCCTTACTGAGTGAGATTTCCAGATTTACTACTTCGAATGGGTGTGGTTTAAAGTAGCGTGTCCTATTCGGTCTCAGCTTCTCTGTGCCTTGCCTGGCGTGCAGCGTTGGCGGCCAGCCAACTATTCCGCATCGCCTCGGTCTCAGCTTGTCTGTGCCTTGTCTGGCATGCAGTGTTGCTCGCTTTGCTGGCATTTCGGGCTTCAAGTGACTCAGCATGTGCATGGTGTACTGCCACACGTTTCCTGTCTGTCTGTGCATCCCTTGTCTGTCGTACCCTGTGACATGCTCGAACCTCAGGTGTTTCATCTTCACGGCATCTTTTCTGACATGCAACACAGTCATGCCTGGGAGGTACTGCTCGAACCTGAGCTGTGTCATCACGCATCTTTCCTGATGTGCAGCAGTTCTCCTCACTCTATTGCTCTCCATTTATGTAGCGTCATATAGCGAATCTTTATGACGGCATCATGAGTCCTATGATGCCTGAGATCATAGGACCACCACAGGACAGAAGGTCGTCCTATGATGTGCTCTGTCTATGTGCCGTCATATAGACATCATATCTTTATGACGGCATTGCGAGTTGTGGCCGTCCTGTGATGTGCTCTGTCTGTGCTGTCATACAGTATATACATCATATCTTTATGACGACATTGCAAGTCCTGTGATGCCTGAGATCATGGGATCACCATAGGACAGAAGGCCGTCCTATGATGTGCTCTGTCTATGTACTGTCATATAGACATCATATCTTTATGACGGCATCGCGAGTCCTGGCCGTCTTATGATGTGCTCTGTCTTTGTGCCGTCATATAGACATCATATCTTTATGGCGGCATTGCGAGTCCTATGATGCCTGAGATCATAGGATCACCATAGGACATCAGGCAGACATCATAGGCCGTCCTATGATGTCCTATAAACGTGACAGACACACAGAGATTTCTTGAATTTAGAGAGTGATGATCTGAAACATTTAAGTGTGACAAACATACAAAAAAGGAAAAGGGGCAAACACTTTTTCACACCACTGTACACTACGAAGTTCATGTTTTTTTCAAAAGCCGATAAACGCCGGGACCCTGTTTTTACAAAACCAGATAACTCCACACACGGCAAACCATTCATTCATCTTCTTCCATTTAATCCTTTTTCAGGTCACGGGGGGGGGGGGTGGGGGGTGGTTGGGCTGGAGCCTATCCCAGCATCTTTGGGCGAGAGGCAGGGTACACCCTGGACAGATCGCCAGTCCATCGCAGGGCCAACACAGAGAGACAGACAACCATTCACTCTCACAGTCATACCTAAGGACAATTTAGAATCCCCAGTTTTTGATGCCAGTTAACCTAACTTGCATGTTTTTGGCATGTGGGAGGAAACCGGAGAAATCCCGGAGTAAACCCACGCAGACACGGGGAGAACATGCAAACTCCACACAGATCACTGTTGGTCGGGGGCTGGGATCGAACCCAGGATCCCCCGGCCAAGGGTGAGTTGCTGTGCTGGCGCAGTGCTAACCACTGTTTCACTGCGCCGCCAGGCTCAGCCAATCAAGTGTCTAGATGCTGACACCAGCCAATCATACACCTATCTGCTGCAGCAGCGTTCTGCAGAGACCCCTACTTCTGCTCGCTTTGTGTGATTTCCCTGACGGTTTTTTTTTTTTTTTTTTTTACAATTTTGTTGTATTTTATGTCAAATATGGATAATTTTGATGAAGCAGATGAACCAGTGATGCGTTCACCAGACACACTACCATGGTTTTCGGGACATGTCTGTTTTTGCAAAAGTATGTGTTGTGGACTTCTGTTTTTGAGGTCATAAATTGCCAAAAAAAAAATAACAATGAGTTGATGTTCAATTTTTTATTTTATTACGTCTAAAATACTCATATTTCAAATGACCGTGTCTTAGAAGCTGAATTGGAAATACTAACACATATAAACGAACAGATGAAAAGTTGTTTTTCTCATTATTAAAACAATTGGACTTATCCGTTTTTGCAGACGAACTCTTCAGATGATCAAATTCGACGGAATTTAATGGGAACTTTATGAAACTGCAACACAATACAGTACAACACTGAATTAATATGCAAGTCGAACAGCATGATGTTCAAATAAAATGTCACAGCCGAGTTAAACAAGCTGCACATTTATGCAATAAATTGGTTTTATCATTTTTATCACCCCAGAGCAACCAGTGGCATTTCTGGTGTGATTGGTGAACGTCACTTGTGGTAACGTATCGTCACTTCCTGTATTGCTGTCTGTCCATGTGGTTAGCTCTCCTCACTCTCCTGAGCATTTTGCTTTTAATTGTATTTTAACCACTTTTTTCTATCTACCGTTAGTTCTCATTTCTGTTTATCAAACCTCTTGCACCTGTGTGCGCACTCAGTGTCACCTAATCACCCTCTTTAGCCTTCTGTTCACCTTTCATTGGTGTTTTTGTTAGCTTCAGGTTAGCCACTAGCTATGGCTACTAGCTCTCCTTCCTCTCCTCCTCTGGTGTGCTCTCTCTGTCAGATGTTTAGCTACACCTCTGCCTCTTTTAGTGATAACGGTAAATGTAATAAATGTTGTCTTTTTGAGGCGCTCAAGGCGAGGTCTGATTTGGAATCCCGGCTCCGCTGCATTGAAACACCATCTACGCCAGTTAATCTTGACGGACGCCCCTTAGCTGCAGTGGAGCTCGCTAGCATAGGCCCTGTTAGCGGTCCTCCGGTCCTCCTCAGCAGTGAGGAGACTGGGTGGGTGACGGTGAGAAGGAAGCCTAGCCGCAAAGCCCCAGTTCACCACCAACCTGTTCACGTTTCTAATCGTTTTTCCCCGCTCAGCGACACACCCGCTGAGGAAAAAACTCTGATCACTGGCGACTCTGTAGTCAGAAACGTGAACCTTGAGACTCCAGCAGCCATAGTCAAATGCATTCCTGGGGCCAGAGCAGGCGATATCGAGTCAAATTTAAAAATGCTGGCTAAAAGTAACTGTAAATACTCCACAACTGTTATTCACGCTGGCATTAATGACGTCCGTCTCCGGCAGTCGGAAGTCACGAAACTTAATGTAGAATCGGTGTGTGACTTTGCCAAAACAATGTCTGCCTCTGTAGTATTCTCTGGGCCTCTCCCCAATCTGACCAGTGATGACATGTTTAGCCGCTCGTCATCCTTCAACCGCTGGCTGTCTGTGTGGTGTCCTGCAAACAACGTGGGCTACATTGACAATTGGAACTCATTTTGGGGAAAACCTGGTCTTATGAGACGAGACAGAGTCTATCCCACTTTGGATGGTGCGTCTCATTTATTGAACAATCTGGCATCTTTTTTAACCATATTTCCAAAATCTTGACAACTCAGAGTTGGGACCAGGAAGCAGAGTCGCAGTCTTACACGCCTCTCTGCAGCTCCTCTTCATCCACCACCCCTCAACTTAGCCCCTGTCTTCCCCATCAGAGAATCATTGTCTGCTCCCTCCAAAGCAAATAAAAATATAATGTATAAACATCCCAAAGTGATTAAACAAAAAGTTGGTAAAACTCAAATTAAACATGAAGCCTCTAAATTGAATGATTTGGCCTCTGTTCCTCCTCATAATTTAAAAATTAAATGCGGTTTGTTAAATATTAGGTCTCTAACTCCCAAGTCTCTGCTAGTCCATGATCTGTTAATTGATCATCAGATTGATTTAATATCCCTTACAGAGACTTGGTTAGGGCAAGAGGATTATGTTGGTTTAAATGAATCAACTCCCTCTGGTTATTTAAACTGTCAAAATCCCAGAAGTTCTGGTCGTGGAGGAGGAGTAGCAACAATTTACCATTCCAAATTACTAGTTAATGTAAAGCAAAAAATATGTTATAATTCCTTTGAGAGCCTGGTCCTCAGTATTGGGTACTTTAGCAATTTTAGGCTAAACCCAATTTTATTTGCCATAGTTTATCGTCCTCCATCAACCTACTCAGAATTTTTATCTGAATTTGCTGAATTCTTAGCTGATTATTGAATGCTTAGTGAAACCACTGACGTATATCTGTAACCTGTCTCTCCAAACAGGTATATTTCCCAATGCAATGAAAATAGCTAAAGTAATTCCGATATACAAGACAGGTGACAGAGGGGAACTTTCAAACTATAGACCAATTTCACTATTGCCACAATTTTCCAAGATACTTGAAAAAATATTCTATGAGAGAACTAACAACTTCATACTGAAGAATAATTTATTGTGTGAGCAGCAATATGGGTTCAGACACAAGAGGACAACTGCATTTGCTCTAATGGAATTTATAGAAAAAATATCAACTGCCGTTGAAAATGGGGTATTCCTGGATCTTAAAAAAGCATTTGATACAGTGGATCATAATTTATTATTAAAGAAACTACAAAATTGTGGTATTAGGGGGGTAGCACTGTCCTGGTTATGTAGTTACTTAAAGAATAGATATCAGTATGTATGTGTTGGTAACAAAAACTCACAGTTACTGAAGGTTACTAGTGGAGTCCCACAGGGTTCAGTTTTGGGGCCATTGTTATTCAATATGTATATAAATGATATATGTAAAGTTTCAGAAAAAATGGATTTAATATTGTTTGCCGATGACACTAATTTATTATGCAGTGGAAGCAATTTGGAACAACTTTTGGATACACTCAGAAAGGAATTAGGAAAGCTTAAACTGTGGTTTGATTCAAACAAATTAACGCTCAATTTAAGTAAGACAAAATTTATAGTTTTTAACAACCATCACAACAACTTAGTGTCTAAACTCAGTGTAAATGGTGTAGAGATTGAAAGGGTATCCAAAACTAAATTTCTTGGTGTAATGATTGATAATAAACTGTGTTGGAAGCCACATATTAATTATATTAAAGGTAAAATATCCAAATCAATTGAAATACTGCACAGAGTGAAATATTTGCTGAATCAACCCACACTACAGTATATACCTTGTATCATTCATTAATACTCCCATACATGACATATTGTACTGAAGTATGCGGAAATACATATAAAACAAACATATATCCAATCTTTATGCTTCAGAAGAGAGCTATTAGAATAATAAACAAAGCTGCTTACAGGGAACCAACAAACCTGACATAACGCATGGCCCAGGAGACACACACGCAGGCTCAGGATAGATTCAACAGCTTTATTAGCAACAGGGAAGTGTATGGCTGCGTGTCTGTGGAATAAGAATGTATTGGTGGTGGCGTCTGCGTCAGGCACGGGGGCAGGAGGCCGTACAGCCGGACAACCCTGTGGGAGAGAGCAGAGGGAGAAGGGTAACGGGCACCACACCAATACAGGGAAATGATGATGATAGCTGGCTTACTTGGTTGTGACAGGTGGCTGGCGTCGACAAGGGCGAAGCCCGGGAGACAGCGACCTGCGGTACCTGTGGCAGCAGCGTAGAGCCAACGGCGAGGTGATGAAGTCCGCCGCCGGGGATGTCCACCTGTGCACAGGGGAAAGCTAGAGGAGAGAGGTAAGGGGAGCTTACCCAGGATATCTTCGCTAGTAGGTTTGAGATCCGTAGTAGCAAAGGGGCCGAAGTAGAGAGACGGCTTCAGGCCGAAGCCCAGAGCAGAGTGGATTAAATACCGCACCGCTGACGAGGAGCAGGTGTGCGCGCGGCTGGCGCTGCTGATGAGCGGCGAGTCATAACAGTACTCCCCCCTCTAGCAGCGCCTCCTGGAGATGGTTTTTCCAGGTGCGCTCGATGAAACTCAGAAATGAGTGACCGGTCCAACACCAGCGAGGAAGGCACCCACTGTCTCCACTCAGGTCCATAGCCCTCCCAATCCACCAGGTACTGCAATCCGCGACCCCGGCGTCGGGCGTCCAAGATGTCAGCGACGGTCCAGGCCGGATGGCCACCAATCATCCGGGGAGCGGGGTGCACCGCCGGTGGAGGGCAGAGGGGCTCAGAGACCACCGGTTTGATTTTGGAGACGTGGAAGGTGGGATGGATGCGGAGGGAGGAGGGAATAGCCACACGCACAGCCACCGGGTTGATGATCCTGGTTATGGGATAAGGGCCAATGAACCGTTGAGCCAGCTTTCTCCTCTCACCCTTTAGGTTTACGTCCTGTGGGGATACCCAAACTTGCTGTCCCACCTGGTAGGCAGGTGCAGGTCTCCTATGTCGGTCCGCCGTAGACTTATTGCGCTCCGCCGTGCGTAAAAGCGCATTACGCGCCGTGGACCAAAGGGAACGGCACCGCCTCAGATGTGCCTGGACAGAGGGAACAGCCAACTCGCCCTCCTGCGCGGGGAACAGGGGTGGATCATAGCCCAAGGATGCTTTAAAGGGCGACATCCCGATGGCCGTAGAGCGAGAGGTGTTGTGGGCGTACTCCACCCAGGCGAGATGAGAACTCCAGGACGTGGGTTTAGATGAAGTTACGCAGCGGAGCGTAGCCTCCAGCTCCTGGTTTGTCTGCTCCCACTGCCCATTAGACTGGGGGTGATGGCCGGAGGAGAGGCTTACCTTGGCTCCCAGGGCGTTGCAAAATGACCTCCAGACGTCCGAAAAAAACTGGGGCCGCGGTCGGAGACCACGTCGACCGGGATTCCATGCAGTCTGACCACGTGCTGGATGAGGAGGTCCGCCATCTCCAAGGCTGAGGGAAGTCCACGTAGGGGCACGAAGTGGGCGGCCTTGGAAAAACGGTCAACGATGGTCAGAACTGTGTCAAAGTTGTTGGAGACAGGGAGCCCGGTGACGAAGTCCAGAGCGATGTGCGACCAGGGCCTACCAGGGATGGGCAGGGGCTGGAGCAGACCCGCAGGGGGGGCGTTACCTGACTTATTGGCAGCACAGACGGGGCAGGCCCGGGCGTAACGGGCGGCATCCTTCCGCAGACCTGGCCACCAAAAGGATCGCTGGAGAAGGTCGATCATCCGCGAAGCTCCAGGATGGCAGGTGAGCTTGGAGGTATGGAGCCAGTGTATAACGTCCCCCCGGACGGCAGATGGCACGAAGAGCCTCCCCTCCGGTCCGCCGCCAGGGTCTGGTTCCGATTCCTGCGCCCTCCGGATCTTGTCTTCTATGTCCCATGTAACAGCCCCCACGACGCACGACCTGGGCAAGATGGTATGAGCAACGTCGTCTGCGGCCTCCGGGGCAAATTGCCTGGAGAGGGCGTCGGGTAGGCCGTTTTTGGAGCCAGGCCTATATGTGATGCTGAACTTAAACCTTGCAAAGAACAGGGACCAACGCGCCTGGCGGGCGTTCAGACGCTTGGCAAATCTCAGGTACTCCAGGTTCTTGTGGTCAGTGAGGACCACAAAAGGCAAGGCTGCCCCCTCCAGCCAGTGACGCCATTCTTGAAGGGCAAGCTTGATGGCAAGAAGCTCTCTGTCCCCCACGTCGTAATTACGTTCCGCCGGGGACAGGCGCCGAGAGAAGGCGGCGCAGGGTCGCTTGACTCCATTGGCTGGGGAACGCTGGGACAACACCGCCCCCACCCCCGTGTCCGAAGCGTCCACCTCCACAATGCATTGCAGCGCGGGATCGACCTGGCTGAGGACCCGGGAGGAGGAGAACTCGGTCTTCAGCGCCTGGAAGGCCAAAGCGGCCTCTTCAGTCCACCGGAACGGGGTCTTAGGAGAGGTGAGGCAGGTCAGGGGTCCGACGATGGCTCCAAAGTTCAGGACAAAGCGGCGGTAGAAATTGGCGAACCCGATGAATTGCTGAACTTGCTTTCGAGAGGTTGGTGTGGGCCAATCCACCACTGCTTTGATCTTCGCTGGGTCCGGAAGCACCTGGTCATGGGAGATGACGAACCCCAGGAAGGAAGTTGTTTTGGCGTAGAATTCACATTTTTCCGCCTTGACGTACAGACGGTTCTCCAGCAGTCTCTGCAGGACCCGCCTCACGTGGACCCGGTGTTCATCCCTGGACCTGGAGAAGATGAGAATGTCGTCCAGGTAGACGAATACGAACAGGCCGATGAAGTCCCGGAGGACGTCATTGATGAGGCGCTGAAAGACGGCTGGAGCGTTGGTCAACCCAAACGGCATCACGAGATATTCAAAATGTCCGTTTGGGGTTCGGAAGGCGATTTTCCACTCATCTCCCTCCCGGATCCGGACGAGGTGGTAAGCGCTGCGGAGATCCAGCTTAGTAAACCAGGTCGCCCCCTGGAGGGAGTGGAAGGCAGTGTCCATAAGGGGCAGGGTGTACCGGTCCTTCTCCGTGATATCGTTGAGAGCCCGATAGTCGATACAAGGACGAAGAGATCCGTCCTTCTTTCCAACGAAGAAGAACCCTGCACCTACTGGAGAGGAGGACGGTCGGATGATCCCAGCACTGAGCGACTCCTTCAAGTAGCTGTTCATTGCCTCCTTCTCCGGCGCTGACAGACTGTAGAGGCGTCCTGAGGGTAAGGGTGTCCCCTGGCGGATGTTAATGGCGCAGTCGTAGGGCCGGTGAGGAGGTAGAGACATCGCCTTGGATTTACTGAAAACGGCACCCAGGTCGTGGAACTCTGAGGGCACTAGGGTGAGATCCGGGGGCGCGGTGTCCTGAGCTGTGGGAGGCGAGGACGGGGCGCAGGCCACGGATTGAAGGCAGGTACCTATGCAGAAAGTGCTCCACGCTGAAACCTTCCCAGTCTTCCAGTCCAAGGCGGGGTTGTGGAGGCGGAGCCAGGGATAACCGAGGATGACAGGTGTTACTGAGGTGGGCAGGACGTAAAAGGAGATATCCTCCCGATGGTTTCCAGAGATGATCACCGGGACAGGGGATGTTTGGTGAGTTACCTTTCCCTGGGAAACTCGGGAGAGATTAACCAGGGCGAGAGGAGTATCGAGGGGGTGGCAGTGGATGCCCAGTCGGGTTGCCAGGCTTTGTGAAATAAAGCTGCCCTCCGCGCCTGAATCCACCAGTGCATGTGTGAGATGCCCAGTGAGGTTGTGACAGAAGCGGATGGGCAGCGTCAAATGTGTGAGGGGATTTAACCGATTAGCGTCCGCGAGGCCCCCTACAGTGACTCACGGACCACCTCGTTTGGCTTTTCCGGACAATTCTCCACCGTGTTCTGGCTACCTCCGCAATACATGCAGAGGCCCAGGTCACGACGACGCTGTTTCTCCGCCAGGGGGAGCTTTGTCCGGCCCGTCACCATTGGTTCCGACTCCTCGGAGACCTCCGGCGGCGGTAACGCCAGGTGGCGAGCTTGGGGCAGACGTGCAGAGACACCCCGCGAGCGAGAAGACTGCTTCCGCTCGGAGGTGCGCTCGCGCAGCCTGTTATCCAAGCTGATGGTGAGAGAAATCAGCTCCGCCAGCGTCTCCGGGGTATCCCGTCCAGCCAGCTCATCCCTCAGACCGGAGTTTAGACTGCGGAGGAAGATGCCGCAGAGCGTGTGCTCTTCCCAGCCAACTTCCTCTGCGGTAACCCGGAAGTCGATCGCGTATTCGGCCGCCGATCGGCTCCCCTGTTGGAGTCCGAGAAGACGGTCGACCTGGACACTGTCCAAACGCGAATGATCGAACACTTCCAGAAATTGTCGCACAAACTGGCCATAGGTGAGGGTAGCGTAGCTGGGCTTCACCATAATGGCGTAAGCCCAGGTAAGTGCACGACCCTCAAGGAGATTTCCTATATAGCCAATTCTGCTATGGTCTGAGGGAAAATCTCCGGGAACGCGAAGAAACACGGACTCACACTGCATAATAAAACCCCGAGCTCCACCCAGCTTACCGCTGAAGCGAGCAGGAGTGGGGATTGGTGTGAGCCGTGTTAGCGCACCCGGAGCAGGCTGGACGGCCACCGGAGCCGCAGGAGCCACGCCACCCGGATGAGCCGAGGGGAACGGCTGCTGGGGGTCCAAGCAGTCTAATCGGTTAGTGATGTTAATTAATTGATTTAATATCACCTGTTGCTGATAGGCTATTGAATCCACCCGAGCCTCGAGGGTGGAAAGACGGCGTGTGAGCCCGCTGTCTGCCGAGCCGCTCTGCTGAAGCCGTACTGACATAACGCACGGCCCAGGAGACACACACGCAGGCTCAGGATAGATTCAACAGCTTTATTAGCAACAGGGAAGTGTATGGCTGCGTGTCTGTGGAATAAGAATGTATTGGTGGTGGCGTCTGCGTCAGGCACGGGGGCAGGAGGCCGTACAGCCGGACAACCCTGTGGGAGAGAGCAGAGGGAGAAGGGTAACGGGCACCACACCAATACAGGGAAATGATGATGATAGCTGGCTTACTTGGTTGTGACAGGTGGCTGGTGTCGACAAGGGCGAAGCCCGGGAGACAGCGACCTGCGGTACCTGTGGCAGCAGCGTAGAGCCAACGGCGAGGTGATGAAGTCCGCCGCCGGGGATGTCCACCTGTGCACAGGGGAAAGCTAGAGGAGAGAGGTAAGGGGAGCTTACCCAGGATATCTTCGCTAGTAGGTTTGAGATCCGTAGTAGCAAAGGGGCCGAAGTAGAGAGACGGCTTCAGGCCGAAGCCCAGGGCAGAGTGGATTAAATACCTCGCCGCTGACGAGGAGCAGGTGTGCGCGCGGCTAGCGCCGCTGATGAGCGGCGAGTCATAACAAAACCCACTTTTTCTTAAATTAAAAGCTCTCATGCTGAAAGAGCTGATTGACTTTAAAACTGTAGTAATAATGTTTAAAGTGAAGAATCTATCACTGCCCGCAAATATCCAAAAGTTGTTCCAAATAAGGGAGAAACAATATCATTTCAGAGGAACATGTATATTTCAAAAACCTTCAGTGAGAACTACCACCAAGCAACACTGTGTTTTAGTGCAAGGAGTCAGATTATGGAACGATTTTGGACCTGAATTAAAATCATGTACAACGCTTGGACAATTTAAACAAAAACTAAAGGAAGAAATACTCCAAACATATATACAAGATGACATAAAATCACATAAGGATTGTCATATCCAGTCTGCATTGTGTTGTTGCTTAGTTGTTGTTTTTTTTTGTCACATTTTGTCTTAGCTTTGTTCTGAACTGTAATCGCTCTTGTTTTGTTTTCCTTTTGAATTCTTGGATGGAATATGGGTGGGCAATATAAGCTGCGGCTTCAGCCATCACCCATTTCGGATAACTTATGTTGAACTGTATAATCAGAGGAGTTATTGTCTAATTTGACCTTGTTGGATTTTCTTTCCCCCTTTGTTATATTATTCTGTTTCTTTTAATCTTTACTTTTAATCTATCCGAATTAAAGATTGATTGATTGATTGATTGATTGATTGATTGATTGATTGATTGATTGATTTAGTGCTGAAATCAGATAGAATAATTATAGTAGGGGACTTTAATATACATGTAGATGTAGATAGTGACTGCCTTAATGTGGCATTTAATTCAATATGAGAATTGCTACTTTCTGAGAAAACCAATTGAGTTTTCTCAGAAAGTAGGAAATTCTACCCATTATCTCCACCATACGTTGGACCTTGTTCTGACATATGGCATAGAAATAGAAAATCTGGTAGTGTCTCCTCATAACCCTGTACTGTCAGACCATTGTCTGTTAACCTTTGATTTTACTATTTCTGACTATTTGGCTCCTAAAGAAAAATATTACTACAGTAGATGCCTCTCAGATGATGCTGTTACCAAATTTATGCAGATTGTTTCCTCTATGCCATGTGTCAACACAACAGAAATAAGCTATAGACAGCTTGCTCCTTCTGTAATTGATAGTATGGTAGATAGTGTTACAGCTTCTCTGCATCAGACTCTAGACTTGGTGACCCCCTTAAAAAAGAAAAAGTCTGGAGTCATGTGGGTATGCCGAGCAAGATGGCAGCACACTAATTTAGCTCTTCTCGCCCTGTCCACCAAACTGTTTTATACCTGACTATTTGCTACATTCCTCGAGCAAACCAGCCTCGGTCAGTGCCTGTATGTTTGTTTAAGCTGCCCGGCGATAGTTTTTGAGTCCAAATGACTTCTAAGGGAGGACACACAGGCCGCGTATCTACCAGGAAAAGTCCCAGCCATGTGGAGGAAGCTGCCATACTCACTTTAAAACCCAATACACAGGATGCCGAGCCAAGGAACATGGAGACTATGTTTGCTGAAATTACCAAAATAAGCATGACGCTTCAAGTGGTCGCAGCAGATACTTCAACCATTAAAACTACAACTATGGAGCTAAAGAATGCAGTGAACAACATACATGAGAGGTTGGAGGAGATGGAGGTACGGATTTCTAAACTGGAAGATACAGTAGACCCACTAGCGAATGACAATGAAGCCTGCGATAAAAAGATGGAAATATTACAGAACCGCCTACAGGAGCTGGAAAACCACTCTAAGAGAAATAACGTGAGACTTGTGGGTTTGAAGGAAACATACGGAACAAACGGCATGATGGAAACGTGCGTGAAGAAAATCTTATGCGAAGGACTCGGCATTGACGTGGACGGAGAATTTGAGGTGAAGAGAGCACACCGGACGGCGGCCCCCAGACCTGCCGGGGACCAGCCGCCCAGACCGGTGCTCATTAGATTTCTAAGACAATCAGCGAGGGAGAAAGTGATCACCATGGCGAGAGAGAAACGCAGAATAAAATGAGAGAATCTGAAATTATTGGTGTTCCCAGATGTTGCTAGAGAACTGGCGTTAAAGAGGAAAACTTTCACGGCAGCGAGGAAATCTCTGCAGCTCCATAACGTAAGATACAAGCTGACATATCCAGCTACGTTGCGCTTTACATGGGAAGGGAAGAGCTGCAGCTTTACCGATGCAAGGGTTGCTGAACAATATATCGCGGAGAATTTTACTAGGCATGTGTAGAGGATGCCTTTCACAGACAAGATTGAGTTTATTTCTCAGGATAGGTTTATTGAAGGGTTACATCCTCTATCAATCACAGAATCTCGAAAAGAGAGAGAACAATCGTCCTTCACAGTTCTTATACTCTCCCCAAGTCACACCCCCCCAACCTACAGTCCTTTAGCAAACATACAGCCCCCGAGACTCCTTGGCGTCCCCATTGTCTCTTATCCTTCTAGCCTCCGGGGCTCCTGCTGGGACATTCTCTCCAACTTCCCATCTCCTGCCAGACCAACTTCACACCTCCCGTAGGTCTCTGCAGGGTCAGGTCCTCTTTGGCCATTAAGACGTGAAGCCTCCAAAATATGCACCGTCATGCCTGCTAGGTATATGTGGGAAATATGGATACAATATATGCGCCCTAAACATGCGCCATATAACCCCCCCAAACGTCTAAATAAGGACAAAGTACACCCCAATATGCATAGAATCATCTCGTATCACACAGAACAGAAAATGGCACAACATATCACACTTCCGACTGCTTGGGCTTCAACCTCCTGCCATATCTGCTGTAAGCAGGTTTCGATCTGACTGTAGCCGTTTCTTGCATCTGTGGATTAGAGTCGTTATTACATCCTTGTGAAGGCTTAGAACAGTGTCTCCCCGGCGGCCTGCCGCGACGGGGGGCCCTGGCTAACTGCACTTGTTCATCAGCCAAAACAAAAGCGGGTTTGAGTCTGTTAATGCAGACTAATTCCCTCCTGTCACCCAAATCGAGCAAAAAATGTTTTTCCCCAGTTTCCAACACTCTGAACGGTCCATCATAAGGCGGTCTTAAACCTGGCCTCTGAGCGTCGTGTCTGACAAAGACAAATTCTGCGTTCTTTAAGGTCTTAGGCACAAAAACGCGTGGGAAACTGTGATGAACTGGGCCGGGGAGAGTGTTTGATCCCGTGTCGCTCTGCAGCAGCTGAGCGGGTGGGCGATTTGGTGTGGGGTTCTCTGGAAGGAATTCGCCCGGTAACCGGAGGGGTTGGGCAAAAACTAGCTCAGCCGGAGAGGCTTGCAAATCTTCCTTAGGTGCTGAACGCAACCCTAATAAAACCCATGGAAGTTTATCAACCCAATTTGTGTCCGTGAGAGCCGCTCTGAGGGCTGCTTTCAATGACCGGTGAAAGCGTTCGCACAAACCATTGGCCTGGGGGTTATAAGCGGTAGTGCGGTGAATTTTCACCCCCAGACTGAGTGCCATGGATGACCAGAGCTCAGAAACGAATTGGGGACCCCTGTCAGACGTTATGTCTGACGGGACTCCAAAACGCGCGACCCAAGCTGTTAAAAACACGCACGCAACGTCTGCTGCTGTAGTTGACGCCAGGGGGACCGCTTCTGGCCAGCGCGTGGTGCGGTCCACCATGGTTAGAAGGTGTGTGAACCCCTGCGACAGCGGGAGGGGTCCCACCAAGTCAATATGCACGTGGTCAAAGCGTTTGGCCGGGATGTGAAAAGGTTCTAAGGGGGCCCGCGTGTGCTTGTGTATCTTTGCTCTTTGACACGCTGCGCAGGCTGCGGCCCATTCTTTGACCTGTTTACGCAGCCCCGGCCAAACGAATTTTTCTCCCACCATTTTGATCGATGCGCGAACCCCCGGATGTGCCAGCGAATGGATTAAATCAAAAACGCGGCGGCGCCACGTAGCTGGGACCACGGGGCGGGGGCGCCCCGTGGAGACATCGCAGATTAGAGGGGGCACACCTATCTGCTGCACCCTGTGCTCCAGCCTTAGCCCTGTTGGCCCAGACTGGAGCGCGCGCACATCCGCATCGCTAACCTGCTCGGCGGCCATGGCTGCATAATCTAAGCCCACGCAGACCGGGGCTGCGAGCGCTTCCACGCCGCAAGCCTGGCCCGCATCCACGGCCACCGTGTCTGCCCCCTGGGGGCCTGGCGTTGCAACTGCGCGCGAGAGACAATCTGCCACTACATTGTGTTTACCCGCCACGTGTTGAATGTCGGTGGTAAACTCCGAAATTGCAGCCAGCTGTCTCTGCTGTCGGCCCGACCAAGGCTCTGAAATCTTGGCCATTGCAAATGTTAATGGTTTGTGGTCTACAAACGCGGTGAAACGGCGCCCTTCCAGCCAGAACTGGAAGTGGCGGATGGCCAAATGCAGGGCTAAAAGTTCCCTATCCAACGCGCTGTATTTCCGCTCGTTATCGCGCAATGTTTTGCTGAAAAACGCAAGCGGTTGCCAGCTCCCTGCTACCAGTTGCTCAACAACTGCCCCAACTGCTACGTCGGAAGCGTCCGTGGTTAGCGCCATGCGAGCTGTTGGCACCGGGTGTGCCAATAACACAGCGTTCGCCAGGGCCGACTTGACCTGGGAGAAAATGCGCTCCCGTTCCGGGGACCACTCGACCTTATTTGCAAGTTTTTGCTTCTTTAGTGCCGCGTACAGTGGGTGCATGAGCTGTGCCGCGCTGGGGAGGAAACGGTTATAAAAATTGACCTTCCCCAAAAATTCTTGCAATGCTTTAACTGTCTGCGGTTGGGGAAACTCCGTTATCGCGCATACTTTATCGGGCAGCAGGACCGCTCCTTCTGGAGAAACGCAGTGGCCCAAAAAATCGATTTGCGCTACCCCGAACTGGCATTTCGCTGGGTTAATTATTAACCCATGCTCTGTCAGCCTCTGAAAAACCGCTGTGAGGTGGCGTTCGTGTTCGTCTTTGGATGTACTGGCTACTAAAATATCATCCAAATAGACGAACACGAAAGGGAGGCCGCACAACACCACATCCATCATACGTTGGAACGTCTGTGCGGCGCCCTTGAAGCCAAAAGGCATGCGCAAAAATTCGAAAAGCCCAAAGGGGGTTATTACTGCCGTTTTGGGTATATCTTGAGTGCGGACTGGGACTTGGTGATAACCGCACACCAAATCTATTTTGGAAAAGATGCGCGCCCCCGCCAAATGTGCCGAAAAGTCCTGGATGTGCGGAATCGGGTAGCGGTCGTGTGCTGAAGCATTATTTAACCTGCGGAAATCACCGCAAGGCCGCCACGAGCCGTCGGCCTTAGGAACCATGTGCAGCGGTGAAGACCAAGGGCTGTTAGAGCGCCTAATGATGCCCAGTTTTTCCAAGTTGGCGAATTCCTCACGCGTAATGGCCAGTTTAGCTGGGTCCAAGCGCCGAGCTTTTGCAAAAACAGGGGGGCCAGAGGTAGTTATGAAGTGCTCGACCCCGTGTTTGGCTACTGATGCTGAAAATGTTGGGACCGTGAGTGCTAGGAACTGATTGAGTAGTGCATGAAACTTACCACCCGCAGCTGTGACATTGGGATGTGCAGAAGGCGGGGCCACCCGAGCTGTACAGGAGATAAAGTGGAAAGACAGTGCATTTACCATACGTCTATTAGTAAGATCAACTAATAAACCATTTGAGCACAAAAAATCAGCACCTAGCATGTTATTGCTAACTGCAGCTACGACGAAAGTCCACTCGAAGGTGCGCCCGTGGAAGGATAGGAGCGTCTTCTCCCCATAGGTTTTGATCGTCGAGCCGTTTGCCGCTAGCACCAGGGGTCCGCTGGAAGGCGCCAGCAGGTCCGCGTAGGAAGGCTTGACGAAACTCAGCTGGGAGCCTGTGTCCACCAGGAAATCCTTCCCTGAATTCGCGTCCGTCACGAAAAGCAGCTTGTTCTTCACGCCGAGAGCAGCAGCTGCTACCGACTCTCAGTCTTGGCGTTTCCCTGGCGCTTGTATCGGCACGGTGGGATGCATCTGCGCGCCCTCTCGGCGAAACGTCGATGGTAAAAGCAGAGGGTGCCGTCCGCTCCGCTTCTCCTGGTCTCTGCCGCTGCTGACGCCAGTGGGTCCGGTGCTGCGGCCTCTGGTCTCCCCTCGTCTCGCGGGGATGCGTTCAGCTCCGTTGCCGCCGTCATGGTTGCGTGTCGTCTATGGGCGTCGACGAGCCGCTGTGCTTCCTGGCCCAGCCCGTGGTAGTCACGGTTGTTGAGCAGCAGTGAGCTGGCCAGGGTGACTCCACTGCTGGCGGTAGTGTTCTGAGGAAGAGGTGGGTGAAGATAAAATTGTCGTCGTCTTCGCCTCTCAGGTTCATCATCCTCGCCATCAGATCTGCTGGCCTGTCTGCTTCGCCTTCTGTTAGCGCCAGAAGCTTCTCTACTCGCTCTCCCTGCGAGGGGGTGAAGGCACGAATGAGGGCGGCTTTCAGTGCACCATACTTGTCGTCCTGGGGCGGGTGGTTGGTCAGGCTCTCCACCCGCTGCACTGTGAGGCTGTCCAGCTTCGCGACGACATGGTAGAACCTCGTTGCGTCCGCTGAAATTCCCCGAAGGTGGAACTGCGCCTCCACAGTGGTAAACCAGGAGAGCGGGTTATGTTGCCAGAAATCGGGCAGCTGTAGTGTGGTAGCTGCGTTAACCCGGTTGGCTCCTGAAGAGTCCGGTGTGGGAAGATCGTCGCCACCGGCCATAATTTGTCGTAGGTCACCAGTGCAGAGGATGCCTTTCACAGACGAGACTGAGTTTATTTCTCAGGATAGGTTTATTGAAGGGTTACATCCTCTATCAATCACAGAATCTCGAAAAGAGAGAGAACAATCGTCCTTCACAGTTCTTATACTCTCCCCAAGTCACCCCCCCCCAACCTACAGTCCTTTAGCAAACATACAGCCCCCGAGACTCCTTGGCGTCCCCATTGTCTCTTATCCTTCTAGCCTCCGGGGCTCCTGCTGGGACATTCTCTCCAACTTCCCATCTCCTGCCAGACCAACTTCACACCTCCCGTAGGTCTCTGCAGGGTCAGGTCCTCTTTGGCCATTAAGACGTGAAGCCTCCAAAATATGCACCGTCATGCCTGCTAGGTATATGTGGGAAATATGGATACAATATATGCGCCCTAAACATGCGCCACACATGAATGAATCTGTATACCATTATGCATATAGCGTGGACCAATGACATTCAATGGGTAATAGATTTAATATTATGTTGTTGAATTGGTGTTGGGGGGGGGGTGAGGATTTAGTTTTGTGCCGCCTGAGCCAAGGCCAGAGGAGACACCTAGTGGCCGGATGAGCGATACTCCACGGTCCAAGATGTTTTTGTTTTTGTTTTATATTTTTGAGTTGTTACTAAGGAGCAGGGACCTTATGCTTCTGTTAATGTCATTTGAAGTGCATTTAAGTTTTTATTATTTTTGTTTCTTACCTCAGATGTTCAGAGGTATTCAGTTAAAAAATGTTCAAGTCTATATTAATATGTGTTTTGATAAGGGTATGGTACTGACAGAAATAACTAGGGAAATAACTGCTAGTATTATCACAAGTAAGACGCAAGTTTTAAAGTGGGATATTGGCTATAGTAGGACATCAGGTAGCCAGTCCCCTATCATGAATATTCATGCTTTTAACCAAATACATGGCTAATAATTACGTTAAATATATCAGCTGGAACATTAATGGCTGTGGGGATCCTAAAAAGAGAGGGAAGGTCCTAACATATCTCAAACATAATAAAGTAGATATAGCTTTCATTCAAGAGACCCACTTTAAGGGAGAGGAGGCAGCCAAATTGAAATGGGGCTGGGTGGGCCAGGTTTTTCATAGCTCCTACTCAAGCAAGAGGAATGGGGTTTGTATTCTAATAAATAAAAAATTGGGTTTTGTTTTGGTCAAAGAACGTAAGGATAATGAAGGCAGAATGGTCTGTATTGAGGCAATTATTAATGGGGTAAAAATGGTGTTGTGTAACATATATGCACCTAATAAAGAAGACCCAAATTTTTTTAATGAAGTGAACAAAATTTTAGGGGAAACAGAGGGTCAAATTATATTGGCAGGTGACTTCAACCAAGTGATGGATGTATTTTTGGATAAGAGTAAATTCAGTGGATCGACAACTACAAAGGATAGGGCTGCATTACATATGCTGTGTGAAGATGTGGGCTTGGTGGATATTTGGCGACTGGTAAATCCGAGGGGGAGGGAGTACACCTTCTTCTCCCACTGCCAGAAATCATACTCCAGGATAGACTTTTCTAATTTCAAGTAATATTGTAAAATCTGTAATTGAGAGTAAAATAAATGCAATGGCCCTGTCAGATCACACAACTATAGAGTTATGTATTGTCATTGATATTGACAAGGATAGAAAAGGCAGATGGAGGTTAAATACATCACTTTTACATGATGAAACATTTAACCTGACAATGAAGGAAGAACTCAAGTATTACTTTGAGCTCAATTCAGGTACTACAGGCTCAAGAGCCACAGAATGGGAAGCATGTAAAGCATTTATCCGGGGGAAAATCATAGGACAGGCATCAAAAAAGAAAAATGAAAATAGGGATAAAATCAAGGAGCTGGAATATCAAATTAGAAAATTGGAAATAGTACTATCAAGACATTTTTCAGATAAATTATATCAAGATATATGTAAATTTAAATTCCAGTTGCAGGAAATCTATAATAAGCTGAATATGCCTTATTTAGGCTCAGAGCAACTTTCTATGAGGAGGGGGAGAAAACAGGCAAGCTGCTTAGTAGGCAACTTAAACAACAGAACTCCTACAATATGATACCAATAATTAAGAAGGGGAATACCCTGGTGTCATCTAGTAAAGAAATAAATGATGTATTTAAACAATTTTTTAGGGAACTTTATGCATCACAAGGCAGCTTAAATCCAAACGACATCAATGATTTTTTTTCTAATATTACTCTACCAAAATTAGCTGATGAACATGTGTAACTTTTAGATAATCCTATAACAGAGGCGGAGATTAGGATGGCAGTATCACAGATGAAAACGGGGAAATCACCTGGCATGGATGGATTCCCAGTAGAATATTATAAACAATATATTGAAATATTAGCACCAAAGTTATTGGAAGTCTACAATGAGGCATTCATATTAGGATTCCTCCCACCATCATTTAATGAAGCCTTAATATCAGTAAAAAGATAAAGACACAACAGAACCCTGTAATTATAGACCCATAAGCTTATTAAACGTGGACTGCAAAATTCTTACAAAGATTCTTACCCTTTGTTTAGAGAGAGTACTCCCTAATATAATTCATTCAGACCAGGCCAGATTTATGAAAAAACGATCTTCTACAGACCATATGAGAAAATTATTACATCTGATCTGGCTTAATCATTCAAACCAGGACCCGATTGTAGCCATTTCACTTGACGCCAAAAAGGCTTTTGATCGAGTGGAATGGGAATTTTTACTTTATATGTTAACACAGTTCGGCTTTGGACCGGTTTTTATTAATTGGATTAAGATAATATACAAAAACCCCAAGGCAGCCTTAACAACTAATGGGACGATTTCATCATTCTTCGACCTTTCGAGAGGTACCAGACAAGGTTGTCCACTGTCCCCCTTACTTTTCAACATTGTACTTGAACCACTTGCTATTGCCATCAGATCAGACGGAAATATTAAGGGAGTGGTGGGAGGGAGGAAAGAACATAAATTATTACTGTATGTGGATGATGTTCTGACACTAATTAGGGATCCTTTGAACTCGTTACCACATTTAATGACAACTATTCAGTCTTATTCTAAACTATCAGGATACAAAATTAACTGGAGGAAATCAGAAGCCATGCCTATTTCTGGTACATGCCATCCTAGCTCAGTGTCTGGCTTTAACTTCAAATGGGTGTCAAATGGAATGTCATACTTAGGTATAAAGTTAAGCCGGAATATCGAAGATGTCCCCAGTCTGAATCTCGAGCCTATGTTACAGAAAATTAAAATTAAGTTAGATAAGTGGGGGAAATTAAAACTCTCATTATGGGGCAAGATCAATGTTGTTAAAATGGTTGTTGCACCCCAGCTCAATTATATAACAATGATGTTGCCAATTGCCATATCACCACAGTTTTTTTAAACAATATGACTTCATAATTAAAGAATTTCTGTGGGAGGGGAAGAGACCAAGGATCGGAATGAACAAACTGTGTTGGCCAAAGGATAAAGGAGGCCTGGGGTTACCAAACCTGAGGCTATATCATATCTCATTTGGAATGACCAAATTAGCAAAACATTTAGGCAGACACAGTAAACTGGATTGGGTTGACATTGAAGCTGAAATGTGCTGTCCATTTACTCCTATAGATAGTTTTTCCCAGTCCCAACATAGATCCCTGAACCCTATCTTATCTCATTCAAAAGAGGTCTGGATCAGAATACATAGGATGTTAAAGATCCCACACCTTAGTCAATCCTACTCATCTTTATGGTATAATCCAGCAGTTATTATTGGGAAAACACCATTATACTGGAAAACGTGGCACCTTGGTGGCATACGCCAGGTGAATGACCTATATCAAGATGGTGTGCTCATGTTTTATACAGACTTGTTCACGAAATACACTCTTACAGGGAAAGGTCACTTTTGGAAGTATCTCCAAATTAGGAGCTGTCTGACATCAATGAATCAGTATAAGGACTGTAACCCTATCATAGATTTTTTTAAATTACCATTGAAATGTCTTCATGCATCTGCTTTTTACAGACTAATTAATGGTCTACTTAGTAACGGATGTGACAGCTTGAGAAGAATATGGCAGGAAGACCTGGATTGTATAATGAGTGAAGAAGAGTGGTTAAACATTTTGTCAGATAGTGGGAAATATGTAAGGGAAGCCAAAAGTAAACTTACACAGTATAAAATAATGCATAGATACTATTGGACACCAGCGAGACTACATAGGATGGGTCTGTTAAATAATAATCTATGTTGGAAATGTAAGAAAGAAAAAGGAACTTTTTTGCACTGTATTTGGGATTGCCCACTTGTTCAGCCTTTTTGGACTAAAAATCTCAGACATACTGTATGGTCCATAAGGCTGAGGGATCGTGGCAACCTTGCAGAGATTTCCACAGATTAAACAACGTCACAGCGCACGACCGCTACCCGATCCCCCATATTCAGGATTTTTCCGTTCACCTCGCCAGGGCACGTATTTTTTCTGAGATAGACCTGGTCCGTGGTTACCACCAGGTTCTGGTGCGCACAGAGGACATACCTAAAACGTCAGTAATAACCCCGTTTGGTCTGTTTGAGTATTTACGCATGCTTTTTGGGTTAAAAGGCGCGGCACAGACATTCCAACGCATGATGGATGCGGTGTTGCGCGATCTGCCGTTTGCGTTCATCTACCTGGATGACATCCTGGTGGCCAGCGCGACCGAGGACAAACACGTAACCCACCTCAGGAGGGTTTTCCGGAGGTTAGAGGAGCATGGGTTAATAATCACCCCGGCGAAATGCCAGTTTGGGGTGATGGGGACTGATTTTTTGGGACACCACATCTCACCGGAGGGAGTGATACCCTTGACGGACAAGGTGCGCGCAGTGGCGAATTTTCCCGGGCCTCAGACGGTCAGGGCGCTGCAGGAGTTTTTGGGGATGGTTAACTTTTATAACCGTTTCCTCCCCCATGCAGCCCAGCTCATGCAGCCATTGTACGCCACGCTCAAGAGACAGAAACCGGCGAACAGAGTCGACTGGACTCCTGAGTGGGAGCAGGCATTCTCTGAGGTTAAAACAGCCCTGGCAAACGCCGTACTACTGGCACACCCGGACCCGGGGGCTCGGATAGCGCTCACTACCGACGCCTCGGACGTGGCCATAGGGGCCGTCGTGGAGTAATGCGTCGCTGGTTCTTGGCAGCCGCTCGCCTTTTTTAGCAGGTCTTTGCGCAACAGTGAGCGTAAATACAGCACGTTCGATAGAGAGTTACTGGCTCTCCACCTGGCCATACGCCACTTCCAGTTCTGGCTGGAAGGGCACACCTTCACTGCGTTCGTGGACCACAAGCCGCTAACGTACGTGACGGCCAAGGTTTCGGAACCATGGTTGGGCCAGCAGCAGAGACAGCTGGCCGCGATCTCGGAGTTTACGACCGACATTCAGCATGTGGCCGGTAAACTCAACGTTGTGGCGGACTGCCTCTCACGCGCATTAGTAGCCCCAGTCTATGTAGGGATAGATTACACGGCCATGGCCGCGGAGCAGGTCCGCGATGCGGACATGTGCGCGCTCCAGTCTGGACCAACAGGATTAAGGCTGGAAAGCAGAGTACTGCAAGACTGGGGGCCCCCCCAATCTGTGACGTCTCCACAGGACGCCCGTGCCCGGTGGTCCCACGCGTTTGGCGCCGCCGCGTTTTTGAGTCGTTCGTGCCCTGGCGCACCCAGGAGTGCACGCATCAGTCAAAATGGTGGGAGTGAAGTTCGTCTGGCTGAGCCTGCGCAAACAGGTGGAAGAGTGGGCTGCAGCCGGCGTAGCGTGCCAACCAGCCAAAGTGCACAGTCACACAAAGGCCCCCTTGGAGCTGTTTCATATCCCGGCTAAGAGGTTCCACCACGTTCACGTGGACCTCGTGGGCCCCCTCCCGCCATCGCAGGAGTTCACGCGCCTCCTGACAGTGGTGGACCGCACCACACGATGGCCAGAAGCAGTCCTGCTAGCTTCCACCACGTCCGCAGACATGGCACGTGCTTTTTTGACAACATGGGTGGCACGTTTTGGCATTCCTTCGGACATCACGTCTGATCGGGGCCCTCAGTTTGTTTCCGACCTCTGGTCCATGATGGCCCGTAGCCTGGGCGTCTCAATTCATCGCACGACTGCGTACAACCCACAGGCCAAAGGGTTATGCGAGCGTTTCCATAGGTCACTGAAAGCAGTACTCAGGGCTTCGCTTATGGATGCAAATTGGGTGGACCAGTTGCCGTGGGTTCTATTAGGGTTGCGTTCCGCACCCAAAGAGGATTTGGCAGCTTCCCCAGCAGAACTCATTTTTTTCTCAGCTGCTGCGGCTCCTCGGGGAATTTTTACCAGATAACCCCGCGCCAAACACCCATCCGTCCCTGTGTTCACGGCATAGCGCAGACGCAGGGACGTTACTTGGCCCGGCCCACCACTGTTTTCCCCGCGCTTTTGTGCCAAAAACCTTGAAGGACGCGGTGTTCGTGTTTGTCAGGCACGATGCCCATCGGCCCCCATTGCGCCCACCCTACGTTGGCCCATTTAGATTGCTGGAACCCGGGGACAAACATTTTGTGTTAGACTTGGGAGGTCGCCAGGAGAGAATCTGTATAGACAGTCTTAAGCCCGCCTTTGTTGTGGCAGACGAGCAGGTGGTGTTGGCCGGAGCTCCTCGGCGCGGAAGGCCCCCCCCCCCGAGAACTCCCCAGGTAAACGATTCATCAGAGCAGGCACACGAGCATGCTGAATGTCCCCCCCCCCATTGTCCCCCCACAGACGGACACTCCCCCAGGAACTCCCCCACCGGCACAGCAGCGCCGCCGAGCAGAAGACCCCCCATTACAGCAGCTATGGGCGGAGGCTGAAGCCTAGAGGATGTGAGGGTTAATGCTCAGTCTGAGACTCGGGGGGGGGGCGGTGTGGGGGACCCATGCTGTGGTATTCATCTCAGACTGAAAGGCATGGAGATGCAGTAGTTTCCTCTGACGGAAGAGCATGGAGATCAAAGGGCTGGGGGACAAAAGGAATTGTCATGGGGGAGTGAATTGCAATGCAAGACCTCAGGTAGCAGGGACGTGTGAGTGTTGTGATATAAAAGAGAGTCCCTACTACATGAGGTTAATGTTTCTGATTCTGGAAGATGTGAGAGAGTGAATAAAGTTCATCTGCTCGGAAAGCTCGGTCTGGTTATTCCTTTCTCCACAGCGCCTTATCACAACAACAGTCATCTCATGGCACTTTCAAATGTAGGGGAAACCCCACAGTTGCAGAAAGACCCCAGCAATCAGGCGATCCCCTGTGAGCAAGCACTTGGCGGTGATGGAGAGGAAAAACTCCCCTTTAACAGGAAGAAACCTCTAGCAGAACCAGGCTCAGGGAGGGGCAGTCATCTACTGCGACTGGCTGGGGGGTGAGGGGATAGAGAAGATGGAAAGAACAGACATAAAGAGAGCAAACATTAACGGAGAGAAGCCGAGTACGTTATTGGAGGTTGCCCGGCAGTCTAGATCTATTAACAGCAAAACAAAGGGAGGGTTAAGAGACACAAGATCCCTCCCTAATCGTAGGCTATATTGAAGAGGAAGGTTTTTACCCTGCTCTTAAAAACAGAGATCGTGTCTGACTCCCAAACCCAGATTGGTAACTGGTTCCACAGGAAAGGAGCTTGATAGCAGAAGGCTCTGCCTCCCATTGTACTTTTGGAGATTCTAGGTAACAAGTAATCCAGCATTTTGGGAGCATAGTGCTCTGTTAGGATAATAGGGTAATAGCAGATCTTTTATATAAGATAAGATAAGATAAGATAAGATAAGCCTTTATTAGTCCCACAACGGGGAAATTCCAGGATTGCAACAGCACAGGGATAGCAACACTCAGAGCAACAATCAGAAGGCAAGAAAAAAAAAAAGCAAGCAAGCACAAGCAGCTAATATACATATGTACATATTACTATAAATATATATATATATATATATATATATATATACACACAGACACACAGTGTAGAGCATTGTAGCTGGATGGGATAAATATATGAGTATATAAACACACAGTACGGGCATTGCAGCTAGATGGAATAAATATGTAAATATATTGTGACGTTTGCAGGGTTCACACAAAGACAATGGAGCAGATGGCTGTGATCAACCTGATTTATTTTTCACACACACTCTGGGCACAGGCAGGAGGGGAGGTCATTCTCCCAGACCTCTGTTTACATCATGGTTACACACACATAACGTTTTCATCTGGCAAAGCATGCTGGGAAATTCACTTAACATGGCCCCAACGTTACACTGCCCCCCTCCCCGGACTGGTTTCTGTCCCCAGAAAAATTAAAGTCCAATTTAAAAGTCCAATACAAACTCATCCAGGTGTCGGGGCGGTCTTCGGCGCCGGCGGCCAACACGTACAGGCCCCCTAGTGTCCATCTGGGTCTCGGTCGGGGTATCGGGCCGGGATGGAAGCTCCGGTTCGTCTACCAGCGGTGCAGATGGCCGATACGGGGCGAGACGGTCACGATGAAGGACCACAACCCGGTCCCTTTTTCTAAGCCTCACCCTGTACACCACATCTGACAGTCTCTCCAGGACCACGCATGGCCCCGACCACTGGCTCGCCAGCTTCAGTGATCGTCCTCTCTTCCTCTCAGGGCAGAAAACCCAGACTCGATCTCCCGGTGCAAAGTCCCTCCCCTGACAGCGGGAGTCGTACGCTCGCTTCTGCCGACCCCCTGCCGCTGCCAGGGCCTCTCGAGCCAGCTCATGCACAGTGTGGAGATGTTCTTTCAAACAAAAAAAATAATCCAATCCGGGTTTTCCCTCCACCTCCGGCTCAGGGGGGCAACTGAATACCAAATCCACCGGTGTGCGCAGCTCGCGTCCAAACATGAGCGCCGCAGGGGTGCACCGGGTAGATTCCTGAGCTGCCGTCCGGTACGCCCACAAAACAAAAGGCAGATGCAGGTCCCAGTCTCGCTGTCGCTGGTCCACTAGGATAGCGAGTTGGGTGGTGAGGGTCCGGTTGAATCGTTCGACCAGGCCGTCGCTCTGTGGATGCAGTGGGGTGGTCCGGGTCTTCCGGATGCCCAGCCGTTTGCAGACCTCTCCGAAGACCTCCGCCTCGAAGTTCCGACCCTGATCGCTGTGCAGCTCCTCCGGTGCGCCAAACCGACAGAACATTTCATCCACCAGCTTTGATGCCGTCGTAGCGGCGCTCTGATCCGGGACCGCGTACGCCTCCGGCCACTTAGTGAAATAATCCATCGCGACCAGCACGTAGCGGTTCCCCCGGTCCATGGTCGGGAAAGGGCCCAGGATGTCCACTCCCACTCGCTCCATCGGTGCTCCCACCCGGTACTGCTGCAGGGGAGCGTGGGATCGCTGAGTTGGTCCCTTCTGAGCTGTGCATGTGTCGCAGCGATGAACGTGGAGCTCCACGTCCTGATGACAACCGGGCCAGTAGAACTGGGCCCGAAGGCGCTGCAGCGTCTTTGTCACTCCGAAGTGGCCCGCTCCTACCGCCCCATGAACCAGCTGGAGTACTTTGGGCCGGAGTCGACGAGGAACCAGCAGTTGCCAGACGTGCCGCTGCCCAGCTGGAGTCTGCCACTGTCGATACACCACGCCCTCGTGGCAGCGGAGGTTGGCCTACTGGGAGTGCAGGGCCTTAGTCTCTGGGTCCAGCGGTGGCACAACCTCCCAGGCGGGCCGCTGTCCTGCGTCCAGCCACTGCCGAACCCGCGAAATGACCGGGTCTCTGTCCTGCTCGCTCTGCAGCTGCTGCGTGCCAAGAACCTCTGTGACGTCATCGCTGGGGAGAACTGCCTGATAATCTGAGGAGGGGCTGTGCGTCGCTGCGTTATTCCTGCTCGCAGCGGCTCGGAGAGCGGCAGCCCGTGGGGCGGTTTGGTCCCGATCTTCAGCCCGTTGACAGTGACGACACTCCTCTGTCGCACAGGGGCGCCGAGACAGCGCGTCAGCGTTGGCATGGAGGCGGCCTGCCCGATGCACAATCTGGAAATTATAATCCTGCAGTGCCTCCAGCCACCTCGCCAACTGTCCATCCGGTTCTTTGAAATTTAACAACCAGGTCAGGGAAGCGTGGTCCGTCCTGAGCTGGAACCTCCCCCCGTACACATACGGGCGGAAGTGACGCAGTCCTTGAATGACAGCCAGCAGCTCTCTGCGAGTCACACAGTAATTCCTCTCGGCTCTGCTGAGAGTGCGGCTGAAGTAAGTGACTGCCTGCTCTCCATGCTCTCCCTCCTGGGATAGCACCACCCCGATGCCCTGGTTGCTGGCGTTCGTGTCCACGATGAAAGGGCGGTTCGGGTCGGGATACTGCAGGATGGGGGCTCTGATGAGCGCTGCGCGAAGCTGGGAGAAAGCAGCAGCACAGCTGTCACTCCACTGGAACGTGCGTCCTTTCTGCGTCAGCTGATGCAGCGGGCTGGCGATGGTGGCGAAGTCTTTCACAAACCTCCTATAATAGGAGGCCAATCCAAGAAAACTCCTCAGTTCTCCAACGTTCCGCGGCACTGGCCAATCTCTCACTGTTGCCACTTTTTCCGGGTCGGTGGCGACCCCCGCTGCGCTGACGACGTGGCCCAAAAAGGTGGTCTCCCGCCGGAACAGGTGGCATTTCTTAGGGTGTAACCATAGCCCCACCTGCTGGATGGCTCCCAGCACCTCTCGGAGATTTGACAGGGCGCTGTCAAAATCAGCTGCATGCACCAGCAGGTCATCCAGGTAAACAACGCAGCGACACTGGGGCACGTGAGCCAGCACTCACTCCATCAAGCGCTCAAAGGTGGCCGGAGCGTTGCAGAGTCCAAACGGCATCACTTTAAACTGGTACAGTCCCTGCCCGATGGAGAAGGCTGTTTTTTGGCGGGCCTCGGGTGACAGCTCTACCTGCCAATAGCCGCTGCGTAGATCCAGCGAGCTGAACCAGCTGGAGCCGGCGATGTGGTCCAGTGCGTCATCGATGCGGGGCAGGGGGTAGGAATCTTTCCTGGTGGCGTCGTTCAGGCGTCGGTAATCCACACAGAACCACCACGACCCGTCCTTCTTCTTGACCAGCACCACAGGCGCTGCCCAGGGGCTGCTGGAGGGCTCAATGACATCTGCCTCCAGCATTTCTCGCACTTTTTGTTCCGCCGCTGCCCGCCTTGAAAAGGGCAGCCGGCGTGGGTGGAGTCGAATCGGCCTGGCCTCACCGGTGTCGATCTCGTGCTGCACCAACCCGGTCCGGCCGCATTCCTCATCCTTCGCGGCGAAAACACCCACGTAATAGTCCAATAGCTCCCGCAGCTGGCGTCTCTGTTCCGGGTCCAGCCCGCTGCAGCTCCGCTGAAATAATTCCTCCACCGCCTGCTGCGTCTCTGCTGACACGTTGACCCCTCCCCTTGCTGTCCCTTGTGTGCTTGTGCTCCCTCTGTCCGCGCTGGTGACGTCATCGTGTCCAGTCCTCGCGGTGGCCTGCCTGGTCCGGTCTGTCTTGGTGATCCCTCGATTGTGCGTGCCCCCATGTCCCTTCCCTGGGTTCTGCTGTGGAGCGTGATGGTCCGGTTTCCCAGCTGGAGGGAAGGTCCGGCGGTGTCAATCTTGGCACGCCAGGCTGTGAGCAGGTCTAGTCCAATAATACAGGGGTCTTGGATGTCAGCCAGCCAGAACGGGTGTCTTATGTTCTGACCGGCCACCCCCACTACCAGCACTCTCCGCCCCTTCAGTCGGGCGCGCTCACCGGTAGCTGTGGTGACGCAGCGCTCGGTGGGTTCCCACCCCCGCGGAGCCGTCTTGCTCATGCCCGGCAGCACACCGGGTCGAACCAAGGAGATTGTAGAGCCGGTGTCAATCAGGGCCCGGATCGACGTCTTCCCCAAGCTGCACTCTAGATAGATCCCTGGAGAGTGTCCAACTCAGCCCACGCGCGGTGCCGGCTCCTCGGGGGAAACATCTGCTGGAGGTGGCCTGTCCCCGTTCACGCCACCTCGCTCTAGTTTAACGCCGGCGAGGGGCCGGTTTGTCGTGGGGTGGGTGCGGGGCAGTATCGCGCGATGTGTCCCATCTCTCCGCAGCGGAAGCACCCTTCCTCGCGCCGCCGAGGCCATCTTCTCCGTGGATGCGCCGCCATGGTCTGCCGTAATTCCTCCTCCTCCCCCTCGCTCTCCATCGTAGCCTGGTAGGTTCTTCGGCTGTGCGTTGCTGCTTCAGCGGTGCGATTTATTAGCGGCTCTGCCCGCTCTGCTTCTGCCACTGCAGTCCTCCAGTCGCTCGCGGCGTGGAGCCGTACGTGGCTCTGGAGCTGGGTCGGGCAGAGACCTTGGATGAAACTCCGGAGGGCGAGCTTCTCTACTGCCTCCGGCGCGAAATCTGGGTAGCTGCGCCGGGTTAACAGCCATATGTCTGCAGCATAGGCTCCTAGTTTTTCCTGGTGGTTCCGGCGGCGGCGAGTCAGTTGTTCTTGGGCGTGCTCAGCATCCGCTATTCTCCCAAATCGTCTCTGGAGCGCCCCTTGTAGTGCTGGCCAGCTGTGGTGCTCCTCGGGCCGGAGATCAGAGAGCGTGCAGAGCGCTTTCCCTTCCAAGGCCAGCGCGACCTGTACGGCGGTTTCCTCTGGCGACCAGCCGTTCAGCGCCGCAGTCAGCTCGACCTGTGTCAGGTAGTCATCCAGTGTGGCTTCGCCGTTGAAACGGGGAATCTTGGCCCGCTGTCGAACAGGTGGGGTGGTCGTTTCCTGATCGATCGCCACCCTTGATCGCCGTGGGGTCGCCAGCCCGTGCTGTCCTGAGAAGGGTGGGGCGTTTGCTCTGTTCTGCCCGCTCTGTCTTGAAAAAGACAGGAGGCGGGGTGCGCTGGCCCCGTCAGGTCTGCCGCTTCGTTCGTCCCGGCTTCAGGCTCCCGGTGGTGGTGTCTCGGTCTCATCGTCCATCATCAGCTGAGCAATGGCCTGCTCCAGCTGCTGGATCTCCATTCTGATCCTAGCTTCCGTTTGCTCCATCCCACTCCTGACACCAGTGTGACGTTTGCAGGGTTCACACAAAGACAATGGAGCAGATGGCTGTGATCAACCTGATTTATTTTTCACACACACTCTGGGCACAGGCAGGAGGGGAGGTCATTCTCCCAGACCTCTGTTTACATCACGGTTACACACACATAACGTTTTCATCTGGCAAAGCATGCTGGGAAATTCACTTAACATGGCCCCAACGTTACAATATAAACACAGTGCGGAGCAATGTAGCTAGATGGAATAATATGTAGATATATAAACACATAGTACGGAGCATTGCAGCTAGGTGGAAAAAATATGTAAATATATATAAGAGGGGGCCTGATTATTAAGAACTTTGTAAGTGAGAAGAAGGATTTTAAACTTAATTCTAAACTCTATGGGAAGCCAGTGAAAGGAGGCCAGAACCAGAGAGATATGATCTCTCTTTCTAGTACCTGTTAAAACTCTTGCAGCAGCGTTTTGGATCAACTGAGGACTTTTTAAAGATATTTTAGGACAACCTGATAATAACGAGTCACAATAATCTAATCTCGAGCTAACAAAAGCGTGGATCAGTTTCTCAGCATCACTCAGAGACAAGATGCTCCTAATCTTGGCAATATTGCGCAGATGATAGAAGGCAGTGTTAGAAACAAATTTAATTGTTATGACCCGAGCGTCGGTTCTGATCGCGCTCGGGTTAAAGTTATGTCTCGCTGCCGGCCTTGACAGCTGCGGGCGGTATTTTGGCCTCTCCGGGCTCTTATTATGAAAGTGCTTGGAGGGGTTTCCGCCTGTCAACGGTCGGTCAGCTGTGTGTCATCTGTCATCAGTCCCTGGTTATTTAAGCTGAGTGCTAGCGTCATTACGACGCAGCAGTGTTTGATCGCTAATGGTCACATTACTGATCATTATTCTGTTCACTCATTGTCACGGATGCCTGGACTATCTTTACCTCGGCTGCCTAAGGGCTTGACCGTCGTTTCACCGGCATAGTAAGTGAGCTGTATAGCCTTATTCCCGCCGGTGTAATTGGTGCTGTAAGTCCCTGCTTTAGCAGTCCAGGTGCAATTATTACCTAGCTTGTCTGTGTGTGACTGTTTCCTGCCCTGGACCCGTAGTGTGTTGTATTGCCTATGCTTCCTGTTCTGCAAGGACTCTGTCATCTGCTCAGCAGCTTGTGTAAACACCCTTTCACCGTAATAAAACTCACTAAAACTCACTAGTGGACTTGTGTGCGTCTTATTGGTGGCCCGCGAGGGCTACCATGACGGTACACTGCTGCCCAAACAGCGTTTTACGGTGACGCCATTTTGAGACGCTTTTTCACCAGTGAGTTGAGTTTTGGACGTTGTTTTCCCTGTCTGGGACCTTTGTATGCGAGGAATGCCGTCACCGAGGAGTCACGTGCTGACGTGTGTCTTGGAAGCGGTAGATGAGTTACTCATCTCCGCTTCCATGTTGGACTACGACCCCGGCATACATTGGTACCTGGACGCCGCCGAAGATGTGCTCTGTAACCTCTCTCCCTGCTTCGCCAACCACCCGGAAGTCGACGTTAGGAGGGAGGACATCGCTGCCCAACGCGAACTGTTCCTGATAATGGAGGAGGAACGCGGCATGGAGCAGGTGAAGAGGCACACCTGTTTTTCGCCTAGGGATCCTTTTCGGGAGTTCGCACCATCTGGGGGCCGGCGAAGGCGTCGGCGTCACGGCCGGGCGCATCTTCGGCAAGCTCCAGATCCAGTTCCGGGCCGCCGGGATGACCCCCTCAACCAGCCAGCTGCTGAGTGTGAGCCAAGTCCTGCGCCGGTGGGCTCCGTTCTTGGGTTTTTCAGTATTCAGCGAGCGAGGGAAGGAGCAACGTTCGCTACAGCTGATAACATCCTCCCCCCGGGAGACAGGCAAGTCCAAGTTCACTTTCCTTGTAGTAATAGTGATCTGTCGTGTCTGACTCCTGGGGGTGAAGCTCAGGGTCCGCAGCTCCCTGAGTTTCCTTCCCCAGCTGTAGCCAATTATATTAAACCTGCTGCCTCTGTGTCTCCTCCTGCGGAGCTGTCCTCGGCGTCAGTCCCACGCCGGCGAACGAGGGGGAGGCCTGCAGCTCTGGGAGACATCCCGGTCTTGCAGCCTTGTGTTGGACAGAGGAGGAGAACGGACTGCAGTGAGGAGCCAGAGCCGACAAGAGAGCGTCCCCAAGGTTCTTCAGGGATGCAGCCCGAGTCAGCAGGTTCAGGGTCCTCTGCCTCCACGCCATACGGGTTATTGGCATGGACGTCTGCGCATGAGGAGCCAGCTGCAGAGACTATCAGGCCGGTTGTGGAACCCGACACAGCCGAGTGGGAGCCCGACGACGAGCAACTTCATGAACCTGGATCGGCGAAGTCCTGGACGGCTCCAGAGCCCGAGTGCAGGCAAGTGCTCTTTCTTGTTTTCCTGTATGGTGTGTTAGAGCATTTTTGCCTGCCTCATGGGGAGGCGAGTGGGGGGCAGCCGGCCACTGCACCCGAGCTCGTCTCGCTGGGCTCTGGCGCTGCCGGTGGAACTGATCCCGGTTCTTCCTTGTGTTCTGAGCACCTCCACAGCATTGCCGGTCCGGAGCCAGTCAAGGTCACGGGACCGGGGGTTCCAGGTTCGGAGATGGAGGTCGTCGCCAGAGCAGTCCTGAACCAGTCGCGGTCCGACGTGTGGGCCGAGGAGACCCGGTCGGGGTCCAACGTGGGTGCAGCGGTGACCCAATTTGGGCCCGTCCTGACCCAGTCGGGGTCCGACGTATGGGCCGAGGTGACCCAGTCGGGGTCCAACGTGGGTGCAGCAGTGACCCAATCTGGGTCCGTCCTGACCCAATCGGGGTCCAGTGGGGGTCCAGCGCAGGTGCGGCTGCGACCCAATCAGGATTCGAGGGGGCCCAGGGTTTTGGTTGCCCTCCTCTCAGTAACCACCAGCTGGGGGCCATTAGTGGATTTTGTTTGACAGATCGGCGCTCTCCTGTGTTTTCAGGTGAGCGGCTGCACGCAATCCCTCCACGGTCCTGCTGGTTGTGGTATGCGGGTCGGCCACCCGAGGAACTGCTTGGAGCGTTCGGCATCTTGGGTTGGCCACCCAATATACTGTGTGGGTTACGGGGTGACCTGGTTCGGCCACCAGAGGACGTTTTCCTGGGGGCATGGGACTGGGGCAGGCCACCTGACTGTTTCATGTATTGTGGGATTTTCTGTGGGCCCATTTGGTGCCAATTCTTGCCTTGTACTTCTTGTAATTTTTTGTTGTGTTTCAAAGTCATAGTCTTAGTCAGGTCAAGTTCGAGCAATTTTTTTTTTTTTTAATTGTCTCGTGCTTCTTTGTCATAGTCTTAGTCAGGTCTGAGCAATTTTAGATTGCCTCGGGTTTTTTTTTCTTGTTTCAAAGTCTTAGTCTGTTCTGAGCAATTTAGATTGCCTCTTGTTTTTTGTTTTTTTTCTTGTCTCCAAGTCATGGTCTTAGTCAGGTCTGTGCAATTTTAGATTGCCTCTTGTTTTTTGTTGTAGCCAAAGTCACAGTCTTGATCACGGTTTAGTCCGAGCAATTTTTGTTTACCCCTTGTTTCTTGGTATGTCATTGTCTTAGTCAAGTTCGAGCATTTTTTGTTATCTTGTAAATCATTGTCTTTGTCTAGTCTGAGCAATTTGTGTTTGCCTCTCGTTACCTTGAGTCTTGGCTTTGTCTAGTCTGAGTAATTTGTGTTTGCTTCTTGTTACCTTGTAAATCTTTGTCTGGTCTGAGCATTTTTGTTACCTTGTAAATCATTGTCTTTGTCTAGTCTGAGCAATTTGTGTTTGCCTCTTGTTACCTTGTGAGTCTTTGCCATTGTCAAGTTAGAGCATTTTTTTGTCTCTTGTTTTTTTTCCCTTGAGTCTCAGTCTTGTTATAGCCTTGTTTTGTCATGTGTTTTCTTTTCCATAGTCTTGTTTTGTTTTTCCCCAGAGTCATGTATTTCGTGTGTTTTTTTTTTTTTTGGTTTGGTCTTGTCTTGTTTTTGTTGGTTGGTTTCTCTCCCTCCGTACCTGTCCCCCTACCTCCCACCCTGGGGGGGGGGGGCAGGGTGGTCCCTTGGGGCGTCCGGAGTCCGCCCGTGGAGGGAGGGTACTGTTATGACCCGAGCGTCGGTTCTGATCGCGCTCGGGTTAAAGTTATGTCTCGCTGCCGGCCTTGACAGCTGCGGGCGGTATTTTGGCCTCTCCGGGCTCTTATTGTGAAAGTGCTCGGAGGGGTTTCCGCCTGTCAACGGTCGGTCAGCTGTGTGTCATCTGTCATCAGTCCCTGGTTATTTAAGCTGTGTGCTAGCGTCATTACGACGCAGCAGTGTCTGATCGCTAATGGTCACATTACTGATCATTATTCTGTTCACTCATCGTCACGGATGCCTGGACTATCTTCACCTCGGCTGCCTAAGGGCTTGACCGTCGTTTCACCGGCATAGTAAGTGAGCTGTATAGCCTTATTCCCGCCGGTGTAATTGGTACTGTAAGTCCCTGCTTTAGCAGTCCAGGTGCAATTATTACCTAGCTTGTCTGTGTGTGACTGTTTCCTGCCCTGGACCCGTAGTGTGTTGTATTGCCTATGCTTCCTGTTCTGCAAGGACTCTGTCATCTGCTCAGCAGCTTGTATAAACACCCTTTCACCGTAATAAAACTCACTAAAACTTACTGGTGGACTTGTGTGCGTCTTATTGGTGGTCTGCGAGGGCTACCATGACATTAATATGTGAATTAAAAAACAGATCTTGATCAAAAATAACTCCAAGGTTCCTCACAGAACTATTCAGAGTAATAGTAGCTGCATCCAAATTAAAAGTTTGATTTGGAAAGGTATTTCTAAGGTTTTTTTGGACCAACAAGAATGACTTCGGTCTTATCCTGGTTTAATAGTAGAAAATTACAAATCATCCAAGCTTTGATTTCCTTAAGACAGGCTTCTAACTTGGCTAATTGATTACAATCATCGGGCTTCATTGACAGGTATAATTGTGTGTCATCTGCATAACAATGAAAATGTATATAGTGCTTTCTAATGATGTTGCCTAACAGAAGCATATATAAACTAAAAAGAGTAGGGCCTAACACAGATCCCTGTGGAACTCCATGACTGAGCTTAGAGTTGGAAGAAAACTCATTATTGATATGAACAAACTGAAATCTCAGACAAATAAGATCTAAACCAAATAAAGTTGAATAAGATCTAAACCAAATAAAGTTGAATTGAATCTAAACCACTGCAGTGAAGTACCATTTTGTCCAACATAGTGTTCTAATCTATCAAGTAGAATATCATGATCAATAGTATCAAAAGCTGCACTAAGACCTAAAAGGACAAGTACAGAAACGAGTCCATTATCAGATGCGATAAGAAGGTCATTTGTGACCTTCACTAAGGCTGTTTCAGTACCATGGTGAATTCTGAACCCAGAATGAAACTCTTCAAATAAACCATTTCCCTGTAAGTGGTCAAATAATTATGTAGCAACAACTCTTTCTAAGATTTTTGAAATGAAAGGCAGATTAGAGATTGGTTGATAGTTAACTAAAACTCTTGGGTCGAGTGTTGGCTTTTTGAGTAAGGGTTTAATTACAGCAATTTTAAAAGCTTGCGGAACATGGCCTAAGGTTAAAGAAGTATTGATTATTTGAAGAATACGGCTACCGATAAATGGGAAGACTTTTTTAAATAACCTGGTGGGAATAGGGTCTAAAAGACAAGTAGAAGGCTTGGATGAGATTATTTTATCTAACTCTAAAAGGTCAAATGGAGTAAACTTATCAAAATCAAATCAGCCTTTATTGTCATATTGCTGTACATACAACTGTAGTGCAGGCAAGATGAAATTGCGTTTCTCGCGGACTGCGGCCGCCACGGCGCGCGAGAGACAGTCTGCCACTACATTCAGTTTACCTGCCACATGCTGAATATCGGTAGTAAACTCTGAGATAGCGGCCAGCTGTCTTTGCTGCCGGCCTGACCACGGTTCTGAAACCTTGGCCATCGCGAATGTCAGCGGCTTGTGGTCAACAAACGCGGTGAAACGGCGTCCCTCCAGCCAGAACTGGAAGTGGCGAATGGCCAAGTGGAGAGCTAACAACTCCCTGTCGAATGCGCTGTATTTTCGTTCACTATCGCGCAAAGTCCTGCTGAAAAAGGCGAGCGGCTGCCAAGCCCCGGCTACATGCTGCTCCACGACCGCCCCTATGGCCACATCTGACGCATCAGTAGTGAGCGCTATGCGGGCCGTTGGGTCTGGATGTGCTAACAACGCAGCGTTTGACAGGGCTGTTTTGACCTCCGAGAATGCTCGCTCTCGTTCCGGTGACCATTCAATCTTATTTGTGGGTTTTTGTTTTTTTGAGTGCGGCATACAATGGTTGCATGAGCTGCGCTGCGCGGGGGAGGAAACGGTTATAAAAATTCACCATTCCCAAAAACTCCTGTAACGCCTTGACCGTTTGTGGCTGGGGAAAATTTGCTACCGCGCGCATTTTGTCAGGCAGCGGAACCGCTCCTTCTGGAGAGACGCGATGCCCCAAAAAATCAATCTGCGTCACCCCGAACTGACACTTCGCTGGGTTGATTATTAAACCGTGCTCTCCCAACCTCCGGAAAACTGCCGTGAGATGGTTTTGGTGTTCGTCTTCGGACGCGCTGGCTACTAAGATGTCATCCAGGTAGACGAATACGAATGGGAGATCGCGCAACACCGCGTCCATCATGCATTGGAACGTCTGCGCAGCGCCTTTAAGCCCAAATGGCATGCACAAAAACTCGAATAGACCAAACGGAGTTATTACCGCTGTTTTGGGTATGTCCTCAGCGCGCACTGGGACTTGGTGGTAACCGCGGACCAAGTCTATCTTAGAAAAAATGCGCGCCCCCGCCAAATGAATGGAAAAATCTTGGATATGCGGGATTGGGTAGCGGTCGTGTGCTGTGGCGTTGTTCAACCTGCGGAAATCTCCACAAGGTCGCCACGAGCCGTCAGCTTTCGGGACCATGTGAAGCGGGGAAGCCCATGGGCTGTTCGAACGCCTGATGATGCCCAACCTTTCCAGGTTGGCGAACTCCTCGCGCGCTATGGTCAGTTTAGCTGAATCCAAGCGCAAAGCTTCTGCAAAAACGGGCGGTCCGGTGGTAGTAATAAAGTGTGTGAGCAGTGTGTGGAACTTACCGCTTGCAGCTGTGACGTTGGCTTGTGCTGTTGGCGGGGCCACTCGGGCTGTACAGGGAATAGAATAAAAAAGTGCATTAACCAGGCGCCTGTTAGCAAGATCAACCAACAAACCATGTGAGCACAGAAAATCAGCCCCCAACATATTGAAATTCACTGCAGCTATGACAAAAGTCCACTCAAATGTACGGCCGTGTAGGGACAGAAGCAGAGCCCTCTCACCAAAGGTCTTAATCTCCGAGCCGTTCGCTGCTAATACCCCGGGACCTCTGGAAACCGCCAGCCGGTCAGCGGAGGAAGGTGTGATGAAACTCAACTGGGAGCCTGTGTCCACAAGGAAATGCCTCCCCGAGTGTGCATCCTTCAAGTAGAGCAGCTTGTTCTCCTCTCCGAGGGCCGCAGCTGCTACCGACCCCCGGTCTTGGCATTTCCCGAGCGCTTGAACTGGCACGGTGGTATACATTTGCGTGCCTTCTCTGCAAAGTGGCGATGGTAGAAACAGAGGATGTCTCCTCCGTGATCCTTGGCCCCCGCCGCCACCGTCGTCGTCGGTTCTGCTACCGCCGTCTCTGGCCCCCCGCCATCTCCAGCCGTCGTGCCGAACTCCGTCGTTGCTGCGGTGGCCGCGCGCTGTTTGCTGGCGTTGAGAATCCGGTGCACCTCCTGGGCCAGCCCGCGGAAGTCCCGCTGGGCCAACAACGGCGAACTGGCCAGGGTCGCTCTCGTGGCCGACGGTAGGGTCCTGAGGAAAATGTGGGTGAAGATGAAGTCGTCGTTGTCTGAGCCCCGCAACCTCAGCATGTTCTCCATCAGGTCAATGGGCATGCCATCTCCCAAGTCGTTCAGAGCCAGGAGCCTCTCCGCTCTCTCCTCGACTGAGAGAGTGAAACGCTGGATAAGCGCAGCCTTCAACCCGCCGTATTTGTCGTTGGCCAGTGGCCGCTCCAATAGGCTCTGCACATGCCGAGCCGTGCGGTTGTCGAGCTTTGCGATCACATGGTAGAACTTCGTGTCATCTACCGTTATCCCCCGGAGGGCGAACTGTGCTTCGACCAAGTGGAACCAGGAGCACGGGTTGTCTTGCCAAAAGTCCGGTAGCTGGACGGTAGCGGCATACGCTTGGCTGGGAGCTCCTGACTCGGCTGGCCTGGGGGAATTTCTTTCATCCATGATACGTCTTAGGGTCACCAGTGTGGAAATGTGAAAATGACGAGGCAGAGTTTATCTCACGAGTCAGGTTTATTCACATCTTCCAACATCAGCAAAGCAGAAAGAGGAAAAACACAGACATTTGTCCTTTATATATCCAGGACCTTCAAAGCTCACAGTCACATTGCATTTAATCACAAGTAACAATGCATCTTCTCTTAAATCTTATAACATCCTCCTCATAGTCTCTGGCAGACCAGGAAATCCCCCAAGGCCGTCTCTTGCATACCAAAGACTAAATTTTCACATCCTCCTGTTATCTCCAAGGAGACCCAGTTCTTTGTTCTCTCTGAGATGTGAAGCTTAAAGTGATACACGTGTCCCACAACGGCAACAAAGAAACTTGGTTCAGCCTGGGCCAGTATGAAAACTATTGCAGGCCTTCAGAGCACAGAGCACAGTAATCGTGTGTTTTTAGATGGTTTTAATTCAGACACAGAGCTGACTAATGCTCTTAATTGTTTTTATGGTCGTTTTGACTCCTTTGATTTTAGCACTGAAACCCAAGATTTGAAACAGAAACTCAAAGACAATCAGCACTTTAATGTTGAGGTGCAGGATGTTAAAAGGGAGTTCTGCGCTGTAAAAGTGAACAAAAGTCAGGGCCCTGATAATATATGTGGGTGCTTGGTAAAGTCCTGTGCACATGAATTGAGTCCTATATTTCATTACATTTTCAATAAGTCCTTACAAACACAACATGTGCCTAAGATCTGGAAAGAAGCCGTGGTTGTTCCCATTCCAAAATTCAGCTGTCCTAAAACAGTAAACGACTTTAGACCAGTTGCTCTGACTTTAATTTTAATGAAAATTTTTGAAAAACTGGTCAGATGTGAGGTCCTAAAGCAGACTGAGCATGCATTGGATCCTCTGCAGTTTGCCTATAGGCCTCACAGAGGAGTGGAGGATGCCACTGTCACTCTGTTTAACATGCTTTTTAAACATCTGGATTTTAATGGGACACACGCCAGGCTTTTATTTGTGGACTTTTCCTCCGCATTTAATACAATCCAACCTCATATCTTAGTTGAAAGGCTCCTGCAACAATTTGATTTGAGCAATAATCTGGTGGGTTGGATTCTGGATTTCTTAACCAATAGGATGCAGAGAGTAAGGGTCAATGGTACATTGTCTGACCTAAAGTGCTCTTCTACTGGCTCTCCTCAGGGGTGTGTGTTGTCACCACTACTCTTCATCCTGTGTACACAAACATGTGTCAGAGCAGACATGACAACAGACACATCATAAAGTATGCTGATGATTCAGTTATTGTCAGTCTCCTCCAGGATGGTGAGAGTAGCCACGGCCCAGTAGTTGATGATTTTGTTCACTGGTGTGAGGATTCCTACCTGCAGCTGAATACGACAAAAACTAAAGACATGATTATTGACTTTAGGAGGAAAACTCCTAGGCACAAAGTCACCGTACTAAAAGGCCAGACCACCGAATGTGTACAATCCTACAAATATCTTGGGATGATTATTGATAGTAATTTAAACTTTGAAGAGAACTATGAAAGGGTGTGCAAAAAGGGTCAGCAACATTTGCATTGCTTGAGAAAACTTGCACGCTTCCAAATTGACCGAACCATAATGACAATGTTTTATCGGGCTTTTATTGAATCTGTTTTATCCTTTTCTTTAGTGTCATGGTTTGGTCAGATAAAACTGAAACAGAGGAAATCCTTGGATCAGGTAGTTAGATGGTCCAGTCGTTTGCTTGGTGAGTCACAGCTGAGCCTGACATCCCTGTACACCAGACAAGTACAGAGGATGGTTACCTCCATTTTAAATGATGACTCCCATCCTTTGCACTGCAACGTTCAGCTTCTTCCCTCAAGACGGAGGTTTGCTGTCCCAAAAAGTAAAACCCAGCGCTACAAAAACAGCTTTGTTCCTGCTGCTGTCAAAGAGTTGAACAAGCTGTAACAATATATTGCACATAATTTAGTTACCTATTTATTAACTCCATTTTATATTTACTTATTTTTGTAGGATGTTACTTGGGTTCTAAATATTTTATTGAATTTTAGACCTTTGAGTTTTTAACCTCTTTGACTAGTTTTTAACTTTTAATATGACCCTTCTCTCTTACCTCTGGTTTTTCTCTCATCTCTTTGTCTTTTTATACCCTGATTGATGGAGCCTTGAGTATTTTTATCATGTTTATAGTCAATTTCATGTGTGCCTGTGTTTGTGTCTATGTTGAATGTAATTTGTGGCTTGTAAATAAGGATGTCACCAGACTGCAAAACAAATCTACCTACGGGTGCAAATAAAGTAACCTGAACCTGAACCTGAACCCTCTTCCTCACAGCCCACTTATACCCCGGATGGCGGCAGAACTGGAAAGGTGGAGCCACCACTCGTGTCACACAATAATATGTCCCATGAACAACATCACAAAAGGTACTCAGGATGAAGACTGGTTTAATTATTTAATGCAGCTGTAAACAAAGTGGAAACAATTCAGATCTATACAACTTAATGGAATAGAAGTAATGTTAATGATGTGTTTGTGGAGAAAGGACACAGGCGAGGCAACGAGCTAGACAACACATGAGCTTTATTCTTTCTCCAACATACAGTACAGCAAAAGAGCTCCTGGGTCTCTGTGCATTCCTCTTTTATGTTTGGAACAAAGACCTGTGTGGAACATTAACATGACATAATGCTGGCGCTGCTCTCACACCCTTTCCTCTTCCAGTGGCTCCGGCAGTTCCTCCTCTCCCTGGGGGGCACATAGTCCTTACTGTCCCGTCTGATACCCCCCGGTGACACCTCCTCTTTCAGTCCTTTGTTCCCCCCTTCCCCAGCTGCCTTCTGTGGGAGGAGAACCCCCACACAGTCCCCCCCCCCCCGAACATCCAGAAAGGGCACTACCCCCCCCGCCATCCTTTCAGCTTGAGCCGGCATTCATAGCGACTGTAGCAGGGGGTCGCCGATCCAGTTGAACTGCCCTGCTGGCGAGGTGTACAGGAGGGCATGTCAGTCTGTGGAGGGAAAAAGGGAGGGAGAGGAACACGAGTGCAGGTCCCTGCCGAGGGATCACCATCTTGCGGAGCCACCAACGGTGGAGGTCTGTGACAGGGAGCTTGGGCCAACACCACCTGCTCGTCTGCCAACACAAAAGCGGACTTCAGCCTGTTGATGCAGACGGTCTCCCTACATCCCCCCAAGTCTAACACAAAATGCTTTGCCACAGGTTCCAACACCCTGAACGGTCCATTGTACGGTGGGCGCAGCGGGGTCCGGTGCGCATCGTGCCTGACAAAAACAAAACTGGTGTTCTGCAAGCTTTTTGGGACGAAGGTGCAGGGAAAACAATGGTGGGCTGAGCCCAGTACGTTAAAAGCCTCCGTACTGTGCAAAAATTGCGCGGTCGGCTCGGCCCCAGGCACGGGGTTTTCCAGTAAAAATTCTCGGGGGATCCGCAGCGGCTGAGAAAAAACGAGTTCTGCCAGGGAAGCTGCCAGATCCTCCTTAGGCACAGAGCGCAACCTTAAAAGAACCCAGGGCATGCGGTCAACCTAATTTGTATCCATGAGCGAAGCCCTAAGCGTTGCCTTAAGCAACCTATGAAAACGCTTGCATAACCCATTAACCTGGGGGTTGTATGCAGTAGTACGGTGAATTTTGACCCTCAGGCTCTGAGCCATCGTGGACCAGAGCTCCAAAACAAATTGTGAACCCCTGTCGGAAATGATGTCCGATGGGGATCCGAAATGTGCAACCCAAGCCAACAAAAAAGTGCAAGCCAGTTCCGCGGACATGGTAGAAGCCAGCGGGACCACTTCAGGCCAGCGCGTGGTGCGGTCCATGACTGTCAAATGGTGCGTGAAACCTTGCGGTGGCAGGAGGGGTCCCATCAAATCCACATGGATGTGGTCGAACCTCCTAACCAGGATTTGGAACGGCTCTAGGGGGGCTCTGGTGTGCGTGTGCACTTTGGCCCATTGGTACGCGATGCAAACTGCAGCCCACTCTTTCATGTCCTTGTACAAGCATGGTCAGACGAATTTCACCCCCACTAGCTGCATCGAAGCGTGCACGCCTGGATGCGAAAGGGAGTGGACTGACTCAAAATTGCGGTGGTGCCAAGAGCTTGTAACGACATCGCAGAGCAAGGGAGGTCACCCTTCTTGCACCACCCTGCTCCCCAGCCTTAACCCAGTAGGTGGCGACTGGAGCATGCAAATGTCCGCGTACCCGACTTGCTCTGCGGCCATGGCAGGGAAATCTATTCTCATGTAGATTGGGTCCACTAATGCGCGAGACAGGCAATCAGCCATGATGTTGAGCTTACCGGCAACGTGTTGAATGTTGGTAGTAAACTCCAAAATCGCGGCCAAATGCCATTGCTGCCGGGCCAACCATGGTTCCAAGACCTTGGACATCATGTACGTCAGTGGCTTATGGTCTACGAACGTGGTGAAATCGTGCCCCTCTAGCCAAATCTGGAAATGGAGCGTCACCAGGTGGAGAGCCAGCAATTCTCCATCGAACGTGCTGTATTTGCGTTCGTTGTCACACAAAGTTCAGCTGAAAAATGCGAGCAGCTGCCACGAACCTGAGATGTACTGCTCCACCACTGCCCCTATGGCAACATTAGACACGTCCGTAGTGAGCGCTATCCGTGCAAATGGATATGGGTGGGCTAGCAACACGGCATCCACCAGCGCTGTTTTGGTGTTTGTAAAAGCCTGGACTCGCTCGGGAATCCAGTTGATGGTTTCCGCGGGCTTCTTTTTTTTAAGCGCGACATACAACGGCTGCATCAGCTGGGCTGCCCGGGGAAGGAAATGGTTATAATGTGGAGAGTGCAAATAAGAAACCAGACTTGCACAGCAGACGACTTTATTCACTCTCACTTCAGTCATACACAGAAAAGCCTTTACCCAAATACACCAGGGTCTCTCCTTTTATATCAGCCCTCCATCTCCCATCTGCATGAAATCTCGCATCACAATACATTCAACCATTCTCCCCCCCACTGTCCCCCAGCTACTCCTTCCTGCTACATCACCATAATCTGTCCCATCTCAATACCTATTGTCTTCATCTGTTTACCCTCTGCATCCAGTCTGAGATGATTATCCCAGCGTCTACACCGCCCCACCCCCACCCCCAGAATCTCAGACCGAGTTTCAATCCTCACGTCCTTTTGGCTTCAGTCTCCTCCCATATCTGCTGTAACAGGGGTTCTCTGCCTCCGTGGCACTGCTGTGCCGGTGGGGAGCTCCTGGGGGTGTGTCTGTCTGAGGGTGGGCAATGGCGGGGGGGGGGGACATTCGGCTTGCCCGTGTGGCTGCTCTGATGAATCGTTTACCTGGGGGGGTCTTCCACGCCAAGGGGCCAGAGCCAACATCACTTGCTCGTCTGCCACCACACAGGTGGGCTTAAGTCTGTCTATACATATTTTCTCCCGACGTCTCCCCAAGTCTAACAAAAAATGTTTGTCCCCTGGTTCTAGCACTCTGAACGGGCCATCGTGGGGTGGGCGCAATGGGGGGCGGTGGGCATCATGCCTGACAAACACGAACGCCGCATTCTTCAAAGTTTTTGGCACAAAAGCGCGTGGAAAACAGTGGTGGGCCGGGCCCGGAAACGTGCCTGTATCTGCCCTATGCTGCAAATGCTGAGACGGACAGTTGTCCAGCTCAGGATTATCTGGTAAAAATTCCCCGGGGAGCCGCAGTGGCTGAGAAAAAACAAGCTATGCCGGGGAAGCCTCCAAATCCTCTTTTGGTGCGGAATGCATCCCAAACAAAATCCAAGGCAACCAGTCTACCCAATTTGCATCCGTCAGCGAAGCCCTGAGCACTGCTTTCAGTGACCTATGGAAATGCTCGCATAACCCGTTGACCTGTGGGTTGTACGCGGTTGTGCGATGAATTGCGACACCCAGGCTATGGGCCATCATGGACCAGAGATCGGAAACAAACTGAGGGCCCCTATCAGACGTGATGTCCGACGGGATGCCAAAACGTGCCACTCATGTTGTCAAAAAGGCACACGCCACGTCCATGGATGCGGTTGCCGCCAGCAGGACTGCTTCTGGCCAGCGTGTGGTGCGGTCCACCACTGTCAGAAGGTGCGTGAACCCCTGCGATGGCGGGAGGGGGCCCACGAGGTCCACGTGAACATGGTCAAACCTCCTAGCCGGTATATAAAACGGCTCCAAAGGGGCCTTCATGTGCCTGTGTACTTTGGCTCGTTGGCACGCTATGTAGGCTGCAGCCCACTCTTTCACTTGTTTGAGCAGGCCTGGCCAAACGAACTTCGCTCCCACCATTTTGACTGACGCGTGCACTCCTGGGTGCGCCAGAGCGTGAACTGACTCAAACACTTGGCGGTGCCAAGCAACTGGGACCACCAGGCGCGGGCGTCCCATGGAGACGTCACAGATTTGGGGGGGGGGGCTGCCGTCTTGCAGTACTCTGCTCTCCAGCCTTAACCCTGTTGGTCCAGACTGGAGCACGCACACCTCCGCATCACCAATCTGCTCTGCGGCCATGGCTGTATAATCTATCCCTATGCAGACTGGGGCCACTACTGCGCGCGAGAGGCAGTCCGCCACCACATTCAGTTTACCTGCCACATGCTGAATATCGGTCGTAAACTCCGAGATCGCGGCCAGCTGTCTTTGCTGCTGGCCCGACCATGGTTCCGAAACCTTGGCCATCGTGAACGTTAGCGGCTTGTGGTCCATGAACGCAGTGAAGCTGCGCCCTTCCAGCCAGAACTGGAAGTGGTGTATGGCCAGGTGGAGAGCCAGCAACTCTCTGTCGAATGCGCTGTATTTACGCTCACTGTCGTGCAAAGCCCTGCTGAAAAAAGTGAGCGGCTGCCAAGAACCGGCAACACGTTGCTCCACGACGGCCCCTATGGCCACGTCCGAGGCGTCGGTAGTGAGTGCTATCCAGGCCGCTAGGTCCGGGTGCGCCAACAGTGCGGTGTTTGCCAGGGCTGTTTTAACCTCAGAGAATGCCTACTCCTGCTCCAGAGTCCATTTGACTCTGTCCACCGGTTTCCGCTTCTTGAGCGCGGCGCACAATGACTGCATGAGTTGAGCTGCGTGGGGGAGGAACCAGTTATAAAAGTTAACCATCCCCAAAAACTCTTGCAGCGCCCTGACCGTCTGAGGCCTAGGAAAATTTGCCACGGTGCGCACCTTGTCGGGCAAGGGTATCGCTCCCTCCGGTGAGATGCGGTGCCCCAAAAAATCAATCCCCGTCACGCCGAACTGGCATTTCACCGGGTTGATTATTAACCCGTACTCTTCCAACCTCCGGAAAACCGTCCTGAGGTGGGTTACGTGTTCGTCCTCGGATGCGCTGGCCACCAGGATATCATCCAGGTAGACAAACACAAACGGCAGATCGCGCTACACCGCATCAATCATGCGTTGGAATGTCTGTGCCGCACTTTTTAATCCGAAGGGCATGTGTAAAAACTCAAACAAGCCAAACGGAGTTATTACTGCTGTTTTGGGTATGTCCTCCGCGCGCACTGGAACCTGGTGGTAACCACGGACCAGGAAAAATCCTGAATATGGGGAATCAGGTAGCGGTCGTGTGCTGTGGCGTTATTCAATCTGCAGAAATCTCCACACGGTCGCCACGATCCCTCGGCCTTAGGGACCATGTGTAGCGGGGATGCCCATGGGCTGTCTGAGCACCTGATGATGCCCAACCTTTCCAAGTTGGCAAACTCCTCGCGCACTATGGCCAGTTTAGTTGTGTCCAGGCGCCGAGGTCGTGCAAAAACAGGCGGCCCAGTGGTGGTGATAAAGTGTTCCACCCCGTGTTTAGTGATGGTCGCCGAAAACGTTGGGACCGTGAGTGCTGGGAACTGAGTGAGCAGTGTGTAGAACTTACTGCCTGGAGCTGTGACGTTGGCTAGTGTTATTGGCCCGGCCTCTCGAGCTGTACAGGGGAGATAATCAAAAGACATTGAATTAACCAGGCGTCTGTTAGCAACATCGACTAGCAACCCATGTGCACACAGAAAATCAGCTCCCAAGATTGTGAAACTCAATGCCGCTATGACGAATGTTCACTCGTACATACGGCTGTGTAGGGATAAAGTCAGTGTTCTTTCACCAAAAGTCTTAATGTCCGAGCCGTTTACGGCTACCAGCTCGGGGCCAGTAGCTCCCGCTAGCCGGTCGGCGTAGGACGGCAGGATGAGGCTCTTTTGGGAGCCGGTGTCTACGAGGAACCGTCTCCCCGAACGCGAGGACGTCACGTAGAGCAGCTTGTTTTCTTCACCGGCGGTCGCAGCTGCTACTGACTGCCGGACTTGGCGTTTCCCAAACGCTTGAATTGGCACGGTGGCACACATCTGCGTGCGTTCTCTCCAAAATGGCGGTGGTAGAAGCAGAGCATGTCTCTCTCGGCCCCCGCTGCCGCTACCATTGCCGGCTCCTCACCTCCGCTGGTCGTCTCGCTGGGTTCCGACGCCATCGCGTTCACTAGGAAGGCTCTGGTGGTGAGGATGATCGGATCTGCCTCCTGGGCTAGCGCATGGTAGTCACGCGTGGCCAGCAACGGCGAGTTGGCCAGGACCGCTCTTGCCTCTGTTGGGAGGTTCCGGAGGAAAAGGTGGGCAAACAGAAAATGCCCGTCGTCTGTGCCTATCAATGCCAACATCTTCTCCATCAGTTGGACCGCCGATCCATCTCCTAACTCGGAGTGCCTCAGGAGCCTCTCTGCTCTCTCACAGTCCAAGAGCGTGTAGTGCCGGGTCAGCGCGGCCTTGAGATCCCCGTATTTATCGTGGGCTGGAGGCTGTTGGAGCAGGCTCGCTACTTGCTGAGACGTGCGAGCGTCCAGCGCTGCGACCACATAGTAATATCTGGTGTCGTCTGCCGTTATTCCCCGGAGGGCGAACTGAGCCTCGGTGTGGTAGAACCAAGACTGCGGGTCGTGCAGCCAAAAGTCCGGTAGTTTGACCGAAACAGCGCACGCGTTGCTGGGGCTTTCCGTCCAGGCCGTCTCTGGGATTCTTGCCTTGTGTTCCATAATTCGTCAAGGGTTACCAGTGTGGAGAGTGCAAATAAGAAACCAGACTTGCACAGCAGACGACTTTATTCACTCTCACTTCAGTCATACCTATTGTCCTCATCTGTTTACCCTCTGCATCCAGTCTGAGATGATTATCCCAGCGTCTACAATAAAAATTTACCATTCCCAAAAACTTCTGTAGTGCTCTCATGGAAGGTCTGACACAGTGCGCACTTTATCCGTTAATGGAATCGCGCCCTCTGGCGAAATGCAGTAGCCCAAAAAATCAATCACTGCCTGATGATGCCCAACTGCGCGTCCAGCGCAGCGACCAGGTAGTAGTACTTTGTGTCATCCTGTGGAGGGAGCAATAATCAGGCTAAGCGTTCAGAGCAGATGAAACTTTATTCTTCTCCCTCTCACATCCACCAGAATCCAAAACATTAAAAACTCAGGTTGCAGGCACTCTCTTTTATATTAACACTCCTCCGCTATCTGAGATGCTGTATTAACATATCAACCCCCCATGACAATTCCCCTTGTCCCCCAGCACCTTTGATCTGCCATGCCCTTCAGTCTGAGGGAAAACTACTGAGTGGCTTCCCACACCGTCTCTCCCCCACCCCCCCAGACTCTCAGACTGAGCCTTAACCCTCATGTCCTTTGGGCTTCAGCCTCCGTCCATAGCTGCTGTACTAACTAACTAACCTGCACTTATATAGCACTTTTCTAGTCACAAAGACCACTCAAAGCGCTTTCACTAATACTAACCCTCTATTCTAAGGGCCTATAGGAAACAGATATCTAGGGACAATTTAGAACAGCCAGTTAACCTAACATGCATGTCTTTGGATTGTGGGAGGAAACTGGAGCCCCCGGAGTAAACCCATGCAGCACAGGGAGAACATGCAAACTCCACACAGAAAGGTTCCAACCCCTGCCAACCTGGGGATTTGAACCAGGAACCTTCTAGCTGTAAGGCAACAGTGCTAACCACTGCACCACCGTGCTGCCCTGTAACAGGGGATCTTCGGCTCCGAGGCACTGCTGTGCCGGTGGGGGTTCCTGGGGGTGTGTCCGTCTGTGGGGGGGCAATGGGGGGGCACCTTCAGCATGCTCATGTGACTGATCTGACGAGTCATTTACCTGGGGAGTTCTCAGTGGGGGTCTTCCGTGCCGAGGAGCTCGGGCCAACACCACCTGTTTGTCTGCTAAAACAAAGGCGGGCTTAAGCCTGTCTATACAGATTGTCTCCCGGCGACCCCCCAAGTCTAACACAAAATGTTTGTCCCCGGGTTCCAGCACTCTGAATGGGCCATCGTAGAGCGGGCACAATGGGGTCCGATGGGAATCATGCCTGACAAATACGAACAACACATCCTTCAAGGTCTTTGGCACAAAAGTGCAGGGAAAACAGTGGTGGGCCGGGTAGTGTCCCTGCCCCTGCACTATGCCGTGAACGCAGGGACGGATCAGTGTTCAGCACGGGGTTATCTGGCAAAAATTCTCCGGGGAGCCACAGCGGCTGGGAAAAAAACAGCTCTGCTGGGGAGGCTGCCAAATCCTCTTTCAGTGCTGAATCCAACCCTAATAGAACTCATGGCAAGTGGTCTACCCAATTTGCATCCGTAAGTGAAGCCCTGAGCGCTGATTTAAGCTATCTAGGGAAACGCTCGCATAACCCATTGGCCTGGGGGTTGTACGCAGTCGTGCGATGAATTGTGATGCCCAGGCTCCGGGCCACGGTGGACCAGAGGTTGGAAACAAACTGCGGGCCCCGATCGGACATGATGTCTGAAGGGGCGCCGAAACGTGCCACCCATGTCGTCAAAAAAGCGCGTGCAACTTCTGTGGACGTGGTGGAAGCTAGCGGGACTGCTTCGGGTCAGCGCGTGGTGCGGTCTACCACTGTCAGGAGGTGCGTGAACCTCTGCGATGGAGGGAGGGGGCCCACGAGCTCCACGTGAACGTGGTCAAACCGCTTAGCCGGGATATAGAACGGCTCCAAGGAGGCCTTTGTGTGCCTGTGCACTTTGGCTCGTTGGCACGCTACGCAGGCTGCTGCCCACTGTTTTACCTGTTTGTGCAGGCTCAGTCAGACGAACTTCACTCCCACCATTTTGACTGACGCGCGCACTCCTGGGTGCACCAGGGAGTGAACGACTCAAAAATGCAGCGGCGCCAAGCACGTGGGACCACCAGGCAGCCCGTGGAGACGTCACAGGTTGGGGGGACCCCCATCCTGCAGTACTCTGCTCTCCAGCCTTAACCCTGTTGGTCCAGACTGGAGCGCACAAACGTCTGCATTGCCGATCTGCTCAGCGGCCATGGCCATGTAATCTATCCCCACGTAGACTGGGGCTACTAATGCACGCGAGAGGCAGTCCGCCACCACGTTGAGTTTACCGGCCACATGCTGAATGTCGGTCGTAAACTCCGAGATCGCGGCCAGCTGTCTCTGCTGCCGGCCCGACCATGGTTCCAATACCTTGGCCATCGCGAACATTAGCGGCTTGTGGTCCACAAACACAGTGAAGGTGCGCCCTTCCAGCCAGAACTGGAAGTGGCGTATGGCCAGGTGGAGAGCCAGTAACTCTCTATCGAATGCACTGTATTTACACTCACTGTCGTGCAAAAACCTGCTAAAAAAGGCAAGCGGCTGCCAAGAACCGGCGACGTGCTGCTCCACGACGGCCCCTATGGCCACGTCCGAGGCATCGGTAGTGAGCGCTATCCGAGCTGCCGGGTCCGGGTGCGCCAGCAGTGCGGCGTTCGCCAGGGCTGTTTTAACCTCGGAAAACGCCTGCTCTCGCTCAGGAGTCCATTCGACTCTGTCCGCCGGTTTCCGTTTCTTAAGCGTGGTGTACAACGGCTGCATGAGCTGGGCTGCGCGGGGGAGGAAACGGTTATAAAAGTTAACCAACCCCAAAAACTCCTGCAGCGCCCTGACCGTCAGAGGTCTAGGAAAATCCGCCACTGTGTGCACCTTGTCCTGCAAAGGTATCGCGCCCTCCGGTGAGATGCGGTGGCCCAAAAAAATTGATTCCCGTCACCCCGAACTGGCACTTCGCCGGGTTGATTATTAACCCGTGCTCCTCCAACCTCTGGAAAACTGTCCTGAGGTGGGCTACGTGTTCGTCCTCGGACACACTGGCCACCAGGATGTCGTCCAGGAAAACGAACACAAATGGCAGATCACGGCAGCACCGCATCCATCATGCGCTGGAATGTCTGCGCCGCACCCTTTAACCCAAAAGGCATGCGTAAAAACTCAAACAGACTGAACGGGATTATTACTGCCATTTTAGGTATGTCCTCAGCGCGCACCAGGACCTGGTGGTAACCGCGGACCAGGTCTATCTTGGAAAAAATGTGCACCCCGGTGAGGTAAACGGAAAAATCCTGAATATGCGATATGGGGTAGCGGTCGTGCACTGTGGCTTTATTTAATCTGCGGAAATCACCGCAAGGTCACCACGATCCCTCAGCCTTAGGAACCATATGTAGTGGGGATGCCCATGGGCTGTTTGAGTGTCTGATGATGCCCAACTTTTCCAAGTTGGCAAACTCCTCGCGTGCTATGGCCAGTTTAGCTGCGTCCAGGCGCCGAGGTTGTGCGAAAACGGGTGGCCCCGTGTTGGTAATGAAGTGCTCCACCCCGTGTTTAGTGATGGTCGCCGAAAACGTCGGGACCGTGAGTGCTGGGAACTGGGTGAGTAGTGTGTGGAACTTACCCCCTGGCGCTGTGACGTTGGCTAATGTTGTGGGCCCAGCTCCTCGAGCTGTACAGGGGAGAGAATCAAAAGACATTGCATTAATCAGGCATCTGTTAGCAACATCGACTAGTAGTCCGTGTGCACACAAAAAATCACCGCCTAAAATGGGAAAGCTGCATGTTGCTATGACAAATGTCCATTGGTATGTACGGCCATGCAAGGATACAGTCAGTGTCCTCTCACCAAAAGTCTTAATGTCTGAGCTGTTTGCGGCTGTCAGTTCGGGGCCGCTAGTTCCCGCCAGCTGGTCAGCGTAGGACGGCAGGATGAGGCTCTTTTGGGAGCCGGAGTCCACGAGGAACCGTCTCCCCGAGCGGGAGTCTGTCACATAGAGCAGCTTGCTTGCTTCACCGGCGGTCACAGCTGCTACTGACTGTCGGCCCTGGCATTTCCCGAGTGCTTGAATTGGCACGGTGGCACGCATCAGCGTGTGTCCTCTCCAAAACGGCGGTGGTAGAAACAGAGCGTGTCTCTCTGGTGTTTCTTGGCCTCCGCTGCAGCCACCGTCGCTGGCTCCTCACTTCTGCTGGCCATCTCACTGGGTTCCGACGCCGCTGCATTCACTGTGAGGGCTCTGGTGGTGAGGAGGATCCCATCTGTCTCTTTGGCTAGAGCCCGGTAGTTGCGCGTGGCCAGCAGCGGCGAATTGGCAAGGACTGCCCTTGCCACTGTCGGGAGATTCCGGAGGAAAAGGTGGGCAAAGAGGAAATGCCCATCATCTGTGCCCATCAACGCCAACATCTTCTCCATCAATTCGACCGCCAACCCGTCTCCCAAGTCAGAGTGCGTCAGGAGCCTCTCCGCTCTCTCACAGTCCGAGAGCGTGTAGCGCCAGGTCAGCGCGGTTTTGAGAGCACCATATTTGTCGCGGGCCGGGGGCTGTTGGAGCAGGCTTGCCACCTGCTGGGTTGTGCGTGCGTCCAGTGCTGCAACCACGTAGTAGTATCTGGTGTCATCTGCCATTATTCCCCGTAGCGCGAACTGGGCCTCCATGTGAAGGAATCAAGACTTCAGGTCATGTAGCCAAAAGTCTGGGAGTTTGACTGAAATGGCGCACGCGTTGCTGGCACTTTCCGTCTGGGTCGTCTCCGGATTGTTCGCCTCGCGTTCCATTGTGCGTCAAGGGTCACCAGTGTGGAGAGAGGAATAATCAGGCCGAGAGTTCAGAGCAGATGAAACTTTATTCTTCTCCCTCTCACATCCACCAGAATCCAAAACATTAAAAACTCAGGTTGCAGGCACTCTCTTTTATATTAACACTCCTCTGCTACCTGAGGCGCTGTATTAACATATCAAACCCCCATGACAATTCCCCTTGTCCCCCAGCACCTTTGATCTGCCATGCCCTTCAGTCTGAGGGAAAACTATTGAGTGGCTTCCCACAATCCGTTGTTATCCGGCATGTGAACTGGGCTTCTATGTGCAGAAACCACACAGTCAGGTCGTGAAGCCAGAAGTCTGGGAGCTTGACTGAAACAGCGCATGCGGCGCTGGTGCTCTCCCTCCAGGTAGGCTCCAGGGCGGTGCTCGTCTCACTCTCCATGGCATATTTTGGGGTCACCAATGTGGAGAAAGGACACAGGCGAGGCAACGAGCTAGACAACACACAAACTTTATTCTTTCTCCAACATACAGTACAGCAAAAGAGTTCCCGGGTCTCTGTGCATTCCTCTTTTACATCTTTAATACCATGCATTGAGACCTGGAACTTCCGACCATAATACACTGTTGTTTAGTACAAAGACCTGTATGGCACATTAACATGACATAACGCTGGCGCCGCTCTCACACCCTTTCCTCTTCCACTGGCTCCGGCAGTTCCTCCTCTCCCTGGGGGGCGCATAGTCCTTACTATCCCATCTGATACCCCCCCGGTGACACCTCCTCTTTTGGTCCCTTGTTCCCCCCTTCCCCAGCTGCCTTCTCTGGGTGGAGAACCCCTACACCATCCCCCACATATGTTTATTTTAACAGTAAATCAAGAATCGAATGCTAAAACCAATCAAAAATATTCTGGAAACAACTGGCATATTTATAAATGTAAAATATTCTTTTGTATCAAATAGCTCACCTGAAATTAATTTAAAAAACCTAACTGTAACTGAACTATGAACATAGAGGAAGAATATCCGGTTTCTTTCTTTTCTAATTTCTATGTTGTAGCCCAGCAAACGGCAGCGCAGTGGCTGAGTGGTTCGCACTGCAGCAGCACAGCAACTCATCCTTGGCCGGGGGATCATGGGTTCGATCCCAGCCCCCAGCCAACAGTGGTCTGTGTGGAGTTTCATGTTCTCCCCATGTCTGCGTGGGTTTACTCCTGGATTTCTCTGTTTTCCTCCCACAGGACAAAAAACTTCTAAATTGTCCTTTGGTATGACTATGAGAGTGAATGGTTGTCTGTCTCTCTGTGATGGCCCTGCGATGGACTGGCAATCTGTCCAGGGTGTACCCTGCCTCTCATTCAAAGATGCTGGGATAGGCTCCAGCCCCACCGCGACCCGAAATGGATTAAATGGAAGAAGATGGATGGATGGTAACCCCGACCTGAAAAGGATTAAGTGGAAGAAAATGGATGGATGGATAATTTGTATTGTATGAGATGCTACATGTCGATATTTTTTTCCCTCGTGTGAACACATTTAAGACAAAAATCTTACGTTTTCCAAATAGTTCTCTAATGTATGCATAAAAACTAAAAATGTGCATGAAAAAGTTGTACATTTAATATAAAAATTATTAGAAAAAAGTAGTTTTTAAAAACATTTTTTAATTTTTTTTATTTCAATATAAAAACCATCTCAAAAGTAGCAAATTTATGCAAAAAATATTCAAATTTAGGAGGAATAAATAAAAGTAGTAGAATTAAAAGAGACAAGTCACAGATTTGTGAGAAAAACCTTCCTATCTGGGCAGGAATCATCAAGTATTAAGGCACAGTTGTTATGTCTCAATAACATGAGACCAGAGCCGTGTTGAACTGAACACCGAGCTAACTTTATTGAGGAACACAACACAATATATCCACTGGCCGTAGCCCACCTGACATCATCACCCCAACCCCCCGGTACAGGCTACGGCAAGCCCCAAATGCCAAATCTCCACACAACATTCCTCCCCTCTTATAAAACATGGAAACCCCACATAAATAACTCACACATATATAGGATGGACCCCTTAGAACACATGCAACATAGACAGTTTGGGTTTTTTTTTTAACACAGAGAACAGCAAAACTAATCAACTAAATGGGCACCTGGGTAGATTACCAGGACACCCTCCCGTGTTGGGGCAGATTATTCTGCCACCCATTCCCAACATGCAGTGGCTAAAGCTACTTTCAGGACATAGTCATCCAGGTATTTGGGCCTCTGATGCGTCCTAGCCAAGCGCCCCACAGAAGAAGAACCTGCCCCAGGCTCCGTCGGCCACACCTGCGAGTCCCTAACACCCACATCAGATGAGTCCCAACTCACACCAGTCTGTTCTGCTGTAGCTTCTGGACTCTGTGCAGGCAACAACTTCCTGAGTTGGCTGGAGTGCCACCGTGACCCATCCAATAGCTTGAACGTGTCCCGGCCCCGCCACTTCCCGATCTGTAGGGGCCCCATCCAGAAAGGCTGCAGTTTATGCATGCGGTTGGGATATTTAATCCAGACCTGGCCCGATACCTCGAGTCTGTGGGCCTTCACCCTGTGCTTCCTATCAAACTGTTGTTTCATCGTCTGCTGTTGGGCAACGACCCGGTCTCGTGGAGGATCTGTGTTCCCTGGAGAAGGGGTTGTGGGTGGCCTCAGTTGGTCCAGGAGCAGGTGGAGTTCACGCCCCAGCATGAGTTTTGCCGGGGAGCAAGCAGCCTGTCACGGCATGGGCTGTTGCCCTGTAGTGGAGGAGTGTGCTCTGGAGGGTATCAGGGAACATGAAGCCATCCGCCAAATGAGCTCTCAGCCCATTTTTCAGAGTCTTGTTGAAACGCCCTACGCCCCCATTGGCTTGGGGGTGATAGAATGCGGTTTTGATGTGTTCCACGCCCCTAACACCCAAAAACTCCTCAAACCCTCCAGAGGTGAACTGTGGACCATTGTCTGTAGTGATAGCATCTGGGACCCCCCATCTGGCGAACAGTGACGAGAGGAAACCACATCCATTGTGACTGAATTAGTGGGCAACATCTCCGGCCATTTAGAGAACAGATCGTAGACCACAAGCAAAAACCGGCTGTTCGGGGGTACTGTATGCAGTTCGCCACAGGTGTCTAATTGGATGTGCTTCTAAGGGCCCTCTGGGTACGGTAATGGTCACAGGGGTGGGGGGTCCACTAGTCTTTCTGCTCTCCAAGCACGGGACACAGTTCTTTACCATGGTTTCAATGTCCTTATCAATACCAGGCCACCAAGCTGAATCCCTGCAACACCGCTTCACCCTGACCACGCCCAGGTGACCCTTGTGGAGTATTGCCAGAACTCGTGATCTCAGAGACACTGGGATCAATGTGCAGTGTCCCCTTGCCACACACACACCGTTCCAACAGCTCAGTTCATCCCTAAACCGGTGAAAAGGTGCCAGCTCACCCTGTACTTTCACCGGCCAACCCTCCCTGATGACTGAGCACAGTTGTGGCAACGTGGGGTCCCATTCCAATTCTATCTGGAGCTTCTGGAGGGATACCATGTCCCGGAGGGGTCTGTGCAGTGTGTTGACCAGATCCGCCTCCGTGGGGTAGTCACTGTCGTTGTCTGGTTGTGCGGTATTGGCTGTAGCACAGGACAGGAGGTCCACCACTACGTTCTCTTTTCCAGGAGTGAACTGGGTAGTAAAGTTGTAGGCCCTCAGCCGCTCCGTCCAGCTGTGGATCCGTAGGGGCTGTGGATCCGTAGGCCTGTGTCCTGAGCCTGTCGTTTCTAGTAGTGTTGTCAGCACTCCGTGTTCCATTCGCAGAGTGAAGTGGTGCCCGTAGAGATAGATGTGCCACCGTTCATACACCCAGACACAGGCGAGTGCCTCCCTCTCACCCCCGGCATATTTCTGTTCAGCCGCTGAAAGAGACCTCGATGTGAACACCACTGGGCACTTGGTACCGTCTTGCACCTGAGACATAACCGCCCCCCACCGCCTAACCAGACGCATCACAGGTGACAAAAGTTAGCTATTTTGGATCAAAGTGAGCCAACACTGGAGGGGAGGGGAGTTGGGACTTCAGCCTAGCAACCGCCACTGAGCAGGCCGGGGTCCACTTCCATGGTGCATCCTGTTTCAGAAGAGCCCGGAGTGGTTTGATTGTCTCTGAATGATGGGGAATAAAACATCTGTAAAAGTTCACTATGCCCAAGAACAAGGAAATTTGTGCAGGTGTCGTGGGATCTAGAAGATGCAGGACCGCCTCCACGTTCAAATGCAGGGGCCTCAGACCCTTGGCTGCCAGCAGGAATCCCACAAACTTGATGGAGTCTTCGACGAAAATGCACTTTTCCCTGTTCAATGTGACTCCGTGCTCCTGTAGCACCTCCATCACTTGTCCCAAACGACCATCATGCTCTTCCCGCGATGTGCCGTGGACCACAATGTCATCCAGGTACACCACTACACCCTTGAAGCCGGCCAGAATTGTGGACATGATGTTCTGAAAGCAGCTAGGTGCTGAGCTCAGACCAAAAGGCATGTGGGTGTACCTGAAAACGCCCATGTGGGTCATGAACTCTGTCAGGTTCCTGCTGGCTGGGTGAAGAGGAACCTGTAGGTAACCCTGGCGGAGATCCAGCTTTGTGAACACCCTTGAGCCACTGAATGTTGCACTAAGTTCTTCCATCGTGGGGAGTGGATATTTGTCCGGAACAATCACCTTATTCACCATCCTAAGGTCAATAAACGGCCGGATGCCGCCCCTCTTCTTCCTGACCACCACGATGTTCGATATCCAGGGTGAAGCGTCCACCCTCTTGATGATGCCAGCTTTGAGCAGTCTGTTCAGTTCCACCGTGACATCATCCCACAGAGCGAGGAGAAGCCGCCATAATGGTTGGATTTTTGGTGTCATGCTTGGGTCGATGAGCAGCAGTGGTAGAACGCCTTAATGCATCCAAGGCCCACGAACAACGCCAGCCAACGGACATGCCATTCAGGGGACACTGTCAGCACTGTTGAGCCCTCTGGGTCCGTGATGGAGAATCCCAGTTCACCCAGCAGGTCGATTCCCAGCAAGTCGGCCCCCTGGCGCGAAACCTGGAAGGTGAACGTGAAAACAATCTTTCACCCACATTTCACCGAGAAGCTGACCGTGCCCGCCATTTCAATTTCAGCATGACCATACCCAAACATTTTCACTGCCCCTGCATTGATGGTTTTGCCCGGGAAAAGTCTTTTCAATGTAGCCATACTTAATATGGACTTACCAGCTCCAGAGTTCACCATAAGCAACACGTCAACTCCATCTAGCTGCAGGACGTACCACTTCAACGATCACTTCTTGTCGCCCACCACACACACCTGTGTCATGCTTTTGGGCTCCACCGCTGATGGTTCAATAGTGGTGGTGCAGGCCCTGGCCCAGTGATTAGAACGGCCGTAGTTATAGCACTTTTTCCCTCTGGCGGGGCAGGTGGACAAGCCCGCCCAGTGACGAGGGAAGCCACAGCCGTCACACAGACCCCTAGCCCCCGCTCCTGTCCGTGCCACAGTCTGCCGTCTTTTGGGGGTCCGCCCCAAAGCTAGCGGCCAGACTTGGAGGGAAAACTTGGGTGGCTAGGTTCTTCTTAGCTAGCACTGGCAGGCCTAGCTGAGCAGTGGACTCTATCTGCCTTGTCAGTTCAACCACTTTCTCCAGCGCAAGGACGTCCATAGTCAGTGTTAGCTTGTCTTTTAACCACTTGTTGCTCATATTGTGTGCTAGCTTGTCCCAGACTAGCTTCTCAATCGGCCCGAAGGCGTACTTTCTTGCTAGGCTGCGGAGTTCCATAATAAAGCATTGGGTGGACTCACCAGCTCGTTGTTGGCGGTCAAACAATGTATAGCTTCATGCTGTGATGTTGGAATGGTCCCTAAAGAAATAGTCCATTAAGTCCAAACATTCCTTCAGTGAGCCCTTGCCACCCAGTGCAAAAAATATCCGTTGGCCCTCCTCATTGAGGCAGTGAATGAGTAGGCTCCTCTGTCTCACTTCGCTAGCACCGCCCAGGCCAGTCATGGCAACATACACCTTGAACGTCTCCAGCCAGCAGCACCATGGTATAGTTGGCATACCCAGAGCCTGTAAAAATGGAAGTTAATGCACACTCCCATGGTTTATTCTCATCACCAAAATGTTATGTCTGAATAACATGAGAGCGAAGCCATGTTGAACTGAACACCGAACTAACTTTATTAAGGAACATAACACAATATATCCACTGGTCGTAGCCCGCCTGACGTCATCACCCCCAACCCCCCGGTACAGGCTACGACAAGCCCCAAATGCCAAAACCCCACACAACAACAGTGACATGTTTTTTTTCTTTCTGTCATTTCTCTGCAGATGATAGAAGGTTGTTGGAGACTGGAGCAGTGACCATCGGGGCTGGTGGAGTCTTCACTACTGTGAGCAGTGATATCACAGTAAGGGTTTGTGGGGCAGCTGGAATAGTGGAATGATGAAAGACCTGTGGTTTGATGATGATTAAGCTGTCAGAGTACAATGGAACACAGTATTGTGTAGAAATAGTTGAATGATTCTGACACTAAACTAAATTATTTCTAAAGAAGTTTTTGACCTTTGAAATGACAACATGGATGTGTCAGTGTTACAGGGCAGGTGGGTGTAACATATTCACTGCATTCAGATATTTTGGTTAATTTTTGTGACTCATTCATACCAAAGTTATTTTGAGAACAGTACATGTGGTCTCTCATCACATGCAGTAGAGGTTCTGGTACACACATCAGTGGCCCTGGTTACATGGTCACAATAATCCGATCACTGGAAATAAACTGATAATGGTTTTGTTGTGTTTACATGCACTGATTAAATGGATTATTGGATGGTTAACCACTTGAGTTAATGACCATAGTTGCATGGCCACTTGAATAATCAGATAACTCCAGAAATCCAATCATAACCGGTTTATTCGTGTCCATGTAATCACGGTTACTGTTGGACTCTTCCTCATCTTGTGTTTGGGGGACAGCATCAGTCCTCGGTCTGGGTTTGTCAGTTTTGGTTCTTGTGAATTACTCTCTCTTAAAATGGGCCTGCACATTGATTCAGTTTAATTTCCTCATTAATATCATTGTTTTACTTCAACCTAAAAAAAAAAATAAATCACAATTTATTTGCCGTCATAAATGTTTGAGCTTGGAGATGGAAATGTTTTGTGGAAATAAAGGTACTGCATAAAGTTTTCTGTTGTTGTACTCTTTCATTAAAGTCATGTTTCTGCTAACTTGTCTCAGACATCTTTTCTCCTGTGTGTTCTGGGAACCCAAACATCTGGATCACTTTCTCAGCTTGATTTGTGCATCCATAAGCTGCACAGATAATCATGCTGAGAACCTGATCTGAGAACATTTTAGGATTTCATTGTTTTTGGCATCAAAATACAATTTATGAAGTCACACTCTTCTGACATTGGAGGAAGATATTCATTTTCCACAATTATGAGATGTTACAATATGGTTGAATAAAAAACAGAAAAAGGATTGCTTTTATTTGAATCACTGGTGCTGTTATTATGTATTTACACACGTGGACAAAATTGTTGGTACCCCTCTGGTAATGAAAGAAAAACCCACAATGGTCACAGAAATAACTTGAATCTAACAAAAGTGGTAATAAATAAAAATTCTATGAAAATTAACCAATGAAAATCAGACAATGCTTTTGAATTGTGGTTCAACAGAATTATTTTAAAAAACAAACTCATGAAACAGGCCTAGACAAAAATGATGGTACCCTTAACTTATTTTGTTGCACAACCTTTTGAGGTAATCACTGCAATCAAACGATTTCTGTAACTGTCAATGAGACTTCTGCACCTCTCAACAGGTATTTTGGCCCACTCCTCATGAGCAAACTGCTCCAGTTGTCTCAGGTTTGAAGGGTGCCTTCTCCAGACGGCATGTTTCAGCTCCTTCCACAGATGTTCAATAGGATTTAGATCAGGGTTCATTGAAGGCCACTTTAGAATAGTCCAATGTTTCGCTCTTAGCCATTCTTGGGTGTTTTTAGCTGTGTGTTTTGGGTCTTTATCCTGTTGCAAGACCCATGACCTGCGACTGAGACCAAGCTGTCTGACACTGGGCAGCACATTTCTCTCTAGAATACCTTGATAGTCTTGAGATTTCATTGTACCCTGCACAGATTCAAGACACCCTGTGCTATGATGCAGCAAAGAAGCCCCAGAACATAACAGAGCCTCCTCCATGTTTCACAGTAGGGACAGTGTTCTTTTCTTGGTATGCTTCATTTTTGCGTCTGTGAACATAGAGCTGATGTGCCTTGCCAAAAAGTTCCAGTTTTGTCTTGTCTGTTTTGTCTTGTCTGTCCATAGGACATTCTCCCAAAAGCTTTGTGGCTTGTCAACATGCAGTTTGGCAAATTCCAGTCTGGCTTTTTTATGATTTGTTTTCAACAGTGGTGTCCTCCTTGGTTGTCTCCCATGAAGTCCACTTTGGCTCAAACAACGACGGATGGTGTGATCTGACACTGATGTACCTTGACCTTGGAGTTCACCATGAATGTGTTTAGAGGTTGTTCTGGGCTCTTTTGTTACCATTCGTATTATCCGTCTCCTCCTGCGGCCACGTCCAGGGAGGTTGGCTACAGTCCCGTGGATCTTAAATTTCTGAATAATATGTGCAACTGTAGTCACAGGAATATCAAACTGCTTGGAGATGGTCTTATAGCCTTTACCTTTAACATGCTTGTCTATAATTTTCTTTCTAATCTCCTGAGACAACTCTCTCCTTTGCTTCCTCTGGTCCATGTTTAGTTTAGTACACACCATGTCAACAAACAGCACAGTGACTACTTATCACCCTTTAAATAGGCCAACTGACTGATTACAAGTTTGTAGACACCTGTGATGTTAATTAGAGGACACATCTTGGTTGAACATGTCCCTATGGTCACATTATTTTCAATCTTTTCTAGGGGTACTGAAGCGGCATGATAAAATAAAGGCAGCGATGGAGTTTTTAGTTGGTTTATTGAATCATACCGCCTTCATCGGAACACCTCCCCAGCCCTCGTGCTGCGGGCTGAGGTGATGTCCTCAGGCTCTCAGAGAGGAGACACAAAGTGCGTGTCTGCAACAGTTGAAGGAGTCAGTGAATGAGAGGCAGATTTACAGAACAGTGCAGCATATATACCCAACTCAGACAATACATCAAAGACATTCACAGCAGTCGATCTGGGCATTTGCATATCAGAGGTACAGACAGGATGCATGAACACAATGCATGGATGACACTTTAACCTCACAGCTGTAAACTCAGCATGCAGCGGAAAAAACCCAGGAGTAACGAGCTGACTGTCTCTGTGTGTTGTGTGTGTGTGTGTGGGGGGGGGGGGGGTTTTGAATCAACCCGCCACAGTACCATCATTTTTGTCCAGACCTGTTTCATGAGTTTGTTTTTAAAGTAATTCTGTTAAACCACAATTTAAAAGCATTGTCTGATTTTCACTGGTTAATTTTCATAGAATTTTTATTTATTACCACTTTTGTCAGATTCAAGTTATTTCTGTGACCATTGTGGGTTTTTCTTTCATTAACAGAGGGGTACCAACAATTTTGTCCACGGCTGTAAATTCAATCATGTAACCCCAGTCACCACCTGGAAGAGGAGGCAATGGTGCCAACATGCTGCTCACTGGTATTAGCAGACAGTAATTTGTCAGACAAAAGTTCAGAGTGAAAAATGAGAAAATGAGAGCATGTCTTTGCATTTTTATTTAAAAAAAATACAATTTCATGGCATTTGTACTACAATGAATATTTTTATAGACTGCTGCACCTTGACTACATTGTGTTGCAAAGGCCTCTTCTTTTATTTAGTATTTTCCACCCTTCTTAGTCACTAGTTTTCAGAGTACAGTGAAATGTTTATGTTGTAGGGAACCCACGCTGGGATATTCATCTCAGACTGGAAGCAGAGGGGAGGGGAATATTCCCTCTGTCGGCAGAGCGTGGGGGATTGAATGGAGAAGGACAGTACGTATTGTAATGGGAAAAGATGGGAATGCAGCAGTAAGGGGTGAATGTGTGAACGTATTGTAATGCGAGATTTCAGGCAGCAGGGGGAAGGAATGGAGTGATATTAAAGGAGAGACCCTGGTGTATTGAGAAAGTCTTTTTCTGTGTATGCATGAAGTGGGAGTGAGAAATAAAGTTTGTCTGTCGTGTAAGTCTGGTTCCTTTATTTGCACTCTCCACACTGGTGACCCATGACGAATTATGGAACACGAGGCAAGAACCCCGGAGTCAGCCTGGATGGGAAGCCCCAGCAACCCGTGGACTGTTTCGGTCAAACTATCAGAGTTTTGGCTGCACAACCCGCGGTCTTGGTTCCTCCACACCGAGGCTCAGTTCGCCCTCCGGGGAATAACGGCAGATGACACCAGATATTACTATGTGATTGCAGCGCTGGAAGCTCGCACGACTCAGCAAGTAGTGAGCCTGCTCCAACAGCCTCCAACCCACGATAAATACGGGACTCTCAAGGCCGTGCTGACCCGGCGCTACACACTCTCGGACTGTGAGAGAGCAGAGAGGCTCCTGAGGCGCTCCGAGTTAGGAGATGGGTCGAAGGTCGAACTGATGGAGAAGATGTTGGCGTTGATGGGCACGGACGACGGGCATTTTCTGTTTGTCCACCTTTTCCTCCGGAACCTCCCAACAGAGGCAAGAGGGGTCCTGGCCAACTCGCCGTTGCTGGCCGCACGCGACTACCATGCGCTAGCCCAGGAGGCAGATTGGATCATCCTCACCACCAGAGCCCTCACAGCAAACGCGGCGGCCTCGAAACCCAGTGAGACGACCAGCGGAGGCGAGGAACCGGCGACGGTAGCGGCAGCGGGGGCCAGGAAGCGCCAGAGAGACACGCTCTGCTCCTACCGCCGCCGTTTTGGAGAGAACGCATGCAGATGTGTGCCACCGTGCCAATTCAAGTGTTCGGGAAACGCCAAGGCCGGCAGTCAGTAGCAGCTGCGACTGCTGGTGAAGAAAACAAGCTGCTCTACATGACGGACTCGCGCTCGGGGAGACGGTTCCTCGTAGACACCGGCTCCCAAAAGAGCCTCATCCTGCCGTCCTACGCCGACCGGCTAGCAGGAGCTAGCGGCCCCGAGCTGATAGCTGCAAACGGCTCGGACATTAGAATTTTTGGTGAGAGGACACTGACTGTATCCATATACGGCCGTATGTACGAGTGGACTTTCGTCATAGCGGCATGCAGTTTCCCAATCTTGGGAGCTGATTTTCTATGTGCACACGGGTTGCTAGTTGATGTTGCTAACATCATCATCATCATCATAGCAGTCTGTCGGGGCCAACAATGACTGTTTCATTTAGGTCTGATCAGATTCCTCCACGCAGCTCTGTCCTTTGCCCTCCGCTGCCAGGCTAACAGACGCCTGGTTAATGCAATGTCTTTTGATTCTCTTCCCTGTACAGCTTGAGGGGCCGAGCCAACAACACTAGGCAACGTCACAGCTCCAGGCGGTAAGTTCCACACACTGCTCACTCAGTTCCCAGCACTCACGGCCCCGACATTTTCGGCGGCCATCACTAAACACGGGGTGGAGCACTTTATCACCACCACCAGGCCGCCCGTTTTCGCACGACCTCGGCGCCTGGACGCAGCTAAACTGGCCATAGCGCGTGAGGAGTTTGCCAACTTGGAAAGGTTGGGCATCATCAGGCGCTCAAACAGCTCATGGGCATCCCCGCTACATATGGTTCCTAAGGCCAAGGGATCGTGGCGACCGTGCAGAGATTTCCGCAGATTGAATAACGCCACAGCACATGACCGCTACCCGATTCCCCATATTCAGGATTTTTCCGTTCACCTCGTCGAGGCACACATTTTTTCTAAAATAGACCTGGTCCACGGTTACCACCAGGTCCCGGTGCGCACGGAGGACATACCCAAAACAGCGGTAATAACGCCGGTTGGCTTGTTTGAGTTTTTATGCATGCCCTTTGGATTAAAAGGTATGGCACAGACATTCCAATGCATGATGGATGTGGTGTTGCATGACTTGCCGTTTGTGTTTGTCTACCTGGATGATATCCTGGTGGCCAGCGCATCCGAGGACGAACACGTAACCCACCTCAGGACGGTTTTCCAGAGGTTGGAAGAGCACGGGTTAATAATCTACCCGGCGAAATGCCAGTTCGGCGTGACGGGGATTGACTTTTTCGGGCACCGCATCTCACTGGAGGGAGCGATACCCGTGCCCGACAAGGTGTGCGCCGTGGCAAATTTCCCCCGGCCTCAGACAGTCAGGGCGCTACAAGAGTTTTTGGGGATGGTTAACTTTTATAACCGGTTCCTCCCCCGTGCAGCTCAGCTTATGCAGTCATTGTACGCCGCGCTCAAGAAACGGAAGCCGGCAGACAGAGTCGAATGAACTCCGGAGCAGGAGCAGACATTCTCTGAGGTTAAAACAGCCCTGGCTAATGCCGCACTGTTGGCGCACCCGGACCCGGCGGCCCAGATAGCGCTCACTACCGATGCCTCGGACGTGGCCATAGGGGCCATAGTGGAGCAACGTGTTGCCGGTTCTTGGCAGCCGCTCACTTTTTTCAGCAGGGCTTTGCGCGACAGTGAGCATAAATACAATGCGTTCGACAGAGAGTTGCTGGCTCTCCACCTGGCCATACGCCACTTCCAGTTCTGGCTGGAAGGGCGTAGCTTCACTGTGTTCGTGGACCACAAGCCGCTAACGTACGCGATGGCCAGGGTTTCGGAACCATGGTCGGGCCGGCAGCAGAGACAGTTGGCCGCGATCTCGGAGTTTACAACCGATATTCAGCATGTGGCAGGTAAACTGAATGTGGTGGCGGACTGCCTCTCGCGCACAGTAGTGGCCAAAGTCTGTGTAGGGATAGATTATACAGCCATGGCCACAGAGCAGATTGGCGATGCGGACGTGTGCACGCTCCAGTCTGGACCAACAGGGTTAAGGCTGGAGAGCAGAGTACTGTAAAATGGCAGCCCCCCCAATCTGTGATGTTTCCACGGGACGCCCACGCTGGGTGGTCCCAGTTGCTTGGCGCCGCCGAGTGTTTGAGTCAGTTCACGCTCTGGTACACCCAGGAGTGTGCGCGTCAGTCAAAATGGTGGGAGCGAAGCTCGTATGGCCAGGCCTGCACAAACAAGTGAAAGAGTGGGCTGCAGCCTGCATAGCGTGCCAACGAGCCAAAGTACACAGATACACGAAGGCCCCTTTGGAGCCATTTCGTATACCGGCTAAGAGGTTCGACCATGTTCACGTGGACCTCGTGGGCCCCCTCCCGCCATCGCAGGGGTTCATGCACCTTCTGACAGTGGTGGACCACACCACACGCTGGCCAGAAGCAGTCCCGCTAACGGCAACCACATCCGTGGACATGGCGCGCGCCTTTTTGACAACATGGGTAGCACGTTTTGGCATCCCGTCGGACATCACGTCTGATAGGGGCCCTCAGTTTGTTTCCGACCTCTGGTCCGCGATGGCCTGTAGCCTGGGTGTAGCAATTCATTGCACAACCGCATACAACCCACAGACCAATGGGTTAGGCGAGCGTTTCCGCTGAAAGCAGCGCTCAGGGCTTCACTTACGGATGCAAATTGGGTAGACCGGTTGCCGTGGGTTCTGTTAGGGTTGTGTTCCGCACCAAAAGAGGACTTGGAGGCTTCCCCGGCGGAGCTTGTTTTTTCTCAGCCACTGCAGCTCCCCGGGGAATTTTTACCAGATAATCCCGCACCGGACAACTATCTGTCTCAGCGTTCACAGTATAGCGCAGATACAGGCACGCTACCGGGCCCGGCCCACCATTGTTTTCCACGTGCTTTTGTGCCAAAAACTTTGAAGAAAGCGGCGTTCGTGTTTGTCAGGCACGATGCCCACCGCCCCTCATTGTGCCCACCCTACGATGGCCCGTTCAGAGTGCTGGAACCAGGGGACAAACATTTTTTGTTAGACTTGGGAGGTCGTCAGGAGAAAATATGTATAGACAGACTTAAGCCCGCCTTTGTGGTGGTGGACGAGCAAGTGATGTTGGCTCGGGCCCCTCAGTGTGGAAGACCCCCACTGAGAACTCCCCAGGTAGAAGATTCATCAGAGCAGCCACACGGGTAAGTAGAATGTCCCCCCCCACCACCATTGCCCACCTGCAGACAGACACACCCCCAGGAGCCCCCCACCGGCACAGCAGTGCCGCAGACCCTCGTTACAGCAGATATGGGAGGAGACTGAAGCCAAAAGGACGTGAGGGTTGAAGCTCAGTCTGAGACTGGGGGGGGGGGGGGGTGTAGGGAACCCATGCTGGGATATTCATCTCAGACTGGATGCAGAGGGGAGGGGAATATTCCCTCTGCCGGCAGAGCGTGGGGGATTGAACGGAGAAGGACAGTACATATTGTAATGGGAAAAGATGGGAATGCAGCAGTAAGGGGTGAATGTGTGAACGTATTGTAATGCGAGATTTCAGGCAGCAGGGGGAATAGTGCAGCGGTTAATTGCATATTTCATAAGAATCCTTCAAATGGTGACACAAGCATGAAATTCTCCACAAATATGCTTTAATGTCCTCTCTTTCAGAAAAGGGTCCTGGCCACGCCAAAAATTCAAGATGGCCGCCATTTTCCAAGATGGCTGCCAGAATGTGACAATTTTTTGTTATTTTTCCTCTTTTCTTAATTTAATTTTCCAAGTGAACCATGTTTATGCTCTTATATACTAATTTTACAGATTTTGTTGTCTCTGATATAAATTTAAGAAGGTTAGCCTTCAATGTGGTGCCCAAAATGGCTGCTACTCCTTGAAAATTATGATTTATCCATCGTAAATTGAGCATATTTAACACACACATGTAATCGTTTCTGGATGTGGATCTTGGTTGGTGTGGTGCAGATCCCATTCAACCGTTTTTATAAACTACAGTTGTGACTGTGATTGCAATTAAAAAAAAACAAGAGTGATTGTCAGCACACAACCAGGGCACACTGGTGTCAATCACTGCTGTGTAACTCGGCATGGGGTTCAGTGTCAACTGATCTAGCTTTACTAACACTGCAGTATTAGACTAGTTGTAGTAGTATATGCATAGTTTAGTGTCCCAAATGCTTTCTAACAGCCCCATATCATGTAGCTACTAAACTGTAGTTTTTTAGTTATTAGATACTAGTTAGAGAGTCGCACCTGAATTGACAGGATGTGCCAGCGCGGGAGAGCCGAGCCAAGGGTAAGGGGGTTATGCATGTCTCGCCAAATGTTCATGTACTTACCCGGATGGTGTACAGATCACACGGGACTTAAATGGCACTGGATGAATGATCGGGCTAGGTGTAGGGCAACCGAACCTAGTTGAATCCCATACAGTAATGTGTGCACAATTTGATTAGGGTGGTAAAAGGATAGCCCCTCGGCCTTAATCAAGACACATCATGGCAGAAGCGAATGTGATATCTGCCAATCGGAAAACAAATTGGAGCTTGTGTTGCCTTTGCCAGAAGGACAAAATAGGTGAGGGCCTGACATCCACTCCAAGTCATCATTCCCCAGAACATGATGGATACAAAATGCTGGCAAGGAACATTCCCATGTTCAGCGAAATCAATGACATGCCATTGAGAATAGATCCAACGAGGCTGGATGAAGGTGATGGCATAGAAGCCACACTCAGGAAAAATATGGCAAAATACCATGTGAGCTGTCGCTTGTTGTTCAACAACACTAAATTGCAACGGGCACAAAAGCGCCATTCCAGTAGTCAAACCAGTGAAACTGAGACTGGAGCTTGTCAGTCAAAACTGCGGCGAAAAAGTCATGACAGTCAGACATGCATTTTCTGTGAAAAAGTGGCACCTGCATCAGACCTCAGAGAGGCCAGTACAACGGGCCTAGACAAGAGGCTGCGCGACATTGCAGAGATGCTTGGTGATGGTAAGCTTCTTGCAAGATTGACTGGTGGTGATGTCATTGCACAGGAGTTCAAGTACCATAATGTTTGCCTTCGGGCTCTCTACAACAGGGAAAGGGCGCACCTGAGGAACCTTGAGAAACGTGACACTAAGTCACAACCAGATGTGTATCCAATGGTGATCTCAGAATTGGTTGCATACCTTGTTGAAAGCAACCTATGTTCAGAAGGACCAGTTACATTTCGCATGCCAGATATCTGCCACATGTACCAAAAGCGTCTGGAACAGCTGGGGGTGGACTCACCAAATGTGAATTCCACTAGACTGAAAGAAAAGCTATTGGCTGAAATTCCAGGACTTGAGGCTCACAGATCTGGCGCAGATCATAGAGAAGTGATACTTACATTTCAGGAAGATGTAGGCAAAGCGCTTGCTCAATCCACAGATCTTTCAGATGCACTTATCATTGCTAAAGCAGCAAAGATCCTCAGAAGATGTATACTTGACCACAAGTCTAGATTTGAAGGTACATTTTCTCAGGGTTGTGTGCAAAATGCTATACCTCCCCTTCTGCTTCAATTTGTGGGGATGGTTGAGCATGGTGCTGACATAAAATCACAGCTGAGATTCGGGGCATCAAAGTCAGACCAGGCAATTGCTCAGCTCATGCAATTCAACTGCTACACCCGCTACAAGGAAGGAGCAGCAACTCACAGGCATTCTAAAGACAGAGAGACCCCATTTCCTGTGTACATGGGGCTCTCTGTTTATGCCAAAACCAGAAAGAGGAATCTGGTTGAGATGTTGTTCGATCATGGTCTCAGTATCTCTTATGACAGAGTGCTGGAGATCTCTGCTCAACTTGGAGATGCAACAGTCAGCAAGTATGTTGAGGAGGGTGTGGTTTGTCCTCCAGTGCTGCGGAAAGGGTTGTTCACTACTGCAGTGATGGATAACATTGATCACAATCCCTCTGCAACAACTGCAACTACCTCCTTTCATGGCACAAGCATCTCTCTGTTCCAACATCCCACAAAGGATAATAGTGGACAGGAACGAGGGCAACTCAGGTTTGGGCCTGAGAAAGTAAAGTCAGTTCCTGAACTTCCTGATACATTCACAAATATCTCTCCAGCTTCCTTCCGGACAACAAATCCTGTTCCACCAGGTACTGCAATGCCAAAACCACCCACAGATATTCTGGGGCCACAACTAGCACTAGAGTACCAGTGGCTGGACAAGGTCTCAGTGACACAAGAAGTTGATGATGCATTGAACCTAACATGGTCAGCACATCATGCTTCAATGAAGAGAAGCCCTGAATTTGAAGTTACCATTACTTCTTTGCTTCCTCTCCTGCGGGATCCAGCTCATTCAGTTGCTACAGTCAAACATGTAATGAACAAAGTAAAAGATGTTGTTGATTTCCTCAACCCTGGCCAGGTACCTGTCATCACAGCTGACCAGTCAATCTACGCCATAGCAAAGCAGGTGCAGTGGCAGTGGCCAGGTCAGTATGGTGAGGACAAGTACCTGGTCATGTTTGGTGTTCTGCACATTGAGATGGCAGCACTGAAGTCGCTGGGTACTATCCTCCAAGCCAGTGGATGGACAGGAGCTCTAGTTGAAGCTGGTGTGGCTTCATCTGGCACTGCAGAGTCCTTCCTGTCAGCTGCAAGTGTTACCAGGACGCGACAGATGCACCAAGTGACAGCCTCCAGCTTGTACAAACTCTTGAAAGCTGCATATGATGAGTACTGTACTGAGCATGAAAATCAAGATGAAGAGGCACTGGACTTTGAGAAGTGGTGTGACTCCCGAAAACAGGATAGTCCACAGTTTCACTTCTGGCACATGGTACTATCCATGGAGCTTGTTGTCTTTCTGCTGATTAGATCTTTCCGCGAGGGAAATTTTGCTCTCTACTGCCAGGCACTACATGAACTGATACCCTGTTTCTTTGCCAACAACAATACAAACTATGCTCGTTGGCTGCCCATCCACCTCAGGGACATGCTTATGCTAGAGATTTCACACCCAGAGTTAGACAAAGAGTTTAAAGCTGGCAACTTTGTGGTGCACAAGACCCGTCGTCCTTTCTCAGCAATGGCTCTAGATCAAGCCCATGAGCAGACCAATGCCATCATCAAGGCTGATGGTGGAGCCATTGGGTTGACAGAAGATCCATCTGCACTCAGGCGATGGATGTTAGCTGGCCCAGAGGTCAGTCGCTTGTTATCTGTTTATGACACAGAGGCCCAACGCAAAGAAATTCCCGAGCAAGCAACACACCATGAGCAAAACCCACAGGCACAGAAGACTTTTCTGGACAAGGTCAACAAGCTTTCTGCAGCCTTGCAAAACCTAGGCAGTCCTTTTCAGGAAGAAAGTTCTGACTTGTATTCCATTGACACCAAGGATATTGCCCACCCCAACACAGCAGAGCTTCTCAAGACACACATGAACAGAGGCCATGCCAAGTTCCAGGAGTTCTCAGATGCTCTGGCAAGCCGCCCTGCCTCCATGTATGAACCCATCAAGAAGAATGTGACCGACTTCTTCCAACAAGAATCGGCTAGTCCTGTACAGTCAAAGCAAAGGCTATTGAAAGAAGACTGTCAGTTATTCTCCTGACAGTCTCTCTCTCTTGTGAGAAACAGTTCATGATCACAATCCCATGATTTAAAGTTCATTTAAATGAAAAAAGCATGTTTATTTCAACAGATATATGGTCTCGGTGTGAGATTGCCAGATACTGATGGCGGCCATCTTGAAAAAAGGTCGCCATCTTGAATTTTCACGTGGCCAGGACCCTAATCTGAAAGAGTATATCCAGGAGGGTATCTGTGCAAAATTTCATGCTTGTGTCACCATTTGAAGGATTTTTTTTAGTTATCTGCTCCACTAGAAGGAATGGAGTGATATAAAAGGAGAGACCCTGGTGTATTGAGAAAGTCTTTTTCTGTGTATGAATGAAGTGGGAGTGAGAAATAAAGTTTGTCTGTTGTGTAAGTCTGGTTCCTTTATTTGCACTCTCCACAATGTACTAGTATATCTCAATAAAAAGAATATCATGATTTGCATTTTAATTTCAAAAACTACAATCAAAATTGAATTTAAAAAATGCCTGAAATATTTCCTTGTGCCTGTAATGAATATTGAACATATGAAAGTTTATTTTTTTGAATTATAAAAAAATAAATTTTTCACGATATTCAAATTTACTGAGAAGCACTAATGTGTTATATACTGTTCAAAAAAATAAAGGGAACACTTTGAAAACACATCAGATTTTAATGGGGAAAAAATAAGCTGGATATCGAAATTGTGGCAGGCTAGTCCAGTTTACTCAGATTAAAAAGTGTTCCTTTAATCTGAGTAAACTGGACTAGCCTGCCACAATTTCGATATCCAGCTTATTTTTTCCCATTAAAATCTGATGTGTTTTCAGTGTTCCCTTTATTTTTTTGAGCAGTGTGGCGGCATGAAATAATAAGCAGCGAACAGAAGGTTTAAAAGTGGGTTTTATTTCATCGCCATCACAGAAACTCACTCCAGCACTTGTAAGCATGCTGGAGCGAGCTCTCAGGCTCTCGTCAGGAGACACGGAATGCGTGTGTCAGAAGCAGTGGTCAGAGAGAGAGAGTTACAGAGCGATATGCAGTTTAAATACCCCACTACAGACAATGCATGAATGGCACATTAACATCACAGTAAACGGCCGGAAGGCAATGGGACATTTGCATCACAGTACAGAGCAGGAAGGAACATTTGCCTTTGAATCATACATGTCAGCAGCAGGCAGGAAGGAGCTAGACAAAGGGAGGCTGCCTATTGATCTCAATACACACATCTCATTGTTCTGCTAATTGCTCCAGCTGAGTGCTCTGTTTGTCCGTAGGCTGTGGGGTTGACCCACACACTCCCCCCCAGAGGGCTCAGCAGGAAGCTGAGGCCTCGATAGTCCGGCTTTGGTAGCAAGCAGGGAAAGCTCTGTGCAGGTGGAGGTGGAGGGAGGGGGGTGGGGGTAGCAAGTGCAGGCCCAGAACGGCGCAGTTGTCTGGGCCGCGCAAAAATTGCATGTGGATCCACGGTGTTGAGGGGCTGTCCCGTTGAACGTGCGGTGGTCCCCAGCAGCTGTGAGAAGAAAAATTTGTCTCTGACTCCTCTCGCGGCTATGAAGAGAAAAAAGGAGCTGCAGCAGTGTGGGACTTGGCGTGTTGACTTTAGGTGTGCGCGCAGTCCTAAAGCCCTCGGGAACAGCTGACGGCTGAATTCCCGTGTGCGCCGTGGTTGAGACCCGTACAAAATCCTGTGAGCGAGCTGCGTGCGTGCTTCAGGTGTGTGAGCAGCCCTGAAGGTTCCGATGTGCAGCTGCGGAGGACGGTGGCGGTCTGTGGAGCCGTTATTGTCCCGTACGTGGTGTGCTGTCCTCGTAACCCCCCCGTATGCGCGCGGGGGTTCGGTGCGTGGGTGGTCCACTGTTGAGAGGCGAGTCAGGGTCAGGGAGCTTGATGGAGATCAGCGTCGTCGGCGCCGATGGTCATCCCTGCTGAAGCTGTTGCGTCGTTCGCTCGTGGTGCGTTGGAGCGGTGAGAGGACGTAGACAATCTTTGTCCCTCGGGCTCGTGTAGATGCGTTGGAGCGGTGAGAGGGAGGAGACGATCATTGTCCCTCGGGCTCGTGTCGATGCGGAGCGGTGAGAGGGAGGAGGAGCGGTGAGAGGGACGTTCTGTGTCCCTCGGCCGGTCCAGCGTGGATGTGCAGATCTCACCATGAAGCTTTCTGCAGCTTTCCCGGTCGTGGGTGATCTCCGGAGAGTTTCGCCTGGTGGTGGCTCTGCGTCGAGGTCTCCCTGTAGCAGAAGGGAGGGCAGATCATTTGCGTCAGGCTGCTGCGTTCGCTTGTCGTCGGAGAGTCACCGCCGGGGGCTGCCAGCGTGTTCTTTTCTTGGGTCGGGTCACCAGTGTGGCTGTCCAGACCAGAAGGTTGCGTTGCATAAAGCGTGTGCTTTCTCGGGGTCACCAGTGTAGCGGTATGAAATAATAGGTCAGCGAACTGAGAGTTTAAAAGTGGGTTTTATTTCATCGCCATCACAGAAACTCACTCCAGCACTTGTAAGCATGCTGGAGCGAGCTCTCAGGCTCTTGTCAGGAGACACGGAATGTGTGTGTCAGAAGCAGTGGTCAGAGAGAGAGAGTTACAGAGCGATATGCATTTTAAATACCCCACTACAGACAATGCATGAATGGCACATTAACATCACAGTAAATGGCCGGAAGGCAATGGGACATTTGCATCACAGTACAGAGCAGGAAGGAACATTTGCCTTTGAGTCATACATATCAGCAGCAGGCAGGAAGGAGCTAGACAAAGGGAGGCTGCCTATTGATCTCAATACACACATCTCATTGTTCTGCTAATTGCTCCAGCTGAGCGCTCTGCTTGTCCGTAGGCTGTGGGGGTGACCCACACAAACTACAATCAAAATTGAATTTAAAAAATGCCTGAAATATTTCCTTGTGCCTGTAATGAATATTGAACATATTGTGGCGGGTTTGGGAAAACCCCCACAACAGACTAAGGACAGACAGCTCGCTACTCCTGGTTTTTTCCGCTGCACTACTGAGATGTAATGTGCCATTCATGCATTGTGATGTTAATGTGCCATTCATGCATTGTATTCATGCGTCCTGTCCTTACTGTGACCTAGAGACATGCCCATACCAACTGCTGTGAAATGCTCTTTCATGTATTGTTGTAACTGGGTATATATGCTGCACGACTCTGTAACTCATCCTCTCTCTCTTCAACTGCTGCTGCTGCTGGACACACACACTCTGTGTCCCTTTGCTGGAGAGCCTCTGGGCACGCTCCTGGCACGCATGCATGGTGCCGGGGCGGGCTTCGTGACGGCGGTATGATTTAATAAACTCTGCTTAAAACTCTCATCACTGCCTTTATTTTATCATCTGCCTCACTGGTGACCCCGACGTGATGGCGGTATGATCTAATAAACTCTACTTAAAACCTTCACCACTCTGCTTTATTTCATGCTGCCGCAATATGAAAGTTTATTCTTTTGAATTATAAAAAAATTAATTTTTCACAATATTCAAATTTACTGAGAGGCACTAATGTGTTATATACTGTTCAAAAAAATAAAGGGAACACTTTGAAAACACATCAGATTTTAATGGGGAAAAAATAAGCTGGATATCGAAATTGTAGCAGGCTAGTCCAGTTTACTGAGTAAACTGGACTAGCCTGCCTTATTTTTTCCCATTAAAATCTGATGTGTTTTCAGTGTTCCCTTTATTTTTTTGAGCAGTATATTTACATTCACACACAGAAAATCCTTCCTAACTTGAAAGGCTGAGAAGAAAAGTTCACAACCCCTAGTACCTTAGCTAAATCATATTAAACTGACCGACAGCAGGTTTTTTTTTTACTACATATTTTCAATTCAGATATTTCGGCCTAATCTTGCAAAATAACCTATTGTATTCAAAATAATTCAGTAATCAGTCCACTGAAGCCATAATATAAGGTAAGGCTGCAAAGCTAGGCAGTGATATTTACACTGCAGCTTTCATCTGTGTGAATCAGCAGTTCTCCTTCCCTCCAAAACATAGTCTTTTTAAAGCTGCTCTTTATATCATAATCCATTTAAATCTGTTCATTATAAGTCTAAACAATGTACCTACCGATAGGTATTCTGAATATTTACCTAATATGGTTTAAAAAAGTACTGTTGGAACTTCCGGTCTGGACACCATGGTGGTAGCAGCTTAACGCTGAAGCCCCCAGACCCCATCCGTGAAAATACCATGAAAATCAGATTTAACGGATTTATGGAAGAGTGAAAATCAAAAGACAAAGTCATTATGCCTAAAGGAAAACAGAAGAGATCGACATTTACCAGGCCAAGACGCGCATCGGCCGGAGAATCTGACCTGGAGGACAACAACCACTCAGAAATAGAGGAGCAGAATGAGGCTAGCAACACGGTTAGCTTAAAAACAGTACTTCAAGAATTAAGAGAATTTCGCCGAGAGTGTTGGGCCGAATTTTGTGAAATTAAAGACGAAATAAAAAGGACAAACAACAGAGTGGACCAGGCTGAGGCCCGAATCATGGAAGCAGAGGAAAGAATAAAAGGGCTGGAAGAAACCACGCTGGAATTACTTAAACGACAGACAAGACTGGAGGCTAAGCTAACCGACCTGGAAGGAAGACTAAGAAGGGACAACATAAGAATTCATGGTTTGAAAGAAGGAGTCGAGGACGGTTTCAACACAATGGCTGCATGCGTGGAATCCATACTGAGAGAGAAGTTGGAAATTCCCCAATCCACCGATTTGAAGATAGAAAGGGCGCACCGTTCATTAGCCCCAAGGCCGTCGGCGGAAGCTCCCCCACGATCGGTGGTGAAGTTTTCCAACTTCAGAACAAAAGAAGAGGTTTTGAGACTGGCTTGGCAGAAAAAAGGATTTATGCACCAAGAAAGAAAAGTCTTTGTGGAGCATGACTACGCTCCGGAGGTCCTTAAAAAGCGTCGGGAATACAATGACGCTGAAAAAGGTACTGTGACGTTTGCAAGGTTCACACAAAGAAAATGGAGCAGATGGTTGTGATCAACGGGATTTATTTTACACACCCCGACCCCCAACCTACTTCTGAGCAGAGAGAGGAGGGGAGGTCATTCTCCCAGACCCCTGTTTGAATCATGGTTACACACATGATACATCTTGCCCTAATCCTGCTAAACACTGCTGGGTCATTATAACGCAGTTATAATGACACAGCAGTATAACTCAGTAATAACACATTTAATACACACACACAGTAACATTTTCAACTGGCAAAGCATGCTGGGAAATCCCTGCCCCCCTTAACAAGGCCCCGACATTACACTGCCCCCCCCCCCCGGACTGGTTTCTGTCCCCAGAAAATTCAAAGTCCACTTTCAGAAATCCAATGCGAGTCAGCCCGGTGCCAGGGCGGCATGCACGGGCCATCTGAGTCTCGGTCGGAGTATCTGGTTGGGGTAGGGTTCCGGTTTGGCCACCAGCGGGCGGATGGACACATCTGACAGCCTCTGTAGGACCACGCACAGTCCCTTCCCTGGCAGCGGGAGTCCCAGGCCCGCTCCGGCCGACTCCCACCGCTGCCAGGTCTCCCAGGCAGCCGCTGGCCCGCGTCCATGCATCCAGCCCTTGCCGCGCCTGGAAAATGGCCGGATCTTCGTCCTGCTCGCTCCGCTGCTGCACATCTGCTGCGCCGAGGGCCTCTGTGATGTCACCGAAAGGGAAAGCATCTGCAGGTGCGGTAGGACTACGCACAGTTCCTCCTCTGGCAGCGGGAGTCCCATGACTCCCACCGCTGCCAGGACCTCCCAGTCGGCCACTGGCCAGCGTCCAGGCGTCCAGCCCCTGCCGATCCCGAGAAAAGACCGGATCTGTCCTGCTCGCTCCACTGCTGCTGCGCTCCAAAGGCCTCTGTGACGTCACCTGCCGGGGGAAGCATCTGCAGGAGGCGGCTTTTTCCCCGTCCATGCCACCTCGCTCTAATTTAACGTCGGCGAGGGGCCAGTTTGTCGTGCGCTGTGTGCGGGGCAGTACCATGCCATGTACCCTGGCTCTGTGCAGCGGAAGCCGTCCTTCCTCGCGTCGCCACGGCTGTCTCCTTCGTGCATGCGCTGCTGTGATCTGCCATAGCTCCTCCTCCACTCGCTCTCAGCACGGTGGTTTCCTCCGATGATCAGCGCGGCAGCCAACTCGACCTGGGCCAGGCGGTCATCCAACAGGTTCTCGCCGTTGTAGCGGGGAATCTTGGCCCGCTGCTGGATGGATGGGACGGTCATCTCCCGGTCGATTGCCGCTCCTAATCTCTCTGGAATCGCCAGCCCGTCCTGCCCTGAAAAGGGCGGGAAACGGGGCTGGTTTGCTCTACTCCGTCCATCGCGGCGAAGCTCTCCAGGGGCCGGCGTCTCAGCTCTACACTCCGTTCCCAGCCGAGCGATGAACCGCTCCGGCCGCTGGACCTCCGCCTGGATCCTCATCTTGCTCCATATCCCACTCCTGACACCAGTGTGACGTTTGCAAGGTTCACACAAAGAAAATGGAGCAGATGGTTGTGATCAACGGGATTTATTTTACACACCCCGACCCCCAACCTACTTCTGAGCACAGAGAGGAGGGGAGGTCATTCTCCCAGACCCCTGTTTGAATCATGGTTACACACATGATACATCTTACCCTAATCCTGCTAAACACTGCTGGGTCATTATAACGCAGTTATAATGACACAGCAGTATAACTCAGTAATAACACATTTAATACACACACACAGTAACGTTTTCAACTGGCAAAGCATGCTGGGAAATCCCTGCCCCCCTTAACATGGCCCCGACGTTACAGTACTAAGAGAGAAGAAACTACGCTTTCAAACTCCATTTCCGGCGAAGCTGAGGGTTTTTTACAGGGAAGAGACGTGTCTCTACAACTCGGCAGAAGAAGCAACCAGGGATATGGCGAGAAGAGGGCTCCCAGTAACGGTGTATAAACCCGCAGCAGACCCGATCAAAAGAATCAAGGCTCAAACGTGGTGCACACAAAGACCCTCAAAATCCACGGCCAACAGCGGGAAACCCAGCACCAGGGCTATAAGGAAAAACTGAGTGCTTTCAGGAGGGAATAACAATATTTTTAATCAATCTGCGCATCCAACCCTCCTCCTACAAGGTAACAAACATTAAAGGAGATGCAGAATCAGCAAGTATCAAGTGGTAAAACATTTCATGGAACAGTCATAATACTAGAAACAAATAAGTCTTTTAAAAAAATCCAACTTGTTAAAATAGAAATGTGACAATGAACCACATGAACTCTCCACACTAACAAATACTGTATTAATGTGATTGTTTGCTGTGATGGTGGTGGGAGGTTGCACACAATTTCATAGGGTATAGGCATAAAAAAAAAAAATCATTACAAGTTCAGATTGGGATCTGAAATTCATGTTAAAAACATGGGACAACTTACAGGGGTGAGAGAGGGCCCTCAACGCGGAACAGAGTTTGAGGAATTTCCCTCAGAGCCAACACACCATCAAGGCTCTTCTAAGGTCGCTAAAAAGACCTCAGCTCAGGAAGATCTTTTGACAGTTTTTTGTTTTAAAGTTTTATATACTATGTTCTTAATGTTTTTTATGTTCTTAATGTTCTTTCAGTTTCTGAGTAGCATTAAAGAGGGCCATTACACTGTTATACTAAATAAGACAATACAATGGAGAAACAGGGTGTAACCAAAATAATCTCATATAATGTAAAAGGGATCCTGAATCCAGTTAAAAAATCCAAGATTCTTGGCAAAATGAAAAAAGACAAAGCAGGAATAATATTTTTTCAGGAAACCCACCTAACAGACTTGGAGCACACTAAACTTAATAGACAAGGGTTTAAACTGATCTCTTCATCTTCATATAAGTCAGGGAGGAGGAGGGGGGTAGCGACATTGATCTCAACCAAAATTATATTTGAAAAAAATTCAGAACACAAAGATAAAGAAGGGAGATTTAGCATGGTACTTGGCCGGCTAGAGGGAGAAGATATCACCCTGCTGAATGTATATGCACCTCCAGGGGCTAACTGGAAATTTTATAAAAATGTATTTGACCTAATGATAACTAAAGCCCAAGGTTTAGTGATATGTGGTGGAGACTTCAGTCTAAGACTGAATCCATACTGGGATGCATCAGGTAATTCTCCACATCAAAATAACACTCAAAGTAGAAAAACTTGGATGCTACTAAAAGAAATGGGAATCTGTAACGTGTGGAGGGAATTCAACCCCAGTGTAAAAGATTACACATTTTACTCAGCACCACATACATCATACTCAAGGACTGACTATTTTTTATGTTTAACAGAGACATTGGAAGAGTAAAAACATGTAAAATAGGACTGATGGATCTCTCTGACCACAGCCCGATCTATATGGACTTAAATATCCAAAAATACACAAATAATACATTTTCTTGGAAGTTAAATTCAAATGTGCTGAAAGGACCACTGAAAGATGAATTGGAATCAGATATTCTCAGATATTTGGAAGAAAATGATAATGGAGAAGTATCCCCTTTAATACTATGGGACGCATGCAAAGCTGTAATAAGGGGAAAGATTATCGCAAAACTGGCACTCCAAAAGAAACTGAGACAAGAAAAAACTAATCACATTCGAGTCAGAACTTAAGAAACTAGAAAAAGAGCACAAAGACAACACTCATTCTAATGACTTGCTCAAAATTATGGAAATTAAAAAACAAATAAATGAGATCTACACAATAGAAATCCAGAAGAAACTTACATTTCTGAAACAAAAATACTATGAAACAGGTAGCAAATCGGCAAAATTACTAGCCTATAAATTGAGGAAACAACAAACGGAGAGAGCAATCTACAAAATCAGAGACCCAGTATCAAAGGAAATAAAATTTAGAATGCAGGAAATTCTTAAAAGCTTCGAGAATTACTACAAGAACTTGTACTCCCACAAAAAACACAAAAACGCATCCGAAGCCTTCCTAAATACATTAAGTCTTCCCCAACTTACTGAGTCACAAAATAAAAAACTACTGGCAGAAATACAACCTAAAGAATTAGAAAAAGCAATTATGAAACTTAAAGCTAACAAATCTCCAGGAGCAGATGGCTATACAGCAGAGTGGTACAAAACCTTTAAACAGCAACTATCTCCTCTCCTCCTGAAAACATTTAACTATGTCCTCCACACAAGGGAAATCCCCCCCTCCTGGAGAGAAGGGGTCATTGCAGTCATACCTAAACCTGAAAAGGATAAACTAGACTGCTACAACTACAGACAAATCAGTGTGTTAAATCAGGACTATTGTAGCGGTTTGATTCAACCCCCACAACACACAGACAGAACACAGAGACAGTCAGCTCACACTCCTGGGTTTTTTCCGCTGCATGCTGCGTTTACAGCCGTGAGGTTAAATTGTCATCCATGCATTGTGTTCATGCATCCTGTCTGTACCTCTGATATGCAAATGCCCAGATTAACTGCTGTGAATGTCTTTGATCTATTGTTTGAGTTGAGTATATAAGCTGCACTGTGCTGTAAATCTGCTCTCAATCTCACTTCTGCAACTACAGCTGCTGGACACAGACATTGTGTCCTCCTTCTCTGAGAGCCATGGGCTCGCTCCCGGCGCGCACGCATGGCGCCGGGAGAGGAGCTCGTGACAGCGGTATGATATAATAAACTTCCTTAAAACCTCAGCATCGCTGCCTTATTTTATCATCCGCCGCACTGGTGACCCGACGCTGAAACGAACACGCTGCCAGCGAACGCAACACCCGGCGGTGATTCTCCGACGACAAGCGAACGCAACAGCTCCCTTCTGCTTCAGGGAGATTTCGACGCAGAGTTTCCAGGTGAAACTCTCCGGAGACCACCCACGACCGGGAAAGCCGCAGCAAACTTCATGGTGAGATCTGCACGCCTAGATCGGCACATCCACGCTGGACCAGCCGCGCTCGCAGCTCCTCCACATCGAGAGCGCATGTACCTCGTCCTTTCTCCACGACGGCGACTCCCACGGCTGACGGAGCACACGTGGACCTGAACGCACCATGACCGAGCGAGTGACAGAGCGTCTACTTCCCTGCACCGCTCCAACACACTGAACAGGGATGATTAAGCTCCCTGACCCTGGTTCTCCTCTCCAGCTGGCCCACCCATCACGGAACCCCGGCGCACGCACCGGGGAGTTACGAGGACGGCGCACCACGCACGGGACACATACGGCTTTTCTGACCGCCTTCCTTCTGCTGCACACTGGCCCTTCAAGCTTGCTCGTTCACCTGAGGCACGCAGCTTGCTCACTGGATTTTATGGTCTTAGCCACGGCACACAAGGGGAATTCAGCTGTCTGCGGTTCCCGAGGCTTTAGGGTTACGCCTGAGCCTAAAGTCAACACGCCAGTCCCTCTGCTCTCATTACAGCCGCCACGCAGCCTCGTCTTTTCTTCATGGCCGCTATTAATCCTTGCAGGACTTAATCGCGGGAGGCGCCAGTGACAAATTTTTCTTCTTCTGATCTCTGCATGTTCAGACGGGACATCGCGGAGCAGCAAACACTTTTGGCGCGACTCGAACGATTTTCCCACGCCCAGTCAGCATGTACTACCCCCCCCCTCCTCCTGCACAGAGCTTTTCCCTGCTCGCTGCCCAGACTGCAACATCGAGGTCACGGTCCCCTACCGTTCCCTCTGGGGGGAGAGCAGTGTAGCGGTTTGATTCAACCCCCACAACACACAGACAGAACACAGAGACAGTCAGCTCGCACTCCTGGGTTTTTTCCGCTGCATGCTGCGTTTACAGCCGTGAGGTTAAATTGTCATCCATGCATTGTGTTCATGCATCCTGTCTGTACCTCTGATATGCAAATGCCCAGATTAACTGCTGTGAATGTCTTTGATCGATTGTTTGAGTTGAGTATATAAGCTGCACTGTGCTGTAAATCTGCTCTCAATCTCACTTCTGCAACTACAGCTGCTGGACACAGACGTTGTGTCCTCCTTCTCTGAGAGCCGTGGGCTCGCTCCCGGCGCGTACACACGGCGCCGGGAGAGGAGCTCGTGACGGCGGTATGATATAATAAACTTCCTTAAAACCTCAGCATCGCTGCCTTATTTTATCATCCGCCGCAACTATAAACTTTTTACCGCTATCCTTGCCAAAAGATTAGAAAATATACTGACAGACTTAATTCATTTAGACCAAACAGGTTTTATAAGACAAAGACAGACACAAGATAACATTAGACGCACTTTACACATAATTCATCATATAAAAAAATATAATTTAAATGCAGCCATATTGGGATTAGATGCTGAAAAAGCATTTGATTCGGTTGACTGGTCTTTCCTATGTAGAATCTTATCCAGTTTCAATTTTCATAACAACTTCATTAGAACTATCCAGGCATTATATAAAAAACCAACAGGTAAAATAAGGATTAACGGTAAATTATCATCATCTTTTGAACTGGAAAGAGGATGTCATCAGGGCTGCCCCTTGTCTCCACTGCTCTTTGCAATCTTCATAGAACCTCTGAGCCAATGGATAAGACAGAACCAAAAAATTCAAGGTATTACACTTGGTCAGAAGGAACATAAAATAGCACTCTTTGCTGATGACATTTTAATATACCTGGGGCAGCCGGACACCTCTTTTCCAGAACTAATCTCAGTTTTTTCAGAGTATGGAGAGTTATCGGGGTACAAATTAAACATGCATAAAACCCAAATTTTAACATTCAACTATGACCCAAATCAATATTTACTAAGCAAATTCAAAACTAACTGGGAGATGGAATCTATGAAATATCTGGGGGTCAATATCCCGAAACAACTCAACAAAATTATAACACTAAACTATGATCCACTGATGGCAAAAATAAAATCTGATCTAGCAAGATGGAATATGATACCATTCTTGGGTACTGCACAAAGAACTGAAGCAGTCAAAATGAATATACTTCCACGTCTTCTATACCTTTTCCAAACAATACCGGTAGAACCTCCCAAAAAAACATGGCAAGAACTGGACAGAGGAGGATCTCAAGACTCATATGGCAGGGCAAGAGACCTAGAATCAGATATAGAACCCTACAGCTAAACAAAGACAAAGGTGGGCTCGTGCTGCCAAATATCAGGGACTATTTTAAAGCCACGCAAATTAAAATTTTAGTAGAGATATGTAACCCAGACTACACTGCACAATGGAAGGAGATAGAATGCCAAATAATAAGTGACATTCCCCTACAGGCGATAATAGGGAACAATGCCATACCTAAACTTTTGAATAACACTAACCCGTGGATAGAGACCCCACTAAAAATTTGGTTTAAGATAGTCAGAGAGAATCAAACTAAAGAACCCTATCGATTATTGCAATGGATTTCCTACTTTACTCCTAATAAAACAGACACTAGATTTAAAAAGTGGAAAGAGAACGGACTGATAAAATATTACGATTTTTTTAAAGGGCAAACTTTAAGAAGTTTTGAAAAAACAAGGTCTAGTAAATCAAGACCTTTACAGGTTCTTTCAGCTTAGACACCACATAAACAAAATACTTAAAAAGGAGGATTTGGAAAGGGCCCAGTCAGGTGTTCTGAAGGTTTTGTTAATGGCATATAAAGGGATCCCAGGGATCAGACACATTTCTAAAATCAGAATCAGAATCAGAATCAGAATCAGCTTTATTGGCCAAGTATGCACAACACATACAAGGAATTTGACTTTGGCTAAAAACTTGCTCTCGTTGTTCAGGTGAAGGATTTAAATAAGGATTCAATGACAAACAGAGTATGTACAGCAAATTACAGTCTGTCCACGTTTCTATAAAAGGATGCAAATATATACAGGAATATATGCAGTTATTTACTCGGACTAACCACACTTTGCAGAAATATATGAAAAAATATACAATCACACAGTATTTCAATGTGGACTCAGATTCAGTGATATAATGTGAATGAAGTAAAAAGCAGTGTGAGAGTTATGTGCAATGTAATAATGGATGAAAAGTCATGAGTACAGCAACAGGTAGGACTAGGTGAATGTTAGGAGTTCATCAGAGTGATGGCTTGAGGAAAGAAACTGTTCCTGTGACGGGTGGTTTTGACCTTCAGTGATCTGTAACGACGACCAGAAGATAGAAGTTCAAACAGTTTGTGGCCGGGGTGTGATGGGTCAGCACAGATGTTTCCCGCCCGTTTCCTGGTTATGGACCGATATAAGTTCTCAATGGAGGGTAGGTCGGTACCAATGATCCTCTCCGCAGACTTAATGATCCGCTGCAGTCTGGTCTTGTCCTGTTTAGTGGCAGATCCAAACCAGACAGTGATGGAAAAGCAGAGGACAGATTGGATGATGGCGGTGTAGAAGACAACCAGCAGCTCCTGAGGCAAATCAAACTTCTTGAGCTGACGCAGAAAAAACAACCTCTGCTGGGCCTTTTTCCGGACAGTGTCTATATGGGAGGACCACTTCAGGTTCCGGGAGATTGTGGTACCCAGAAACTTGAAGGAGTCCACAGTGGACACTGTGCTGTTGAGGATGGTGAGTGGGGGGAATGAAGGGGGGTGTCGCCTGAAATCCACAGTCATCTCCACCGTTTTGGCTGGGTTAAGTTCAAGATGGTTCTGGCTGCACCAGAGGATCAGCTGCTCCACCTCCCGCCTGTATGCAGACTCATCATCATCCCGGATCAAACCGATGACTGTGGTGTCGTCCGCAAACTTCAGGAGCTTCACCGAAGGGTCCTCTGAGGTGCAGTCGTTGGAGTAGAGGGAGAAGAGCAGTGGGGAAAGGACACATCCTTGGGGGGCGCCAGTACTAATTTTTCGGGAGCTGGATGTAAATCTCCCTAGCTTCACCTGTTGCCACCTGTCAGTCAGAAAGCTGGAGATCCACTGGCAGGTGGAGGGGGGCACCTTGAGCTGGAGGAGTTTCTGATGAAGAATGCCTGGGATGATGGTGTTGAACGCTGAGCTGAAGTCGACAAACAGGATCCTGGCGTACGTCCCTGGGGAGTCGAGGTGTTGCAGGATGTAATGTAGTCCCATATTCACTGCATCATCCACTGACCTGTTTGACCGGTAGGCAAACTGCAGTGGGTCCATCAGGGGGCCTGTGATGACCTTCAGGTGGTTCAGCACCAATCTCTCCAAGGATTTCATGACCACAGAGGTCAGGGCAACAGGTCTGTAGTCGTTTAATCCTGTAATAGAGGGTTTCTTGGGAGCTGGAATGATGATGGAGCGTTTGAAGCAGGAAGGCACTTCACGCAGCTCCAGTGATCTGTTAAAGATCCGGGTGAAGATGGGGGCCAACTCGTTGGAGCAGACTCTCAGGCAGGACGGAGACACACCATCAGGTCCTGCAGCCTTCTTGATCTTTTGTCTCTGAAAGACCCGGCGCACCTCCTCTTCACAGATCATTAGTGCTGGTGGGAGGTCAGAGTGGAGGAGGGATGGAGTTCCTGGGGCTGCAGATAATCCTTTTGTGTGGGTGGGAGGTGAGAACTGTAGGTTCTTTTCAAACCTGCAGTAAAAGCTGTTTAGGTCATTAGCCAGCTGGAGGTTTTCCGCAGGGTGGGGGGATGGTCTCCTGTAGTTGGTGATATTCCGTAGGCCTCTCCAGACAGAAGCAGAGTTGTTAGCTGAGAAGTTTTTTTGTAACTTCACACTGTAGCTCCTCTTAGCAAGTCTGATCTCCTTCGTCAGCATGTTTCTGGCCCGCTTGTACAGAGTCCAGTCACCAGTCCTGTAGGCCTCCTCCTTGGTCTGACGTAGCTGCTTCAGTTTAGGAATGAACCAGGGTTTATTGTTGTTGTATATGCAGAAGGTCTTGGTCTGCACACACATGTCCTCGCAGAAACAGGTGTATGACGTCACAGTGTCAGTGAGTTCATTTAGGTTAATGGCTGCAGCTTCAAAAACACTCCAATCTGTACAGTCAAAGCAGGCTTGTAACTTCAGCTTTGATTCCTCAGTCCATTTCTTCACAGTCCTTACAACAGGCTTGGAAGTTTTTAGTTTCTGTCTGTATGTTGGAATAAGATGGAGCAGACAGTGGTCAGAAAAACCCAGAGCTGCACGGGGGACGGCATGATAGGCGTTTTTTAAAAACTGTGTAACAGTGGTCAAGTGTATTTGTGTCCCTGGTGGGACATTTAATATGCTGTCTGTATTTAGGAAGCTCATTTGTGAGATTAGCTCTATTGAAATCACCCAGAATGATAAGCAGAGAGTCTGGATGTTTTTCCTCCACCTCTGCTATCTGGTCAGCGAGGTGCTGCAGTGCCTCCGTTGTACAAGCAGCAGGCGAGAAAAATATACCATGGTCTTCAAGACTTAAAAGGAGACAACACATTATATATAAAAGAGAGATGGGAAAAGGAGGGGAATTTCACTTTACAACTGGAAATATGGGAAAAGCTAAATAAACAGCAATGGAAAAGTACCTCATCCCTGCTGTGGAGAGAATTTGGATGGAAAAATTTGGTAAGATTTTTCAGAACACCTGCACAAAACAAATTTACTCGTAAAGGGTTGAATTGTTGGCGCTTGTGTGGTGAAAAGACTGCAAATCATTTTCATGTGTTTTGGTCATGCCTGTGGCGGTTTGGCGTAACCCCCACAACAGACTGGACAGACACAGCGCTCGGCTAGAGCAATTAACAGAACAGTGAAATGTGTATTAATGTCTACGGGAAGCCCCGCTTCTTCTGGCTCACTTCTGTGATGTTAATGTTGCCTTTCATGCATTGTGTTCATGCGTCCTGTCCTTACTGTGACCTAGGGACCGAGATCAATATGTCTCTCAAATGCAAATGTCTCATGCCTGTTCTGTTATCTCTTTGATCATACCAACTGCTGGGGGAATGCTCTTTTATGTATTGTTGTAGTTGGGTATATATACTGCATTGTAACCATGCTCATTCTCTCATTCACTCACTCAGCTGCTGCTGCTGGACACACACACCGTGTGTCCCCTCTTCACTGAGAGCCTGAGGAATTCGGCTTCAGCCTGCTCACGCTATGGGCTGGAGCCGAGTTCCCGTGAAGGCGGTATGATTTAATAAAACTCTACTTAAAACTCATCAACGCTGCTTTATTTCATGCCGCCTCACTGGTGACCCCAAGAATGCACACGCTTTGTGCAATGCAACCTTCTGGTCTGGACGGCCACGCTGGCGACCCGACGCTGAAAAAAACACGCTGCCAGCGAACACAGCAGCCTGACGCAAACGAGCTGCCCTCCCTTCTGCTTCAGGGAGACCTCGACGCGGAGCCAACACAGGCGAGCTACTCTCCGGACATCACCCACGACCGGGAAAACTGCAGAAAACGTCATGGCGCGACCCTCGCCTGAGATCGGGACGTCCATGCTGGACCAGCCGAGGGACACAGAACGTTTTCTCCCTCTCACCGCTACTCCTCCCTCTCAGCGATCCTACTCATCTACCCGAGCCTGAGGAACAAAGATCGTTTATCTCCCCTAAACGCTCCAACACACCATGACTAATCTGCAGCCACAGCTCATCATAGATGATTTATCGGTACCGACTGCACCGATCTCCACCAAGTTTCCTGACCCTGGTTCTCCACTCCAGCTGGCCCACCCATCACGGAACCCCGGCGCACGCACCAGGGAGTTACGAGGACGGCGCACCACGCACGGGACAAATACGGCTCTTCTGACCGCCTTCCTTCTGCTGCACACTGGCCCTTCAGGCTTGCTCGTACACCTGAGGCCCGCAGCTTGCTCACTGGATTTTATGGTCTTAGCCACGGTACACAAGGGGAATTCAGCCGTCTGCGGTTCCCGAGGCTTTAGGGTTGCGCCTGAACCTAAAGTCAACACCCCAGTCCCTCTGCTTTTATTTTTTTCTTACCGCCTCTCCTGCTTTTCTTCACGGCCACGAGAGGAGTCAGAGTCAAATTTTTCTTCTTGTGATCTCCACACGCGCAACGGGACAGCCCCTCGATGTCACGGAGCAGCAAGCAATTTTTGCGCGGCTCGGACGATTTCACTGTCCCCTGCCGGCACTTACTACCCCCCTCCTCCCTCCCCCTACGCCTGCAGCGAGCTTCTCCCACAGCTCGCTCCCATAGATGGATTATCGAGGTCTCGGCCCCCTGCCATGCCCTCTGGGGGGGAGCGTGTGGCGGTTTGGTGTAACCCCCACAACAGACTGGACAGACACAGCGCTCGGCTAGAGCAATTAACAGAACAGTGAAATGTGTATTAATGTCTACAGGCAGCCCCGCTTCTTCTGGTTCACTTCTGTGATGTTAATGTTGCCTTTCATGCATTGTGTTCATGCGTCCTGTCCTTACTGTGACCTAGAGACTGAGATCAATATGTCTCTCAAATGCAAATGTCTCATGCCTGTTCTGTTATCTCTTTGATCATACCAACTGCTTGGGAATGCTCTTTTATGTATTGTTGTAGTTGGGTATATATACTGCATTGTAACCCATGCTCACTCTCTCATTCACTCACTCAGCTGCTGCTGCTGGACATACACACCGTGTGTCCCCTCTTCACTGAGAGCCTGAGGAAATCGGCTTCAGCCTGCTCACGCTATGGGCTGGAGCCGAGTTCCCGTGAAGGCGGCATGATTTAATAAAACTCTACTTAAAACTCATCAACGCTGCTTTATTTCATGCCGCCTCAATGCCCAGTTATCCACCAATATTGGACCAATGTACAGACAACATTAGGGAAAATATTCAAAGTAACAGTTCCCTTTTCTTTTGTAACTTTGTATTTGGGTTTACTACCGGAATAACTGGAAAGACGAGGAGAAAAATACTTATTCACTGTTTTAATATTGGTAAGTAAAAAAGCTCTAACAAAAAAATGGATGTTGAAAGACTGTCCTACACCTGAAGATTGGATTAACGTGATTCAGGACATTTATTTGATGGAAAAGCTGACATTTGCACTGAGACAGGACATGGATGGGTTCTTGAACTTCTGGCAACCCTGGAACGCATATGTGTCTTCCATTAGATCTAATCTTTGACAAATACCATTTCAATAATGGCAACGCTCTTTGTTCCAACGCTACTCAGATGCTTTTATTTTTCTGCTTTTTTTTTTAATTTCTCTTTTTTCTTTCACTTAAAAAAAGGGTGTTATAATTTTTTTCCAATGCTGTCAGAAAACAAAAAAGGGGGAATATGTGATGAAAATGTAAACAATGCAATGCTGTAATGACATGTATACCCTTTACAAAAACTTAAAAAAAAAAATACTGTTAATACCACAGACTGTCACAACAACCATTCACACACCATTATAGAAAGGCCGTTGTTTGGAACTATTTGGAGCTCCTTGAACCATGTGTCCGGGCAGCAGCGAGATCAAGGAGTGTCACAACTATCATGTTATACGGCTATGCTAGAGACGTGACTGGCTGATCAAAAACCATTGCGTCACTGCTGGTCAAAAACAGTCAAAAGTCAAAATAGTCAAAAATCATACTTTGTCAGGATTGGTAAAAAAAAGCAACTGATTTTTTAAAACCATACATTAACCAAATAAACAATGTGCATTTACCATGGATACAATTTTCTATGATTTTGATATATTAATTTTCTTAAATTATACTTGTCGCCCACAAAGGATCTCGAGGAGCTGCTTTGTTCAGAAACTCTTCTCAATTCATTTCTGCCTGAGGCATTGTGTTCTGTGGTATCTCTCCAAATCCATCTAATAAATTAATTTTTTTTGTCCCATCGGAGTCAGCCAACATATTTTAGTGCATTTATGCAACATGCTACTGTAGTGCATGTGTAGAGCATTGGACTCAACTGTACACTCACCCCTAGTACAAGGTGAGTGTATAAAATTCTAAGACCACACAAGGGTAAAGCCATTATTTTGTCCAACTACTGCTAAACTACTAGGAGCAATAATTAATTATATATATTAATAATTTTGATTTTCAAATCTAAAGAATAAAGCTCATTCTGGAATGCAGTTTTATGGATATAAAAATCCAAAGTTTTATAAACCATCACTGTCTTCTTCTCCAAATCTGTCATCTTCCCAACTGCACGTCTTATGTCCAATTCAAATATACAGTAACACTATTGTAACGCTACATTAAAACATCTCAAGTGGCAAACAATATAAATGTCAGAGAGGCAACAGTAACTCAAATTATTTTATTACTACAAGTACACAAGAACATCTGACAAGAGTACTTTAATGCAGATCCCAGTACTTGGTGACAGAGCAGTTGTAAACTTTTCAACACAATTACTGTTGCAAAAACAAACTACGAAAAAACCACCATCCATGAATATGCAACAAAAAGTATACAAACCATAGTTACAGGGCAGGATCCAGAGGGTGAACTTGTGTACCAAGTTTGGTGACCCTAGAGAGGTTTACACATTCTTCAGTAAGAGGGCACAGGTACTGCTAACCTTGACCTTTTGATCCCAAACCTGTAGTCAGGTCTCACCTGTATACCAGGTTTGGTGACCCTAGCTTTACTCATGTTATAATAATAGTAAATTTAGCATTTACCATAGTGCAACTTGAACGTTAACTTTGACCTCTGGACCGCAAACCGTCAGGGCCCCTTTGGGCTTCGGCTGGTGGGGGATAAAAAGGGCCCTTGAACAGATGGATTAACATATTTCAAAAAAAGATAAAGGACCCTTTACCATTCCATAGTTAAAAAAACAAAACACAAGCCCAAAATGCACAACTAAAACTAACTAAACTTCCATGTCAGTCTCCACATCCATGGCACAAAAATGGCTGCAGTATCCAGGTGGAGCAGGGTCAGAATGAAACCCCCTCAACAGATATATAACCCCGTCCATAGCAGTCAGTCTTGAGTGCAGTTGTTTGGGTCAGCCTCTTTCTAAGTTTTTTGACCGAGGCTGCATTTCGTTCTTCATTTAATATGTGGATAATATTTCGTGTCAGAAATATGCGAGAAGTTGGCCCCATCGCATTTAGAAAGTAGTCATTTTTGCGCATATAGGCAAACAGCTGTTTTGCCACCTCATTGTTTACATGCCCAGCCAATTCAGGAACAATTCTGATCTTCCGCAGTTGGTCTTGAGGATCCTTTGTGTTGTTTTCCTGAAACCTATCATAAAGGATGTAGTGGTCCGATGATCCAGTCACAGGATGGCAGTTTAGATCCTTGTCAGTTTTTTTCTCCTTCAGCCAAGGTAGGCTTACAATAAGAGAACCCTCTGCTGCTGCCCTGATATTTGCCTCTGTGGGCTCCGCAAGCTGCCCTTCATGAGGGGAAAAAGGAAGGTCATCCGGTCTTCTCAAGTTGGCATGGACAGCCAGACCTCTGCCAGAGTCGTATAAGCTGACATTTGGAATATGTTTCCATGACAAAAGAATATCTGCAAAGTCTCTTGGACCCTCTGCTCTGACTAGGAACTTCACACTGTATGTGACACCACAGGGACATAGTACTGCTGCCCATCCACCTGGGAAGACAAAAAAAAGCATCCTGATGAGAAGCCAGTCATTAGCTTAAACACAGTACATCATTTTATTTCTGGGTTCCCACGTAAACATTAAATGATGCAGTGTGCCCCACCCTGGAGCTAGGCATAGGGTTATTTAAAGGTCAATGACTGCTATAAGCCTTCCGGAAAAAGAAAGAAAGAAAGAATATAACTTGTATCCTTAAATAACACGTTACCTGAAGCTCCCCAAACTTTCTGAAATATTTTATCGTATGTGGTTCGGTTCTTCATTTCTTCCCTCAGTCTTAAGATGAGGTCATTTTTGGACCCCTCGTCACTCAAGCCACATACCTTGCACAGGTTTTTAATATCACGCACCTGTTAAAAAATGTTAATGACTTATGATTGTGAACTACCATTTTACACACACAAATTGCTATCAAGGACACTACTTTCAAAGTGACAGTATATGCATAGTCTTTAAAATAAAACAGAGGTGTTACAGCTACACGTATTTTACTACCTTTAATTTTAGTAATTCATCACCCAGTCTTTCCTCAGTGACGGGCATTTCAGCAGTGCGGTCTTGTGGGTTTGTAGTATGCAGCTTCTGATACTCTGTGTTTAAGATGATCGCATCCTTTCGCGTTTCTCTCCCAATCCAAGGAGCCCAGTTGTGGAAATTTGGTTTGACTGAGTATGGATTGCTGTCTCCACCTGAAATTGCAGTTTAAAAGCACGCTCTAAAAATTACATACCTAGACATACTTTACAGTATGGGACAAAAAAACAGACCATCAGTGATGGAGTAGGTCGTTCCATCCTGATGAAAATGGTGACCTCTCATGAACTTTGACCTCTAGTACAACCTGGATACAGACCCACCTGAGGATCATTGCGTGCAAGTTTGGTGAACAGCTGCCAAGAAATAGCAACAATTTTTCAAGCCACCCAAAGGGCACTAATGCAAAGTTAGAAACTTGCTAGACATTTGTTTTTCATTTCAGTAAGAAAAGGATAGTAGATATACTGAACAAAGGATGTTGAAGATGGAGCTGCCAGGCAGGAGAAGAGGAAGACCACAGAGGATTCATGGATGTAGTGAAGGAGGACATGGAGAGGGTTGGTGTTCCAGAGGAAGATGAAGGGATAGGGTGAGATGGAGCCAGATGCTCCACTGTGGAGACCCTTAAATGGAGCAGCCGAAAGAAGAGTTACACTCGATGTATACTTACTCTTTAGGAAACCACATGCAATCATTCCCATAGAAACTGTGTCCCAAAACTCTTCAGTATTCACTTCCCCATTGTAACTTTCAGGCAGTTGATCGAAGTCACTGACTGCATTGGAAGAAAAATGATATTGAGTAAAGCATACTTGACAACACAGACATGAGAACAGCCATCCAGGGTGATCATTTTACCTGCCATGTTGAAGACACCCTTTTTTTGCAAACCCATAACAGCAATGGGTGGGTAGTAACCACATGTCACACAGGAAAATGAATAATTATGGTCCGTCAATGCCTCAAAATGAAGGTATGCATGTAGCATGTCTTTGGCACTTGGATAGGACACCTGTGCAGTCTTCTGCAATATGGTTTGTATTCTGTCAACTGCTACATGAGCCTATGAAGGAACAGCACACATCTATGTTAAACAGCAAATTCTACACAGAGACATCTGAGCAAAAGTGGCGTACCAAAAAAAACACATAGAAAAACATTTCTCATTTTATATATCTGGGGGAAAATTGACCAAAGAAACCACTGCAAAATTATCACGTTTGTTTTACCATTTATACATATTTGAGTAAAATGAACAATTTTGTGTTATTCTCCAACCTACTGAAAACAATTCACCCAAATCCCAAGTCAAAATATCATTTGCTGCTTTTTTAAGGACAGTGCAAATTGATTAACATTGATATCAGTCAATGTAAACTTGCCAGATTGTAGGCAGTGGCTAATGTCCATCTGTTGTCTGTGGGTTACAATTTAAATCAGGGCTATCCAGTCATGTGCCATGGAGGGCCAAGACCCTGCAGGCTTTACCTCCAACCAGTGTCTTCCACAACAGATTTCACTGAACTTCTTCCCACTGATTGCTGATCAGTGAAAACATCTGTTGACACTGGGTAGACGAGAGAACCTGCAGGGTCTTGGCTCTAGTGATGGCCAAATGAGGCTTTCTGGAGGACTTGAGGCCTTTCATCAAAATGGCTCATATAGATGAAGCCTCATGTGGGACTTCATTTTCTCTATCAGGTCATCTAGTGGACAAAACATATACAACGTGCTGATTTTTTTTACAAGGGTATTATTGGTTTAATGTGTATTTTTTCATTTCAATAAATGCACTGTCTTTTAAAATATCAATGAAACATTTTGAAATATCAATGATCATAAGGCAAAAAAAATAAAACTGAGGTGACTACAGTGACTGTGCCTGTGTTACTTGGTGTGCTTGTACTACTTATCCATTTTTATTAAGAAATAATAAATTTTCAACAGTCTTATACTGTCCCAGTATATTCAACTCTGGCCTTATTCTCATGCAAGGCACAATGGCAATAGTGCCTCAGCATAATGATGCGTAATAATGATCCAAGCTCTTTGAAACACAACAAGACACTTCACTTTGCAAAAAAAAAAAAAAAAAAAAAAAAATGAAATTAAAAGAATGACACAGCTGGGATTTGAACCCAGGTCTCCCACTTGTAAAACAGATGCATTACCGCTAAGCCATCACATCAGTTACAATAAATAGCCACTATTTGTCAAAAATACATCAATGGGAGAATTGCACTCAAACTGCTGCTAAACGGGAGAAGTCCGTGTTTTTGGTGCTGGCTCCATCTGAAAATTGGCAGTGACAAATCCCTTACACAGTCAAACATGACAAAACAAAACATGAGGGACAGGGATTTCCATTGGGTACCGCTGCTCACTTTATTTCATGTTGCGTGCAAAATCATGAATGGCTTCCTGACCCAGTCACGTGGTCCGACGTCAACACATGCGTCATGATGCATGCCTCGAAACGTGCCTCGCCAAATATTTCCTGGATAAGCTCGGAGCACCCCTCGGAGCTCCGGAGCCCGCCTTCCCATCACTACTTGGCCCTCCATGGCACATGATTGGACGCCCCTGATTTAGAGTATTTATTTACAGAAAATGACAGTTACACAAAACAAAAAAGATGTTGTTTTTTGATCACAAATAATGCAGAGAAGACAGGTTCATGTTCATTCTCCCTACAATACTTAAGTTTTAACTTGACTCAGAATTCTTTATTTTGTGCAATAACTGATTTCTATTCACAGCTTTAATGCATCTTAGCATTCTTAGATAATCACCTAATCTGTACCTCCTCAAGAAGATTTGAGGTGTCCCCGTGTTGGAATTTGACAGATACCCAGACTGAATGGCTGTCATACATGTAAAGATAATTTAGGAAAAATTTTGCACTAGTCTCATTTTTTTCCAGGTGTGTACATAGATGCATTACTTGAAAACCATACAAACCTGAATTGCATTCCGGATGAAAAGACAAAGATGCAGACTAAGCAGCACATGATCATTATAGTTGTGCAAGCCATGAATCCACTCTTGGTAGCGATAAAATCTGCCACATCTGGTGCACTGTTTACAGTATGTCCATATGTCTAGAATGTCAACGAAAAGACATTAGTTCTACATTATAACATTATAATTCATCGTTTACTCACCAACTCCCCCTCCCCCCATATAGAATGCCATAGGGCCATTTGAAAATTTCAGTTTTGCGTTTTCCCCCAAATCAAAAACATGAAGGACAACTCCTCTGCAGACGTCACAAAAATCCTATATGATGCACTAAAAAAGGAAACCCACCCAAAAAGCATAAAAGGGGCTCTTTATGCAACTGAAATTTTCAATGATGTCATTTACAAATAACCAATCCCCTATGTGGCTTACCATTTACTACACCTGTCACAGTAGCAACTTTTGCCTTTTTGGAAATGAGGATGGGATCACTGAGTTTAACAGATCCAGGGCAGCAACAGCAAAACATCTCAGTTGGTATCAAATGTTTGGGGATCTTGTCCTTCATGTCACATTTTAAATCACTAGGTAAAGCGGCAGGCAGTTTTTTACTGTGGTACAGATATTGTACCATGGACTTGAGCCCGTTACCCTGTGGAGGGTATAGTGATTGCTGGCTACAGGTTCCCTCAGTTTGGCTTGATGTCATCTGTTCCTCCATCTCTGTGTTCGGCGAGCTTCTAAAGAGTTCCTTTTTGTTTTGGAAAAGGCACCATTTTGCTAATCTCTTATGGAGACAAGGAAGTTTTCCTTTGCAACATGGACAGTACCATGTGTTTGACTTGGAATTGTAATGTACCATCACTCTGCCCAATCTACTGTAATGTGAAACCTTTGGCTCATAAACAGAAATGTAATGATTGTATTCTGGACTCCCAAGATTAATCAGAATTGCAAGTGGAACACCTTCACGCTTGGCTTGTTCCCGATGAAGAAGACACCGTTTTTTCCTGGAACTGTCAAACCAATTATGTTCCACCATCTCTGTCAGGACATCTTCAGAGAGGTCATCAGTTGGGAAGTTTCCAATGCAGTAGTCCAGAGACTTAAGATGAATGCACTGTGTAACCAATAGTCCACTCTGCTGTGTCAGCTCAACATGGTTGTTGCAGATATCAAGATCACAGAGCACTTTGTGAGTTACACCCCATGTTTTTTTAGAAACATGAACAGGAAGACATGGCCCGTGAAATGACTTCTTCACTGCATATATACCATTTCTTGGGTCGATACATTGAGCAGGCAAATGGTGAGCTTCTGTGATGTCAACTGTCCCATCTGTATGTTTCCTCTCAATATGTTTCTTGATGTTTTTTTTGTTTAATGTGAGGTTACAGTGAGAGCACTGGACAAAAGTGTTCCTCTTCACACTAGTGTCTCCTGATGTGGAGTTAACTGTTGCTGGGGCCAGGGGTCGAGGAGGGGGTGGTGCTGCTGGGGCCAGGGGCCGCTGAGATGGAGGCGGTGCTGCTGCTGCTGCTAGGGCCAGGGGCCGCTGAGGCAGAGGCGGTATTGCTGCTGGGGTCAGGGGCCAATGAGGTGCTGCTGCAGCTGGAGCCAGGGGCCGCTGAGGCCGAGGTGCTGCTGCTGCTGGAGCCAGGGGCCGCTGAGGCGGACGTGCTGCTGCTGCTGGAGCCAGGGGCCGCTGAGGCGGAGGTGCTGCTGCTGCTGGGGCCAGGAGCAGCTGAGGCGGAGGTGCTGCTGCTGCTGGGGCCAGGGGCCGCCGAGGCGGAGGTGCTGCTGCTGCTGGGGCCAGGAGCCGCCAAGGCGAAGATGCTGCTGCTGCTGGGGCCAGGAGCCACCGAGGCGGAGATGATGCTGCTGCTGGGGCCAGGAGCCACCGAGGGAGAGGTGCTGCCGTTGCTGGGGCCAGGAGCCGCCAAGGCGGCAGAGGTGCTGCTGCTGGGGCCAGGAGCCGCCAAGGCAGAGGTGCTGCTGCTGCTGGGGCCAGTGGCCGCTGAGGAGGGGGTGATGCTGCTGCTGCTGGGGCCAGGGGCCGCTGAGGAGGAGGAGGTGCTGCTGCTGCTGCTGCTGGGGCCAGGGGGCGCCGAGACAGAGGTGCTGCTGCTGCTGGGGCTAGAGGTGGTTGAGGAGAAGGTGCTGCCACTGCTGGGGCCAGGGGCTGCTGAGGAGGAGGTGCTGCTACTGCTGGGGTTAAAGGTGGTTGAGGAGAAGGTGCTGCTGCTGTTGGGGCCAGGGGTGGCTGAGGAAGAGGAGGTGGTGCTCGTGGACCAAGTGCTATTTGCGATTCAATACGTCGTCGATGAGCCTCAAGATGCTTTATTATCTCAGCTTTGTTCACACATGTTTGTGAACAGTAGCAACAGTGAAAATGGTTCCTTTTCCCGCCGCATCCAAGGCCACACCTGTATATCACATATTCTTTATAGAGAAAAACAAAAAAAGGTGAATAAGTTAATAATAAAGTGTAATTTATCCCAAACATTAATAAAAATAGATAGTTACCTCTATGCACTACTGCCACCAACTTATGGTTAGCCAGGTGGGCCTTTGTTTTCTGCTTGTCTGATGGCTTAAATGATTTGGTGGAACAGAAAGGGCACTTAAATAAATTTAGCTTGTTCTGGCAGGGCACTGGTGGAGGAGCTGCCTGCCATCCCTGGCAGACTGTTATGTGCTGTAAACAAAAGTTTTCAGTATTAATATTCAGCATACAGTGCATCTGGAAAGTATTCACAGTGCTTCACTTTTTCCACATTTTATGTGACAGCCCTATTCCAAAATGGATTAAATTCATTTTTTCTCTCAAAATTCTACACACAATACCCCTTAATGACAACATGAAAAAAGTTATTTGAAATTTTTGCAAATTTATTAAAAATAAAAAACTTAGAAATCACACGTTACATAAGTATTCACAGCCTTTGCTCAATACTTTGTTGATGCACCTTTGGCAGCAATTACAGCCTCAAGTCTTTTTGAATATGATGCCACAAGCTTGGCACACCTATCTTTGGGCAGTTTCACCCATTCCTCTTTGCAGCACCTTTCAAGCTCCATCAAGCTGGATGGGAAGCGTCGCTGCACAGCCGTTTTCAGATCTCTCCAGTGATGTTCAATTGGATTCAAGTCTGGGCTCTGGCTGGGCCACTCAAGAACATTCACAGAGTTGTCCTGAAGCCACTCCTTTGATATCTTGGCTGTGTGCTTAGGGTCATTGTCCTGCTGAAAGATGACCCGTTGCCCCAGTCTGAGGTCAAGAGCACTCTGGAGCAGGTTTTCATCGAGGATGTCTCTGTACATTGCCGCATTCATCTTTTCCTCTATCCTGACTAGTCTCCCAGTTCCTGCTGCTGAAAAACATCCCCACAGCATGATGCTGCCACCACCATGCTTCACTGTAGGAATGGTATTGGCCTGGTGATGAGTAGTGCCTAGTTTCCTCCAAATATGACGCCTGGCATTCACGCCAAAGAGTTCAATCTTTGTCTCATCAGACCACAGAATTTTGTTTCTCATGGTCTGAAAGCCCTTCAGGTGCCTTCTGGTAAACTCCAGGCGGGCTGCCATGTGCCTTTTACTAAGAAGTGGCTTCTGTCTGGCTACTCTACCATACAGACCTGATTGGTGGATTGCTGCAGAGATGGTTGTCCTCCTGGAAGGTTCTCCTCTCTCCACAGAGGAACACTGGAGTGCTGACAGAGTGACCATTGGGTTCTTGGTCACCTCCCTGACTAAGGCCCTTGTCCCCCGATCGCTCAGTTTAGACGGCCGGCCAGCTCTAGGAAGAGTTCTGGTGGTTCCAAACTTATTTCATTTACAGATGATGGAGGCCACTGTGCTCATTGGGACCTTCAAAGCAACAGAACTTTTTCTGTACCCTTCCCCAGATTTGTGCCTCAAGACAATCCTGTCTTGGAGGTCTACAGACAATTCCTTTGACTTCATGCTTGGTTTGTGCTCTGACATGCACTGTCAATTGTGGGACCTTATATAGACAGGTGTGTGCCTTTCCAAATCATGTCCAATCAACTGAATTTACCACAGGTGGACTCCAGTTAAGCTGCAGAAACATCTCAAGGATGGTCAGTGAAAACAGGATGCATGCACCTGAGCTCAATTTTGAGCTTCAACTTATGTACATGTGATTTCTTAGTTTTTTATTTTTAATAAATTTGCAAAAATCTCAAAAAAAAAAAAAAAAAAAAAAAAAAAAAATTTATTAATTTTGTCATTATGGGGTATTGTGTGTAGAATTTTGAGGAAAAAATTAATTTAATCCCCAGTGTTTCCTCTGGCTTAAAGACCTTGGCGTGGTGGAAACATATTGCCCCCCCCCCCCGGTAAACACACCGGAATATGTTAATTTTATACTATTTATTTCTTTTTAAAATTTTACACAGTAATGTTGCATATGGAACTTACCATTTGAAGTACACACGTGGACAAAATTGTTGGTACCCCTCTGTTAATGAAAGAAAAACCCACAATGGTCACAGAAATAACTTGAATCTGACAAAAGTGGTAATAAATAAAAATTCTATGAAAATTAACCAATGAAAATCATTGAAAATCATCAAATTTCGGATAACTTATGTTCAACTGTATAATCAGATAAGTTATTGTTTAATTTGACCTTTTTAGATTTTTTCCCCCTTTGTTATATTATTCTGTTCTTTTCTCTTAATCTTTACTTTTAATCTATCCAAAATAAAGATTCATTCATTCCTTCATACAATGCTTTTGAATTGTGGTTCAACAGAATTACTTTAAAAAACAAACTCATGAAACAGACCTGGACAAAAATGATGGTACCCCTAGAAAAGATTGAAAATAATGTGACCATAGGGATATATTCAACCAAGATGTATCCTCTAATTAACATCACAGGTGTCTACAAACTTGTAATCAGTCAGTCGGCCTATTTAAAGGGTGACAAGTAGTCACTGTGCTGTTTGGTGACATGCTGTGTACCACACTAAACATGGACCAGAGGAAGCAAAGGAGAGAGTTGTCTCAGGAGATTAGAAAGAAAATTATAGACAAGTATGTTAAAGGTAAAGGCTATAAGACCATCTCCAAGCAACTTGATGTTCCTGTGACTACAGTTGCACATATGATTCAGAAATTTAAGATCCATGGGACTGTAGCCAACCTCCCTGGACGTGGCCACAGGAGGAAACTTGATGAAAAATGGAAGAGACGGATAATACGAATGGTAACAAAAGAGCCAAGAACAACCTCTAAACACATTCGTGGTGAACTCCAAGGTCAAGGTACATCAGTGTCAGATCACACCATCCGTCGTTGTTTGAGCCAAAGTGGACTTCATGGGAGACGACCAAGGAGGACACCACTGTTGAAAACAAATCATAAAAAAGCCAGACTGGAATTTTCCAAACTGCATGCTGACAAGCCACAAAGCTTCTGGGAGAATGTCCTATGGACAGATGAGACAAAACTGGAACTTTCTGGCAAGGCACATCAGCTCTATGTTCACAGACACAAAAATGAAGCATACCAAGAAAAGAACATTGTCCCTACTGTAAAAGATGGAGGAGATTCTGTTATGTTCTGGGGCTGCTTTGCTGCATCTGGCACAGGGTGTCTTGAATCTGTGCAGGGTACAATGAAATCTCAAGACTATCAAGGTATTCTAGAGAGAAATGTGCTGCCTAGTGTCAGACAGCTTGGTCTCAGTCGCAGGTCATGGGTCTTGCAACAGGATAAAGACCCAAAACACACAGCTAAAAACACCCAAGAATGGCTAAGAGCGAAACATTGGACTATTCTAAAGTGGCCTTCTATGACCCCTGATCTAAATCCTATTGAACATCTGTGGAAGGAGCTGAAACATGCCATCTGGAGAAGGCACCCTTCAAACCTGAGACAACTGGAGCAGTTTGCCCATGAGGAGTGGGCCAAAATACCTGTTGAGAGGTGCAGAAATCTCACTGACAGTTACAGAAATCGTTTGATTGCAGTGATTCCCTCAAAAGGTTGTGCAACAAAATATTAAGTTAAGGGTACCATCATTTTTGTCCAGGCCTGTTTCATGAATTTGTTTTTTAAAATAATTCTGTTGAACCACAATTCAAAAGCATTGTCTGATTTTCATTGGTTAATTTTCATAGTATTTTTATTTATTACCAGTTTTGTCAGATTCAAGTAATTTCTGTGACCACTGTGGGTTTTTCTTTCATTAACAGAGGGGTACCAACAGCGTTTTTAGCTGTGTGGTCTATATTAACTATATATTCCATAACCTACATATGTTAGAGCATGTGGAAATGTTTGGTGACTACATATGTAAGGAACTTCACACCTCTGAAAGGACAAAGGAATCTCACCCGCCGAGTGAAGAACAAAGACGTTCCCGGACGTGGCGGGGGAAACCGGACGAGCCACCCTCACCCCCCAAGGCGAGGAGAGGAAATACCAAGACAATGGGGGGATTAAGATAATGAGGGATGTCAGCCTTTGTTATGCATGTCTTTTGTTGTGTGCTTGTATATAACCAGCAAGTCGGCGAGATTCTGTCTCTTTTTCCCTTCTGCCGCTCTCTGCACCAGATGAGACTTGATAGAAGAGCTGAACATTAAAACTCTGCTTATAAACCAAATCGCCTCTTCATTGCCCAGCTCCTCTACACTGGTGACCTTGACGCGAGTATGGACCGGAGGCGTTCTTCCACAAGCGACTCATCCGTGGCGGCTCAGGCAGACGCCAGCAGCCACGCAGACGAGGGAGCAGACGGACAGCTGTTCCCCCCGGCAGAAGAGGTTGAGAGGGCTCAACCGAGCACCAGCACCGCCGTGAGAGCCGAGGCAAGGCACTCTCACCCGGCGGGCACAGCAGTGATGGTGTGCACGAACACCGTCGCTGTCAAGCTGCCAGACTTCTGGCAAGAGGACCCCGCCTCTTGGTTTCAGCAGGCTGAAGCCCAATTTATACTGGCGGGCATCACGGCCGACGATACTAAGTTTTATCATATCGTCTCCAAACTCGACTCCGCCACTTCGAAGTGTGTGCGGAGCTTGATCCGACGACCACCGGCCCGGGACAAGTACGAGACGCTCAAAGCGACCATCGTGGCGAACTACGTCCCATCAGCGGAAGAAAGAGCCGAGAAGATCCTGGCAGTCTACGGCCACAGAGGGGGCAATCCGAAGGCCCTCATGGAGGATTTGCTGCAGCTCAAGGAAGAGGACAATGACAACTTCCTCTTCCAGTTTATTTTCCTCAGCACGCTGCCGCCACACATGAGGGGGACACTCGCCAGCACGAAGTGCAACACCCACCAAGACTTCCGCACACTGGCCAGCGAAGCTCATCGGCTCGTCAACGCCTGCAAGGAGCTGACACCCACAGCAGCATCCGCAGACCTCAACGCTGATGCCCCGAGCCACGAGGAGCCACAACCCACGGAGCAGACCCAGCCCATGGTGACAGCGGCACGGCCAAGACGTAACAGACAGAGCGATGTTTGTTATTACCACCACCGCTTCGCCGAGAAGGCCCACAAATGTGTTCCCCCCTGCAACTTTAAACGCCAAAGCCGAGAGCCGTTAACAGCAGCGGTTCTCGGCGAGAAAAACAAGCTGTTGTACGTGACGGATGGACATTCAGGCAAGCAGTTCCTCATCGACACAGGAGCCCAGCTGAGTTTCGTCATGCCCTCCCACGCAGATCGAGCCATGGGCACCCGGGGCAACAGAGCGGTGGCAGCCAACGGCTCTAACATCGACACGTTCGGCGAAAAGAGCCTACACCTCCTCATCCACGGCCGCAGCTACAGATGGACATTTGTTGTAGCGGCGGTGAGTTTTAACTTGTTAGGCGCAGATTTTTTGTGTGCACATGGGTTATTAGTGGACCTAGCAAATAGGCGCCTGGTTAATGCACTGTCTTTTGCTTCTATTCCATGCTCAGCTCGAGTTTCTCCACCACCTGTGCAGGCCAACGTCACCACGGCAGGAGGTAAGTTTGAGCAACTCCTCACCCAATTTCCAGCACTCACAATCCCAAAATTCTCAGCCACTGTGGCTAAACACGGGGTTGAACACTTCATTCCAACAACGGGACCTCCCGTTTTTGCCAAAGCTCGCTGCTTAGACGCGACCAAGCTCAACATAGCACGGGACGAGTTTACAACTCTTGAAAAATTGGGCATTGTTAGACGCTCGAAGAGCCCCTGGGCCTCACCACTTCACATGGTTCTGAAATCCGACGGTTCTTGGAGACCGTGCGGAGATTACCACAGACTAAATAACGCTACAGCGCATGACCGTTACCCAATCCCTCACATTCAAGATTTTTCACTACATCTAGCGGGTGCGCGCATTTTTTCAAAAATAGACTTAGTCCGCGGTTATCACCAAGTCCCAGTCTGAGCAGAAGACATTCCTAAAACAGCGGTAATAACCCCTTTCGGCCTTTTTGAATTCCTGCGAATGCCTTTCGGCCTCAAAGGCGCTGCTCAAACTTTTCAATGAATGATGGACGCAGTCCTACGCGACCTCCCCTTTGTTTTCGTCTACCTCGACGACATGCTGGTAGCCAGCTCGTCTGAGGAAGAACACGAGCAGCACCTCACTACGGTTTTTCAGAGGCTAGAAGAGCACGGGCTAATAATCAATCCAGCCAAATGCAAATTCGGCGTGTCACAAATTGATTTTTTAGGACACAAAGTCTCTCCGAAGGGGGCAGTTCCACTTCCAGACAAAATTCACGCGATAGAAGATTTTCCACGGCCGCAAACGGTCAAATCGCTACAGGAATTTTTAGGGATGGTTAATTTTTACAACCGCTTCCTCCCCCACGCAGCTCAGCTCATGCAACCCCTATATGACGCGCTCAAAAAAAAAGAAAGCTTCCAACGCGGTCGAATGGACCCCGGAGCGCGAACGCGCTTTCGCGGAAGTAAAAAATGCCCTAGCTAATGCCACATTGTTAGTTCACCCAGACCCCTTGGCCCGCATTGCACTAACCACAGATGCTTCAGACCTAGCTATAGGGGCAGTTGTAGAACAACTTGTCAGCAGGGTCTGGCAACCTTTAGCATTCTTTAGCAAATCGCTAAACCCAACTGAACACAAATACAGCACTTTTGACAGAGAGCTGCTGGCGCTTCATTTATCCATCCGCCACTTCCAGATCTGGTTAGAAGGGCGGAGTTTCACGGCTTTTGTAGACCATAAACCGCTCACCTTTGCTATGGCTAAAATTTCAGAACCATGGTCAGGCAGGCAACAAAGACAGCTAGCTGCGATTTCAGAGTTCACCACAGACATTCGACACGTGGCAGGCAAACTTAACGTAGTAGCGGACTGTCTCTCTCGTGCTGTGGCACCACCAGAGCGCGAGGAGACAGATTATACTGCCTCAGCAGCAGAACTCTTCACTAACGCAGACACATACGCAGCACCTATCCACGCAGGGATAGATTATGCAGCCATGGCAGAGGAACAAAACAGTGACACGGACGTGCGCGCACTCCTGTCTGGACCAACAGGGTTAAGGCTGGAGAAAAAAGGGTTACGCGACGGCGTGCCCCCCCAATATGCGATGTTTCAACCGGCCGACCTCGCCCGTTAGTACCAGCTACATGGCGCCGCCGCATTTTTGACGCAATTCACTCCCTCGCGCACCCAGGTGTGCGCGCCTCGGTTAAAATGGTCGCCGAAAAGTTTGTGTGGCCAGGCCTGCGCAAAAACGTAAAAGAATGGGCAAAAACTTGCATTTCTTGTCAACACGCCAAAATACACAGACACACAAAAGCCCCTCTGGAGCCTTTTCCAATCCCTGCTAGAAGGTTCGACCACGTTCATGTCGATCTTGTGGGGCCACTACCTTCCTCCCAAGGTTTCACACACCTGTTAACAATGATAGACCGCACCACACGCTGGCCAGAGGCAGTCCCTCTAGCAGCAACCACAGCGGAGGAAGTCGCTCGCGTTTTTTTGACAAACTGGGTGGCACGTTTCGGCGTCCCATCGGACATCACGTCCGATAGGGGGCCTCAATTTGTCTCTGAGCTCTGGTCAGCCATGTCCAACAGCTTAGGGGCAACAATTCATCGCACCACCGCTTATCACCCTCAGGCTAATGGGTTATGCGAGCGTTTTCACAGGTCTTTAAAGGCTGCCCTCAGAGCCTCACTAACGGACACAAATTGGGTAAATAAACTTCCCTGGGTTTTATTGGGGTTGTGTGCTGCACCTAAAGAGGATCTAGACGCCTCTCCTGCAGAATTAGTTTTTGCTCAACCTCTCAGGCTCCCAGGTGAATTTTTACCAGAGAACCCAGAGCCAGGGCGCCTTCCAGTCCCAAGGTTTTTAGGCAGCAATGGACCGAACTCGCTCCCCGGTCCAGCTCATCACTCCTTCCCACGGGTTTTTGTCCCTCAAACTTTAAAAAACGCTGAGTTCGTTTTTGTTAAGCATGAAGCTCTAAAACCAACTTTACGCCCAGCATTCGATGGGCCATTCAGAGTGCTGGAACATGGTGATAAACACTTTGTGCTTGATTATGGGGATAGAAAATAAACAGTCAGCATTGACAGACTTAAACCTGCCTTCTTGTTGAAAGACGAACCTGCACAGTTGGCCAGAGCACCTCGGCGAGGTAGACCCCCCAAGAGAAAAGACTCAGCCCCCAGGCAGGGAACAAATAACCTCTCCCCTTCCCACACTGCAGATTCCTCACAAGAAGGCCCCAGCAGGACGCCTAAACCAACCTACAGCAGTTTTGGGAGAAGAATTAAACCCAGACAGCACAGGGACTGCCACCAACCACTCCACAATTATTCACTAATTGTGCTGCAACAGTTTAGGACTGACTTATGATTTTACTATGCTGCTAGGTTTACCACTGAACTCTCTTAGGAGCATGGCTGCTGGGAGGTTTCTTCCGTGGCAACAGCTGTAACACGTAGTATGTCGTAATAACTATCCTAGACTGTGAACCTTTCTGTTGTCCTTTCTTAGTTGTTTGGGGGGCCTGTGGTCTATATTAACTATGTATTCCATAACCTACATATGTTAGAGCATGTGGAAATGTTTGGTGACTACATATGTAAGGAACTTCACACCTCTGAAAGGACAAAGGAATCTCACCCGCCGAGTGAAGAACAAAGACGTTCCCGGACGTGGCGGGGGAAACCGGACGAGCCACCCTCACCCCCCAAGGCGAGGAGAGGAAATACCAAGACAATGGGGGGATTAAGATAATGAGGGATGTCAGCCTTTGTTATGCATGTCTTTTGTTGTGTGCTTGTATATAACCAGCGAGTCGGCGAGATTCTGTCTCTTTTTCCCTTCTGCCGCTCTCTGCACCAGATGAGACTTGATAGAAGAGCTGAACATTAAAACTCTGCTTATAAACCAAATCGCCTCTTCATTGCCCAGCTCCTCTACAGCTGTTGCATTTTGTCACTGCCGCTAGAGAATAAAAACGGCACGCCTGCTCGTGCAAGAAAAGAGAGAAATTGCCAGTCTCTTCATTCCTGCAATTCCTACAGAACATAACTTAATATTGTAGTGGCTGGTGAAATATATACTCAGCAATTCATCAGTCCCCCTTTCCTTTCCCTTCATATAAAGCCGGCTGCATATGAATTCTAACCACATCTCTTAGCTAAGTGACTCTTCCATTATTGCTCCCGTTAACAGCGAGTTAAAACCATGATAAACTCCTCCAGTGCTTACATACCTCTAACGATTTTTTCCGCGTTTAAAGTACTTAAACAAACTCATGTTTCTGTCGGGCAGTCACGCTTAGCAAGACACTGTTTGCTGACTGACTGGAAAACTCGCGTGGGCAGGACGCTTCTAAACTCTGCGCCGATGACGGCCACGCGCGTTGTTCGTGTGCGTGGTTGCAGAAAGTCATTGCTTCATATATTTTTCTTAATAAATTTATATTGGCGAGGCGGTAAAATTTCTGGCGAGGTGGCCCACCACCGAGAAATGTTACCAGAGGAAACCTTGAATCCCTTTTGGAATAAGGCTGTAACATAACAAAACGTGGAAAAAGGTAAAGCGGTGTGAATACTTTCCGGATGCACTGTAGATGCCTGACCTATGAAACTTCAGTACAAGTCAGTGATTTTCATTAAAACAGTTTTTCAGAAATATCATTTTCCACCAAAACTGAAATTGAAAAGAACATTGTAAGAGAATCTCCCATGAAAGTTAACATGGTTATATGGTTTTCATTTCCATTTAGAGAACATTAAAATGTACAAATATATTCAGTGAAAATAGTAAATAGTAAAACACATTTTATTGAACAAGATGTTCTGTACATTGCTCTAACTACAAATTCAAAATAAAATATTAATCAAGTTGATTTTTTTTTTCAAATTGTACTTACTGAATTTTTGTTTTGTTTTGCACACACACACAACCCCACCCCCCAACAAGCAAAACATGAAAAACAGCTCAGCACAAAATTGATCTACACAAAATTAAAGATTGAAATTAAAAAAAAAAAAAAGTAAGATATGCTTAGCTAAAAACTCATACACGTACACACATAAACCAGCACTTGTACATTTGTACAGAGCAGTGTAACCATCATGGCACCACAAACAAGGTCAAAAAAAAAAAAAAAAAAAAAAAAAAGTCATATTTAATCCAAGTTAACGCTCCCAAGAATCGAGGCCACCGTAAGGTTAGAGAATTTGAGATATGGGGTCCATATTTTCATAAAATATCTCTTTGTTGAGTGAAGTAAACATGTTAAATATTCCAAAGGGAAACACTCCATAATGACTTTATGCCAGTTTGTTTTAGTTGGTGGTTTGTCACATATCCATGACAAAAAAATATTCCTTCTTGCCGCGTATGCAAGGATATTGTACAGTCTTGCAGAGCTTCCAAAAAGTAAGTCCTGGTTTGGGTGTTCCAGTAGCAGAGAGCGAGGATCCATGTCTACATTCACACCAAATATTTGATTCATGTCTTGTACAACGTCTTCAAGTTGATTTTCAATGAATAATGTTAGATTAATTCACAAAATGCTCAGACTGATTTCTTAATCTATACAGTGGTGTGAAAAAGTGTTTGCCCCCTTCCTGATTTCTCATTTTTTGTATGTTTGTCACACTTAAATGTTTCAGATCATCAAACAAATTTGTGTGAAAAAGTGATTCCCCCACCCCCAGTTAAAACATAAATTAACTGTGGTTTATCACATCTTTGGAAAGCTGAGTTCAATTTCTCTAGCCACACCCAGGCCTGATTCAGAATGAGAATCAGAATAAACTTTATTGCCAAGCATGTAAAAAACACACGAGGAATTTGACTTGACATTGGTGCGCGTGCAAGCGCGACACAACGACACGGCAGCCATAATAGGCGCCTCATCAAACAGAGATAGGTAAGAAAGGGAGGGGAGGTGAGGGAACGACACAATGGGGGAGGAGAGAAAAAAAACCTTCGTTATCAGAATACAGCTTATGAATATTTAAGCAGATTATGATTACAATGAAAAAAAAATCTCTCAATAGCACAGAGCAACAATCAACCACAAAAAAACAAAAGACCAAAAGTCAGAGAGGATCAGTGAATGGTGAATGGTGAATGGTGAATGGAATACTGATTCAGTATATATGAATCAGTGTGTCCGTGTATGTTGAATGCAGGTGGGTGTTTATCAGTTACTGGAGGCAGCAAAATCTCTCCCAGCCGAGATGTTATGTCTTAGTGTCTGAAACTCGGAAGCATGTCCTTCAGGCATGGCAGATGGAAATTTCCTGAGCCAGTCACATGTCCTTGAGAGTTCAGATGCAGCACCCAGAATGTTTATGAAGAGAAGCACAATCTTCTGTTTTGTCTTAATCCAGGAGGAAAATAGTCAACAGGGCGCCGAATTCAAGGTCTGATAGACACAGATCACTCAGAGCATAGAATTTTTTCATCTCTTGCAATCCTGTGTTCATAATTTCCATACATAGGCTTTAAATCCATTCCTTGGAGGCACCAAAAATGACTCCAGATGTTTCCCTTCTAAAACATGGGTAAACATGTCCGGTAGAGTCCATCCCTCTACAGTGCATGCCAGATGGTAATTTCCATGTTAGTCATTGCCGTTAGTTAGTGCACTCCCCCGTCTGGTCGAATTGTTGAAGAAGCAGCTATGCCGGGACCGCTTTTGATTAGCTCTTCCAGTTAAATTTTCAATACACCAGGAAAACTCCAGAGCCAATCAGCAGAAAATCCTGTGATCGTAAAGCCAAACCAGATAGATGTTTTCCACGTCATCAGTCGAATCATGCAGACACATGCGTTCCAATCCATGGGTCTCTCCATAGGGGCTCCCCCTGACCCGAATTTATGTAAAATGTTGTTAATTTTATTAAAGCCGCTCACCAAATCCATTTTTTTCGTTTGGATCAAGATTCAGCCAGAAGAACAGCGACGCAGACAAGACAGCAAGCTGGGATTCTCAGTTAGGGAGGGAAGGAGGGTGAAAGAGGGACCAAAGGAAAAAGCGACTGTTCTCTCTGAAGGGCAGAAGCAGAAGGAGTGATTACTGCCACACCTGTTCTCAACCAAGAAATCACTTAAATAGGACCTGCTTGACAAAGTGAAGTAGACCAAAAGATCCTCAAAAGCTAGACATCATGCTGTGATCCAATGAAATTCTGGAACAAATGAGAAACAAAGTAATTGAGATCTGTCAGTCTGGAAAAGGTTATAAAGCCATTTTTAACGCTTTGGGACTCCAGTGAACCACAGAGAGAGCCATTATCCACAAATGGTGAAAACATGGAACAGTGGTGAACCTTCCCAGGAGTGGCCGACTGACCAAAATTACCCCGAGCGCAGCGACAACTCATCCAAGGGGTCACAAAAGACTCCACAACAGCATCCAAAGAACTGCAGGCCTCACTTGCCTCAGTTAAGGTCAGTGTTCATGACTCCACCATAACAAAGAGACTGGGCAAAAATGGCCTGCATGGCAGAGTTCCAAGACGAAAACCACTACTGAGCAAAAAGAACATAAAGGCTCATCTCAGTTTTACCAGAAAACATCTTGATGATCCCAAAGATTTGGGGAAAATACTCTGTGGACTGACAAGACAAAAGTTGAACTTTTTGGAAGGTGTGTGTCCCATTACATCTGGCGTAAAAGTAACACAGCATTTCAGAAAAGGAACATCATTCCAACAGTAAAATACGGTGGTGGTAGTGTGATGGTCTGGGGCTGTTTTGCTGCATCAGGACCTGGAAGACTTGCTGTGGTAACCATGAATTTTGCTGTCTACCAAAAAATCCTGAAGGAGAATGACCGGCCATCTGTTTGTGACCTGTTTGTAACCCAAGTGCACTTGGGTTGTGCAGCAGGACAATGATCCAAAACACACCAGCAAGTCCACCTCTGAATGGCTTAAGAAAAACAAAATGAAGACTCTGGAGTGGCCTAGTCAAAGTCTTGACCTGAATCCGATTGAGATTCTGTGGCATGACCTTAAAAAGGCGGTTCAAGCTCGAAAAACCTCCAATGTGGCTGAATTACAACAATTCTGCAAAGATGAGTGGGCTAAAATCCCTCCACAGTGCTGTAAAAGACTCATTGCCAGTTATCACAAACGTTTGATTGCAGCTGTTGCTGCTCAGGGTGACCCAACCAGTTATTAGGTTTGGGGGGCAATCACTTTTTCACACAGGGCCTTGTAGATTTGGATTTTTTTCCCCTTAATAATAAACCCCTTCATTTAAAAACTGCATTTTGTGTTTACTTGTGTTATCGTTGTCTAACATTTACATTTGTTTGATGCTCTTAAACATTTAAGTGTGACAAACAGAAAAAAATGAGAAATCAGGAAGGGGGCAAACACTTTTTCACACCACTGTATATTTAAGAAGCTTACAAGAGGCTTACAAGAGCTATTCTCCCATGGTTAAACTCTGGCACTCAGATATCCATATACAGTAATTAAATCACTGACTAGACCTATAACAATTTTTTTTATTCAATTAAGAGTAATAATGGCAATATCCTGGATGGACTCTACACCAAATCAAACTGGGGCCTGGAAATGGATTTTGGACGTCACTGATGATGTGCTGCTGTAACATCTACCAGAGACATTTAAAAATATAATTGCTGAATAGTCCTTTTCCCAAACATTACTTTTTACTGTGAAATAGGAAGGGTGAATGCCTTCCTATGATTTATAGTTACATACACACGCGGCAAATTTAAACTTTGTGAAAATCCAACAAAGGGTGCTTAAGTTCAAAATTGATACACAATCAAACAGCTAAATAAGGGCAGTAGGGTGGCGCAGTGGTTAGCACTATGGCAGCACAGTAAGGCACTTTTCCACTAGCCCCACTCGGCCCCGATTGGCAAACACGACACGACCCACAACAACTCGTTTCGGCCTCGATTGCGTTTCCACATTACTGCTGATACGCCTGCAGTGGGTGGGATTTCTTGAACAGCAAGGCGGCGCTACACTCTCGTGACATGAAGCGCGCGACCCAAGCAAACATAACATGGCGGCTGTACAAGGCGACTCCTCGGTCTGTGGCTTTTTTCACCGTAAATACCAAAAAGGACCACCAGACAAGGGTACAGGCAGCGAGACGAAACACTCTGGAATAGTTCTGCAGCTTCTGGGAGAGCTGAAGACGTGAGGATACAAACTAGGTCATATATGACGGTAAGCTAATGGTTGCTAATGCTAGTTTGCTATAAGTACGTCGTGCTACACTGTAATGTCTGCAAGTTAGGTACTAAAATATGTACGCTGTGTGTGTGTTTCAGATGGCTCTGTTGTGGGGAAATTACCACTTCAAACGGTCGGTCTGGCGTTCAGCACAGCCCGTCACTGATGTCAACAGCCTGTCACTGATGTCAACACAGCTTCACAAACGATCAGTGGTTATAGAGCTTAAGAATGTCTGTAGAAACGTTTATTTCCTGTGCAACAAATTGCTCTGCTCTGCTTGAAAATCATGGAGAGACTGTTGAGACATCATGGACGTACCTGCTTCTGCAGCACTGAGTCTGAGGTGGTGTTATAGCAAAAAATGATCAGCTGACAACTTGATTGCCAGGTTAATAACTACTGTATATTAGCCACAAAATATATATTCAAAAAGTAAACAGTACTGAGTTACGTATAATAAGATATATTTGACAGTTATGATGCATTTTAGGCCAAAACAAACTTGATCTAGGATTAAAAGCAATTAAAATAATGCAGTCACAAGGTTACATGGAAAATACTTGATTTACTAGATACATGTACTGTAGAAATATATATTCTCTGCATCAACAATGTACTATACATGCATTCATGTAATATTGTACTGGGAATTGCACTGACAATAAACCTCTGAAGTTTCTGCAGATGTCTCTTTTTTATATGTGAAGGTTACCACCATGTGGCACAAATTAAATACTGAAAGATTGGAAAAGCTGTCTAAGAACAATCCAGCAGTTTGAGAAATCACTTTTGGTTTGGTGTAAGTCTGTCAACAGAATTATGAACCATAAAGCAGTTTGTGTTAAAATGTTAAATCCCATTAAACCTAATCCGGGGGCTTCCAATCATGTGTCATGGGGGGCCAAGACCCTGCAGGTTCTCTCTTCTACCCAGTCTCTTCAGCAGGTGTTCTCACTGATCAGCAGTCAGTGGAAGAAGTTCAGTGGAATCTGCTGTTGAAGACACTGGTTGGAGGTAAAGCCTGCAGGGTCTTGGCCCTCCATGGCACATGATTAGACACCCCCGCCCAAACCCATTATGATGAAGAGCAGATGCTAATATGACCCTCCATATACTAGTACTGTCACTAAAGTGTGCAGGGTCTTCTGCGGTGGCACATCCAACAATACAGTCTTCAGTTAATAAAATTATTGTTTTGGTTACTTTTTTCTTAAAAATGAGCCATTATTTTCAAGGTCACCGATAAATCCTTTGTACAGTTGACTCTTTTCCCACCAGTGTCTTAACAGACAAAATAGAAAATCATGATGCAAACACATAAGTCACTAAACTGTTTATTACAATCAGCAGCAAATTCCAGATTATTCAGAATGTGCAAAACTCAAACTGTAAAAAAGAAAAAACAAAAAACTGGAATAGGTCACACACGCCAGCCACGCTGCCTCACTGAGAAGCAACTGGATCGGCCCCTCGTACTGGTCCTGGTTCAGCAGATCTTCAGCCTGCATCTCTGTAAATAGTGAGGCAAGGTCCAGTTGGGGTGGACAGTTTCCCTCTTGCCTAGACAAAAGACAAATGGGTGGTGGTTAATTAAAGCAAGTGTAAAACATATTTGGGAAATACACTTGTTGCTAAAAGCCAGTGGTGGAATGTGAATTAATGAATGAATCTTTATTTCGGATAGATTAAAAGTAAAGGTTAAAAGAAAATAGAATAATATAACAAAGGGGAAAAAAATCTAACAAGGTCAAATTAAACAATAATTCCTCTGATTATACAGTTCAACATAGGTTATCTGAAATGGGTGATGGCTGAAGCTGCAGCTTATATTGCCCACCATATTCCATCCAAGAATTCAAAAGAAAGACAAAACAGGAGGGATTACAATTTGAATGTGACAATAAAGTACTTTGTTGTTGTATTTAACCACAATTTTCATGTAGCTGCACTTCAGTAGATTTTACAAGGGCTGGGTTATATTTAAAATCATCTGTTTTTACTGTGGCCTCAGCAATCAGAATGAATTAATACATTCACTTGAATGGAATATAGTACTTTAACTGAAGGTGTGCATCACCGAGTATGGAGTCGCTCAGTCAAAATATGAAGTTTTTATCAATAAAAGTTTGTCTTGTCTGTAAAAGTGTTTCTTCTTGCCCTGGCTTCATGTGTGGGCGGTGTTTTGTACTAGCATTGCTAAAATATAAAAGGAAGCACTACAATGGGTCTCGAATATTTGTAATGTGTCCTGTTACTGCATGAGTTTATTGATGATAGACTATAAACTACACATATAAAGTAAATTATATAGATGACTGAACATCTCACATTCGCCAAAACATACAGTTAAGATAAGATAAGATAAGATAAGCCTTTATTAGTCCCACAACGGGGAAATTCCAGGATTGCAACAGCACAGGGATAGCAACACTCAGAGCAACAATCAGAAGGCAAGAAAAAAAACAAGCAAGCAAGAGCAGCTAATATACATATGTACATTCACTGTTTTCTTCCTGCATTACCGACTGCACTATATAGTTCTCCACAGTATCTGCTGCTTGCTAATATATTTTAACTGCTGACCAGTACCACTTACTCTTATTCTACACTTTATTGCATGTATAGTTTATTTCTTTTATCTTATCATGTTTAATGTTGCAGCATTGCACCGAGACAAATTCCTAGTTTGTGTACTACATGAACAATGGCAATAAACCTGATTCTGATTCTACATATTACTATAAGATATATACTGTATATATACACACACACACACAGACACACAGTGCAGAGCATTGTAGCTGGATGGAATAAATATATGAATATATGAACACACAGTGCAGAGCATTGTAGCTAGATGGAATAAATATGTAAATATATAAACACCCACAGTACGGAGCATTGCAGCTAGGTGGAATAAATATGCAAGTATATAAACACACACAGTGCGGAGCAATGTAGCTAGATGGAATAATATGTAGATATATAAAAACACAGTGCGGAGCATTGTAGCTAGATGGAATAAATATATAGATATATAAATATAAACACACCCAGTGCTGAGCATTGTAGCTAGATGGAATAAATATGTAAATATATAAACACACACAGTGCAGAGCATTGTTGCTAGATGGGATGAAACAGCATAACCGACTACTTAGTTATCCTACATGGTTTGATTATGTGCCCATACATATTCTCACCCTCCATAGCGACCCGTAGGTTATGAACATAACTCACAAAGGATCACACAAGTGATCTGACAAAAAAATAAATACATTAACAAGTGGTTTATTTTACAGTTGATGTGCCAGTCATTTTCAATTATTCTGTAATTAATATTCACACAATCAAATAAATCTCAGTTCAGTCCCTTTAATATCAAGTGGAAATTGTGCTACTTTGGTTTTGAGACTTTACCTATAAAAGCAAAGGATTTCAGTACGTTCCACAGAGGCGAGGTCCGTTGAGGGGTGGCTGCTTTCCTCTTGCCTAGACGAATGACAGAAATGGATGGTGGTTAGGTTCAAGCAAGTTCAACACTTATACAGGCACATCTCAAAAATTAGAATACCATGAAAAAAAAAAAATCAATATTTTTGTCACTCATTTCAGAAAGTGAAACCCATATATAGATTCATTACTGGGACAGTGATATACTTAAAGTGTTTATTTTAATATTGATGATTACGGCTACAGCCCATATTAACCAACACCTCAGCGGCCAACATTTATATTTAAAAACTATTTTTTAAAGTTAATTTTATGTAATATTCCAATTTTTTGCCAAATTGAATTTGGGGTTTTCAGGGGCTGTAAGCCATAATCATCAAAATTAAAATAAACGCTTGAAATATATCACTGTCTGTGTAATGAATCTATATAATATACGGATTTCTCTTTCTGAAATGAGTGACAAAAAATATTGAAATTTTTCATGACATTCTAATTTTTGGAGATGTACCTGTGTTAGGGAAATAGACCTGTGAAAGTCAGTGGTGGGATGTGACAAAAATGCTTCGTTTCCCTGACAAGCACTGCAGGATCCACAGATTAGGTGTGTAGGTCTATTCTGACGCTTTAGAAAATTATATGAATGACTTTATAAATCACTGGTTTGAAAAAACACTTTTAATATGTCGAGATTTCGGCTCCTGTGGTCCATTTCACCAGTATCCACAATATAAACACTGAGGGAGGCTAACCCCTGGCATTAATGCGCAGCACCAAAGTGCAATACGTACACAAACCAGGACTTTAACCAGGATTAACATATTTCATCGTTTTGCTCTCACAAGAGAATACTTAGGAGAAAACAAGCGCGAATCAGCAGAGTTGGCTACTAGCTAGCTAGCTAGCTACTAGCTAAAACTCGTTAGCCAGCACAGGACGGTGCTGTATGGCTCAAAAAAAGTGAGCTTACCACCAACAGAATAATAAAGCGAGTAGATGCACATTATTACAAATCACTCACCATCGATGGTTCTCTCACGATCGTCTTCAGTTTGTCCATAGTCCGGTTCTATGCTGGGCTGCATCTGTATCAGTCCGGGTCACTCCTCTCACTGTGGCTCTGCCACCAAGCAGAGAAAACTCCGCACCTCTTCGTTGGACCACGGTGTAGAGTTCCGCAAAACCTACAACGCTGTCTGTATTAATATCGTATTTACTCCGTGACCGAGTTAGTCCGTGAAATATTGCAAATGGCGGTCGTGTAGATTCATCAGAAGACGGTCGCTTTCGTGACGTTACGACCTGACCAATCAGCGGCGACCAGTCTGTTGACGTCACATCACGGCCCGACTCAGCTCGGTTGTACCCTGCCCTCGATCAGGTACGAAAATAGCGCCTGCTAACCGGTGCTGGGGCTAATGGAAAATGCTCAAACCCGGGCTGAGCGGTGTCGTGTTGGGCTAAGCGGGGCTAGTGGAAAAGGGCCATAAGAAGGTCGTGGGTTTAATCCCACCCCCTGACCATCGGTGACCCTTCTGTGTGGAGTTTGCATGTTATCCCCGTGCCTGCGTGGGTTTACCCCTGCTACTCCGGTTTCCTCCCACAGGCCAAAAACATGCAAGTTAGGTTAAGTGGAGACTCTAAAGTGGCCCTAGGTGTGAATGTGTGTGTCAAGGGATTGGCACCCATAGTTGCCAAGTCCGCTTATTATAAGCAACTTTGGGCTTGTTTTTCTCTAAAGTTGCTTGCAAATTTCGTCAGTCGCGGGCTGCGGGTTTTTGGCCTTGTTTTTCAACATGTAGTTGCTCATTTGGGCTTGCTTTGCTGTCTGTGTAACAGCTCTCCCAGCTCCCCACAAAACATGAGCGCGATAGTTAGTTTACAGGACCCATGCCACACCCGTTTCCTGGTTACCGCACCCACCCCACTGATCTCTACAGAAAAACTAGACAGCTCATTGGCTGCCAGAAGTGAAGCCACTTGGCCGCCATATTATCAGTACACAAAAACATCAATACATCCAAATCTATGGCCGCTAAACATAATGCCAACTTGATTTCTATAGTTCACCAGTTGTGCAAGATTATAAACTGTGTCTCCATACCAAGAAGCTCAAAATCTGTTAATTTTGGGGGAAGTTATTGAGGTAAAAGCGGCCTGCCAAGGGCTTCACTTCTGGCAGCCAATGATCCATCCAGTTTTTCTATAAAGATCAGTGGCACGCCTGACTCCACTCAGCTCTGTGTTCACTAATGGGTTATCCAGTTTTGTTTTTTAATATGTGTATATATATATATATATATATATATATATATATATATATATATATACACACACAATATACACACACACACAGATGCATATGGGACCTCAAATCAAAAAAAAAAAAAATTCTCCATTGAAATGAATGGCAAGAGCAAAATTATCTTTTGATCCCAATCAAATTTTGCCACAAGTTACACATATGATGTCTGTCAATTTAAAAGATTGTTTTTCACGCAATTAAAGTTGTCGGCTGTTGTATAATAAAGTACAAGGGTCATTCAATAAATAAGGTGAATTTTTGGTATAAGAACTTCTAATACAGATTTAAGCTTACTTTTTTAAATTTTTTTTTTGATTTACTTCTTTTTCACATGGATTTACTTTCTTTTGCAGATTCAAGAAAAACTTTGAGAGTTTTGGCGATTAAAGATGGCCAACCAAGAAGCATGCTCCAGGATTGAACAGCGGTCAGTTATCAAGTTTTTGGTTGCTGAAGGGTGCAAACCAGTTGAAATTCATAGGAGAATGTCAACTGTGTATGGTGCCACATGTTTCAGCCGAAAAAATGTCTACAAGTGGGCTAAATTGTTTAAAGAAGGACGGAGAAGTGTTGAGGATGAAGACAGGCCTGGGAGGCCTACAGAAGTGAGGTCTCCTGAGGTGATCGAATCAGTCAATGACCTCATTCAGTCTGACAGAAGAAGAACAGTGGATGACATTGCAAGGACTTTGAGCTTATCTGTTGGGACAGCACACAAAATTGTCCATGATGACCTTGGCTACTCGAAGGTTAGCTGCCGGTGGGTGCCAAAGATGCTTACTGCAGAGCACAAACAGAGGAGGGTCGAGTTGTCCCAGCAGTGTCTCTCCCGCTATGAGAAGGATGGTGATGAGTTGCCCCTTCAGACTTTCACCTGTTTGGTCCCTTGAAAGCATTCACGAGAGGCACGAAGTTTGAAAGCGACGATGAAGTCAAAAGTGTTGTGAGCGACTGGCTGAGACATCAGTCCAAAGATTTTTACGCTGAGGGAATTGTGCACAGATGGGAAAAGTGTGTGACATTGCTGGGAGACTACGTTGAAAAATTTTAAAAAAAGTAAGCTTCTATCTGTATTAGAAGTCCTTATACCGAAAAATTCACCTTATTTATTGAATGACCCTCGTAATATTTAGTTTGTTTAAACGACTAGCGGACAGCGGCTCCCATCATCCCACATCACTAAACCATAATCATGTTTAGTGCTGTTACTTATGCAGAATGCACGTCTTTTCTTTTGATCAGAATTTAAAAATGTAATTTATTCAAAGTTTTTATGTTGACTGTGCTGACTTTAAATTTGCTGTTGCTTATGCAGAACGCATATATGTATTTTCCTTTCATGAGAGTTTATAAAATTCCATAACTCAATGCCGACTGTGTTTACAGTTCATTCACTGCAAACAAAAATAAATCTATATATCGACACGTTATCAAACAGCCTCTCTTTTACACATTGTGGTAGGTTGCCTGTTGGGCTTTTTTGGACTTGTCTCCATAGAGCTGGTTGCTTGTTTCTATCGTGAAACCTGGCAACACTGTTGGCGCCGCACCGTGGCTGCCTCATCCATCCACGTGGATGCCCTGAATTTCCCTCTGGGATCAACAAAGTAGTAATGTTGAAACTGAGGCCTCATGAAACAATGAGCAACTTTGAGATAATAGCAGTCCCTCAAGGATTTCACGATGTTGCCATCACGTCAATTCACACAAAATCAGCCAATCAGCACAACTACTGCGCGACCTTGCAACTTTATCCAATCACCGCAACTTTCCCGCAATTTTGGCCAATCCTCATCAACTTCCGCCAATTTCACCAATCAAATTTGTCTCTGAAATGCTCAGTCTAACCAATCAAATGCATCGCGCTGCACCGTGTTCACTTCCGTGTTTACAGTAAGTATTAACGGAACACTTCAGCAAAAAACAGTGTGTGATTAAAAAAAAAAAACACTCACTCGCGAGGTTTGCAACACCGTCCTTTCCTCCATCTCCCCCAACCTGCCGGTGGACGTCTCCATCCTGACTGCGTGTACGAAGTGCTGGGTTTGTGTTGAAAGATGTCCGCTTGCCCCAAAAGCACCCTGTCGCGGGAGCGCACATGACGAGAGAGTCCATAGACCCACAAACAAGCAAATCTAACACTACAGCAAGTGTTTGATCATTTCATAGATCTTCAGAGGTAAAATTATTACTACATCTTGTTCAATGAGCTTTAAACCTGTGAATCTCTGATCTGGACATGGATACCTTCCCCCGGTAACTGAAAGATGTGTGTGTGAAGACGTGCAGCAGACAGACAGGTTGGAGTTACACGGAAAGAGACAGAATATTGTCTGTATTTCTTTTTTTTTTTTTTTTTTTCAGAAAAACAGACTCCAATAGACAATACAGACTAACAGAATAAATTATTTCTTTTTTCCTCACCACTCGGTACCGAGTGGTTGGAGACCATAGGAAGTTTTCAAATGAAGGTGTGCAAATAATTTCCAAATCTCTACTCTTTAACATGCATCCAATGCAATTTAGCTGTTGTAATGGATATTGTGTTAAAGTCTGTAACGGCTGTTGCACAAAAGAGTTTTTCTGTATAGCAGAAGTTTCTGCTTTAATTTGGGTGTTTTTTTGGGGAGGGGGTCCAGTGCACTATATCAGGGGTATCCAACTTTCAAGCGCTCTCTCTTTTTCTGTAATTTGCAGATGTCGGTTTCGTTTTTATAATATGCAAGGGAACATAAAAGAGTTTCAGACTTGCATTGCAATTTTAAAAAAAAATCATTGATTTTGCCGTTAGAATCGAAACTATTGGTCGTGTCCCCTCATTTTTCCCAGTTTTTGTGTGACATGAAAATCGCATCAATTTCAAAGTACTGTAACGTGATCTCTGAGTAACTCTTTCTACTCAAAATGCAAGAGATAACAGAGCTGTAATGCAAATTCAAAATAAAACATTCCCCAATGTGATCGGATCTATGGTTTTTGTACGGCGACCCCTGCAAATTTACTCGTACAACGTAAATTTCCGTGTCCCCAAATTTACGCAGCAACATGCAAGTTATTTGGTAAAGTAACCAGAAAACAGGAAGTGCTGACTTTTCACTTTGCACCTTTCAAATCCCAAACCATACACGTAAAAAGGAGATCAGTCTTTGTGAAGCTCAGATGTAGAATATTTCAATAAAATCTCAAACATTTATGACACATCGAATATGGTGTCCTTTAAAAAATTTACGTCTTCGGTCTTGGTCGGCCACGCGCATCCCCGTCTGGCGAGGTGAGCGCCCTGGGAAAGCACTTTTATTTTCTCTACCCCAGATGTGCTTAACCCATGTGGAGAGGATTAACTGTGGTCACTTTATATTGAAGTTATCGAAGGTCCAAACTTCCGTGTCCCGCATTTACACCTTTTGTGATTTTACGTCTTATCCAACAAACAGGGAGAATTTGAAGGTATGTATACACGTTATCACATCTTAATATGTCATGAAAATGTAGCTGTTGATGAGTTTTGATGCGTGAAAAATACTGGAAGTGTTGAAGTTGTTTCGTGTAAAACGTGTGCCAAGCCCGAGTGTCCCGTTTACGTCTCCATTTACAAGTAGTTGAAGTGAGCGCTCATCCTCAAGAGTTCCTGAACGTGAATGCCGTTACGAAAATAGTTAATAGTTTCATAAACCTGACACAATTGGATAGTGATTAGTCAATTTCATGTGCAGATTTGATCAATTTTAAATTTTGCCACCAATGTCACACATTGGACTCCTAATAAATAAAAACACCCATTTACAAATCACTGTAATAGGAAATGTTTGACAATCATGTGATTTTCTTGTGTTGTTATATTGAATATCACTGCAGTAAACTGGAAAAAACATCTGCTTTAAAATTTGTAATTCTTCCCACGACTTTTAGTGCAAAAAAACACTCAAAATATCGCAACTTTTATAGCAACTTTTTAAAAAAGCTCCCGCGAATTCAGGCTTTTTGGGCCGCAACGATCATAAAAACATCCCGTGAAATCCTGGAAGGACTGCAATAGCTTCATGAGCAACACAATGTTACGAAACATCTAATAAAGACTGCCATCTGGTGACTGACTGTCAGAACAGCATCTGAGTGGAAACGTTTTCGGGTCGCGGGATGGGGGCTGGAGCCTACCTCAGAATCTTTGGGTGAAAGGCAGGGTACACCTTGGACAGATCGGCAGTCTATCGCAGGGCTGACACAGAGAGACAGACAACCATTCACTCTCACATTCATACCAAAGAACAATTTAGAATCCCCAGTTGATGCCAATTCACCTAACTTGCATGTCTGTCCTGTGGAAGGAAACCGGAGTAAACCCACATAGACACGGGGAGAACATGCAAACTCAACACAGAAGGGTCACTGATGGTCTGGAGGTGGGATCAAACCCATGATGGTCAGGGGTGGAATCGATCCCGTGACCTTCTTGCTGTGCTGCCACAATGCTGCATAAAGTATACACAATACAATTTTTTTTTTCAAAATATAAAAAATAAGCATTGTAAGCCCCCTTAATTATATTAATCCCTTCAGCTTCTGTTTCTTAAAAGGGTAGAGACGGTGAGTGAGTGGACTTATTTACTTAGAAAGTTTCTCACGCCAGGTACTTGTATTGAAACACGTGGCGCAAATTCCGTGAAATGGCTCATTCCTATGGTCACGCTCATTTTCATAGAAATACACACGCAGAGTAAACAGGAACAATTTCCAAATGTGGGAACATCAGAAATCACATTTAGGACCACACTGGCTATGTTTGTATACTATATTCAGTGTCATTCTTATCCAAATAAGTAAACAAAAAATAAAACAATACGTTACCTTCATTATCGTGGTGTTCTCACAAATGGCAGTAGTAAGATTGTCTCCCAAAACGCCTTTAATCATATTAGTCTATCATCTCCTGTTGCTTAACCGGTTATTTATTTATTATTAAGGAGCATTTTGAAAGGAATGCGTAACACATTTCAAACATTGAGGCCGTAAAACACACCAGACCACATCATTTATCGTCCAACATGGCTTTTATGTATGTTGTTGGTTCATCTTCTTCTTCTTCGGAGTTTAACGGCAGATGGCATCCGTATTGTTGCATTGCTGCCCTCTTCAGCTTTCTACACGCAATTCCACAATCATCATGTTTTAGACCCGTCTGTCCAGTCTGGTCGCTCTGAAGAAGTGCATTATCCATTTCCTCCCCTGTGCACAGTCCCCATAGTCCAGTATGCTTTTTACTGTTTTCTCTACCCGTCCTATTTTCTGTCATTGTTAAATCATTTCTTTCCTTTTCTGATTATATTTCCTACAAGTTAAAAGTGCATGCTTTATTGACTCTGGTTCCTGACAATTTTCACATAAACCGGTTGGGTGTTTTCCTAAAATGTATAAAGTGCTGTTGAGATTACCTTGTCCAATTCTCAGCCTACTTATCAGTACTTGTTCTTTGCGTTTTGTTCCCCTGCTTCTTGTTTTACCTACTGTGTTCTGAATGGAGTGTAAATGTCCACCTTTAGTTTCTGTGTCCCACATCTGCTGCCTGTTATATGGGGATTTACTGTGAAGTGCAGTGTGATGACGCCGCCTTCCTGTTGTGTCATCACACCTTCCTGTATTAGGGGGCAGCTGCCATGAGGACTTCCTCTTGGGCCAGATGACTCCACTGGGTGCAGTTCATGTACGGTGTTTCCAAATCCTCATTAAACACGCGTTCAGTGATACGTCTCTGTCAGCCTCATTCTTCACCAGGTTTGTGGACATAACATTTGGCGACTGAGGATTAACGTATGGAGGGATGCGTCACACCACTCTGTTGTATAGTTCAAGATGCTTTTATTTGTGAAGTGCGGTGTCGTGGTGGCCATGTGGCGGTTTGGTGTAAACCCCACAAACAGACTGGACAGACACAGCGCTCGGCTAGAGCAATTAACAGAACAGTGAAATGTGTATTAATGTCTACAGGCAGCCCCGCTTCTTCTGGCTCACTTCTGTGATGTTAATGTTGCCTTTCATGCACTGTGTTCATGCGTCCTGTCCTTACTGTGACCTAGGGACCGAGATCAATATGTCTCTCAAATGCAAATGTCTCATGCCTGTTCTGTTATCTCTTTGATCATACCAGCTGCTGGGGGAATGCTCTTTGATGTATTGTTGTAGTTGGGTATATATGCTGCAACTCTGTAACTCAAACTCTCACTCTCTCACTCTCACTCCTGCATCTGCTGCGAGACACACACACTGTGTGCCTCCTCTTCTCAGAGAGCCGGAGGATCCCACTCCGGTCTGCTCACACTTGGATCGGAGCGGGGATCCTGTGAAGGCGGTATGATTCAATAAAACTCTGCTTAAAACCAACACCAACGCCTTTATTTTATCATCTGCCTCACTGGTGACCCCGCAGACGCACACGCTTTGTGCGACGCAACCTTCTGGTCTGGATGGCCACACTGGCGACTCGACACTGAAAAAAACACGCTGCCAGCGAACACAGCAGCCTGACACAAACGATCCGCCCTCCCTTCTGCTTCAGGGAGACCTTGACGCGGAGCCAACATAGGCGAGCTACTCTCCCGGCATCACCCACGACCGGGAAAACTGCAGAAAACGTCATGGCGCGACCCTCGCCTGAGATCGGGACGTCCACGCTGGACCGGCCGAGGGACACAGAACGTTTTCTCCCTCTCACCGCTACTCCTCCCTCTCAGCGATCCTACTCATCTACCCGAGCCTGAGGAACAAAGATCGTCTATCTCCCCTCAACGCTCCAACGCACCATGACTAATCTGCAGCAACAGCCCATCATAGATGTTTAACGGCGCCGTCTGCGCTGATCTCCACCAAGATTCTGCACCCTGACTCGCCTCTCCAGCTGGCCCACCCACGCACGAGCCCCGGCACATGCACCGGGGAGTTACGGGGACGGCACACCACGCACGGGACAAATATGGCTCTTCTGACCACCTTCCTTCTGCTGCACACTGGCCCTTCAGGCTTGCTTGTACACCTGAGTTACATAATGCACGGCTCAGGAGACACACACGCAGGCTCAGGGTAGATTTAATAGCTTTATTGACAACAGGGATGTGTGACTGTGTGTCTGTGGAATAAGAATGTGTTGGTGGTGGCGTCTGCGTCAGGCACGGGGGCAGGAAGCCGTTCAGCCGGACAACCCTATGGGAGGAAGCAGAGGGAGAAGGGTAACGGGCACCACACCAACACAGAGGATAATAACAGTCTTGCTGGCTTACTTGGTTAAGACAAGTGGCTGGCGTCGACAAGGGCGGAGTCCGGGAGACAGCGACCTGGAGTGCCTGTAGCAGCAGCGCGGAGACAGCGACGAGATGAGGAAGTCTGCTGCCGGGGAGTCTACCTGTGCACAGGGGAGAGGGCTGGAGGAAAAGAGGTAAGGGGTGCTTACCCAGATTGTCTTGCTTGTAGGTTGAGTACCGTTGTAGCAAGTGATGCCGAAGTAGAGAGACGGCTTCAGGCCGAAGCCCAGGGCAGAGTGGATTAAGTATCTCACCGCTGACGAGGAGCAGGTGTGCGCGCAGCTGGCGCCGCTGATGAGCGGCGAGTCATGACAGTACTCCCCCCTCTAGCAGCGCCTCCTGGCGATGGCTTCTCCGGGTGCGCTCGATGGAACTCAGCGATGAGAGACCGGTCCAACACCAGCGAGCAAGGCACCCATTGTCTCCACTCGGGTCCATAGCCCTCCCAATCCACCAAATACTGCTACCCGCGACCCCGGCGCCGGGCGTCCAAGATGTCAGAGACAGTCCAGGCCGGGTGGCCACCAATCATCCGGGGAGCGGGGTGTGCTGCAGGTGGAGGGCAGAGGGGGTCAGAGACCACCGGTTTGACCTTGGAGATGTGGAAGGTGGGATGGATGCGGAGGGAGGAGGGAATAGCCACACGCACAGCCACCGGGTTGATAATTTTAGTAATGGGAAATGGGCCGATGAATCGTTGGGCCAGCTTCCTCCTCTCACCCTTTAGGTTGACGTCCTGTGTGGATACTCAGACTTGTTGTCCCACCTGGTAGGCAGGGGCAGGTCTCCTGTGCCGGTCCGCCGTGGATTTATTGCGCTCCGCCGTGTGTAAAAGCGCATTACGCGCCGTAGTCCAAAGAGAGCGGCACCGCCTGAAGTGCGCCTGGGCAGAGGGGACAGCCAGTTCGCCCTCCTGCACGGGGAATAGAGGTGGATCATACCCCAGGGATGCCTTGAAGGGAGACATCCCGATGGCAGACGAGCGAGAGGTGTTGTGGGCGTACTCCACCCAGGCGAGGTGAGAGCTCCAGGACGCGGGCTTAGATGTGGTAACGCAGCGGAGCGCAGCCTCCAGCTCCTGATTGGTCCGTTCACACTGCCCATTGGACTGGGGATGATGGCCGGAGGTGAGGCTTACTTTAGCTCCCAGGGCGTTGCAAAAGGATCTCCAGACGTCCGAAGAGAACTGGGGACCACGATTGGAGACCACGTCGACTGGTATTCCGTACAGTCTGACCACGTGCTGGATAAGGAGGTCCGCCGTCTCCAAGGCTGAGGGGAGTCCACGTAGGGGCACAAAGTGGGCGGCCTTGGAGAAACAGTCAACGATGGTCAGAACTGTGTCAAAGTTGTTGGAGACAGGAAGCCCGGTGACAAAGTCTAGGGCGATGTGCGACCAGGGCCTACCAGGGACGGGCAGGGGCTGGAGCAGACCCGCAGGGGGAGCGTTATCTGACTTACTGGTGGCGCAGACGGGGCAGGCCTGGGCGTAGCGGGCAGCATCCTTCCGCAGACCTGGCCACCAAAAGGATCGCTGGAGGAGGTCGATCATCCGGGAAGCTCCAGGATGGCAGGTGAGCTTAGAGGTGTGGAGCCAGTGAATAACGTCCCCCTGGACGGCATATGGCACGAAGAGCCTCCCCTCCGGTCCGCCGCCAGGGTCCGGTTCCGACTCCTGCGCCCTCCGGATCTTATCCTCTATGTCCCAGGAAACGGCCCCCACGACGCACGACCTGGGCAGGATGGTGTGAACAGCGTCTTCCGTGGCCTCCGGGGCAAATTGCCTGGAGAGGGCGTCGGGCAGGCCGTTCTTGGAGCCAGGCCTGTAGGTGATGTTAAATTTAAACCTTGCGAAGAACAGGTACCAGCGCGCCTGGCGGACGTTCAGACGCTTGGCAGATCTTAGGTACTCCAAGTTCTTGTGGTCAGTAAGGACCACGAAAGGCAAGGCGGCCCCCTCCAGCCAGTGACGCCACTCCTGAAGCGCAAGCTTGATGGCCAGAAGCTCTCTGTCCCCCACGTCATAATTACGCTCCGCCGGGGACAAGCGCCGAGAGAAGAAGGCGCAGGGTCGTTTGACTCCGTTGGCTGGAGACCGCTGGGACAGCACCGCCCCCACCCCCGTGTCCGAAGCGTCCACCTCCACTATGCACTGCAGCGCGGGATCGACCTGGCTGAGGACCCGGGAGGAGGAAAACTCTGTCTTCAGCGCCTGGAAGGCCGTTGCGGCCTCTTCAGTCCACCGGAACAGGGTCTTAGGGGAGGTGAGGCGGGTCAGAGGACCGACGATGGCTCCAAAGTTTGGGACGAAGCGGCGGTAGAAACTGGCGAACCCGATGAACTGCTGAACCTGTTTCCTAGAGGTAGGTGTGGGCCAATCCACCACCGCTTTAATCTTCGCTGGGTCCAGGAGCACCTGGTCATGGGAGATGACGAACCCCAGGAAGGAAGTTGTCTTGGCGTAGAACTCACACTTCTCCGCCTTGACATATAGACGATTCTCCAACAGCCTCTGCAGAACCCGCCTCACGTGGACCCGGTGCTCATCCCTGGACCTGGAGAAGATGAAGATATCGTCCAGGTAGACGAACACGAACAGGCCGATGAAATCCCGGAGGACGTCATTAATGAGGCGCTGGAAGACGGCTGGAGCGTTGGTCAACCCAAACGGCATCACTAGATATTCAAAATGACCGTTAGGGGTACGGAAGGCTGTCTTCCATTCATCTCCCTCCCGGATCCGGACGAGGTGGTAAGCGCTGCGGAGATTCAGCTTGGTAAACCAGGTCGCCCCCTGGAGGGAGTGGAAGGCGGTGTCCATGAGGGGCAGGGTGTAACGGTCCTTCTCCGTGATGTCATTGAGAGCTCGGTAATCTATGCAAGGACGAAGGGAGCCGTCCTTCTTTCCCACGAAGAAGAACCCTGCGCCTACTGGTGAGGAAGATGGTTGGATAATCCCAGCGCTGAGCGACTCCTTCAAATAGGTGTTCATGGCCTCCTTCTCTGGCGCTGACAGGCTGTAGAGGCGTCCTGAGGGTAGGGGCGCCCCCTGGCGGATGTTGATGGCACAGTTGTAGGGCCGGTGAGGAGGAAGAGACATCGCCTTGGACTTGCTGAAGACCGCACCCAGGTCGTGGAACTCTGAGGGCACAAGGGTGAGATCCGGAGGCGCGGTGTCCTTAGCTGTGGGAGGCGAGGACGGGGCGCAGGCAGCGGATTGGAGACAGGTGCCCATACAGAAGGTGCTCCAAGCTGATACTTTACCGGTCTTCCAGTCCAAGACGGGGTTGTGGAGGCGGAGCCAAGGGTATCCGAGAATAACAGGAGTGACCGAGGTGGGCAGGACGTAGAAGGAGATATCCTCCCGGTGGTTTCCCGAGATGATTACCGGCACAGGGGATGTCCGGTGGGTCACCTTTCCCAATGAGACATGGGGGAGATTTACCAGGGCGAGAGGAGGATCGAGGGGGTGACAACGGATGCCCAATCGGGTTGCCAGGCTCTGTGAAATAAAGCTACCCTCCGCGCCTGAATCCACCAGTGCATGCGTGAGGTGCCCTGTGAGGTTGTGACAAAAACGGATGGGCAGCGTCAAATGTGTGAGGGGATTTAACCGATTAGCGTCCGCGAGGCCCCCTACAGTGACTCGCGGACCTCCTCGTTTGGCTTCTCCGGACAATGCTCCACCGTGTGCTGGCTGCCCCCGCAATACATGCAAAGGCCCAGATCACGGCGGCGTTGTTTCTCTGCCAGGGGGAGCTTTGTCCGGCCCGTCACCATCGGCTCTGACTCCTCGGAGACCTCCGGCGGCGGCAACGCCAGGTGGCGAGCTTGGGGCAGGCATGCTGATGCGCCCCGCGAGCGAGAAGGGTGCTTCCGCTCTGAGGCACGCTCACGCAGCCTGTTATCCAAGCTGATGGCAAGGGAGATCAGCTCCGCTAGGGTCTCCGGGATATCCCGGCCGGCCAGCTCATCCCTCAGACCAGAGTTTAGGCTGCGGAGGAAGATGCCGCAGAGCGCACGCTCTTCCCAGCCAACTTCCTCCGCGGTAACCCGGAAGTCGATCGCGTATTCGGCCGCCGATCGGCTCCCCTGTTGGAGGCCGAGAAGGCGGTCGACCTGGACACTGTCCAAACGCGAATGATCAAACACTTCCAGGAATTGTCGCACGAATTGGCCATAGGTGAGGGTGGCGTAGCTGGGCTTCGCCATGATGGCGTAAGCCCAGGTAAGCGCTCGACCCTCCAGGAGGTTGCCTACATAGCCAATCCTGCTGTGGTCTGAGGGGAAGTCTCCGGGAACGCGATGGAACACGGACTCACACTGCATGATAAAACCCCGAGCTCCACCAAGCTTGCTGCTAAAGCGAGCGGGAGTGGGGATTGGTGTGAGCCGTGCCGGCGCACCCGGAGCGGGCTGGACAGCCGCCGGAGCAGCGGAAGCTGCGCCACCCAGACGAGCCGAGGGGAACGGCTGCTGGGGGTCCAAGCGGTCTAATCGGTTAGTAATAACTGTCACTTGGTTTAGTATCACCTGTTGTTGGTGGGCTATTAGATCCACCCGAGCCTCGAGGGTGGAAAGACGGCGTGCGAGCCTGCTGTCTGCCGAGCCGCTCTGCTGAAGCCGTACTGACATAATGCACGGCTCAGGAGACACACACGCAGGCTCAGGGTAGATTTAATAGCTTTATTGACAACAGGGATGTGAGACTGTGTGTCTGTGGAATAAGAATGTGTTGGTGGTGGCGTCTGCGTCAGGCACGGGGGCAGGAAGCCATTCAGCCGGACAACCCTATGGGAGGAAGCAGAGGGAGAAGGGTAACGGGCACCACACCAACACAGAGGATAATAACAGTCTTGCTGGCTTACTTGGTTAAGACAGGTGGCTGGCGTCGACAAGGGCGGAGCCCGGGAGACAGCGACCTGGAGTGCCTGTAGCAGCAGCGCGGAGACAGCGACGAGATGAGGAAGTCCGCCACCGGGGAGTCCACCTGTGCACAGGGGAGAGGGCTGGAGGAAAAGAGGTAAGGGGCGCTTACCCAGATTGTCTTGCTTGTAGGTTGAGTACCGTTGTAGCAAGTGATGCCGAAGTAGAGAGACGGCTTCAGGCCGAAGCCCAGGGCAGAGTGGATTAAGTACCTCGCCACTGACGAGGAGCAGGTGTGCGCGCAGCTGGCGCCGCTGATGAGCGGCGAGTCATGACACTGAGGCCCGCAGCTTGCTCACTGGATTTTATGGTCTTAGCCACGGCACACAAGGGGAATTCAGCTGTCCGCGGTTCCCGAGGCTTTAGGGTTGCGCCTGCCCTAAAGTCAACACGCCAGTCCCTCTGCTTTTATTTTTTTCTTACAGCTGCTCCTGCTTTTCTTCATGGCCACGAGAGGAGTCAGAGACTAATTTTTCTTCTTGCGGACCTCCACACGCGCAATGGGACAGCCCCTCGACGTCGCGGAGCAGCAAGCAATTTTTGCGCAGCTTGGACGATTTCACCGTCCCGGTCGGCACGTACTACCCCCCCTCCTCCCTCCCCCTCCGCCTGCAGCGAGCTTCTCCCACAGCTCGCTTCCATAGATGGATTATCGAGGTCCCGGCCCCCTGCCGTGCCCTCTGGGGGGCAGCATGTGGCGGTTTGGTGTAAACCCCACAAACAGACTGGACAGACACAGTGCTCGGCTAGAACAATTAACAGAACAGTGAAATGTGTATTAATGTCTACAGGCAACCCCGCTTCTTCTGGCTCACTTCTGTGATGTTAATGTTGCCTTTCATGCATTGTGTCCATGCGTCCTATCCTTACTGTGACCTAGGGACCGAGATCAATATGTCTCTCAAATGCAAATGTCTCATGCCTGTTCTGTTATCTCTTTGATCATACCAACTGCTGGGGGAATGCTCTTTGATGTATTGTTGTAGTTGGGTATATATGCTGCAACTCTGTAACTCAAACTCTCACTCTCTCACTCTCACTCCTGCATCTGCTGCGAGACACACACACTGTGTGCCTCCTCTTCTCAGAGAGCCGGAGGATCCCGCTCCGGTCTGCTCACACTTGGATCGGAGCGGGGATCCTGTGAAGGCGGTATGATTCAATAAACTTCCTTAAAACTACCAGGTCACTGCCTTATTTTATCATCCGCTTCAGCCACTTCCTTCCGCCACTGCACCGCCCATATAAATACCAGCTGGCATCAGGGTTCGGCCTCTTTGCCGATGCCCCTGCCCGGTGGCTGTACATTGTGTGTTCCCAACCCTGCAATAAAGCTAAGTTCAACTGTGCACCTGGCCTCGTCATTACAAGGTATTTTCAGATATAACATTTTGGCAACAAGAATAAAAACGGAGGCATGTGTTTCACTGCTCTGGCCCTTCCTGGAGCTTCTGGGCGAGCCACCTGTGCCTTGGCGACGATGGTTTGCCGCCTTTCAAAACTACATCGTGGCGCTCAACCTGGGTGAACTAGATAGGCAGAGGGCACTTGTGCTTCTGATGCATAATTTGGGGTTGGAGGGCCAGCGCATCCTGCGTGCATTCAGAGCTACTGACTCATATGAGGATGTGGTCGAGTTGCTTGCGCGCCATTTCCACACCCCGGACAACATCACCATCCGGAGGATTCAGTTCCGACGACGACACCAGCGTGTGGGTGAGCCTGTCTGCCAGTTTGTCACTGACCTGCGGCAGCTGGTTAGCGAGTGTTGTTTCGGGACATTGGAGGGAATGGTATGTGACCAGCTGGCAGAACACACAACCAGCAATGCTTTGCGAGTTAGGCTGCTTTAAGCGCCGAATGAACTGACGTTCGCTGAGGTTGTCAAGCTAGCTCTCGAGGTGGAGAACGCAGACGAGCTAGCTTCGGCGCTAAAGTGGAGCCAATCACAACGACAGCTGGGACCTGCCACCGCAGCATTAGTAGCGGACCCTGACAGCGAGGATAGTGCGGCGGACGACAGCGTGGAATCCTACTACATCAACCTGAGGTCTGCCCCGAGAAAGCCCGTGTGCGTGGGCTGTGGGTCAGTGAAGCACTGATACAAGGCTAGGGAATGCCCGGCTAGAGGGAAGAGCTGTGGCATGTGTGGACGTTTGAACCGTTTTGCCAGGATGTGTAGTGTGTCCAAGCTGGAGAGCCCACGGAGAATAACACCTGCATCCGCCCCGGTAGCTGTCCATGCGGTGTTCCCAAGGACCAATGGGTTCAAGTACTGTATGATGATGCTGGATCAAGAGGAGGTGCCGCTGCTGATTGACACGGGGGCGGACAGATCGTTGTTGAATTGGGCCACGGTGAGGAAATTTTTCCCCTACTACAGAATAAGAGATGACCCAGCGCTGCTCTATGGTTATGGAGGTGGCAGACTGCGCACAGTTGGAACACTGGAGCTGATGGCTCGGTACAAGTCGGCAGTGATGCCTAACTACACGTTCCACGTGACAGCCCGAGAAAAGAAAAAGTCTAATCAGAGATTTCTAACTCCTTGGTTCAACACAGAAACTCATAGCTTAAAACAGAAGACTCGTCAATTAGAAAGAAAATGGTGCTCCACTAAATTAGATGAAATCTATTTAGCTTGGAGAAATCATCTTCTAATTTATAAAAAATCTCTTAGGAATGCTAGAACAAGTTATTATTCCGCATTAATAGAAGAGAACAAGAATAATCCTAGGTTTCTTTTCAGCACTGCAGCCAGGCTGACAAAGAGTCAGGACTCTGTCAATCCTAGCATTCCCTTAGAGCTCACTAGTCAGGACTTTATGAACTTTTTCAATAATAAAATTTCATCTATCAGAGATAAAATCAGTCAAATTCTTCCCACCGTTAACTTAAATACAGTAACTACTACAGCTCCTTCAACTGATATCTGTTTGGATGAGTTTACTCCAATTGACCTTTTAGAGTTAGATAAAATAATTTCCTCATCCAAGCCTTCAACTTGTCTTTTAAACCCTATTCCTACCAGGTTATTTAAAGAAGTCTTCCCATTTATTGGTAGTGTAGTGATGTGAGAATGACGAGGCAGAGTTCTCTCTCAAGTCAGCTTTATTCACATCACCATCATCTCAAAACAGAAAAGAGAGATCCACACAGTAAACTCTCGTCCTTAAATATCAGGACTCTTACACTTCACAGGTCACCTTGCATTATAAAGAAAGTCACAATGCATTTTCTCTCCATGATATCACTTCCACTGTCTACAATGCATCCCTTCTTTAATCCTTTAATTAAACCCCCCAGTCTCAAGCCTTGCATACCAAAGCTGAGATTCTTGCAGCTTCCTGTTATCACTAAGGAAGCTGCTCTGCCTTTGTTCTGACCTAAAATGTGAGTCACAAAACAGGTCCCGTATGTGTGTCCACCACACTCTAAATTTAATGACTTGGCCTCTGTTCCTCCTCGTAATTTAAAAATTAAATGCGGTTTGTTAAATATTAGGTCTCTAACTCCCAAGTCTCTGCTCTCCATAGAGCTGGTTGCTTGTTTCTATCGTGAAACCTGGCAACACTGTTGGCGCCGCACTGTGGCTGCCTCATCCATCCACGTGGATGCCCTGAATTTCCCTCTGGGATCAACAAAGTAGTAATGTTGAAACTGGGGCCTCATGCGCTACGCACCGCAAGGCAGCCTCCAGGGACTGATTGGTGCGCTCCGCCTGCCCGTTGCTCTGAGGGTGATTTTCCAGACGAGAGACTCACAGTGGTTCCCAGGGTCCGGCAAAAGGCCCTCCAGACCTGGGATGTAAATTGTGGACCACCGGTCAGACACAATGTCCATGGGAATACTGTGGACCCGGATGTCGTGATCGGTGAGGAGGACCGCTGTCTCCAAGATCGATGGAAGTTTAGGGAGGGCCACCAGATGTACCGCCTTGGAGAAGCGATCCACGATAGTCAGGATCACCATCTTGCCATGGGAGGAGGGCAAACTGGTCACAAAGTTCACGGCAATGTGGGACCAGGGACGACCAGGGATGGGGAGAGGATGGAGGAATCCAGATGGTGGGGAGGATTCAGATTTACCCTGGACGCACGTCTGACAAGCTCTGACATACTCCAGGATGTCCCGCCGCAGCGTGGGCCACCACAACACCCATTGGACAAGGTCGATGGTCCGGGTGATCCCTGGTTGGCAGGTGAAGTGACTGGTGTGACCCCATTGGATGACATCACTGCGGAGGGCGGCCAGGACGTACAGATGGTTCCGGGGGCACCCTGCTGGTACAGGCTCCTAGGACTGGGCCTGGCGGACCCTCAGCTCGATATCCCAAGTAAGGGCTCCAAGGATGCATGAAGGTGGTGTGATGGTTTGGGGGGGGGGGGGGCTACGTCCCTGGAATCAAACTGGCGCGAGAGTACGTCCGGTTTGGTATTCCAGGTGCCAGGCCAATGGTGAAATTAAATCGCTGGAAGGATATCGACCAGCGAGCCTGCCTAGCATTCAGTCGGCGGGCCTAACCGCAAAGTACTCAAGGGTCTTGTGGTCAGTCACAACAATGATGGGGTGAATGGCCCCCTCTAACCAATGCCTCCACTCCTCTAATGCCAACTTAATGGCCAGCAGCTCTCTGTCTCCTATGCCATAGTTCTTCTCGGCTGGCGCAAACCACCGAGAGAAATATGCGCACCGGCGAAGCTTCTGATCAGGGGGCGTGCGCTGTGACAGCACAGCGCCAACCCCTGAATCAGACGCATCCACCTCGAGGACAAATGGAAGCTGCATGTCGAACTGAGCCAAGATAGGTGTTTCCATGAACTGGCGTTTTAATTTGGTAAACACCCGCTCAGCTGCCTCAGTCCACCAAAAGGGGACTTTAACGGAGGTCAGCTGTGTCAGAGGCAGTGCGGACCGCACGTGTAGTTCCTAATGAACCTGTGGTAAAAGTTCGCAACCCCGAGAAAGCATTGAAGCTCCCTATGGGAGTGGGGAGTTGGCCAATCTAACACTGCCCTTTATCTTGGCCGGGTCCGTCAATTAGCTCCCCCTCAGCCACGATGAAGCCCAAGAAGGTGGTGGATGTTGTGGAGAACTCACACTTCTCGGCCTTAACATAAAGCTGGTTCTCCAAAAGCCGCTGTAAAACGGCCCTGACATGGACCTCATGTTCCTCTGGCGAGCAGGAGAAAATGAGAATGTCATCAAGATAGACAAACACAAATTGGTAGCATATCACGGAGGACGTCATTTATTAACCGCTGGAAAATGGCGGGGGCTTTAGTGAGCCTGAATGGCATCACTAAGTACTCGAATTGCCCCTGGTGTGTTTTAAGATAAGATAAGATAAGATAAGCCTTTATTAGTCCCACAATGGGGAAATTCCAGGATTGCATCAGCACAGGGATAGCAACACTCAGAGCAATAATTTATAAGATAAGAAAATAAGAGCAGTGAATATACATATGTACACATAAATATATAAATATATATACACAGTGTGGAGCATTGTAGCTAGATGGACTAAACAGCATAACCAACTATTTAGTTACCCTTCATGGTATGAATATGTACCCATTACATATTGTCACCCTCCATAGCGACTGATATTGTCCTAGTTGTATACTGGAGGGGACCATTTGTGTAAGTCTGTTGCGTCTTTTGCATTCAATACTATTACGTCGTCACATTTTTTTGTTATCTCTGCGAGCAAACCCTGCTTAGGTTATGCAGTCTGACAGCCGTAGGTAGGAAGGACCTGCGAAACCTCTCGGTCACGCATCTAGGATGATGTAGTACTACTGCTAAATGAGCTCCTCAGTGCGTCCAGTATGTCCTGCATAGGGTGGGACTTCGGACTCCAGCAGAGATGACAGTTTGGCCACCATCCTTCTCTCTCCTATCTCTCCACTAGGTCAAGGCGTGCCCCAGGACAGAGCTAGCTTTCTTGATTAGTTTGTTCAGTCTCTTCCTATCGGCTGCTGTATGCCGTTGCCCCAGCAGACCACTCCAAAAGTGACGGCTGATGCCACCACCGTGTCGTAGAATGTCTTCAAGAGCACCCATGTTTACACCAAAAGACCTGAGCCTCCACAGTAGGAACAGCCTGCGCTGTCCCTTCTTGTAGAGTGCGTCGGTATTGTGTGACCAGTCTAGTTTATTGTTCAGATGAACACCCAGGTACTTGTAGGATGTCACCATCTCAATGTCTGTTCCCTGGGATGTTTACTGATGCAGTGAGGGGTTGCCCTTGCCTGGCGGCAGTCCACCACCAGCTACTTAGTTTTCCTCGGCGTTGTTCTGGAGGCAGTTCCGATGGCACCAGTCCACGAAGGTCCTGGATGAGTCCTCTGTACTCAGCTTCATCTCCGTTGGAGATGAGGCCGACGATCGCAGAGTCGTCAGAGAACTTCTGTAGATGGCAGTGTGTTGTGTTTGTGTGAGAAGTCCGCAGTATAAACGGTGAACAGGAAGGGAGCCAAAAAGCCGTTATAAAAGCCGTCTTGCATTCATCGCCCTCACGAATGTGGAGCAGATGATACACGTTCACTGAAGTCTAACTTGGTACAAAACCTGTGAGCGCTGAAGGAGCTTGAACGCTGAATTGATCAAAGGCAGAGAGTGCTTATCTTTGATGGTAATTGCGTTGAGCGCTCCGGTAGTCGATGCAAAAGTGGCTCAACGTGCCATCCTTCTTTCCGATGAAGATGAATCCGGCTCCGAGCAGAAATGAAGATAAGCCATATTAGGGCCGGCATTCAGTGACTCCTTAATATATTGCTCCATCGTAATCCCTCTCTGGCCCAGAAATGCTATACAGCCGGCTGGACTGCAGCCTCGCCCCTGGGATGAGGTCTATAGCATAGTCATAAGAGCGGTGAGGCAGCAGCAACAATGCTCTGACCTCGCCCAAATCATGATAAGCCCGGGGGATGAGGCTGAGGTCCGGTGGCTCGGCCCGAGAGGGAGGAACAGACGGAGAAGGGGAGCACTCAGCTGAACACTTACAGTGAGCCAAACAAAATGGGCTCCAGGCATAGATGGTATTTTTGGCCCAATTAATCATTAGGTTATGCCTCTGGAGCCATGGATAACCGAGAACCACCGGGGATGATGAAACGGGGAGAACCAGGAAAGGTAGTTCCTCCCGGTGGTTCCCGGAAAAAAGGAAGGATATGGGCACTGTGCTATGAGCGACCACCGCGACCTCACGGCCAGATATGGTTGTGATTCTCTGATCACAGGGCAATTTACGTGTGGGAATGCCCACCTGCTTCATAAACTCAGCAGACATGAAGTTACCCTCCAACCCCGAATCAGTCAGCGCCATAACCCTCCTCTCGACCCCCGGCAACTATACAAGGGTCGAAATAGAAAAATTACCAGGGGGAGTGGATTTTGTCCCACCCGCCAGACCCCCCATGGCTACTGATGGGCCGTGTCTTTTGGCCACTGGCGGCACTCGTCCAGACTGTGGTAAGATAAACCACAGTACGTGCATGCGCCAGCCCTCCACCTTCACCAGCACTCATCATCGGTCAAGTGCCGAGAGAGCTCCGTTGGTTTGGGCAAAAGACCTGCGCCGCCAGTGCCAGTAACCACAGCGAATACACGCTCAGTGCGTGGGCAAGAGGAGGACCCGCGCTCCTTCACGCACTCACGGTACCAATTGTCCAACCCAACTGCCTGATCTATGAGGCCGTCGAACGTCTCCGGGACAGGGTGGACCGCCAGATGTCACGGAGTTGGTTGTTCAACCCACTGTTGGAATTAACGCGTCTGCGTAACGCAGTCTCATTCCACCCCGAATCGGACACCACAACCCGGAACTCCACACCGAGTGCTCGGCTGCTGACTAGGTGCCTTGGTGGAGCGTCATCAGGCGGCTCATCATATTGCCCTGACTCTCAGTCCGACCAAACGCGCTAGTAGTGAATTGCAGTCACAAATTGGTCAAATGTATAACGATGCCCCTCGGGGTTGTCTAGAGTGAACTGTGCCCACTCCAGGGCTTGATCCCTGAGCAACAGAGTAAAAATCTGGATCCTAGCGACATCCCCCTGATACTCCTCCCCAACCTGCTCCAGGTACATTTGAACTTGAAGAAGAATCGCCTTACATTTCCCCACCACCCCCGTGTACGGAGAAGGCATAGGAACGGAGGTAGTACGGCGCACCGTACTACTGCAGGAGCAGCACCGGCTGAGCTACTGTCCTGGCTGGCTCGTTCTGTCATAGTGAATTAAGGTTTGACAGCTCACGTGCACGATGCCAAACACAGGAAGTTAACGCACACAGAGGTGCAGCGTTTGACATTTTTAGATAATAGCAAAAAAGCCTGATAGCTGTTGAGCGGGTGGCAGGGTGTGTCGTTCTGCCTCAGCTGCAGTGATGAATTTGTGAATGTGAGACCGAGAAGGGAGAGAGCATGCTCCGCTTGCCATGGACAAAGATCTGTTTTTCAATTCATATAGTTATAAATTATTTCTAAGACCTACCTTCTTTATTTGCATGATATTGCCAAAATTAGGAGCATCTTGTCACAGAGTGATGTCTGAAAACTAATCCACACTTTTGTTAGCTTGTGGAAGAAGGAAGCAGATGAGACTGCGAGCTGAACGACACATGAACTTTATTCCTCTTCCACATCAAGTACAGAACACTTCTGACCTGGGTCTCAGGGCACCTTCTTTTTATCACCTTTAATTCCGTCCCTGGAGACCGCAGGGAGGCCCAACAACAATGCATTCAGTGGACAAAGACATGCATGCACATTAACATCATATAACACTAGTCCTGCTGTCGTCACACCCTCTGCTTCTCTTCCCGTGACTCTGGTGTCTCCTTGAACTCCCTGGGGGGTGAATATTCCTTTCTGTTCCATCTGAGACCCCCCCCATCCCCGGTATCCACATTCCTCCTTCAGTCTTATTGTTTCCTCTCCCCTCCCGATCACGATTTGGGTGGAGAATCCCCTCACAGTGCCTACCAGCACAGCCCTCCTGCCGACCACGGGCCAGAAAGGACACTAACCCCAAGTCCTTTGGGGCTTGAGAAGGTGCCCGTATAGCGGCCTGTAGTGGAGCGGTCGGCCGCTCCAGTCAAAACACCCTGCTGGCGAGGTGTGGCCAGGAGTGTCGACGTCAGTCTGTGTGAGGGAAAAAGGGTGGGGGGGAAAACATGTTAGCTTTGTGAGCTCAGGTCGTCTACCAAGTGGAACACCACTTGCGGCGCCAACCACGGTGGGCGTCCGCGACAAGGAGCTTGGGGCCAACACTACCTGCTCTTCTGCCAACGCAAAAGCGGGCTTCAGCCTGTCAGTGCAGATGGTCTCTCTACACCCCTCCCCATCAAACATAAAATGCTTTGCCCCAGTTTCCAGCACCTTGAACGGTCCGTCGTACGGTGGGCGCAGCAGTGTCCAGTGTGCATCGTGCCTGACAAAAACAAAACTGTCATTCTGTAAGCTTTTCGGGACGAAGGTGTGGGGAAAACAATGGTGAGCCGGGCCTGGCACGTTAACACCCTCCGTACTGTGCAAAAATTGCGTGGGCACGGGGTTTTCTGGTAAAAACTCTCCGGGGATCTGCAGCAGCTGAGAAAAACGAGTTCTGCCGGGGAGGCTGCCAGATTCTCCTTAGGCACGGAGCGCAACCCTAAAAGAACCCATGGCAGGCGGTAGACCCAATTTGCATCCGTGAGCGAAGCTCTGAGCGCTGCCTTAAGCGACCTATGAAAACGCTCGCATAACCCATTATCCTGGGGGCTGTATGCGGTACCAGAGTTCCGAAACGAATTGCGGACCCCTGTCGGAAGTGATGTCCGACGGGGATCCGAAACGTGCAACCCAAGCCGACAAAAAGGCGTGCTTCCGCAGACGTGGTGGAAGCCAGTGGGACCAATTCAGGTCAGCACATGGTGCGGTCCACGATTGTCAAAAGATGCGTGAAACCTTGCAACAGCAGGAGGGGTCCCACCAAATCCACGTGGACGTGGTCGAACCTCCTGGCTAGGATTTGAAACGGCTTGAGGGGGGCTTTGGTGTGCTTGTACACTTTAGCCCGCTGGCGCACAATGCACGCTGCAGCCACCTCTTCCACATTCTTGCGCAAACGCTCCCAGAAAAATTTCGCTCCCACCAGTTTAACCGAAGCGTTCCTCCAAACACACCACTGGATCCATTCTATTCCTGCCTTTTCTGAACCTGCTTTAATATGTAGCCCCCATGTTTCTGCTTTCCAAAATTAATCATTTGCATGATCATGATAATCATGAGCATTAATCTTTCATTGATCATACGCTCCATTATTTTACGTATATATAATTTCGGGCCAATTGGTCTATAATTTCTAAGTTTGCTATCATCCTTCCCTGTTTTTTTAATTGGGACTACTATCGCTTCATTCCAGCTCCCTGGTACTTTTCCTGCCTCCCAAACCTTGTTATAGAGCTGCAGTACCAATTCCATATTTCCTTTACTTAAATGCTATAGCATGCTATATCATACTTCATCTTTGCCAGGGGTTGTCTTTCCTGTTTCCCCAAGTACTTTCTTTAATTCTCCCATGGAGAAAGGAACACTTATAGGTACATCTCAAAAAATTAGAATATTAGATAAAATTAATTAAAAAAATAGTTTTTTTTAATAGAAATGTTGGCCGACTGAAAAGTATGTCCATGTACTCACTCAGTACTTGGTCGAGGCTCCTTTTGGATTAATTACTGTATCAGTGTGGCGTGGCATAGAAGTGATCAGCCTGTGGCACTGCTGAGGTGTTATGAAGGTCCAGGTTGCTTTGATAGTGACCTTCAGCTCATCTGCATTGTTGGGTCTGGTGTCTCTCATCTTCCTCTTGACAATACTCCATAGATTCTCTATGGGGTTTAGGTCAGGAGAGTTTGCTGGCCAATCAAATACAGTGATGCCATTGTCATTAAACCAGATTTTGATACTTTTGGCAATATGGGGAAGTGGCAAGTCCTGCTGGAAAATGAAATCAGCTTCTTCATAAAGCTTGTCAGCAGAGGGAAGCATAAAGTGCTCTAAAATTTCCCGGTAGACGACCGCGCTGACTCTGGTCTTGATAAAACACAGTGGACCAACACCAGCAGATGACATGGTTCCTCATATCATCACTAACTGTGGAAACTTCACACTAAACCTCAAGCAACTTAAATTCTGTGCCCCTCCATTCTCCCTCCAGACTCTGGGACTTTGATTTCCAAATGAAATGCAAAATTTACTTTTATCTGAACAGAGGTCATCTGCTGGTGTTTGTCCACTGCGTTTTATCAAGACCAAAGTCAGTGTAGTCGTCTACCAGGAAATTTTAGAGCACTTCATGCTTCCCTCTGCTGACAAGCTTTATGGAGAAGCTGATTTCATTTTCCAGCAGGACTTGGCACCCCTCCTACATTGCCAAAAGTATCAAAACCTGGTTTAATGACCATGGTATCATTGTGTTTGATTGGCCAGCAAACTCTCCTGACCTAAACCCCATAGAGAATCTATGGAATATTGTCAAGAGGAAGATGAGAGACACCAGACCCAACAATGCAGATGAGCTGAAGGTCACTATCAAAGCAACCTGGACCTTCATAACACCTCAGTAGTGCCACAGGCTGATCACCTCTATGGCCATGTCACATTGATACAGTAATTTATTCAAAAGGAACCCCCAGCCAAGTACTGAGTGTTGTACATGGACATACTTTTCAGTCGGCCAACATTTCTATTAAAAACTATTTTTTAAAATTAATTTTATGTAATATTCTAATTTTTTGAGAAACGGAATTTGGGGTTTTCATGGGCTGTAAGCCATAATCATCAAAATTAAAATAAATAAACACTTGAAAATATATCACTCTCTATGTAATGGAATCTATAGAATAAATGGGTTTCACTTTCTGAAATGAGTGACAAAAATTATATTGAACCTTTTCATGATATTCTAATTTTTTGAGATGTTCCTGTAGTTCATCCTCAGTATCAATTTTCCTCCCAAGGCCTCCAAATTTTTCCAACTTTGTCTTATTTCTGCCTCTTTTCCTCCTCAGACAGGTTACTGCTATGTATCCAACAAAGGCACTTGCCAACATCTCTGCTTTATCCTTGTTTTGTGACACTGCAATTTCGTTTCCATCCTCAGAACTGGATAACGCCACTCCCTTCTGTCGCCTCCCATCTTTAGCATTCCCCATATTTCTCCTATGTTACGCGTGGCCCCTCGTGAGCCACACAATAAGAGCTGAGGACGAGCCAAGTGAGTTGCGAATGATTTATTAAGGTAGGGAACAGGGGAAAAGGAACACGGCCTCGTGGGGCCAACAAGTACAAATAATCATACAGAGGAACACTCACTATATACTGCAGCACGAAGGGCAGGAGGCTAGTGCCAGGCCAAAGGGGGTTCCAGCCTATGGTGAGCGAAGTCGCAGCCCCGAATGATCGGGAGCTGCTCCTTTTTAAACCCATTAGCAGCGCCTCAAGCTGATGAGGGATAATTGGGCTCCAGCCGTCCCGTGACACTGACAGCTGGGAGCCCGCTGAGACGCTGTCAAGGAGAGGACCGGGTAGAGGAGGAATATGGTCTGAGCGCCGGATCATACGGCGTCTCATCCCATGGTGACAGAGCGTCCCCCTCACGGTCGGGCTCCGAACGACCCGAAACATCCGAGACCCCCCCCCCCCCCCCCCACCCACACCTAGGGTGGGCGGATTGGAGGCAGGACCGGAGAGAGAGGAACAGAAAAAAAAAAAGGAACAAATCGACAATGAACAAATACAGAGTACCAGGGCAGAAAAAAAACCCCAAAATACTCCATACATGAAAGAAACTCAGAGAAAGGGGAAGAAAAAAAAAGACAATAAGCAAATATAGAGTATCAGGGGGAAAAACCCCCAAACACAATACTCCATACAATACAACGAGGGAGAAACCCATACAGGCAGAGGATAATTGCAGGAATTACAACCTGACACACAGGGAAGAGAGAAAAAAACCCCACAACATTCCACAAACACTGTACAGACAAATACAAAATAAATCAACCCCGGGGACCCCAAAACGAGAGGAAAAAATCCCCAAGGGCGAAAAATAGAACATTACAGCCATCCCTCAAACAGGAGGGGAAGCCTAAAAAAGAAAATCACGCTAAATGCAGAACAGAAATAACAATTTAGCTGTACCCACCCAAACATAAGCACAGCAGGAGACATACAGTTCGGGGGGTCTCCCCGCACCCAGCGTCCATATCGCTACCAAGGGTGAAGGGAAGAGTTCCGGTGGCCTACCCGAACCCCAGGCCAGAAAACACAGTTCATCGGGAGGCCGACCAGAAAGTCTCGCGGGTCGGGCGGCCGCACAAGCGAGCCGAACGGCACGGCAGGCCCCTCCAGCGGCCGCCCCCGACCGCATTACTCAACCACCAGGCCCGTAGGGGAGAGAGAGGAAGACCAAACGGTCCCCGGTGGAAGAGGCTTGGGGGAGAGCTGATGGACGAAACGGTCCAATGACAACACGGCAGGGAATCAGCAACCCCCCACCACCCGGACCTGGACACCACTGGTGCAGAACCCACGTCGGATTCCCGATTGGGTCTCGGGCGAACCCACGTCGGACCCCGATTGGGTCTCGGCGAACCCACGTCGGACCCCGATTGGGCCGGCGGCCGCACCAGAACCAACCTCCGACGTCGAACCTGGACCCTCTAGCACCACGTGAGATGGCAGCTCCTCGCGCAGCGACCCTGGGAGAAGGCTCTCAGGAGAAAAAACAGAACCGAGATCAGGATCACCGGTAGCGCCAGAACCCGGCGAGATAGAGCACGGACGCAGCGGACGGCTGCACCCGGCCTCATCTCCCCTAGAGACAGGCTAAAGTGCTCAAAGATAAGGAGAAGAAAGATGAGATAGAGCACTTGCCTGATCTCGGTTCTGACGCCGTCCAGGACTGCGAAGATCCGGGATCCAACATCAGGAGGTCATCAACAGGCTCCCACTCAGCTGCGTCGGGCTCCGCAGCTGGCATGATGGACAGCGCAAGCTTGTGATTCTCTGGCATCGATGCCCACGCCGACAGCCCACATGGCGTGGTGGCAGGAGAACCTCGTCCCGCTGGAACGGACCGCTCCTCCGTGGAGACCCGGGGACGCTTGGTCGTTGGCGCAGACTCCACGTAGCAATCCGTCTTCCTCCTCCATCCACGGCGTAGCTGCGGGACCAGAACCGGGCTGTCCAGAACCGCAGGCCCCCTCCTCATCCCATGATGTTGGCCTGGCGCCGGGGACCGCTCAGCGGAGGGAGACACAGAGGATGCAGGATTAATGTTTACAGCTACAGCAGGTGGTGGGAGTTCGGGGAGCTGCGAACCCTGAACTCCACCTCCAGGAGTTTGACAGAGCAAATCATCAGATGAATATGAAAAAAAACGAGACTTGCCTGTCCTCCTGGAGGCTGGATGGTGCCTGCTGTCGTGGACTTTTGCTCCTCCCTCTCCCGCCGGGCGGTGACGGAGGCCCCCTGGGAGGACGTCGGGGAGCCGCTCGCGTGGATTCCGGGATGGAGTTCGCCAGGTCTGGATTCAGGATGCACACAGCAGTTGGGGGGGCGCGTCGAAGAGGAGGGGGGCGACAGCCGAGATGAGCCGGACCTGAAGCGCTGGCGTGACAGCCGAGGGAAGTGGCTCGGGAGAAAGAGGCTGAGAGATCTCCTCTCTGAAGAGGCGCAGGGAAGACAGCTGCTTGGGAGGATGAGACCTTGCGGCGACCCGGAACTGGATCCGGACGGGGTGTTTGCTGAGAGGACGAGGCAGTGTGGCGACGGCTACTCACAGGGGGCGAAGCGAAGGAAAGATCGGAAATCGCCGCTCCTGGGCAGAGGACAGAGGCGAGGAGGGCGTCGAACTCTGGGAAGTCACGTAGCCCCGGACTCCTCTCCACCAGTCTAACGGCGGCCGCCACATGCCTCATAATGGAGGACGGGTGCACAGCGGAACGAGCAGCAGCCACACGATCCCGGACCTTAATTGCCGTCAGCTGCAGATCCTCCGGGGGAATCCTGAGTGACGTCTTTGCAGGACGGGGGAAAAGCCCTCTGGGTGGCGCGAACTCCCGGGCCGGAGTGGAGGCAGGAACGGGATCCCGAAGCGAAGGGTGACGTCTCCTCTTCGGCTTCCTGCCCGGGATTTCCCTCCAACCCACGGCGCTCCTCTCGTTTTGCGCAGCGATGGCATCCCTCCTGGCACAGACTCTGCAGGATAGGTTGTGGAACAGCGAGGGAGACTGGTCCAGGAGATTCTCAGCAAACTCTAGGTGCCAGCGTCTCTCCATTGGGGTCGTCGTACAGTGGTGGTAGCGGAGAAGAGCGTCCCGTCGACTTCCTCCAAGATGGCCGTCAGCTCGCTGCCCTGGAGCCGAACGTGACTCCGGGGAGATGGCATGTTCTAAGGGCTGACACCCAGACAGGGAAGAAACAAGTCCAACGGCAACTCACGGCCGCCGGCAACTCGCCTGGCTGCGACTTACTGTTACGTGTGGCCCTTGCGAGCCACACAATAAGAGCCGAGGGCGAGCCAGTGAGTTGTGATGATTTATTAAGGTAGGGAACAGGGGAAAAGGAACACGGCCTCGTGGGGCCAACAAGTACAAATAATCATACAGAGGAACACTCACATATACTGCAGCACGAAGGGAAGGAGGCTAGCGCCAGGCAAAGGGATTCCAGCCTATGGTGAGCAAAGTCGCAGCCCCGAATGATCGGAGCTGCTCCTTTTTAAACCCATTAGCAGCGCCTCAGCTGATGAGGGATAATTGGGCTCCAGCCGTCCCGTGACACTGACAGCTGGGAGCCCGCTGAGACGCTGTCAAGGAGAGGACCGGGTAGAGGAATATGGTCTGAGCGCCGGATCATACGGCGTCTCATCCCATGGTGACATCCTATCTTAGCTGAAGTACCTACTGAGTTGCGGTATTTCCTCCAGTGTGTTTTTTTGCTCATCTTATTGTCCTTCATACTACTGCCTGTGCCTGTTTATACTGGACCATATGTTGAAAATTATGAGTTCTTTTGACTAGTTTAAATGCTTTATTCCTTTTCTTTACTGCTTCCTTACACTCATCATTCCACCATGGTACTACTTTATTCTTTCTACCGCCTTTACTTTGAGGGATGGATGCTTGTGCAGCCGAGATTATGCCTTCCTTTATTCTATTGTCTAATGCATCAATGCTCATACTATAAACATTTTGCCTTAACTAGTTATCTTTCTTCCATAAACTTTTCCCTATTGTACCTTCCTTATTTGCTGTTCAACTGCACTTTGTTGCAATGGTACTAGACACCTGTTAGCTCCAAAGCAGACTCTTTCCCTGAATTAATATCAAATTTTGTGCAAATGCCATTATTTATACACACAATATTTTTCACATCAAGCCATTCTTCAATTACTTGGCCATTAGTGCCTGTCTTCCCACTTCCCCACAACATGCTGTGTCCATTAAAATCACTGTTGCATCCATAGTTGAGGCAATAGCAAGTAGACAGTGACTACTGTTTGTGGAGCTTTATTATAAATACTATGTACAATACCCTCCGGCGTTCAGCACTCTCTGACAGGCCAGGTGTCCCACGACGAAAGAGAACTAGCCTCTTCTGCCCACATCCTTTATACCTGGAGTGGCGTCACCACCGGAACCGGCAGTTAACCATCCCTGCTCATTCCCCGTCCACCTCGGCCGCCGTCTTACTAATACCTTCTATTTACATACATAACATTCCCCCCCTTCAAAAAACCCATCATGCATACAGATAACCCACCCAAATTTGGCTCCCAACACACCCTCTAATTATAAAAATATGTGCAAAAAGAAACAAACTGCCTTTCCATTCTCACAACTAAGGCTGGGGGGGGCCGGGTAGACTGCCAGCGCCCCCTACACGGCTAGGCGGGTTATTCTGCCACCATACTTAAAACAGTCCAACTTAAAAGGCTGTGTTTCTAAACAAAATAATCCCGTTAAACAGCTCCATATGAACATAAAGAACAACAATCACAACACTCATTGATAACACCACTGGCAGCCCCCACCCCAATACCCACCCCACACCTGGGCACACAGTATAAAACAATACGTGTTGGGTACATTAAATAGCACAGATTGTCAATTACCAAGACTAAATAACCCAATCATAATTTACTGTTTCTACTTCCTTAACTCTTTTCCTTTCAAATCCAAATTCAGGCACATATCAAATCAATCAGTGAACCATTTCATCCTTACCATATTCACAGAATGAATCCAATAATTACAAATATCCTTAGCCATTAAAACTTTGCTCTAATACAAACACATAAGTTATAAAATTTAACTCATAAAATTTCATCTTCCTTCTTTTTTCTTCTTTTTTTTTCAAACCAATAATATCCGGGGCACCAATACAGTAGTGTTCAACTATATACAGCTGGACCTGGGTTAAAATCAAAACACACACAGTAAAACACCCTCAGTCCTTGGATGGGTCTCTTTCTAGGCGCCTCCTTCTCTTGACCTCCAGGCTCTCGCTGCGTTATCTCCTCTTCTCCACCACTAAACGTAGCTCGTTCGGAGGCCTCCAGGTCTTGTCAGACAGGCGTAGATACCCATCGCTCCGGGCAGCCTCCATCTTGAACTGCCTCCGATCATCACGCCACTTGCGTGACCCGTGATCATCTCTCATCTGGGCCTCAACCCTGGGGCCCAGATGGGAAGGTGTTTGGTGTGACCTGGGAACCTCATCTCCAAATCGCAGGGAAGCCCTTTTCTTCTTATCGGATCACTCTGGTTCCGACTGGCCTTCATCATCGATCCGGTCGACTTGCGGGTCCGGTTCACTGTTCTCTTGGCAGGCCATTGTTGTGAGCGCTTCAAAGCCGCACTCTCAGGTCTCGCCCCCTCAGTCTCCAGCATGGGCACCTCGTCCTTATGGGCCACCCCGGGGGTCCTGGCGTGCCGTCCAGCTCCCTTATCCAGGGCAACGTGGTTACCGGCATCAGGTCCGTCCCGGGGCAGTGTCGTGTGGCGCCGAACGTGCTCTCCACTTGTAGTATCCAGCCAGTCTGAGTCCCACACCTCCTTGCCACTCCCACTCCCACTCCCACTCCCACACCCTCCTCTGCACCCCGACCACTCCTCGCCCAACACATTTGCTATAGAGAACCCCAGGCTATAAAAAAGGTTGCACCCCATAATGTTAACACCCGCAGCGGTGACATAAAAACAGGCCTTGGGTACCACAACAGACTTGTACCGTGCCTCCATTTCCACAAATCCCAAAACTGTCACGAACCGAGCCCGTGTTTCCTGTAGGCTCAGTTCTGACCATTCTTGGTGGCTCAGGCATTGGGTTTATTATGTTTTGTTAACTTTTGATTTCTCGTTGTTTTCATGTCTGTGTGCTGTTTCTTTTCCATGCCTGTAGCCGCCACTTTGGCCGGCGGTTGTTGGGCAGCCGTTTGACCCACTTCCTGGTGGGTACTGTCTAACATTCGCCGGTCCGACCACGCCTCCTCTCTCTCTGACAGTCAGCTGTTCGCCCCCGTAATTATCTGTCCTGTGCTTCACCCAGGTGTTTCCAATCTGTCACACCAGTGGTGTTTGTACTTAGGCAGCTCTTTGCCAGTCAAACACCGCTGGACCATTGTACTCGATCACACGGTCGTAATTTGCCATGTGACAGTCACATCGGGGAAGGATTGTTTGTGTGTGTGCTCGCTGGCAGACTTGGATGACTCGGACTGTTCCTGCACGGTGAGTAAGAGCTGTTAGCGTTTCTGTTTGCAGTTGTGCTGCTACGCTTGTCTGTAGCGTTTCTCCTTGCGGCACAACTTCTACGCTTAGGTACTGTTGCCCAGCTTCTTCTCCCGTGCCAGTCGAGTGTCCTGGAGGGCTCTAGGTTTTACCCGAGCTGTCTATGTTATTTTGGTCTGTCTATTTTTGTATCAATAAATGTGTGTTTGGTGTGACCTGAGCATAAGTCCATTCTTCTTTCTTCTCCTCTGTGTGCTGTGGAAGAGCGCACAGGGAGGTTCATGACAGAATGGTCCAGCCAGCCCGGATTTAGCAGAGTCACCCATACATTTGCCTTTTTTTCCGTTTGAACTGTTTTTCTTTTTTTTCTATCCATCTGTGTTTGGAGCGCATTATGTCCCCAGCTCGTTGACCTCATCCAAGGAGAGGAAGATTGGCAGCGGGGTCTCCAAGCCTGGAGGAGGAGTGGGCAGCGGATTTCATCCGGAGTTATGTGGATGAGTTTCTCGCTGCCCGCGGACCCAAGAGGGATTAGTGGAGCGTTTATGGAGAGGTGGGGATTCTGGAGGTGTATCCTAGCCTCTGGAGGTACCCTCAGTACACGGAACTGTTGGCTACAGTCACCGCGCTCCAGCGCTTGTCCCCCAGGCTGAAGATGGAGTCATCTCCCACTGGACCGCAGCGCGCATGGAGGCGCGCTCCACGGAGGAACAGCTCCATTCCCTCCGCTCCTGCTCCAGTTACCCCAGCTCCACCACAGCAGCATCATCCAGCTAGGAAGCACCAGGAGAGTCCCTCATCGCCTCCGGCAGCCCTCTTCCCCCCAGCTGCCGTGAGGTCTGCTGAGCTCACCCCAGCTACACCCACCTCCGTCGTCATGGAGACGGCTCCACAAATCTTCAGAGGGGCCCACGTCATCGCTGACACGGAGAGGGATGACTGGCTGCTGCCTGCAGCTGCCAACATCAACGGGATGGGATGGCAGCCAAGTATTTTTTCTTTCTATTCCATCTAATAGTATTGAATCTTGCCTGTCTTCCGAGGGAGAGGCCCAATTTCAGCAGTCCACTGGGTCCTCTCCTCCATCTGCAAATATTAATTCATTTTTTTCCCTGTCCATGTCTCCTCCAATTCTCCCTGAGGGCCTGTTGGCCCAAGGTCAGGGCTGCCAGACGGTGGAGGAGCCAGTGGTCTCGAAGGACTCTGCCCCGGAGCCAACATGGAGAGGTTCCCCTGCAGCCATGCCAGAGGAATCCCCAGCATTGGAGCCACATCAGGTGAACAATAGGACTGCTATGACCATCTCGCCTGCTGTGGAGGCTTCTGCAGCAGAGTGGGAGCCGGAGATGGACCTCCTTGAGGCCGGACCCAGGCTGTCATCGTCAAGTTCGACGGAGTCCTGGACGGTGGTGGAGCTCCAGCTCAGGCAAGTTTTCTCTCTTGTTTTTCTTATGTCAGTGTTGGAGAGATCTTGCCTTGCTCTGGGTGAGGAGAGTCGGGTGCAGCGCACAGCTGCATCTGAGCTCCCTTCGCCGGGCTCCACAGCTGCCGGCGACCCTAACCATCCTTTTTCTCCTGCTGTCTCTGAACCTTCATCTAGGGTCGCCGGAGAGGGTGCGCCATTGCCAGAGGTCGTTGTGGGTCCGGGCCGACCAGTGGAGGATGCTGTAGCTCCTGCTCCTCCTGCCGGGGTCGCCAGGGCTCCCCCTATCGACTGCCTCTTCAGCTCGGTGCTCCTGTGGGTTAGCCCGCTCACCGTGGGTGCAGCATTGGCCCAATCGGGGTCCACCGTGGGTGCTGCAGAGCCTCAGCCAGAGGTCACCGTGGGTGTTGCTGAGCCTCAGCCGGAGGTCACCGCAGGTGCTGCACAGCCTCAGCCGGAGGTCACCGCGGGTGCTGCTGAGCCTCAGCTGGAGGTCACCGCGGAGGTAGCGTTGGCCGAGTTGGGGTCCACCGCGGGTGCAGCGTCGGCCCGGTCAGTGTCCACCACGGGTGCAGCTGTGTCCCAAGCCGGGACCACCGAGGGTGCTGTGGACCAGCCTGAAGACGCCGTGGTCCCCTTCTCCTCCCTGTCCTACGCCGTGGGGGTTCCCTCCCTACAGTCCAGTCACCCACCAGTGACCCTTCTGGTGGGCAGACCGCCTCCTGCTTCATCTCGCCAGCCCTGGTCGCTTTACAACGCTGGCCGACTGCCTGAGGGACTGAGTCTCTGGGCCAGATGGCCCGTGTTTTCTGGCAAGCCACCAGACTCTGTTCACCGAACTGCCTGCTGGGCCTGGGAGTCTGGGCAGCCTCCTGAGCCTCCACGTCTTTGGACTTGGGGGGGTTAATTGTGGACCCTGGGCAGGGTTCCTGTAGCGACTGCTATGATGATGATGATGATGATGATGATGATGATGGGCGGGGTATTGTGAGTCCATACCCCGCGGTATACCCCCCCCCGGTATTGTGAGTCCATCCTCACCACCTCCATAACCGTGTGGTACGCAGGAGCCACTGCCAGGGACAGACTAAGGCTGCAGCGCGTCGTGCGCACTGCTGAGAAGGTGATCGGCTGCAAGCTCCCATCTCTCCAGGATCTGTACATCTCCAGGACCCGGAGGCGTGCTGGCCGGATCATAGCCGATCCCTCACACCCTGGTTACGTACTGTTTGCCCCCCTCCCCTCTGGTAGAAGACTTCGGTCCATCCAGACTAAAACCTCCCGTCACATGAACAGCTTCTTCCCCTCTGCCATTAGACTGCTGAACACTAAGTGACTCTCGTGCACCATGTACAGCAGCTCAACCAGACTCATGTCAATCATCACTGTTTTCTTCCTGCATTACCGACTGCACTATATAGTTCTCCACAGTATCTGCTGCTGGCTAATATATATTTTAACTGTTGACCAGTATCACTTAATCTTATCCTACACTTTATTACATGTATAGTTTATTTCTCTTATCTTATCATGTTTAATGTTGCAGCATTGTACCGAGACAAATTCCTAGTTTGTGTACTACATGAACAATGGCAATAAACCTGATTCTGATTCTGATTCTGATTCTGATTGTGTTCTCTCCTTTCCCGTTCCCCCTACCTCCCTCCCGGGTTTGTGTTGTTGTTCCTGTTGGGGTTGGTGGGGAGGGGGAAGCAGGGGTTTTTCTTTCCTTATGATGTTACCGTGGGTGTCTGGTATCCACCCCTAGAAGGAGGGGCTCTGTCACGAACCAAGCCCGTGTTTCCTGTAGGCTCGGTTCTGACCATTCTTGGTGGCTCAGGCATTGGGTTTATTATGTTTTGTTATCTTTTGATTTCTCATTGTTTTCATGTCTGTGTGCTGTTTCTTTTCCACGCCTGTAGCCATCACTCTGGCCGGTGGTTGTTGGGCAGCTGTTTGACCCACTTCCTGGTGGGCGCTGTCTAACATTCGCCGGTCTGACCACGCCCCCTCTCTCTCTGACAGTCAGCTGTTCGCCCCCGTAATTATCTGTCCCATGCCTCACCCAGGTGTTTCCAATTTGTCACGTCAGCGGTGTTTGTACTTAGGCAGCTCTTTGCCAGTCAAACACGCTGGACCATTGTACTCGATCACACGGTCGTAATTTGCCATGTGACAGTCACATCGGGGAAGGATTATTTGTGTGTGTGCTCGCTGGCAGACTTGGATGACTCGGACTGTTCCTGCACGGTGAGTAAGAGCTGTTAGCATTTCTGTTTGCAGTTGTGCTGCTACGCTTGTCTGTAGCGTTTCTCCTTGCGGCACAACTGCTACGCTTAGGTACTGTTGCCCAGCTTCTTCTCCCGTGCCAGTCAAGCGTCCTGGAGGACTCTAGGTCTTACCCGAGCAGTCTATGTTATTTTGGTCTGTCTATTTTTGTGTCAATAAATGTGTGTTTGATGTGACCTGCGCATAAGTCCATTCTTCCTTCTCCTCCTCCATGCGCTGTGGACGAACGCATGTGAGGTTCATGACAAAAACGGCCAGTCTGTTCCATCGATAGCCAAAATAGTGTCTCCCCTGCTTCCTGATCTGTTGGTGTGGAAACAGACTCTTCATGGTCGCCAGGTTCAAAACGTAGATAACAGCTCCTGTATCCACCAACAGGGGAACCTCAACGCCATCCAGCATTACGTCACACCCGATCCATCCCGTGGTCTCCGGGGAAACGGTGTGGACAATCGTGGGAGTCTTCTGCAAGGGACCCGCCTCACTCCGCCGGTCCTTACGCTCAAAGTTTGCACACGCCCTGGCAAAGTGGTTCAGCAAACCACACTTTCCACAACGCTTGCCCTTTGCCGGACATATCCTGGACTTGTAGCGGTGACTTGGAGACCCACAGCCATAACAACGCAGCATACCTGGGGCGGACCTAACTTTAATCACAGAGGCATATTCGTCCTCTCCGCTGTCCTCATCTTCAGGGTCCAATAACAGTGCCTTCGCACGAGACTCACCTTGGGTCAGAGCGGCCCCTTCAGTCAGGCCCCTCGTGATAATCTCTCCTGCCTTGAATTGCTAAGCGAGCTCAACAGCTGTGGCCAACGTCAGCTCACCTGGATGAGTCAAAACCCTGGATCAGGCTGCTGGAGAGCAAATCTGTTTTGCCAACTGGTCCCGTATCATCTCATCTTCCAGGGGTCCGAACTTGCATTCTCTCACCAGCTCCCAGAGGTCCACCAGAAATCTCTTGATCGGTTCCCCCGACCGCTGGCGGCGCTGTAGAAACTGAATGCGCCGGACAATGACGTTTTCCAGCACGCAAAAGTAGTGCGCCATTAACTCCACCACTTCATCAAAACTATCGGCCCCTCCAAGGTTTTCCAGTATTCTTTGCCCCTTCATGCCTAAGTTATGGACCAAAAGAGCCCTTGCACAAAGGTTCTCAAGCTCGCCGAGGTTCAATACTACAAGGCATGGGTGGCTCGCCTGGGGTTTCCAAAAATGGCCGAAAACTGGCAACGGACCTCTCCACAACCGCTTTTACCTCGTCGCCAAATGTTGCATCCATAATTGAGGCAATAACAAGTAGACAGTGACTACTGTTTACGGAGCTTTATCATAAATACTATGTACCAATACCCTCCAGCGTTCGGCACTCTCCGACAGGCCAGGTGTCCCACGATGAAAGAGGAATAGCCTCTTTATACCTGGAGTGGCGTCACCACCGGAACCGGCAGTTAACCACCCGTGCTCATTCCCCGTCTACCCTGGCCGCCATCTAATACCTTCTGTTTACATTCATAACAATCGCCACACCATACAATGAATCCCTCAGGGACCCCTAAAGGAACCTACCATCTCACTTCACATTATTCCCAGCCCACACCATCACTCCACCTCCTTGCTGACATTGCAGGCTTGTTGGAACAGAGTGGCCATTCATCAACCATTCTTCAATCAGGGTTCTGTGGAATATTCAGGTTTCTGTGGGAAATGTACTAATTTCACTTCTTAATTGGGCCAAAAAAATTGCATATAATTTGCCATCGTTACCTCCGCCAAGGAGGTTATGTGATCATCGGCGTTGGTTTGTTATGGTTAACCAAAGGATTACAAAAGGTGTGTAAAAAGAAAAATTCATTATATAAAGCTTTCCTAAAGAAAAGGACAAAAGAAGCAGAGCAGTGGTATAAAACATACAAAAATAAGTTAACATATATAATAAGATGTAGTAAGAGAGACTGTATATTACAGTAAAGAACTGGAGAAAAACAGAGACAATATTAAAAATACATGGACAATACTTAACAGTATTCTTGGAAATAAAAGCAGAAACACAAGCTACCCAACCGATTTTTCAAAAAATAATAAAACGACTCAGAGTGTGAATGCAGCTTCACCTGCAGATGAATTTAATAACTTTTTTGTTAACATTGGTCCTAATTTGGCTCGAGAAATACCCATTACGGCGCCTACAGATGATACAATAAGCAATAACACTGCTATAAAAACTCCATTTTCATAAAGAACACAGACGAGAGAGAGGTCATTGAAATTGTTAAATCGTTTAAAAGTAAAACATCTACGGACTGTGATGGTATTGACATGCTCTTAGTCAAAACTATTATTGAATGCTTAGTGAAACCACTGACGTATATCTGTAACCTGTCTCTCCAAACAGGTATATTTCCCAATGCAATGAAAATAGCTAAAGTAATTCCGATATACAAGACGGGTGACAGAGGGGAATTCTCAAACTATAGACCAATTTCACTATTGCCGCAATTTTCCAAGATACTTGAAAAAATATTCTATGAGAGAACCGACAACTTCATACTGAAGAATAATTTATTGTGTGAGCAGCAATATGGGTTCAGACTCAAGAGGACAACTGCATTTGCTCTAATGGAATTTATAGAAAAAATATCAACTACCATTGAAAATAAAGAGCATTCAGTTGGGGTATTCCTGGATCTTAAAAAAGCATTTGATACAGTGGATCATAATTTATTATTAAAGAAACTACAAAATTGTGGTATTAGAGGGGTAGCACTGTCCTGGTTAAGTAGTTACTTAAAGAATAGATATCAGTATGTATGCGTTGGTAACAAAAACTCAGTTACTGAAGTTTACTTGTGGAGTCCCACAGGGTTCAGTTTTGGTTGACATGTTTCGGGACCCAGGAGACAGACACTGACACGGGCAGATAGTGACAATAATCTTTATTAAAGTGAGAGAGTGTGTAGTGCAAGTGTGAGTGCGTGGATAGAGTTCTGGTCACTGGAGCTGAGCGCCCTGGACGGAGACCCGGCAACCCTGGAACATACAAGCACAAACAATTACTTTTGTCCCATGCAAGTGACAAGCTACTAGTAGCGAGGCTTACTTGGTTGTAGCACAGGTTACGTCCTGCTGAGATCCAGCGGCCGTGCAACGTGGAGGTGAAGGTGTCCGTGAACGTGCTGGGGCTTCCACCCGTGGCTGTGACAAAGACAGTTCTTCCCGAGATACCGGCTGTGATCCCACAGACCGGGACGATGACAATCCAGATGATGACGAGGTGAGTGATTCCACAGAACGTGGTGACGATGAAACAACTGATGCTAATGACAGTAACTCCACTGATAACGGTGGCCAATACTCCTGCAACTGATACAGTAATAGTTCTGGAATTTGAGGAGCAAGACGTACCGGTAGACGTGGTGGTAGCGAACCGCTACGTGAGCGTGTTGGCGTTACCCCGTCAGCTGGGGCCACAGGTCCACCGCCAAGGGGGTCCACCTGTGCACAGGGGTTAAGGTTAGGAGTAGAGTAACAGATGGTTCTCTTACGTGTCTGACTCTGAAGAGAAGTCCTAGATGAGGTAAGAGAAGTTCTTGACGAAGCCAGAGAAGTTCCTGACGAGGTGAGAGAGAATCCTGACGAGGCCAGAGAGCGAAGTTCAGGTTCTTTCTCCGACGAGGAGGACAGACGACTCCGTGTCGGGCTGTCAGCAACGCTGGCTTTTAACAGCTGTTGATTAACACCTGTTGGTCTGTGCGCAGCTGGAGTTAATGATGCCAATGACGGCCCAGAGGCCGCCATGACAGTACTCCCCCCTCTAGCAGTGCCTCCAGGCACCTGCCCAATCCTACCTGGATTCGCCCGATGGAAATCGCGAATCAGCTGTTTATCCAGGATCAACGCTGGGCGAATCCAAGAGCGATCCTCCGGTCCAAAGCCCTCCCAGTCCACCAAATACTGAAGACCACGACCCCGCCTGCGGACATCCAGGATGGCAGTCACCCCCCAGGCCGGATGGCCATCGATCATCCTCGGGGGTGCGGGAGCCGCAGGAGCAGGGCACAGGGGATCAGAGACATACGGTTTAACCTGGGAGACATGAAAAGTGGGGCAGATATGCATTGAAGAGGGGAGAGACAAGCGCACAGACACAGGGTTAATAACACGATTAATGGTGTAGGGGCCAATGAAGCGCTTAGTGAGTTTACGTTTTTCAGCCGGTACACCAATATTCCGGGTTGACAACCAGACCTTCTGACCCACCTTATAGTCCGGGGCGGGTCTCCTATGCCGGTTGGCCACCTGGATATTACGCTTAGTGGTCTTCAGCAAGGCTTGACGAGCGAGGAGCCAAACTCGCCGGCAGCGCTTGATATGTGCCTGGACTGAAGGAACCGCTACCTCCTTCTCCTCCTCCGGAAACAACGGAGGATCAAACCCACATGTTGCTTTAAACGGGGAGACGCCCGTGGCCGTGGAGATCGTGGCGTTGTGAGCGTACTCAATCCAGGGCAGGAACTTGCTCCAGGAGGATGAGCAGGAGGAGATGACACAGCGAAGGGCGGCCTCCAGCTCCTGATTAGCCCGCTCACACTGGCCATTGCTTTGGGGGTGATAACCAGAGGAGAGGCTGGCTGTGGCTCCTAGTGCCGCACAGAAGGCCTTCCAAACTTGAGATACAAACTGGGGTCCTCGATCAGACACAATATCAGCAGGGATGCCATGAAGACGGACCACATGTTGCACCAGGAGGTCCGCAGTCTCCTGGGCCGAAGGCAGACCCCGAAGTGGCACAAAATGGGCCGCCTTCGAGAACCGGTCAACGATGGTTAACACCGTGGTATAGTCATCTGAAATGGGTAAACCAGTCACAAAGTCCATCGCTACGTGAGACCAGGGGCGTGAAGGAACCGGCAACGGATGTAGTCAGCCCGCCGGGGGGGATGATGTCGTCTTCCCGGTGGCGCACTGAGCGCAGGCCCGGATGTAGCCTACAACGTCCTTCCGCAACCCTGGCCACCAGAAGGTCCTTTGGAGAAGATTCACGGTCCGACCCACTCCAGGATGACAAGCCAACTTGGAAGCGTGGCCCCACTCAATCACCTTGCCTCGGACAGCACGTGGAACAAACAACCCCCCCCCCCCCCCCCCGGGGTCCGGCTCGGTCTTCTGAGCCTGGCGAACCGTCTTGCAGATTCCCCAGGATAGGGCGCCCACGACGCAGGAAGGCGGCAGGATAGGGGTCTCCTGGTCCTCAGAGGATGGTGTGTCAAACTGCCGTGAGAGGGCATCCGGCTTACCGTTCTTGCTTCCTGGTCGGTACGTGATGGTAAAGTTAAACCGGCTGAAGAAGAGGGACCAGCGAGCCTGGCGTGCATTCAGGCGCTTAGCCGTCCTGAGGTAGTCCAGGTTACGGTGATCAGTCCAAACCACGAACGGCTGAGCAGCCCCCTCCAGCCAATGTCTCCATTCCTCCAAGGCGAGTTTCACTGCCAGTAACTCCCTGTCTCCGATGCTGTAGTTCCTCTCTGCAGGGGTGAGACGGTGAGAGAAAAAAGCACAAGGGCGAATCTTACCATCCTCAGGAGATCGTTGGGAGAGTACTGCTCCAACTCCCGCATCAGACGCGTTCACCTCCACCAAGCACTGCAGCTTCGGGTCCACCTGGGTAAGGACTCGGGCCGAGGCGAACTCCCCCTTGAGCTTCTCAAACGCTCCGGCTGCCTCCTTACTCCAGCAAAATGGGGTCTTAGGGGAGGTGAGAGCAGTCAAAGGACGGGCAATATTACCAAAGTTGGGCACGAACCTCCTATAAAAATTAGCAAACCCCAGGAACCCTTGAAGCTGCTTTCTGGAGGTGGGTGCAGGCCAATCCACAACTGCCTTGACCTTGGCAGGGTCAGGGAGCACCTGGTTCCGAGCAATAATAAATCCAAGGAAGGAGGTTTGATCAGTGTGGAACTCACATTTCTCAGCCTTGACGAACAGCTGGTTCTCCAGGAGGCGCTGTAATACCCTGCGGACAGGCACCCGATGTTCCTCTAGTGTGCGGGAGAAGATGAGGATGTCATCAAGATAAACAAAAACAAACGAGTTAAGAAAATCCCGTAGTACATCATTTATCAAACGCTGGAAGACGGCTGGAGCGTTAGTTAACCCAAACGGCATTACCAGGTACTCAAAATGACCGCTGGGGGTCCGAAAAGCCGTCTTCTACTCATCTCCTTCTCTCATGCGCACTAGATGGTAGGCATTCCTAAGGTCCAGTTTAGTAAACCAGGATGCCCCCTGGAGGGAGTCAAACGCAGTGTTCATCAAGGGCAGAGTATATTTGTCTTTGACTGTTATATCATTCAGTCCCCGGAAGTCGATGCAGGGGCGTAGTGAACAGTCCTTTTTTCCAACAAAAAAAAAAATCCGGCCCCCACTGCCGAAGATGACGGGCGGATGATACCAGAGGCCAAGGACTCCTTGATGTACGTGTCCATGGCCTTGCGCTCCGGGGCTGATAGGCTGTAAAGGCAGCTAGCAGGAAGAGGGGCCCCAGCCTTCAGATTGATGGCACAGTCATACGGACGATGGGGGGGGTAAGGACAACGCCCGAGACTTGCTGAACACTTGCCCCAAGTCGTGATAAACCTCTGGCACTTTAGACAAATCCGGTGGGGATGAATCAGGCAGAGGCACCTTAACAGAAGGGGCGCACGCCGCTGATTGGAGGCAGGCGCTAAGGCAGAACGTACTCCATGCCGTTATTCTCCCAGCTTGCCAGTCAATGGTGGGGTTATGTAGGCGCAGCCAGGGATACCCCAGAATAACGGGCGAAGAAGAAACGGGCAGCACTAGGAACTGAATCTCCTCCCTGTGATTCCCTGAGACAATTATTGACACAGGGGCCGTCTGAAGGTCAATGGTGGTCAAAGAAGCCTTAGACAGGGTAATCAATTTGACAGGGGGTTCTAAAGTCTGACAGCTAAGGCCCATTCGGGTTGCCAGGTCTCTAGAAATGAAATTCTGCTCAGCTCCAGAATCTACTAACGCTAGTGTGGAGTGTTCAGTGTGTGTATGAATAAGTCTGAGGGGTAAACGACAACAAGTAAGGGGTTCTTCTGAGTTCTTGCCCGTGAATCCCCCTACTGCGATCCACGGGCCTTCCCTTTTAACTTATTTGGACATTCGAACACCCCATGTGACTCCTTCCCACAATAGAAACATAGGCCTTGATCCCTACGGCGTTGTCTCTCAGCTGCTGATACTTTAGAATGACCAATGATCATGGCTTCCTGATCCGGGGATTCCTCTGACGCGGGTAAAGCGAGAAGAGGGGAGTTAGGGACGCGAGGGCGGGGTTTAACCGAACGGGAAGTAGTTCGCCATTCAGCCGCCCGCTCCCTTAATCTGCTATCGAGACTAACCGCTAGGGCAATCAAATCTCGCAAATTATCTGGTTTGTCCCGTGCCGCTAACTCATCCTTTAGCTCGTCGTTGAGACTACGTAGGAAAATGCCACATAGTGATGGCTCCCCCCACCCAATCTCTGCAGCCAGGACCCGGAAGTCAATGGCGTAGTCTGCAGCTGATCTCTTTCCCTGCTGTAAGCTCAAAAATCGTTTCTGTCAACACCTCACCCCTATCAGTATGATCGAATACAGACAAAAACACTGACACAAATTCCTGGTAAGAAAGCAGGGGATAGTTTGGTTTAGCCATGATCGTATACGTCCAGTCCAAGGCTCTACCTGCCAGCAAATTTATGACATGCCTATCCGGCTAGAGGTCGAGAGAAAAATCCCCCGGCACACGCAGAAAAACTGACTCACATTGTAATTGAAATCCTCGGGCTTCCCCGAGTTTACCGGCTGACCCGGCACGGTGGTAGGAATAGGGGGTGAGGCAGAGAGACGGGGTGGGTTGAGCATTGTCACTGAAGCTAAGCCTGCAGGGGCTGAGATATTTGCGGTCGGGGAAAACGTCTGGTGTCCTTCCAAACGATCCAGCCGACCATTAATTAAGGTTAGTTGATTCAAGATTACCGTCTGCTGTGAGGCTAGTAAATCTACCCGGGCACTAAGAGTGTTGATTAGGCGCGACAGTGAGCTGTCCGCTGGGTCAACGTGACAGAGTCGTACTGACCGGGACCCAGGAGACAGACACTGACACGGGCAGATAGTGACAATAATCTTTATTAAAGTGAGAGAGTGTGTAGTGCAAGTGTGAGTGCGTGGATAGAGTTCTGGTCACTGGGAGCTGAGCGCCCTGGACGGAGACCCCGGCAACCCTGGAACATACAAGCACAAACAATTACTTTTGTCCCACGCAAGTGACAAGCTACTAGTAGCGAGGCGTACTTGGTTGTAGCACAGGTGTACGTCCTGCTGAGATCCAGCGGCCGTGCAACGTGGAGGTGAAGGTGTCCGTGAACGTGCTGGGGCTTCCACCCGTGGCTGTGACAAAGACAGTTCTTCCCGAGATACCGGCTGTGATCCCACAGACCGGGACGATGACAATCCAGATGATGACGAGGTGAGTGATTCCACAGAACGTGGTGACGATGAAACAACTGATGCTGATGACAGTAACTCCACTGATAACGGTGGCCAATACTCCTGCAACTGATACAGTAATAGTTCTGGAATTTGAGGAGCAAGACGTACCGGTAGACGTGGTGGTAGCGAACCGCTACGTGAGCGTGTTGGCGTTACCCCGTCAGCTGGGGCCGCAGGTCCGCCGCCAAGGGGGTCCACCTGTGCACAGGGGTTAAGGTTAGGAGTAGAGTAACAGATGGTTCTCTTGTGTCTGACTCTGAAGAGAAGTCCTAGATGAGGTAAGAGAAGTTCTTGATGAAGCCAGAGAAGTTCCTGACGAGGTGAGAGAGAATCCTGACGAGCCAGAGAGCGAAGTTCAGGTTCTTTCTCTCGACGAGGAGGACAGACGACTCCGTGTCGGGCCTGTCAGCAACGCTGGCTTTTAACAGCTGTTGATTAACACCTGTTGGTCTGTGCGCAGCTGGAGTTAATGATGCCAATGACGGCCCAGAGCCGCCATGACATTGGGGCCATTATTATTCAATATGTATATAAATGATATATGTAAAGTTTCAGAAAAAATGAGGACTGTAATATTGTTTGCCGATGACACTAATCTATTATGCAGTGGAAGCAATTTGGAACAACTTCTGGATACACTCGGAAAGGAATTAGGAAAGCTTAAACTGTGGTTTGATTCAAACAAATTAACGCTCAATTTAAGTAAGACAAAATTTATAGTCTTTAACAACCATCACAACAACTCAGTATCTAAACTCAGTGTAAATGGTGTAGAGATTGAAAGGGTATCTGAAAATCGCATTTAATTATATTAAAAGTAAAATATCCAAATCAATTGCAATATTACACAGAGTGAAATATTTGCTGAATCAACCCACACTATATACCTTGTAATATTAAAACAAACATATATCCACTCTTTATGCTTCAGAGGAGAGCTATTAGAATAATAAACAAAGCTGCTACAGGAACCAACAAACCCACTTTTCTTAAATTAAAAGTTCTCAAGTTGAAAGATCTGGTTGACTTTAAAACTGCAATAATAATGTTTAAAGTGAAGAATCTATCACTGCCCACAAATATCCAAAAGTTGTTCCAAATAAGGGAGAAACAATATCATTTTAGGAGAAACATGTATATTCAAAAACCTTCATGAGAACTACCACCAAGCAACACTGTGTTTTCAGTGCAAGGAGTCAGATTATGGAACGATTTTGGACCTGAATTAAAATCTTGTACATTGCTTGGACAATTTAAACAAAAACTAAAGGAAGAAATACTCCAAACATATATACAAGATGACATGTAAAATCTCATAAGGATTGTCATATCCAGCCTGTGTTGTTTTGTAGCTTAGTTTTTTTCTGTCACATTTGTCTTAGCTTCGTTTTTGATTTGTAATCACTCTTGTCTTGTTTTTTTTTTTTTTCTTTTGAATTCTTGGATGGAATATGGGTGGGCAATATAAGCTGCGGCTTCAGCCATCACCCATTTCGGATAACTTATGTTGAATTGTATAATCAGAGGAGATATTGTCTAATTTGACCTTGTTGGATTTTCTTTCCCCCTTTGTTATATTATTCAGTTTCTTTTAACCTGTACTATCTGAAATAAATAAAGATTCATTCATTCATTCATTCATTCATTCATTCATTCATAAAGATTAATTCATTCATTCATTGGTTTGTCTGTCTGTCTGTTTGTTTGTTTGTTTGTTAAAGCAAGATAACTCAAAAACTTACGGATGGATTTTCATGAGAATTTTCACAGATTGTCAGAAATGGGGTTAGTCCTACAGATGATTACATTTTGGGTGGTGATCCAGGTCACCGTCCAGAAGAAAACCGCCATTATGCAAAATGCCATTTTCGTGAATAACTACTGAACCACTAATCCTATCATTGTCAATCCAATTGCTAGTCATGTGTTTTCATGGTCAAGGAATCTGAAAACGTACACACAAACACTGTACGGGGGGAACTGTGGCGCTTGGGTGGAGGTCTGGCGCTCTCCGAGTGCTTTTCTAGTTGTGCATTGTGCCATTGTTTTTTTCTACAATATTTTTTATTGAACCTTTTTTAACAAACATGACACAAACGAATCAAACACTAACACTAAAGTAAATTAAAATAAATGTTCTAAAAACACCAACAACCATTAACAAAAGCAAGTCAAACAGATGCTCCTCTGTTTAGCCTAGGTAATCCATTACAGAAGTATACATATTATACATTCACCAATTTGGAATTTACAAGGTCCACACACATCATTCACCTTCTTCTTCAGAAGTTATGTTTAGTTTCTTTACATAATCAATGAAAGGTCTCCATATATTCTCAAACACATTTTCCTTTGATTTCAATATATATGTTATTCTTCTAGTGGAGAGGTTTGTTAGCATCTGTCTTAACCACTGAGTCTCATCTGGTCTATGAGTCTTTTTCCCACAGTAGTGCAATACATTTTTTTACATTAAGCAAACTGAGGTCTATGAATGTTCTTTCACTCTTATTAAAATTATGTTTTTCTGTATACAGACCCAACAAAAACAGTTTGGAGTTCAATATGATTGTTTTGAAAAATTTTTTCTTTTTTTACCCTCACCTCTTCCCAAAACATTCTAATTTTTCTACATTCCCATAAACAATGATTAGGGTTCCTTACTTTCCATACATTTTGTGCATGTATCTGATATGTTTTGTTATATCTATTTAACTCCACCGTGTAACATACATCCACATTAACCATTTAAAATGTATCAATTTAAGACGTACATTTATTGATTTGGTTGAGCTTCTGTGCAAGCCAATTCCCATTGTTCCTCTGAAATTTCAATTGCAGGTCTTCTTTCCAATAATTCATTCTTTTCTGTGAGTTTTCACTGAGGATAGTGTCAGTAAGTTATAGAACTCTGAAATAATACCCTTTTTTCTTACTATTTTTCGTCAAAATTTTTTCCAAGGATGAATAAGTAGGTCGGGTGAGAGCATTATTTTGATTTGATCGAATAAAATTCCTAAGCTGAAGATATTTTAAAAAATATGTTCTATTAAGATTAAATTTGGCCCTCAGTTCTTCAAAAGACATTATGTTATCTGAACGTGACAAATATAAGTCTTGAATCTTTTGAATCCCTTTTAAATTCCATAATTTAAATACAGCATCCGCTCTCCCTGGTGCGAAATATTGATTACCCCATATTGGGCTAAATTGTGACAATAAGTGTGGTTCTTTTAAATATTTTTTGATTTCATACCATATTTTGATCATATGCTTTACAATAGGATTTTTAACTTGTTTCTGTAATTTTTTAGCTGAATCTGAGTATATGAATAAGGGAAGAGGTAAAGGTAAATTGTATGATTCCATTTCAGTCCAGTGAGGGGGATCATTTGATGAAAAATAATATGTCATAGACCTCAGTTGTGCTGACCAGTAATACAACATAAAGTTTGGACATTTCAGACCTCCACGATCAAATGGTAAATATAGTAAGGACAGACGTAATCTAACCTTCCTATTGTTCCATATAAATTCCACTAACTTTTTTTTAATTCTTGAGAATAGATCTGAAGGTGGTGGTAAAGGAATGTATTGAAATAAATATAGTATTTTGGGTAAGATATTACTTTTGAGTATATTAATTCTCCCGATCATCGACATTGGTAGTGACATCCATCTCTGAAGTAACTCATTAATATCTGTCATTAAGGCTTCATAGTTGGCACTGGCGACTGATTCTAACTTAGGCTCAATTTGAATTCCTAAGTATTTAAACTGATTTACAACACTGAATTGATTTACCTCAGGAGCTGGGTGATTTCTCTGGGTCTCATTTAGCATTAATATTGAAGATTTAGTTTTATTTATTTTATATCCTGATATTTCCCCAAAGTTCTTTATTAAATTTAACAAGGTCGAAATTGATTTTTTAAGATTCAACATAAACAAAATTATGTCATCAGCATACAGGGAGATTTTATGTTCTGTTGGTCCTACTTTAATTCCATATATTTGTGGATGTAAACGTACTGCCATTGCTAAAGGTTCAACTGCCATAGTAAACAGTAAAGGTGAAAGTGGACAACCTTGTCGACATCCTCTATTGATTTTTATTGATTTTGAGATATTGCTGTTTGTTAGGATTTCTGCTGTAGCATTATTGTATATTATCTGAACCCATTTTATGAAATTATTTCCAAGTCCAAACCTTTGAAGAACTTCAAAAAGAAAGGGCCATTCGACCCTATCAAAGGCCTTTTCAGCGTCCAATGATAGGAGAGCTGTATCCGGTGCTTCTTTATTAGAATAAATAATATTAAATAGTCTTCTTACATTATGGAAGCCTTGTCTTCCCATTATAAAGCCATTCTGATCTCGGTTAATAATATTTAGTAATATTTCTTGCAGTCGTCTTGCTAAAATTTTACAGATTATCTTAAGGTCTGCATTTAATAGGCTTATTGGTCTCATGTTTTCACATTTATTAGAGGGTTTGCCTGGTTTTGGCAACAGTATAATTAAGGCATTATTTATGTATGGCGGTAAATTACTATTTTGAAATGCTTCTAAAACCATTTCCAAAAATGGTTTTATTAATTTATTCTTAAATTTTTTATAGAGGTCAACTGGAAGACCGTCAGGCCCCGCACTTTTTCCTGATTTCATATTATCAATGGCTAGCCCAACTTCTTCTTGACTAATTTTTGACTCCAGTATCTCCCTATTTTCATTTGGAATACACGGTATAGATAATCCGTCCAAAAACCCATTTAGTTTTGTTAAGTCAGTTTCATTTTTTGTATCATATAATTTTTCATAATAATCTCTAAAGGCACTATTAATTTCTAAAGGATCTACAACTGCCTGTCCGTTACTTATAATACTGGTAATTGTGGCGGCATGAAATAATAGGCAGCGAACTGAGGGTTTTAAGTAGGTTTATTGATCATACCGCCATCATAAGACTCACTCCAGCCCCTGTGCAGGCGGGCTGGAGCGGGTCCTCAGGCTCTCAGCAGCAGTAGTCAGATGAGCAGTCAAAGAGAGAGTGAACATGAATTTCAGTCAGCTTATATACCCAGTTACAGACAATACATGAAAGGCATGGGACATTTGCATCACAGTAGGAGCAGGCAGCATGAACACAATGCATGAATGGCACATTAACATCACAGTACTGAGCAGGAAAGAGCCAGACAAAGCGAGGCTGCCTGTTGACATTAATACACACATTTCACTGTTATGTTAATTGCTCTAGCCGAGCGCTGTGCTTGTCCCAGTCTGTTGTGGGGGTGCCCCACACACTCCCCCCCCCCCCCAGAGGGCCCAGCAGGTAGCTGAGGCCTCGATAGTCCGGCTTTGGAAGCGAGCTGCAGGGGAGGCTCGCTGCAGGCGGCGGTGGAGGGAGGGGGGTGGGGGTAGCAAGTGCCGGCCCGGGACAGCGAAATTGTCTGGGCCGCGCAAAAATTGCCTGTGGATCCGCGATGTTGAGGGGCTGTCCCGTTGAACGTGCGGAGGTCCACAGCAGCTGTAAGAAGAAAAAATTAGTCACTGACTCCTCTCGCGGTTAAGTCCTGCGAGGATTAATAGCGGCCATGAAGAAAAACAGGAGCTGCGAGGCTGCGTAGCGGCTGTGAGAAAAAAACAAAAGCAGAGGGACTTGGCGTGTTGACTTTAGGTGCGGGCGCAGCCCTAAAGCCCTCGGGAACAGCTGACGGCTGAATTCCCCTTGTGCGCCGTGGCTGAGACCCATACAAAATCCTGTGAGTGAGCTGCATGTGATGCTTCAGGTGTGTGAGCAGCCCTGAAGTTTTCGTGTGCAGCGGCGAAGGACGCTGGCGGTCTGTGTAGAGCCGGTATGTCCCGTGCGTGGTGCGCTGTCCTCATACCCCCCGGTGCGTGTGCAGGGGTTCGGTGCGTGGCAGGTCCGCTGTAGAGGCGAGTCAGGGTCAGGGAGCTTGCTGGAGATCAGCGTAGTCGGCGCCGATAATCATCCCTGTTCAGTGTGTTGCTGTAGTTTGCTGTGTCGGGTCATGGTGCGTTGGAGCAGTGAGAGGGAGGAGACGATCTCTGTCCCTCGGGCTCGTGTCGATGCGTTGGAGCGGTAAGAGGGAGGAGGAGCGGTGAGAGGGAGAAGACGTTCTGTGTCCCTCGGCCGGTCCAGCGTGGATGTCCCGATCTCAGGCGAGGGTTGCACCATGACGCTTTCTGCAGCCTTCAAGGTCATGGGTGATCTCCGAGGGAGTTCGCCTGGTGGTGGCTCTGCGTCGAGGTCTCCATGTAGCAGAAGGGAGGGCAGATCATTTGCGCCAGGCTGCTGCGTTCGCTTGTCGTCGGAGAATCACCGCCGGGTGCTGCGTTCGTTGTCGTCGGGTCACCAGCGTGGCTGTCCAGACCAGAAGGTTGCGTTGCACAAAGCGTGTGCATTCTCGAGGTCACCAATGCGGCGTGAAATAATAGGCAGCGAACTGAGGGTTTTAAGTAGGTTTATTGATCATACCGCCATCAAAGGACTCACTCCAGCCCCTGTGCAGGCGGGCTGGAGCGGGTCCTCAGGCTCTCAGCAGCAGTAGTCAGATGAGCAGTCAAAGAGAGAGTGAACATGAATTTCAGTCAGCTTATATACCCAGTTACAGACAATACATGAAAGGCATGGGACATTTGCATCACAGTAGGAGCAGGCAGCATGAACACAATGCATGAATGGCACATTAACATCACAGTACTGAGCAGAAAAGAGCCAGACGAAGCGAGGCTGCCTGTTGACATTAATACACACATTTCACTGTTATGTTAAACGCTCTAGCCGAGCGCTGTGCTTGTCCCAGTCTGTTGTGGGGGTGCCCCACAGTAATTGGTGTTTTAAATTCTAATTGTTTAATCTGCCATGCCAATAATTTTCCCGATTTTTCACCTTGTTCATAAAAGGTTTGCTTCAATCTTAGAAGACTCGAGGCAGCTCTATTCGCTGATTTTTTGTCATATTCAGCTCTCAGAATCAGTAATTCGTTCTCTAATTTTGGATTACTTCCTGCATACACTTTTTCTTGAAGAATTTTTATTTTATGTTCCAATTGGACTCTCTCCTCTCGAGTCTTCCTAGATTTTGAACCTGTATAACTAATAATATGCTCCCTAATAAAAGCTTTGAAAGCTTCCCACTTTATACATGCTGATGTTTGTGTAGTATTGATATCAAAGAACTCATCTATCTGTTTTTCTATGTACTTAACAAATTCCTCATCCTGAAGCCATTTATGCTGAAATTGCCACCTACCTGGAACCTTTGTCAATTTCTTATCTACATATATTAGACAGCAGGGTGCGTGATCAGAGATCACAATGTTATCATAGAAACAATTTTGAATCTTGGACCTTAATTCTGTGGAGATCAAAAAATAGTCAATACGTGAAAATGTCTTGTAGGTATTAGAATAACAAGAATAGACTTTGACTTGTGGTTTCATTTCTCTCCATATATCTAGCAATCTCAATTCTTTCATAAAATGATTAATGGTCATCCTACATCCATTGTGCGTACAGTCCTGTCCTGTTGATCTATCTATACTGGGATTCAATGTACAATTAAAATCCCCTGCTATTATATGTTGCCCTGTGAGTGATGCTAAAGTAAGAAATAAATTAATGAAGAAGTTTTGATCATCTATATTGGGACCATATAAGTTCACCAGATTTATATTTTCTAATAACAAAGATCCTTGGATGATTAGATATCTTCCCAATTTATCTCCAATTACATTTTTCACTTGAAATGGAACTGTTTTATGTATGAGAGTCATAACTCCCCTGGCTCGGGATGAAAATGATGAGGTGAACACACTTTCCCTGCCATCTCCTCCTTATTCTTTTTACATCCTCCTCCATTAGATGAGTTTCTTGTAAAAACACAATTTTTGAACCTATGTCTTTTATTTTATTCAAAACTTGTTTAAGTTTTTTTTAGATTTTGTAGACCTCTTCAATTCCATGATGTTAAATTAAGATTAACGCTTTGGTCTATGATCAATAAAGAGTTTGAGATTACCTTGCAAAATAAACATGCTCATACAGAGAAGCAAAAACATGGATGGTTGAACATTCATCCCACAAACTACACAAAAACAAATTCCCCCTCCCCACATTCGTGGTAATCCCCCCAAAATCAAAAAAAAAAAAAATTCTGTCTCCCGTTATAGCCAGTGGCTGCTCCTCACCCGCGAGGTTCACTCAAACCACTCTCTCTTTCTCCTCTCAATCACCCTGACTCTGCTACTTTTAATGACATGACAATAACTCTCTTCTGTAGTTTTTCCAACTTAACTCCAAAATTTTATAGCAACTTTGTACATCATAGCTTTTTTTTTTATATATAATACAATCTATATTTTGTAGACATGCTATATGTTTCAAATCAGTCAGATACTTGTACACATGCTTAAATATTCTACCTTTATATCTTGTTCTTGCTTCATGCTTAGCTCCCGCCAGTCTCTCCTTGGATCTGCTTAATGAGCTCCTGCGCCTCCTCAGGGGTCTTGAAGATATAGGTTCTCCCTTTATACGTGACCAGCAGTCTTGCTGGATGGATCACTCCGTGACGAATCCCGAGGCTGCGCAGCTCTTTACGGGCGGGGTCAAGCTGTTTCCTTAATTGTTGGATTCCTGTGGCCAAATCTGAGTAGAACCGCACCTGTTGATCCTGGTATTTAATTTCTCCTTTAGTACGCGCTGCGTTGGAAACCGTTATCTTGTCCCTGTAGTTGAGGAACTTCATAATCAGCGTCCTCGGTGGTGTCTTATTATCTCTCAATGGGCCGAATCGGTGTGCGCTCTCCAAGACGACCGATGACTGCAGATCTGCGTTGTTCAGCGCTTCTGGAATCCACTTTTCCAAAAAGGAACATGCATCCTGTCCCTCTGAACCCTCCGGAAGGCCCACCAGCCTTAAATTATTCCGTCTCAACCGGGATTCTAAGTCCAAGACGTTATCTTCCAGACATTTATTTTTTAATTCCAATGTTTGGACCTTTAATTGCAGGCTGGTGATGTCATCTTCAGCGTTGGAGATCCGCAGCTCTGCCTGCGATACTCGCTCCATACAGTCGCTTATTTCTTTTCTCATGGCTTCTATCGCTGCTATAATCCCATCAAACTTAGACGAAAAGTCTGCTCTCATAGCGCTGATAGCAGCAAGGACCGCATTCGTTCCCTCGGCAGTCACCGCCCCGCCGGTAGCTCCATCCTCAGTCATGGTCTCTGGCGATTTATCTGCTTCGTCACAAGCGTGCAAATCTGTTAACTTGGATTGTCTCGATGAATCAGTTTTTCCTCCGTCTGATTTCACAGCCTTGGTTTTTACCATATCCGCGCCTAAACGCTAGAATAGGTTTTTGCTCCAATTGGGAGAGTTTTAGCCTACTTTTTTATTATTAGGAGCAGAGCAGAGCGAAACACGTCTTCCTACGTGGCCGCCATAACCGGAAGTGCATTGTGCCATTGTTGGTACAAAACCCATGCACAACAATGATAAACTAGAAAAGCGCTCGGAGAGACAGACAAACCAACGCCAATGATCACATAACCTCCTTGGCGGAGGTAATTATTTGCAGGTTTTTTTTTTACTTAAATTTGTAACTTTTGCTTACAAATTTGAAACTTTTTTTCTTGTGAATTTGCACTGTTTTTCTTATAAGTTTGAAGCCTTTCCATATAAATTTGCACCAAGACTTTTATGTCATCTAAAGTCTGTAGAATGGACAGAGATTTCTTGAATTTATAGAGTGATTACCGTGTAAGACTGTATCAAGTATATATAGAGTGAAAGAGATTTCTTGAAATCAGATCTAAAAGAAGAAAAAGAAGAAGGGAAAAAGAAGAAGAAGGAATGGAGGTGGGAAGTGGGAGAGAGGATGTTTGGAGTTCGGTGGAGTTCAAAAGAAGCAAATGTAGACAGTTAATATCAAATGGGCAAGAATTCAAAAAGTTTATATCTGATATGCAAGACAAACCCCAGGTATTCTGTGTACAGGAAACATGGCTAAAACCTCAGTTGGATTTTGTCATTCAAGGATACACATTTATAATGAACGACAGGGAAACTGGTAGAGGAGGGGGTGTAGGAACTTCTGTGCATAATGGAACAAATTACAAAATAATGGACATGAATCAGTAATGGTAAAAAATATGGGCAATAAAAGATGAAATAACAATTATTAATTACTATAATCCATATAACAGATTGACAGTTGACACTTTGAACACTGTAAATAGACAAGCACAGGGTAAGGTGGTTTGGTGTGGGAATTTTAATGCACATAACATGCTGTGGGGTAGCAGGAATATAGATATGAATGGCGCAGTAATTGAGGATTTTTTAGAGGACAGGGACTTAATATGCATGAATGATGGGAAAGGTACTAGATTTAGCAATAATCTAGTCTCAGAAAGTGTGTTAGACCTAACTTTGATTTCAAATGCGATTGCAGGAATCACATCTTGGGAGGTATTAAGTCAGTCAGCTAATGGGAGTGATCATTACCCAGTAAGAGTTAAAATTGGTCTAGAAGCGGGAGAAGAAGGGATGCAGTCTGATACAAGATGAAAATTGGATAAGGCAGATTGGGATAATTTAAATAGCTGTGTAAGACTAGATGTGAGCAGCTTAAATAGTGAGAACATATTGATGGGGAGAAATTTAGTAAAAGTGTCAGTGCAATTATATTAGAGTCTGCAAACCAAACAATACCAAAAAGTACACGTTATAGACAATGAAAGAATCTTCCTTGGTGGGATGATAATTGTAATAAAGCTATTAAAAACAGAAATAGGATATTCAGACAAGTGAAAAAGCATCATACTTTGGAAGCAGCGACTGAGTACAAACGGTGTCAGGCAATAGTCAGGAAAACAAAACAGCTAAGAGTTTATTTTGGAGACAGTACTGTAATACTATAGGAAGAGAAACACAGCTATCAGATATTTGGGGAATGATTAAGAAAATGAGTGGTATTAGAAGAGAGTACAAAACACCAGTGTTAGACAGTAATGGGGAAATAGCTATTACTAATATAGACAAAGCAGAACTTTTGGCACAAACTTTAGTGAAGATTCATAGCTCAGAAAACCTACCAAACACAATTAGACAAAGCACGGAAAGCACGTTATCCAAACAACCACATGTAAACATAAGGAAGAATACTTCAAGGGACTCGATAGATTTGCCATTCACTCTGTCAGAATTGTATTCTGAAATCGAAGCAGTCTTCACCAGGGAAGGATGGCGTATGTTATAGGATGTTGACGCACATGGAGGAGAGTGCACTTCAAACAATATTTAGCTATTTAATAAAGTTTGGGAAACTGGGAAGATTCCAAGGGCATGGAAACAATCAGTTATAGTACCAGACTTAAAGACAGGGAAAGATTCATTAAATACCAATAATTATAGGCTGATAGCTCTTACCTCACAGTTAGGGAAAACAATGGAATGAATGGTGACTTAAAGGCTGAATTACATTTTGGAGGGGAGGGAATGTCTTTCTCCTTTTCAAAGTGGGTTCCAGAAAGGGAGAAATACTATGGATTCCATTTTGCTCCTAGAATCTGAAATTAGGAAAGCCTAGGTAAATAGGGAAAATGTGATAGTAGACCACAAGCCGTTGACGTATGCCACGGCCAAGGTCTCGGAACCGTGCTCGGCCCAGCAGCAACGGCAGCTGGCTGCAATTTCAGAGTTTACTACCGACATTCGGCACATTGCCGGTAAACTCAACGTGGTGGCTGATTGCCTCTCGTGCGCATTGGTCACCCCGGTCTACGTGGGAATAGGTTTCCCCGCCATGGCCGTGGAGCAAGCCGGGGATGCGGACATTTGTGCGCTCCAGTCTGAGCCTACAGGGTTAAGACTGGAGAGCAGGGTGCTGCAAGAAAGGTGCCCTCCCCTACTCTGTGACGTCTCCACAGCCCGCCCGCGCTCGGTGGTTCCGCGCTCTTGGCACCGTCGCGTTTTTGAGTCGGTCCACTCCCTTTCACGCCCGGGAGTGCACGCTTCAGTGAAACTAGTGGAGGTGAAATTCGTCTGGCCACGGTTGCGTAAAGAGGTGAAAGAGTGGGCTGCAGCGTGCGTTGCGTGCCAACGGGCAAAGGTGCACAAGCACACCAGAGCTCCCCTCAAGCCATTCCAAATCCTGGCTAAGAGGTTTGACCACTTCCACGTGGATCTGGTGGGACCCCTTCCGCCGTTGCAAGGTTTCACGCACCTTTTGAAAATCGTGGACCGCACCATGCGCAGGCCCAAAGCAGTGCCACTGGCTTCTACCACATCCGTAGAAGTGCCACGTGCTTTTTTGTCAGCTTGGGTGGCACGTTTCGGATCTCCATCGGACATCACGTCCGACAGAGGCCCACAATTTGTTTCGGAACTCTGGTCCATGATGGCCCAGAGCCTGGGGGTCAAAATTCACCGCACTACCGCGTACAACCCCCAGGCTAACGGGTTATGCGAGCATTTCCACAGGTCACTTAAAGCAGCGCTCAGAGCTTTGCTCACGGATACAAATTGGGTAGACTGCCTGCCTTGGGTTCTTTTAGGGTTGCATTCCGCACCGAAGGAGGATTTGGCAGCCTCCCCAGCAGAGCTCTTTTTTTCCCAACCGCTGCGGATGCCCGGAGAATTTTTACCGGAAAACCCCGCGCCCGAGGCCGAGCTGCCCACACATTCTCTACGCAACACAGAGGTGGGGAGTGTACCGGGCCCGGCCCACCATTGTTTTCCCCACACATTCGTCCCAAAAAGTTTGCAGAATGCCAGTTTTGTGTTTGTCAGGCACGATGCACACCAGACTCCGTTGCGCCCACCATACGACGGACCATTCAGAGTGTTGGAACCTGGGACAAAACATTTCGTGTTAGACTTGGGGACACGTAGAGAGACTGTCTGCATTGACAGGCTTAAGCCTGCTTTTGTGTTGGCAGACGAGCAGGTGGTGTTGGCCCAGGCTCCCCGGCACAGACGTCCCCCGTTGGAGGTTCCGCAGGATGGTGATTCCTCAGCAGGGACCGGCACTCGTGAAGAGGATGTGTTTTCTTCCCCTCCCCTTTTCCCCCCACAGACTGGCATGCCCCCCTGTGCGCCCCGCCAGCAAGGCAGTTCAACTGGATCGAACCGCTATGGACGCCGGCTCAAGCCCAAGGAACGGGGAGGTTAAGGCCCATTCTGGGTGTTTGGGGGGAAGGCGGTGTGGGGAGCAAGGTGTTAGATTTCTCCACCCAGAGATCAATGGGCCAAGAGAGGAGAGGTCGCCGGGGGTCCAGACGGAATAGCAAAGGCTAGGCACCCCCCGGGGAGAGGAGCAGATGCCGGGCCGCCAGGAGAGGAGTGAAGTGCAGCACCTATCTAATAACATGTTAATGCACCGCACAGGCTTTGTTATGAAATAAATATGAGGTTGGAGCCACGGGCCACTATGCATGTAATTAAGGGTATAAAAGTGAGATGCACAGTGGCCTGGGAGTTCTTTTTGTGGTCCTGATCTGTTAGAGGGAGATTAAAGTCTGTCTTGATCCAGCTCGTTGCCTTGCCTGTTCATTCCCTCTACAATAGCTATCTTCTTTGATGTAGAAAAAGCATATGACATGCTGTGGAAGGAAGGGTTGCTGATTAAATTAAATCAATTTGGTATTGAAGGTAATCTATGCAATTGGGTATTAGATTTCCTGTATGATAGAATGACTGAGGTAAGAGTTGGTACAGAGTACTCCAAAACATATCAAGTTGAAAATGATACCCCCCAAGGCAGCGTGTGTACCCCTGTTTTGTTTAATATTATGATTAATGATATTTTTGAAGGAATCAATAGTGGAATAGGGAAGGCCTTGTATGCAGATGATGGGGCCTTATGGATAAGGGGACGTAATCTTATGTACATTCAGAGGAAAATGCAGGCAGCAATAGACCAGGTTGAACAATGGGAAAACTGGTGGGCTTTTAAATTATCGGTGTCAAAGACACAAATAATTTGCTTCTCTAAAAGTCACAAAGTAATTTATTTACATCTTTATGGCCAAAAGTTAGAGCAAGTAAAGGTGGTTCATATTTAGGTGTGTTATTTGATGAAAAACTAACTTGGAAGCAGCATATTGAAAAAACTAAAGGAAAATGTAAGAAAATAAATAATATTTTGAGATGTCTGGCAGGACGGGACTGGGGGGCCTCTAGGGCCTCTCTGTTCAGGGTGTATCAAGGACTAATGAGAGCTACACTAGACTATGGATGTGTTGTGTTCATGTCGGCTGCTGACTGTCACTTGAACCAACTGGACATAGAGCAGACAAAGGCTCTTAGGATATGTTGTGGTGCATTTAAAATTTCTCCAGTATCGGCGGTCCAAGTAGAGACGGGCGAAATGCCCTTAAGATTAAGAAGAACCTAATTAATACTGGCATACTGGATCAACATGAAGGGACATAAGAAGTCACATCCTGCAAAAGCTATTCCTGATGATTGCTGGGAACACAATGAGTCCAACATTGGTAGCTTTGGATGGATAAGTAATGCCATTGCTGAGCAGGCAGGATTAAAATACATAGATTTTAGCCCAACGGTCCTGTGGTCTGTTATTCCTCCATGGCTGTTTAAGATGCCACTGGTAGATTTTGAAATACAACAACTGAGGAGGCAACATAAGTGTAGTGTCCGAATAAGTGAGGAGGTGAGGTGACGTTTTATAAAGTTTATTACAAGAACTATGTACATGTGGGGAGACCCTACCGCAAGTATGGGAGTAACAGCAAGGAGGCAATATGTCTCCTGCTCCAAGCTTGTATATCCCAGATGACGCCACCCCCCAAAGGCAGGGCATCACCCCTCCCAGCCTAGGGTACCGCCATACTAATATGTTATAACCACATTACAATCCTACATCCCCCCCTTTGAAAAAATGCAAGCAAACAAATTACCCAACCAAATAATTTACACCCGAATCGTACACTAATACAGAGGAGAATAGGCCTACACATTCACACAACACACTGGCCCAGCAGAACTCTCCACTATGTAATCAAATAGTCCCTGAAAGAAAAATGTGCCACACACCAAACTAAATTAATCCCTCCTAAGCTAAATACATAACAAATATGGACATATACAATGGCGGTACCCGATCCCATAAACTCACAGGATACATAAAAGTACACACAGAGAACTTCCCAAACAAAACTGTCATGGCCGCCAATTAGGCGCACCTGCGCACACACCTGTCTGCTATCTGGCTCTGACTATATATTCTGTGAGACTCACGGATCAGCGCGGAGTCGTCTGCTTCCTTCCTGAGGAATCTGAACTCGCCAACTCTACACTGAGCTTCCAGTCTCATCATCTTCCAGCGCTTCTGCTCGCCTAGGGTCTCCTAACTATCCAGCAGCCAAGTAAGCCTGAACCTTTCCTCTCACCCATCTCCTTCCCCTATGCACAGGCGGTGTCCTCTCGGCGGCGGACCTCCCTGCCACGTTCACCTGCCTACTACATCTCCTACGGGTGACTGGCACTGTCCTTCTGGCCTGGGCCGGTGTGCTAACCTGTGTGCTTCTCCAACTCAGCAAAAGTAAGGACAGTTCTATCTGGCGCTTCTCCTGTCAGGATTGCTCCTAATTGTCTCTCTGCTCTGTCCTTAGGGTTGCCAGGTTGCACGGTGCTCTGCTCGCCCCATGCTGACTCATCCACTCGCTACACTCACTACAGACATTCACACACACATCCATACATTCACACTATTATTAATAAAAGGTTAACAGTGTTTCCTGAGTTGTGTCTGCTTCTTGGGTCTGTACCATGTCAGTACGACTCCACCAGAGTGACCCAGCAGACATCGTGCTAGCGCGCAAGGTTAACAACTTAGAAGCTCAGGTGGACCAGTTAGCCTACCAGCAGCAAACCATACTAACACAGCTAGCTCGAGTTACTGATCGGTTGGATCGCCTAGCTAACCCACAGGCTTTCCCTCCAGCTAGCTCCCCTGCCCCTGTTAGCTCTGCCAGTAGCCAGGTTACATCAGGGTCCCTGTTCCGTCTTACTCCCATACCCACTCCCACCCGTTTCGGTGGTTAGTTAGGAGAAGCTAGGGGATTTTTACTGCAGTGCGACATTGTGTTTCAGCGAGTGCCGGGAGATTTTCCTTCAGACCATAGCTGAATAGGTTTTGTGATTAATTTGTTGGAGGGGCGAGCTTTGGCTTGGGCCAACACCTTTATGGCGTAAGTTCCTAACATGTTTTCCAAAACAAAACTTAAACTAACCCTTTCCATTACTGCAATCAGATATTTCCTTTGTTCCTGGTATCCCTGACATTCCAACAAAATGTGCAGAACTGTTTCCGGAGAGCCACAATGTGCACAGCTGATAGTTGGGTGTTCACCTATTCTATGTAGTGTCTGGTTCAAAGTAGTATGTCCTATTCTTAATCGGGTGATGAGTATCTCCTCTTTCCTGTTTCTGCCAACTCCCATTCCTCCAGAGTCCACCCGCTTTTGAATGTTGTAAAGATGTCTTCCTGTAACTATTGAGTCCCAATATTCTTGCCACTTTTTCACTATATAATTTTTAATTATTGATTTGCCTTAGATAGATAGATAGACAGATAGATAGTTTATTTCGAACACAAAAAATATAACAAAAAACAAGCAAATAGCAAATGCAATAACATTACAGTATACACTGTTCGAAAGGGAGAAGGAAGAAGTGAACACTTATTAATTCCAACTCCTCTTTTCCATCGATACACCCATGTGAATTTTATACAAATTACCACCTTTAAGACCCCAAGTAAACAATTTACTGTATTTTTTACAGATCAACATTAACACCCGTCCATTCTAACATACAATGAAGTCCATATATCAAAACCAGTCTCAAACGACACAGATACACACAGTGCTGTCCCACCCACCATTCCATACTGTCCCATAGTGTCCCAGAGTGGACATAATGAATCGTACATATAAATTCTACCCTTCTAACATATATCCTTTCAACAAATGGTGCTTATACCTCTTTTTAAATTGATTTCTGTTTGTACATAGTTTCAGTTCCGGCTCCAGACTGTTCCACAAATCCACCCCACAGACAGATATGCACATACTTTTCTTGGTTGTACGTATCTTGGGTTTTGTAAAGTTTAAGTCTCCTCTCAAATTATGATCGTTGTCTCTTATTTTAAATATTTTTTGTACATTAGTTGGGAGTTGATTGTTAATCGCCCTGTACATTACTTGTGCTGTCTTAAATTTAACTAAATCGATGAACTTTATGACATGTGACTTCAAGAACAATGAATTGGTATGGTCTCTATATCCTGCATTGTTAATTATCCTTATAGCTCTTTTTTGTAATGTGCATATTGACTGTAGGTTGGTCTTGTAGGTGTTTCCCCAGACTTCTACACAGTAGTTAAGATAAGGTAAAAACAGTGAATTGTACAATAAGACCAATGATTTATAGTCCAAGATGTGTCTTGTCTTCCCCAGTATGCCTATACATTTTGCTAATTTAGCCCGGATGTGACTGATGTGAGGTTTCCAGCAGATTTTACCGTCACCCCCAGAAACTTATTTTCCTGTACTGTTTGTATTCTGGTATCATCTATCGTTACCATTATTTCATGATTTATTTTATAATTTCCAAACACCATAATCTTTGTTTTTTTTAGATTTAGAGATAATTTATTTTTGTTGAACCACTGCGTTAATTTTTCCATTTCAGTTGTGACCACCTCTAAAACCTGCTGCAAATTCTCACCAGTGCAAAGGATATTTGTGTCATCTGCAAACAAAATAAATTTCAGAATTTTTGATACTTGGCATATGTCATTTATATACAAGATAAAGAGTTTGGGTCCCAAAACTGACCCCTGGGGCACACCACAACTCACTCAGTAAGGCCTTCACTCAGTAAGGCCTTCTGCCTTACTGAGTGAGATTTCTAGATTTACACCCTCAACAGAGAGGCCCTAGAGGCCCTCCAGTCCCGTCCTGCCAGACATCTCAAAATATTATTTATTTTCTTACATTTTCCTTTATTTTTTTCAATATGCTGCTTCCAAGTTAGTTTTTCATCAAATAACACACCTAAATACCGAACCACCTTTACTTGCTCTAACTTTTGGCCATAAAGATGTAAAGAAATTTCTTTGTGACTTTTAGAGAAGCAAATTATTTGTGTCCTTGAGACCGATAATTTTAAGGAAGAGTCTTTAATTGTGTATTACCTGTACTTTTTGGTATTGTTTGGTTTGCAGACTCTAATATAATTGCACTGACACTTTTACGAAAAATTTCTCCCCATCCATAATGTCCTCACTATTTAGCTGCTCACATCTAGTCTTACACAGCTATTTAAATTTATCCCAATCTGCCTTATCCAATTTTCATCTTGTGCCAGACTGCATCCCTTCTTCTCCCGTTTCTAGACCAATTTTAACTCTTATTGGGTAATGATCACTGCCAATTAGCTGACCGACTTAATACCTCCCAAGATGTGATTCCTGCAATTGCATTTGAAATCAAAGTTAGGTCTAACACACTTTCTGAGACTAGATTACTGCTAAATCTAGTACCTTTCCCATCCTTCATGCATATTAAGTCCCTGTCCTCTAAAAGATCCTCAATTACTGTGCCATTCATATCTATATTCCTGCTACCCCTCAGCGTGTTATGTGCATTAAAATCCCCACACCAAACCACCTTACCCTGTGCTTGTCTATTTACAGTGTTCAAAGTGTCAACTGTCAATCTATTACATGGATTATAGTAATTACCTCCGCCAGGCCGCAGGCCGCAGGAGGTTATGTTTTTGCCAGCGTTTAATCCTGTTATTTAAAAAAGAGAAAAGAGCCCTTCTCGTGATTCTTATTGCCTCTCCATCTCCTTCTGTTTCCAGAATCCCAGTTAAATTCCATTCCCTACCGGCCTCTCGAACTTCATTTTCCATTATCTGTCTTTCATTTCCGTATTTGTGACAGTGTAATAAGATGTGCTCGACATTTTCTTTTACTCCACATTCTCTACATTTGTTACTTTCGCTTTTCCCCATGGTGAATGAAGTGCTGTTTAAACCTGTGTGATCCAGTCTGAGTCTTGCCATAATGATGTCTTCTTCTTCTTCTTCTTCTTCTTCTTCTTCTTCTCTCGGTTACTGGTGGGTAGCAAACAACTGAAAGGTGCATACCACCACCTACTGTACAAGAGTGTGTAACATTATGTCATCTGAGCCCGACCCCTAAATTCTATGACTTAATCCTGTGTTATTTAAAAAAGAGAAAAGAGCCTTTCTCGTGATTCTTATTGCCTCTCCATCTCCTTCTGTTCCCAGAATCCCAGCTAAATCCCATTCCCTACTGGCTTCTCGAACTTCATTTTCCATTATCTGTTATTTCCGTATTTGTGAGTGTAATAAGATGTGCCCGACATTTTCTTTTACTCCACATTCTCTACATCTGTCACTTTTGCTTTTCCCCATGGTGAATAAAGTGCCGGTTAAACCTGTGTGATCCAGTCTGAGCCGTGCCATTATGATGTCTTCCGTCCTTTTGGTTGTTATGAAATTCTTTATTGCAATAGATTTTTGTATTTTGTAATATGATCTACCTTTATGATCTTCATCCCATCTTTTTTGCCATAGTTCAGTTCCTTTTTTCTTGATTACTGCTTTCCCTTCACCTTTTCCAAGAGACAATGGTATAGTTATTTCTTTTCCAAGAGCACTTTTTGCCAATTTGTCTGCACAGTCATTCCCTTTCAACCCTTCATGTGCAGGAACCCAACAAAACTGAACTTCTCTTCTTCTTCTTCTTCTTCTTCTTCTGCTTCTTCTTCTTCTTCTCCTTCTCTCGGTGACTGGCAGACAGCAAACAACTGAAAGGTGCATACCGCCGCCTACTGTACGAGTGTGTAACATTATGTCATCTGAGCCCGACTCCTATCCACCACTGACTTGATTATCATTGCTCTTTATCTTCTTCTTCTTCTTCTCCACTTAGATTTGGTGGCTGGCAACCAGCCCACAGGTGCACCACCGCCACGCACTTCACTCTATATCATCACTCTATCTGGTCAGGAGCTGTAATCCTATCATCATCACTCCATATCTTTGTATAAGGAGTTCTTCTTCTTCTTCTTCTTTTAGATTTGATTGGCGGTTGGCAACCAGCTTACTAACTACTAACTAACTAACCTGCACTTATATAGCGCTTTTCTAGTCACAAAGACCACTCAAAGCGCTTTCACTAATACTAACCCCTCTATTCTAAGGGCCTATAGGAAACAGATATCTAGGGACAATTTAGAACAGCCAATTAACCTAACATGCATGTCAGGTGCATTACCACCACTGACTTGACTATCATCACTCTATACTTATAAGGAGTTCTGAACAACTCCTTATGTGTGGGGAAAAAAAATTATCCGTCCTTGGACTGTGTCGTCGGTGGCGTCTATAGCTGTGCCAGCCGGCCAGCCAGCCACCACCCTCCCTCCTTTTGGTTGTTATGAAATTCTTTATTTCTTCTTCTTCTCTTAGATTTGATTGGCGGTTGGCAACCAGCTCAAAGGTGCATTACTGCCACAGACTTGATTATGTTTTCCTCATAGCTTTGTGATGTTTTCCTCATAGCTCTGCGATGTTCTGCTCATAGCTTTGTGACGTCCTCCATAGCTTTGTGACATCTTACTCATAGCTCTGTGATGTTTTCCTCTAATCGCTTGTGACATTGTCCTCATCGCTTTGTGATGATCTCCTCATAGAAGAAGAAGTCTCTATGCCAACTTTAATAACATTAAAGATTATTTACATCAGTTTAAAGAGCCATTCAATATTGTGGCAATATCAGAGACGTGGCTCAGTGAAGAGAAAGGAGTGGATTTTACCATGGATGGCTATGAATTAAATTATATAAATAGAAAAGTGAAAAAAGGAGGAGGAGTTGCAATTTATGTTGACAAGAGCTTGAAATACAAGGTTGTTGAAAATCTGTCAGTAACTGTGGATGATTTATTTGAATGTATTACAATAGAAATCTGTCTGGACAATGTGAAGAATATGGTAGTGAGCTGTGTATATAGAACACCTGGATCAAACATTGACTTATTTAAGGACTGGATGGAAAAAATGTATGCAAAACTAACTCATAAAGTTATGTTCATCTGTGGAGATTTCAGTATAGATCTGATGAATTCAAAACAACATAGTTTGACAGAAGAATTTATCAACACAATGTACAGTATGGGCTTACATCCAACAATTACCGGACCTAGCAGAATCACGTCACACAGTGCCACACTAATAGATAACATATTCACAAACATTATGGAAAATAATATCATGAGTGGGCTTTTATTGAATGATATCAGTGACCACCTGCCGATTTTTGTTATCTATCAATGTGATTATAGGAAGAAAAAGTATACCAAAAATATTAAATATAAAAGAATAAGAACCGAAGAATCTATGTATTTATTGACAAAGGAATTATTAACACAAGATTGGAAGATAGTTTATGATGAAAATGATATAAATAAAACATATGATAAATTTTTGCAAATATTTCAATCATTGTACAATAAAAACTGTCCTATAAAACAATACAGTGACAGACAACAAAAGAAAAATATTCCTTGGGTCACCAAGGGGTTAATAAATGCATGTAAAAAGAAGAATACATTATATAAACAATTCATTAAGTGCAGAACAGTGGAGGCTGAGATCAAATATAAAAGATATAAAAATAAGCTTACTAATATAATGAGGACCTATAAGAAAGAATATTACAACAGAATATTAGAGGATAATAAAAATAACTTAAGAGGAATATGGCAAGTACTCAATGGGATTATTAGTAATCGACCTAAGAATGCTAATTATCCAGAATATTTTATTGAAAATGGCAATTTGATAAATAATATGGAGGATGTGGTCAGTGGTTTCAAAAAATTTTTTGTAAACGGTCCTGAATTAGCAAAATCAATAGTGGCAACAGAAACAAACAACAGTGGTTCTGTAAATGAGATAGAAGATAGAAATCCAAACACAATCTTTTTGGGTGCAGTTACTGAAAAGGAAATTATCGAGACTGTGAGTAAATTTAAGAACAAAAAATCAACGGACTGGAATGAAATTGACATGACAATAGTGAAAAAAGTAATTGAAGGAATTGTTAAGCCACTCACCCACATCTGTAACCTGTCATTTCAAACTGGTAAATTTCCAAACAAAATGAAAATAGCAAAAGTAATACCTTTATACAAAATGGGAGACAGTCATTGTTTCACAAATTACAGGCCAGTCTCTTCATATCTGGACTCAGACATGCGGCGACGCTCCACCGAGGACGGTGGGACTCCAGTGAGTACTCCAGTGAGTATTCTCCAAAATACTTGAAAAAATCTTCACTAAGAGACTGGATGATTTCATTGAAAAACACAACCTCCTTACAAATAGTCAGTATGGTTTTAGAGCAGATAAATCTACATCCTTGGCACTGATCAAACTTATAGAAGAAATTACTAATTGTATAGATAAAAAAAAGTTTGCTGTAGGAGTATTTATAGATTTAAAGAAAGCTTTTGACACCATTGACAACAGAATACTACTAAGGAAACTGGAAAGGTATGGGATAAGAGGGATCGGACAGAGTTGGGTGGAAAGTTATTTAAGTAACAGACAACAATTTGTACAAATTGTTGAGCACAAATCACCCTTCATGAACATCACTTGTGGTGTTCCCCAGGGGTCAGTTTTGGGACCCAAACTCTTTATTTTGTATATAAATGACATATGCCAAGTATCAAAAATTCTGAAATTTATTTTGTTTGCGGATGACACAAATATCCTTTGCACTGGTGAGAATTTGCAGCAGGTTTTAGAGGTGGTCACAACTGAAATGAAAAAGTTAACGCAGTGGTTCAACAAAAATAAATTATCTCTAAATCTAAAAAAACCCCAAAGATTATGGTGTTTGGAAATTATAAAATAAATCATGAAATAATGGTAACGATAGATGATACCAGAATAGAAACAGTACAGGAAAATAAGTTTCTGGGGGTGACGCTAGACAATAAAATCTGCTGGAAACCTCACATCAGTCACATCCGGGGCAAGTTGGCAAAATGTATAGGCATACTGGGGAAGACAAGACACATCTTGGACTATAAATCATTGGTCTTACTGTACAATTCACTGTTTCTACCTTATCTTAACTACTGTGTAGAAGTCTGGGGAAACACCTACAAGACCAACCTACAGTCAATATGCACATTACAAAAAAGAGCTATAAGGATAATAAATAATGTAGGATATAGAGACCATACCAATTCGTTGTTTTTAAAGTCACATGTCATAAAGTTCATTGATTTAGTTAAATTTAAGTCAGCGCAAGTCATGTACAGGGCAATTAATAATCAACTCCCAACTAATATACAAAAAATATTTAAAAAAAGAGACAATGATCTTAATTTGAGAGGAGACTTAAACTTTACAAAACCCAAGATACGAACAACCAAGAAAAGTATGTGCATATCTGTCTGTGGGGTGGATTTGTGGAACAGTCTGGAGCCGGAACTGAAACTATGTGCAAACAGAAATCAATTCAAAAAGAGGTACAAACATTATTTGCTGAAAGGATATATGTTAGAAGGGTAGTATTTATATGTACGATTCACTATGCTCACTCTGGGACACTATGGGACACTATGGAATGGTGGGTGGGACAGCACTGTGTATATCTGTGTTGTTTGAGACTGGTTTTGATGTATGGACATCAATGTATGCTAGGATGGATGGGTGTTAATGTTGATATGTACAAAATACAGTTAATTGTTTACTTGGGGTCTTAAAGGTGGTAATTTGTATATAATTCACATGGGTGAATTAATAAGTGTTCACTTCTTCCTTCTCCCTTTCGAACACTGTATACTGTTACTTTATTGCATTTGTCATTTGTTTTGTTTTTTATTATACTTTTTTGTTCGAAATAAAGTATCTTATCTATCTATCTATCTATCTATCTATCTATAGATTTGTGACATTTTCCTCATAGCTTTATGATGAAATCCTCATAGCTTTGTGACGTTAACTTCATCGCTTTGTGACCTTTTCCTTTAGCTTTATAACGTTTTCCTCATAGCTTTGTGACGTTTTGACTTCACAGTTCACGTCATAACAGTCAGCAGCATTCCAGGTTTTGTTGTCGTCACCCGCGTCACTGTTTATATCACTCTTCTTCTTCTAGATCTGATTGCCGGCTGGCAACCAGCCCACAGGTGCACCATTGCCACCCACCGGGTTGGAGTGTGGACAAGAGAATGGCAGGAAAAAAAATAAATTCTTTTAATCCAGTTGCACTTAAATATCTAAACAGAGCTACATATATTTCTTTGACTGAGGTTCCTAACATGTTTTCCAAAGCAAAACCCAATTTAGCCTTCTCCATTACTGGAGTCAGATGTTTCCTTCGTTCCTGGTATCCTTGACATTCCAACAAAATGTGCTGAACTGTTTCCAGAGAACCACAGTGTGCACAGCTGCCAGTTGGGTGTTTACCTATTCTATGTATCGTCTGGCTCAAAGTAGTATGTCCTCTTCTTAATCGGGTGATGAGTATCTCCTCTTTCCTGTTTCTGCCAACTCCCATTCCAGAGTCCACCTGCTTTTGAATGTCATAAAGATATCTTCCTGTATCTATTGAGTCCCAATATTATTCCCACTTTTCCACTATATGCTTTTTAATTATTGATTTCCCTTCTGCCTTACTGAGTGAGATCTGCAGATCCACTGCCTCGAACCTGCTGTTAACTTCCTACATGGGTTGTGAGGTTTTCCTCTTATAGCTTTGTGAGGTTTTTCTCATAGCTTTGTGACATTTTCCTCATCACTTTGTGACATTTTCCTCATAGCTTTGTGATGTTTTCCTCATAGCTTTGTGACATTTTCCTCATCGCTTTGTGATGTTCTTCTTCTATAAGACGGTGATGAGGGGGGGGGGGGACTTTGAGCTGGAGTGGCACAACCAGGTTGTGAATGGACAGGAGATGGCAGAGCAGGGAGCGGAAGGTGATAAAGCAGGGAGTGATCTAGGAGGAATGGAGGTAGGAATTGGGAAAAAGGAGGGTTGGAGTTCAGTTAAGTCTAAAAAAGCAAGCGTAGGCGGTGTGGAGAATGTGAGAATGACGAGGCTGAGTTTATCTCACGAGTCAGGTTTATTCACATTCTCCAACATCATCCAAAAACAGAAAGAGAAAGAAACCCCCAGACATTCGTTCTTTTATACCCCGGAACATCAAAGCACACAGTCACATTGTATTTAATCCCAAGTCACAATGCGTCTTCTTCCAGGTCTTATCACCTCCACCTAAAGCACGGGTGTCAAACTCATTCCATGGAGGGCCAAGACCCTGCAGGTTTTACCTCCAACCAGTGTCTTCAACAGGTGATTTCACTGAATTTTTGAAGCAGTGCACTGTGCATTGTGTGATGCAATTGCAATGCACTGTGTGTGTTTATATATTTACATATTTATTCCATCTAGCTACAATGCTCCGCACTGTGTGCATTTATATATTTACATACCTATTCCATCTAGCTACAATGCGCCGCACTGTGTGTGTGTTTATATATTTACATATTTACTCCATCTAGCTACAATGCTCCGCGCTGTGTGTGTGTTTATATATTTACATATTTATTCCATCTAGCTACAATGCTCCACACTGTGTGTTTATATATCTATATATTTATTCCATCTAGCTACAATGCTCCGCACCGTGTGTCTATATATTTATGTTTATATGTACATATGTATACTCGCTGGTCTTGTTTTTTTGTTTTTTTTTCTTGCCTTCTGATTGTTACTCTGAGTGTTGCTATCCCTGTACTGTTGCAATCCTGGAATTTCCCCATTGCCGGACTAATAAAGGCTTATCTTATCTTATTTCTCCCCACTGATTGCTGACCAGTTTAAACACCTGCTGAAGACACTGGGTGGAAGTAAAACATGCAGGGTCTTGGCCCTCCATGGAATGAGCTTGACACCCCTGACCTAAAGTCACTGGTGGACAGGAAATCCCCCCAGGCCATCTCTCTGCATACCAAAGACTACATTTCACATCCTGTTATCTCCTAGGAGGCTCAGTCCTTTTGTTCATCTGAGACGTGAAGCATACAGTAAGCATACAGTGATATACATATGAAGCATATGAAACTCACATATGTGTCCCACATGACCCCCCCCCCCCCCAAACGTCTAAGATGGAACAACGTAATAACAGTCTGCACGTCATGATAAAATCACACACATCAGTCCACATGCTGCTTGGGCCTCAGTCTTCTCCCGTATCTGCTGTAAGCAGGCTTTACCACCTCCGCGGCGCCCTCCTGCTGGGGAGCTGCTGTCTGAGGATGAGAACTGTTAGTCAATCCCTGTGGGTGCTCTGGGGAATGCTCCCTAGGGGGTCTGCTGCGCCGAGGAGCCCTGGCCAACTGCACACCTTCGTCAGCCACCACAAAAGCGGGTTTGAGCCTGTTTATGCCAATCATTTCTTTTCTGCCCCCCAAATCTAGCAAAAAATGCTTATCCCCTGTTTCCAGCACTCTAAATGATCCATCATAAGGTGGTCGCAACGATGGGTGATGGGCATCGTGTCTGACAAAAACAAACTCCACATTTTTTAAAGCCTTAGGCACAAAAACTCGCGGAAAACTGTGGTGAACGGGGACAGGCAGCGTGTTCGATTCCGTGCTACTCTGCAACCGCTGAGCTGGGGAGCACTCTGGCGCAGAATTATCTGGGAGAAATTCCCCGGGCAGCCGAAGTGGCTGTGCAAAAACTAGCTGAGCCGGGGAGGCTTCTAAATCCTCTTTAGGTGCAGAACGCAACCCCAATAAAACCCATGGTAGCCTGTCCACCCAATTTGCATCCGTAAGCGACGCTCTGAGGGCCGCCTTCAATGACCTGTGAAAACTTTCGCATAACCCGTTAGCCTGCGGGTTGTACGCGGTCGTGCGGTGAATCGTTGCCCCCAGGCTGCGGGCCATCGCTGACCAAAGTTCGGAAACAAATTGAGGGCCTCTGTCGGACGTAATGTCCGACGGGACTCCAAAACGCGCTACCCATGCCGTTAAAAAAGCGCGCGCCACCTCCTCGGCTGTGGTTGACCACAGTGGGACCACTTCCGGCCAGCACGTGGTGCGGTCAACCATTGTCAGAAGATGTGTGCACCCCTGTGAGGGTGGGAGGGGGCCTACGAGGTCCACGTGGACATGATCAAATCTCTTAGCCGGGATGTGAAACGACTCCAAGGGAGCTCTCGTATGTCTGTGTACCTTGGCTCGTTGACAAGCCATGCAGGCTGCTGCCCACTCCCTAACTTGCTTGCGCAAGCTCGGCCATACAAATTTCTCTCCCACCATTTTGACCGACGCGCGCACTCCCGGGTGCGCCAGAGAATGGATCGAGTCAAAAACGCGGCGGCGCCACGCGGCCGGTACCACAGGACGCGGTCGCCCAGTGGAGACATCGCAGATTAGGGGGGGCATGCCGTCTTGCAGCACCCTGTTCTCCAGCCTTAACCCTGTTGGTCCAGACTGGAACGCGCGCACGTCCGCATTGCTAACCTGATCCGCAGCCATGGCTGCATAATCTATCCCTACGCGGACTGGGGCCGCGCGCACTTCCGCGTCATTAACCCGATCCGCGGCCATGGCTGCAAAATCTACCCCTACGCGGGCTGGAGCCGCCACGGCGCGCGAGAGGCAGTCTGCCACTACATTAAGTTTACCCGCCACATGCTGGATATCGGTAGTAAACTCTGAGATCGCGGCCAGCTGTCTCTGCTGCTGGCCCGACCACGGTTCTGAAACCTTGGCCATCGTGAAAGTCAGCAGCTTGTGATCGACGAATGCGGTGAAACGGCGTCCTTCCAGCCAGAACTGGAAGTGGCGAATGGCCAAGTGGAGAGCCAACAACTCCCTGTCGAATGCGCTGTATTTTCGTTCACTATCGCGCAAGGTCCTGCTGAAAAAGGCGAGCGGTTGCAAAGCCCCGGCTACATACTGCTCCACAACTGCCCCTATGGCCACATCTGACGCGTCAGTAGTGAGCGCTATGAGGGCCATTGGGTCTGGATGTGCTAACAACGCAGCGTTTGCCAGGGCTGTTTTGACTTCCAAGAATGCGCGCTCTCGCTCCGGAGACCATTCGATTTTATTTGTGGGTTTTTGTTTTTTTAGCGCGGCATACAACGGTTGCATGAGCTGCGCTGTGCGGGGGAGGAAACGGTTATAAAAATTCACCATTCCCAAAAACTCCTGTAACGCTTTGACCGTTTGTTGCTGGGGAAAATTTGTTACTGCGCGCACTTTGTCAGGCAGAGGAACTGCTCCTTCTGGAGAGATGCGATGCCCCAAAAAATCAATCTGCGTCGCCCCGAACTGACACTTCGCTGGGTTGATTATTAACCCGTGCTCTCCCAACCGCCGGAAAACTGCCGTGAGGTGATTTTCGTGTTCGTCTTCAGACGCGCTGGCTACCAAGATGTCGTCCAGGTAGACGAACACGAAGGGGAGATCGCGCAACACCGCGTCCATCATGCGTTGGAACGTCTGCGCAGCGCCTTTAAGCCCAAACGGCATGCGCAAAAACTCGAATAGGCCAAACGGAGTTATTACCGCTGTTTTGGGTATGTCCTCAGCGCGCATTGGGACTTGGTGGTACCCGCGGACCAAGTCTATCTTAGAAAAAACGCGTGCCCCCCCGCCAAATGAATGGAAAAATCTTGGATATGCGGGATTGGGTAGCGGTCGTGCGCTGTAGCGTTGTTCAACCTGCGGAAATCTCCGCAAGGTCGCCACGAGCCGTCAGCTTTAGGGACCATGTGAAGCGGGGAAGCCCATGGGCTTTTCGAATGCCTGATGATGCCCAGCTTTTCCAGGTTGGCGAACTCCTCGCGCGCTATGGTCAGTTTAGCTGCATCCAAGCGCCGAGCTTTTGCAAAAACGGGCGGTCCGGTGGTAGTAATAAAATGTTCCACTCCGTGTTTAGCAACAGCTGCTGAAAATGTGGGAACCGTGAGTGCTGGGAACTGAGTGAGTAGTGTGTGGAACTTACCGCTTGCCGTTGCGACGTTGGCTTGTACTGTGGGCGGGGTCACTCGGGCTGCACAGGGAATAGAATAAAAAGAAAGTGCATTAACCAGGCGCCTATTAGCAAGATCAACCAACAAACCATGTGAGCACAGAAAATCAGCTCCCAACATATTGAAGCTCACTGCGGCTATAACTAAAGTCCACTCAAATGTACGGCCGTGTAGGGACAGAAGCAGAGTCCTCTCACCAAAGGTCTTAATCCTCGAGCCGTTCGCTGCTGACGCTCCGTGACTTCCGGGACCCGCCAGCCGGTCAGCATAGGTAGGTGTGATGAAACTCACTTGGGAGCCTGTGTCCACGAGGAATTGCCTCCCCGAACGCGCATCCGTCAAGTAGAGCAGCTTGTTCTCTTCCCCGAGGGCCGCGGCTGCTACCGACCCCCGGCCTTGGCATTTCCCGAGTGCTTGAACTGGCATGGTGGTATACATTTGCGTGCCCTTTCTGCAAAGCGGCGTTGGTAGAAACAGAGGTCGTCTCCTCCGCGATCCTTGGCCCTCGCCGCCGCCGTTGTCGGTGGGTCTGCTACCGCCGCCTCTGGGCCCCTGCCATCTCCGGCCGTCGCGCCGAGCTCCGTTGCTGCCGCGGTGGCCGCGCTCTGTTTGCTGGCGTTGAGAATCCGTTGTGCCTCCTGGGCCAGCGCGCGGAAGTCCCGCTGGGCCAACAACGGTGAACTGGCCAGGGTCGCCCTTGTGTCCGACGGTAGGGTTCTCAGGAAAATGTGGGTGAAGAGGAAGTCATCGCCGTCTGAGTCCCTCAACCTCAGCATGTCCTCCATCAAGTCAACGGGCGTGCTATCTCCCAAGTCGTTCAGAGCCAGGAGCCTCTCCGCTCTCTCCTGGACTGAGGGGGTGAAACGCTGGATGAGCGCAGCCTTCAACCCGCCGTATTTGTCGTTGGCCGGTGGGCGCTCCAAAAGGCTCCGCACATGTCGAGCCGTGCGGTTGTCGAGCTTGGCAATAACATGGTAGAATTTCGTGTCATCTACCGTTATCCCCCGGAGGGCGAACTGTGCTTCGGCCAAGTGGAACCAGGAGCACTGGTTGTCTTGCCAGAAGTCTGGTAGCTTGACTGTGGCGGCGTTCGCCTGGCTGGCTCCTGACGAGTCCGGCTCGGGGGAATTTCTTTCGCTCATGATACGTCTTAGGGTCACCAGTGTGGAGAATGTGGGAATGACGAGGCTGAGTTTATCTCACGAGTCAGGTTTATTCACATTCTCCAACATCATCCAAAAACAGAAAGAGAAAGAAACCCCCAGACATTCGTTCTTTTATACCCCGGAGCATCAAAGCACACAGTCACATTGTATTTAATCCCAAGTCGCAATGCATCTTCTTCCAGGTGTTATCACCTCCACCTAAAGTCACTGGCGGACAGGAAATCCCCCCAGGCCATCTCTCTGCATACCAAAGACCACATTTCACATCCTCCTGTTATCTCCTAGGAGGCTCAGTCCTTTTGTTCATCTGAGACGTGAAGCATACAGTAAGCATACAGTGATATACATATGAAGCATATGAAACTCACATATGTGGGTGGGCACGGTGGCGCAGTGGTTAGCACTGCGGCAGCACAGTTTACCCTTGGCCGGGGGATCGTGGGGATCGTGGGATCGTGGGTTCGATCCCAGCCCCCGACCAACAGTGATCTGTGTGGAGTTTGCATGTTCTCTCCATGTATGCATGGGTTTACCCCGGGATTTCTCCGGTTTCCTCCCACATGCCAAAAACATGCAGGTTAGGTTAATTGGAGACTCTAAAGTGGCCCTTGGTGTGAATGTGTGTGAATGGTTAAAAAGGGATGGTGCCGTATTGTGGCTGCTTCATCCATCCAGGTGGTGGATGACCCTTAATTTCTGTAAAGCGTCTTTGAGTGTCTATGATAAAGCGCTATATAAATCTGATGCATTGATTGATATGTGTCCCACAGCGGGAGGAAATTCTGTCAAAAGCGTTGTCAAGTGCTGTTGTTGTCAAGGGATGATCAATCCCGGAATAAACAGAAGGAGTGTAAAGTAATCATTAAACTTACTCAGGAAGGGGCATCATTTTGTGAGTGGAACTCAATTAAGCTCATTAATGCAATTAATAAGTTACTTGGAGAAGTTTTAAATGCAAGAATTCTTCGTAGTGGTTCATTACTAGTTACATGTAAAGATAGTGTTCAACAAGGAAAAGCAATCAGAGTCAATAAGATAGAGGGGAAAAACGTGCAGTGTTCAGTACTGGAAGGAAATAAGGCAATGAGAGGAGTGATATCGGGCATTTCAAAGGCTGTCTCAACTGATGAAATGATGAGGAACTTAACTGGAGCAAAAGGGACAGAGGTACAAAGATTGAAAACTAATAGAAATGGTGAAAAATGTGATAGTCTGTCAGTAATGTTAAAATTTGATGAAACAAGACTGCCAAGTAAGGTGTATATTGGCTACATGAGCTATGAAGTCAAACTTTATGTTCTTCCTCCACTCAGATGTTTCAAATGTCAAAAGTTTGGTCATGCAGCAGCGATATGCAAAGGTAGACAATGATGTGCCAGATGCTCTGGGGAACATGAATGTGGCAAGCGTGAAGGAGGAGCCAAATTAAAGTGCTGTAACTGTGGTGGTGAACATAGCTCTGCATATCAAGGTTGTGAAGCCAGCAAAAGAGCAGCAGAAATTCAGCAGATAAAAGTCTTCCAGGGATTAACATATGCAGAGGCTGTGAAAAAGGTGCCAGCTAAAAAAGTGGGAGTGGACTCTAACAGGGAAAATGTGCAGGCTTGCAGTGCATGCAGTAGAATTAAGGAAGATTCTCTGGTTTTGAAGGAAAATAATTTTGTCTTATTTGTGGTAGATGTGATAAACTGCACTGCACAGACTTCCAAGAAAACAGAAAAAATCAAAATCATTGTGAAAGCAGCAGAAAAATATCTTGGCATTAAGGGGCTACATTGGGAAGCAGTTGAGGACTTGTTAAGTGGGGGATCTTTAAGTTCATAGACATCATGGGCTAGTGGGTCATAATGGTAATCATGATTTTGCAATGGAATGCCAGGAGTTTAATATCAAATGGGCAAGAATTCAAAAAGTTTATATCTGATATGCAAGACAAACCCCAGGTAATCTGTATGCAGGAAACATGGCTAAAACCTCAGTTTGATTTTGCCATTCAAGGATACACATCTATAAGGAACAACAGGGAAACTGGTAGAGGAGGGGGTGTAGGAACTTTTGTGCATAATGGAACAAATTACAAAATAATGGACATAAGGAAAGAACATGAATCAATAATGGTAAAAATATGGGCAATAAAAGACAAAATAACAATTATTAACTAGAAAAGCACTCGGAGAGCGCAGACCTCCGCCAAGCGCCACAGTTCCCCCCCATACAGTGTTTGTGTGTACGTTTTCAGATTCCTTGACCATGAAAACATATGACTAGCAATTGGATTCACAATGATAGGATTAGTGGTTTAGTAGTAAAAGCATTACCTCCTTGGCGGAGGTAATAAACTGAAGTGTTGCTGTTGTGTCCATCTCCTCCATCTGCAGACTCCCAGGCTGCGGGCATTGCAATTCATCGCACAACCGCGTACAACCCACAGGCCAATGGGTTATGCGAGCGTTTTCATAGATCACTGAAAGCAGCACTCAGGGCTTCACTGACGGATGCAAATTGGGGAGACAGGTTGCTGTGGGTTTTATATTGGGGTTGCGCTCCGCGGCAAAAGAGGATTTGGAAGCTTCCCCAGCAGAGAGCTTGTTTTTGCGCAGCCCCTATGGCTGCCCGGGGAATTTCTGCCAAATAATCCCGTGCCGGACACAGGCACGCTGCCGGGCCCGGCCCACCACTGTTTTCCGCGTGCTTTTGTGCCTAAAACTTTGAAGAACGCGGAGTTTGTGTTCGTCAGACACGACGACCAGCGCCCTCCATTGCGCCTGCACACATGTTGAAAATGGCCGTATCTCACAATGTTAAAGAATCCTTTAAAAAATTCCTGTATCCAGACGGTGATCCGGATCATCCCCAAAATTTAATCAGTTCTTCCTTGTACCATTTCCAACAACGCCTGAAAGTTTCATGGAAATTCGTCCAAAACTTTTTGAGTTATCTTGCTAACCAACAGACAGACAGACAAACAGACAGACAGACAAACGCTGGCAAAAACATAACCTCCTGCGGCCTGCAGCCTGGTGGAGGTAATAACACAGGATTAAGTCATAGAATTAGGGGTCGGGCTCAGCTGACATAATGTTATACACTCTTGTACAGTAGGTGGCGGCATGCACCTTTCAGTTGTTTGCTATCCGCCAGTAACCAAGAGAAAAAGAAGAAGTTAACAGAAGATATTTTCAGGGCTATGGCAGGGGAAGGGCATATGAAAGAGGTATGGTGTGGAGACTTTAATGCCCATAATAGCTTGTGGTTGAAAGGGAATGACTGTGCAGACAAATTAGCAAAAAGTGCTCTTGGAAAAGAGATAACTATACCATTGTCTCGGAAAAGGTGAAGGGAATACAGATACACATACACATACAGATAACAATGGAAATGTTGCGGAAGAGATGTTAGATGAAAGATTGTTAATTTATCTCAACAGTGGTGAAGGTACCAGGGTGGATGTGCATAGGGGCACATCATCATGTACTTACCTGACTCTGGTATCTGATTCTTTAGTGAGCGCCTGTGAATGGATGGTTATGAACAGTACAACTATTGGAAGTGATCACTTCCCAATACTTACAGTCATTAAAACTGAAGTATGTATACAAGAGGGAAGATGTTTTACAAGATGGTGTTTTGACAAGGCAGATTGGGGAAAATTTAGGTAATACTTCAATTCAATTCAATTCAACTTTATTTATATAGCGCCATTTCACAACAACAGTCATCTCATAGCACTTTCAACTGTAGGGGGGACCCCCACAGTTGCAGAAAGACCCCAGCAATCAGGCGATCCCCTGTGAGCAAGCACTTGGCGATGGTGGAGAGGAAAAACTCCCTTTTAACAGGAAGAAACCTCCAGCAGAACCAGGCTCAGGGAGGGGCAGTCATCTGCTGCAACTGGCTGGGGGGTGAGGGGACAGAGAAGATGAAAAGAACAGACATGTAGAGAGCAAACAGCACGATGGGGACTCAATCTATGGGAGAGAACAAACAGATGTTAATGACCAGCAAAAAAAAAAAATATATATTTCATTGAGAGTGAAGAAAGGAGTGAGGCCCAGTGCATTATTGGAGGTCCCCCGGCTGACTAAACCTATTAGCAGCATAACTAAGGGAGGGTTCAGAAACACATGATCCCTCCCTAATTGTAGGCTATATCAAAAAGGAAGGTTTTAACCCTATTCTTAAAAACAGAGATCGAGTCTGACTTCCAAATCCAGATTGACAGCTGGTTCCACAGGAGAGGAGCTTGATAACTGAAGGTTCTGCCTCCCATTGTACTTTTGGATATTCTAGGTATTACAAGTAATCCTGCATTTTGAGAGCGTAGTGCTCTGTTAGGATATCAGCTAGTATCAGATCTTTTAAATAAAAAGGAGCCTGATTGTTTAGAGCTTTGTAAGTAAGAAGAAGGATTTTAAACTTAATTCTAAACTCTATGGGAAGCCAATGAAGGGAGGCCAGAACCAGAGAGATATGATCTCTTTTTCTAGTACCTGTTAAAACTCTTGCTGCAGCATATGTATACAATACTGTGTACAATTATGTCATTTGGTATTGTGACGTTTGCAGGGGTTCACACAAAGACAATGGAGCAGATAGTTGTGATCAACCAGATTTATTTTTCACACACCCCGACCCCCAACCTGCTTCTGTGCTACAGAGTGGAGTGGAGATCATTCTTCCAGACCTCCGTTTCAATCATGGTTACACACACAGATACATCTTGCCCTAATCCTGCTGAACACTGCTGGGTCATTATAATGCAGTTATAATGACACAGCAGTGTAACTCAGAAATAATACATTTAACACACACAGTAACGTTTCAAACTGGCAAAGCATGCTGGGAAATCCCTGCCCCCTTAAAATGGCCCCGACGTTACACTGCCCCCCCCCCGGACTGGTTTCTGTCCCCAGAAAATTCAAAGTCCACTTTCAGAAATCCAACGCGAGTCAGCCCGGTGCCAGGGTGGCATGCACGGGCCATCTGAGTCTCGGTCAGAGCATCTGGTTGGGGTAGGGTTCCGGTTTGGCCATCAGCGGGCGGATGGACACATCTGACAGCCTCTGTAGGACCACGCACAGTCCCTTCCCTGGCAGCGGGAGTCCCAGGCCCGCTCCGGCCGACTCCCACCGCTGCCAGTTCTCCCAAGCGGCCGCTGGCCCGCGTCCATGCGTCCAGCCCTTGCCGTGCCTGGAAAATGGCCGCATCTTCGTCCTGCTCGCTCCGCTGCGTCGCTCCTGCGCCGAGGGCCTCCATGACGTCACCGAAAGGAAAAGCATCGGGTGGCGGTAGGACACGCACAGTTCCTCCTCTGGCAGCAGGAGTCCCATGACTCCCACCGCTGCCAGGACCTCCCAGTCGGCCGCTGGCCCGCGTCCAGGCGTCCAGCCCCTGCCGATCCCGAGAAAAGACCGGATCTGTCCTGCTCGCTCCACTGCTGCTGCGCTCCAAAGGCCTCTGTGACGTCACCTGCCGGGGGAAGCATCTGCAGGAGGCGGCTTTTTCCCCGTCCATGCCACCTCACTCTAATTTAACGTCGGCGAGGGGCCAGTTTGTCGTGCGCTGTATGCGGGGCAGTACCATGCCATGTACCCTGGCTCTGTGCAGCGGAAGCCGTCCTTCCTCGCGTTGCCATGGCTGTTTCCTTCGTGCACGCGCTGCTGTGATCTGCCGTAGCTCCTCCTCCACTCGCTCTCAGCACGGTGGTTTCCTCCGATGATCAGCGCGGCAGCCAACTCGACCTGGGCCAGGCAGTCATTCAACAGGTTCTCGCCGTTGTAGCGGGGAATCTTGGCCCGCTGCTGGATGGATGGGACCGTCATCTCCCGGTCGATTGCCGCTCCTAATTGCCCTGGAATCGCCAGCCCGTCCTGCCCTGAAAAGGGCGGGAAACGGTGCTGGTTTGCTCTGCTCCGTCCATCGCAGCGAAGCTCTCCAGGGGCCGGCGTCTCAGCTCTACACTCCGTTGCCAGCTGAGCGATGAACCGCTCCGGCCGCTGCACCTCCGCCTGGATCCTCATCTTGCTCCATGTCCCACTCCTGACACCAGTGTGACGTTTGCAGGGTTCACACAAAAAGACAATGGAGCAGATGGCTGTGATCAACCTGATTTATTTTTCACACACCCCGACCCCCAACCTGCTTCTGTGCTACAGAGTGGAGTGGAGGTCATTCTCCCAGACCTCCGTTTCAATCATGGTTACACACACAGATACATCTTGCCCTAATCCTGCTGAACACTGCTGGGTCATTATAATGCAGTTATAATGACACAGCAGTGTAACTCAGAAATAACACATTTAACACACACAGTAACGTTTCAAACTGGCAAAGCATGCTGGGAAATCCCTGCCCCCTTAAAATGGCCCCGACGTTACAGTATCATTAGAAGGTGGCACAGAAGAGTGTTCAAGTCAGGTAACCAATCATATTCTGAATGCTAGAATAGCATGTATACCTAAGAAAACAACACAGGGTAGGAAGAAGGTTGTACCCTGGTGGAATGGGGAATGTAGTATTGCAGTAAAGGAGCGAAACAAGGCATTCAGAGAGCTGAGGAAGAATATGAATAGTGAAAATTTAATAGATTATAAAAAGAAAATGGCAGTAGCTTGAAGGATTATTAAAAACAGGAAAAGGTCAACATGGAGAGAATTTTGTTCCACCCTTGGTAGGAAAGCGGAACTAGGTGATGTCTGGGGTATGTTTAAAAAAATGAGTGGAAAAAGGGCATCAGTTAAAGTCCCAGCTCTAGTGGATGGGAACAAGTTGGCTATATCAGACAAGGAAAAGGCAGAAGTCCTAGGTAGAGCATTTGCAGCAGTGCATAGAGGAGAACATCTTGGTGAGAGTCATAGACAGCAAAGGGAGTATAAACTCAGAGAAAATGCAAACTTAAAAAAGGAAGTGAAAGAAGATACAACTGCATTAGACCTTGAGCTCACAATGTCAGAGCTTAAAAGAGCTTTGCAAGATAGTGGATACACAGCTCCAGGATATGATCAGTTAAGCTATGCTATGTTCCGGCAGTTGCCTATGCAATCAGTGGAACTGGTGCTGAAATTGTTTAACAGAATATGGAAGGAGGGGTTTATCCCAAGAGGGTTGAAAAAGACTAATTTTACCATTTAATAAGCCAGGGAAAGATCCAGTGCATCCAGGCAACTACAGGCCAACAGCATTAACGTCACACTTGGGGAAATAGATGGAGAAGGTGTTAGTTTACAGACTCTCATGTATACTAGAACAAAGACGATTAATAAACAACTATCAGAATGGTTTTAGAAGAGGAAGATCCACAGTGGATGCTCTAGTTAGGGTAGGTAATGATATTGAAAAGACTCTCAAAATGAAAGAAGTAATGGTCATAATTTATCTGGATAATGAAAAGGCTTATGACTCACTGTGGAGGGATGGACTTCTTATGAAATTGAATAAAATGGGCATTGGTGGTAGGATGTATAATTGGATAATGGATTTTTTAACACACAGGACAATTAGGGTTAAAGTATGTGTCATGGTCTGAGCGCTGATTCTGTCTGCGCTCGGGTTGTCCAGCATTTTCCCCGTTTCATCCCATTTCGGGCCGTGTTATTATGGCCTTCTAGGGCTTTTGTTGAGACAGCGTCATGGCGGGACTTCCGGCTGTCAGAGCCGAGCCGCGCCGTGACAGCTGAATTACATTCCTTGATTACATTCTCCTTTCTGATTAGTCAGATTGCATTATTTAAGGGAGCAGCTGAGGTTTACTCCTCGCTGCGACCTCGCACAACATTGGACCCACACAACGTTTGGCTGGAGTCCCTAACCCCGACTCCAGTCTCCCTTTTTGATTCATCATTTCCCAGTAAGTGTTTCCTCATAGTCTGTGATCGAGTATCTAAGTGTATGTTCATGTTTTTGCCCCACGTGGCTGTTCATTTTGTCATTTGTACCTTTTGTTAATAAATATGCAAACTCATCGGCTGGCCTATAGCGTCTCATTGATGTCCCGCAAGGGCCATCCATGATAGTATGATCAGAAGTTTCTAATGACCTTTGACATAGAAAATAGTGGTCCTCAGGGGAGTGTGATAAGCCCTGTTTTATTCAACATAATGATTTAATGACTTGTTTGAGGATCAAGAGGGATCCATCAAAACAGCACTATATGCAGATGATGGAGCCATATGGATGAGGGGAAGAAATGAGAAATTTGTGTTCAAAAACATCAGGAAAGCAATGGAGAAAGTGTAAAAGTGGTCATATGACTGGGGATTTAAATTTTCAGACAATAAAACCTGCTATATGATTTTCACAAAACACAGAACTGCTACAGAACCATTAACATTATATAATCAACCAATAGAGAAAGTGAGTTCAAATATCTAGGATTGTGGTTTGATAGTGCATACACATGGAAAGTTCATGTTGAAAATCTGGAGACAAAGTGCAAAAAAGTCATTAATCTCATAAAAGCTGTAGCTGGACACGAATGGGGTGCAGATAAACAGGCATTAATTGACATTTACAGAGCACTAATGCGATCAACAATAGACTATGGATGCATGATTTATGGAGCAGCAGCAAAGACGATGCTGGAAAAAATAGACAGAATGCAACATAGAATGCTTCGCCTGTGCATTGGAGCCGTCAAAACAACACCAAACAATGCAGTTTTAATAGAAGCAGGAGAAATGCCAATGGATTTGAGAAGCGATAAACTCGCATTATCTTACTGGGTCAAGCTGAAAGGAAGTGAGGAAACGAATATTTCAAAAACAACACTACAAGACTGCTGGGAATATTCTAACTTCCAGGGACATGGGTTTGGGTGGACAATTGAAAGAAAAGCCAGAATGTATCAGGGATGGCAATTTTCCGCCGATCCGCGGATTTCTGCCGATTTATTTTCAAATTGATCATTTCTGTGAATCGTCTAAATCCGTTGAGAAAATTTTAGGGGGGGGGTAAGGTACCTTATTGTCACCGATTTTAGTGAAAATCAACACGATTACAAAAGCGCTCGGCACTTCCCCGGGTCAAGTCGTCTCCCGCGATAACCCGGATGTTATGTACTCAAGCTACTGCTGTATTGTAAACGGCCCTGCGATTGGATAGTTGCAAACGATTGGACCAGTCAAATGGCTCGTTGTATGCTTTGTCAAAAATTCATGGCGGCGTGTTCTCAGGGATGTGATTTTTTGACTAATTCGCCGAATTCCGCTTTTTTTTATCTTCCAGGAAGATAAAGTACGTTAAGTACGTTAGCGGCTTGTGGTCCACGAACGCAGTGAAGGTGCGCCCTTTCAGCCAGAACTGGAAGTGGCGTATGGCCAGGTGGAGAGCCATTAACTCTCTGTCGAACACACTGTATTTACGCTCACTGTCGTGCAAAGACCTGCTAAAAAAGGTGAGCGGCTGCCAAGAACCGGCGACGCATTGCTCCACGACGGCCGCTATGCCCATGTCCGAGGCGTCGGTAGTGAGCGCTGTCCGAGCCGCCGGGTCTGGGTGCGCCAGTAGTGCAGCGTTTGCCAGAGCTGTTTTAACCTCAGAGAACGCCTGCTCCCGCTCAGGAGTCCAGTCGACTCTGTCCGCCGGTTTCCGTTTCTTGAGTGCGGCGTACACCGGCTGTATGAGCTGGGCTGCGCGGGGGAGGAAACGGTTATAAAAGTTAACCATCCCCAGAAACTCCTGCAGCAGCCCTGACATTGATGTTGAGGAGAAAAAAATAGCAAAACAATTTAGTTAGATTTCTTTTATGATTCCAAACAGTTTGAAATTGACAGTGCACAGTGGACATTGACTCATAACTTTTGAATATTTCTAAGACTTGGCTACATCAGTGATTGTGCAAAATGAACTGCTCAAGACTCAATGGAGATTGAAACTGGTGATCTGAAATGAATGCTGAAATTATAAAAAGTAATGGTATGAATGAATTTTATTTCTATTATGGAATAGATAAAATTAACTGATTTTGATTTGATCAAGTGTTAAAGCATGTGATGGATAATGCTTGTTGTATGGCGCATATTTAGGGCGCATATATGGTATTCATATTCCCCGCATATACCTAGTAGGCATGACGGTGCATATTCTGGAAGCTTCACGTCTTAATGGCCAAAGAGGACCTGACCCTGCAGAGACCTACGGGAGGTGTGAAGTTGCTCTTGCAGGAGACGGGAAGTTGGAGAGAATGTCCCAGCAGGAGCCCTGGAGGCTAGAAGGATGAGAGACAATGGAAACTCCAAGGAGCCTCGGGGGCTGTATGTTTACTAAAGGACTGTGGGTTGGGGGGGTGTCATTTGATGTTGGGGGTTTGCGACTTTGGAGAGTATAAGAACTGTGAAGGACGATTGTTCTGTCTCTTTTCTGAGATTCTGTGCTTGTTAGAGGATGTGACCTCTCAATAAACCAACCCTGAGAAATAAACTCAGTCTCGTCTGTGAAAGGCATCCTCTACAGTTGGCATATTTTAGGAATGCTATCTTCTTGGAACATAAGTCAGTATTATACAGTAATAAGTGGCATTCAGCTGTTTGTTTTATGTCATTTAAGCACAGTTCTGGTACTTAAAAATCATAAAAACCCAGGAGCTTCGGGGGGCTTTGCCCCCCTTGCCCCCCCCCCCACCGGGGCTCTGCCCCGGACCTCACTGGGGGACCATGTCCCCCAGACCCCCTGCTAAATTTTCAGATAATTTCCCCAACCCCAAATCACATCCCTGGTTCGTGTTGGAATTCTGAGCTTTCGATATTGTTTTCAGCAGAATTATGAGATTTTTATCTAAGGATCAGGAGTCATCAGTGCTAGAAATAGACAAAAGTGTCAAAAATAAGTTCCGATGGAATTGGCTTGAGAGAAAAGTGACGGTAAAGGTGAAAATTGGCTCAAAGTTCGACGAGGTAACAAACACTCGGACAGTTTCTGAAGAAACCAGAAAAGGAGATGAAGTTCAAAGTTCAGAGAATGACGCAGCTTGCTGCCAAAAGGAAGAAAGTTTCACATTAGAAGTGACTTGGTGACCAGTGTAAATAGTGTAATAAACTCTTATAGAACTGTTAAATATGTTGGACTAAAGACAGTGAGACAACATTGAAGAAAAAGTAAGTTAACTTTTCATTAAATTTAATGATTTATCTAAGTCTAGTATTTCATTTTTTTTATCATTTTTTTTCAGTCTAAATTACTTCTGTTTTACTGAAAACCTCTCAGCTTCAGGGGGGCTCCAGCCCACTCTTTTACTTGTTTGCGTAGGCTCAGCCACACGAACTTCTCTCCCACCATTTTGACCGACACGTGCACTCCTGGGTGCGCCAGAGTGTGAACCGACTCAAACACACGGTGGCGCCACGCGACCGGGACCACCGGACGCGGGCGTCCCGTGGAGACATCGCAGATTGGTGGGGCATGCCGTCTTGCAGCACCCTGCTCTCCAGCCTTAACCCTGTTGGTCCAGACTGGAGCGCGCACACGTCTGCATCGCTAATCTGCTCCGTGGCCATGGCTGCGTAATCTATCCCCACGTAGACCGGGGCCACCACGGCGCGCGAGAGGCAGTCCGCCACAACATTCAGTTTACCCGATACATGCTGAATATCGGTAGTAAACTCTGAGATCGTGGCCAGCTGTCTCTGCTGCCGGCCCGACCACGGTTCTGAAACCTTGGCCATCGCGAACGTTAGTGGCTTGTGGTCCACGAACGTGGTGAAGCTGCGCCCTTCCAGCCAGAACTGGAAGTGGCGTATGGCCAGGTGGAGGGCCAGCAACTCCCTGTCGAATGCGCTGTATTTATGTTCACTGTCGCGCAAAGTTCTGCTGAAAAAGGCGAGCAGCTGCCAAGCCCCGGCGCCGCGCTGCTCCATGACAGCCCCTATGGCCACGTTTGAAGCGTCGGTGGTGAGCGCTATCCGGGCCGCCGGGTTCGGATGTGCCAGTAGTGCGGCGTTTGCCAGGGCTGCCTTAACCTCCGAGAATGCCCGCTCTCGCTCCGGGGTCCATTCGACCCTATCCGCGGGTTTCTGTCTCTTGAGCGCGGCGTACAATGGTTGCATGAGCCGCGCCGCGCGGGGAAGGAAACGGTTATAAAAGTTCACCATCCCCAAAAATTCTTGCAGCGCCCTGACCGTCTGAGGCCAGGGAAAATCTGCCACGGCGCGCACTTTGTCAGGCAACGGGATCGCTCCTTCCGGAGAGACGCGGTGCCCCAAAAAATCAATCTCCGTCACGCCGAACTGGCATTTCGCCGGGTTGATTATTAACCCGTGCTCCTCCAACCTCCGGAAAACCGTCCTGAAGTGGGTTTTGTGTTCGTCTCCAGACGCACTGGCTACCAGGATATCATCCAGGTAGTCGAACATGAACGGGAGATCGCGCAGCACTGCATCCATCATGCGCTGGAACGTCTGTGACGCGCCTTTTAACCCGAATGGCATGCGCAGGAACTCGAATAAACTGAACGGAATTATTTAACGCTGTTTTGGGTACGTCCTCCGCGCGCACTGGGACCTGGTGGTAACCGCGGACCAGGTCTATTTTGGAAAAAATGCGTGCTCCGGCGAGGTAAACGGAAAAATCCTGTATGTGGGGAATCGGGTAGCGGTCATGTGCTGTGGCGTTGTTCAACCTGCGGAAATCACCGCACGGTCGCCACGACCCCTCAGCCTTAGGGACCATGTGTAGCGGGGATGCCCATGGGCTGTTCGATCACCTGATGATGCCCAACCTTTCCAGGTTGGCGAACTCCTCGTGCGCAATGGCCAGTTTAGCTGCATCCAAGCGCCGAGGTCTTGTGAAAACGGATGGCCCAGTGGTGGTGATAAAGTGCTCCACCCCGTGCTTAGCGATGGCCGCCGGAAATGTCGGGACCGTGAGTGCTGGGAACTGAGTGAGCAGTGCGTGGAACTTACCGCCTGGAGCTGTGACGTTGGCTTGTGCTGTTGGCCGGGTCCCATGAGCTATACAGTGGAGAGATTCAAAGGACAGTGCATTAACCAGGTGTCTGTTAGCAACATCCACAAGTAAACCATGCACACCCAGAAAATCAGCTCCCAGGATCGGGCAACACAGTGCTGCTATAATAAAAGTTCACTTGTATGAACGGCCATGTAGAGATAAAGCCAGTGTTCTCTCACCGAACGTCTTAATCTCCACGCTGTTTACTGCCACAAGTCCGGGGCCGCTAGGTCCTGCCAGCCGGTCAGTGTAGGACGGCAGGATGATGCTTTCTGGGCTCCGGTGTCAACGAGGAAGCGTCTCCCTGTCACAGCCCGCTCACGCCTGTCATCCGCCGCAGCTAAGTGCACACCTGCACCTCATCAGGCCGCGCCCATTTAGCCAGCTCTGCCCAGGGCTTCGGCCTGGAGTCGTCAGCTCTCTTCCTTGTGATGTTCTGTGTTTGCCTACTACTACGGCCAGCGCTCCTTCTCGTCCTTTGCACGTAAGGTCATCCACTCACCTGCTCTCTCAGTTCATCCCCTGTGCACAGGTGGACCCTCCTGGCGGCGGCACTCCTTCCTCATCACCGTACCTCTCCTACCCTCGACCCGTGGAGCTGATCAGAGCGCTGTCTCCCAGGCGTGAGCCGGTCTTGCCAACGTCAGTCACCAAATCCCTGCAAGTAAGCCACACTCATTACTCATCATATCCCTGTGTGTGTTCATCTCACCTTTGTCCTCTGCTTGTCCTTAGGGTTGCCTGGCTGTACGGTGTTCTGGTCCGTCCTCAGCACTCCTGTCCCCAACAAAACATTCACATTCCACATTCACGCATTCATACACCTGCTTGTTAATAAAGACTCTGAAATCTCACCCGAGCCTGCGTGTGTGTTCCCTGGGCTAGCCAAACATGTCACTCCCCGAGCGCGAGTCCGTCACGTAGAGCAGCTTGTTCTCTTCACCGGCGGTTGCAGCTGCTACCGACTGCCAGCCTTGGCGTTTCCCGAGCACTTGAACTGGCACGGTGGCGCACATCTGCGCGCGTTCTCTCCGAAGCGGTGGTGGTAGAAGCAGAGCGTGTCTCTCTGGTGCTCCTTGGCCCTGCTGCTGCTACCGTTGGTGGCTCCTCGCCTCCTCTGGTTGTCTCGCTGGGCTCCACCGCCGCCGCGTTGACTGTGATCGCCCTGGTGGTGAGGATGATCCGGTCTGCCTCCTGGGCTAGCGCACGGTAATCACATGCGGCCAGCAATGGCAAATTGGCCAGAACCGCTCTCGCCTCTGTTGGAAGGTTCCAGAGGAAAAGGTGGGCAAACAGAAAGTGCCCGTCGTCCATGCCCATTAACGCCAGCATCTTCTCCATCAGGTCGACGGCCGAACCATCTCCTAACTCGGTCCGCCCCAGGAGCCTCTCCGCTCTCTCACATTCCAAGACCGTGTAGCGCCGGGTCAGTGCAGCCTTGAACGCCTTGTATTTGTTGTGGGCTGGAGGCTGATCGAGCAGGCTCGCTACCTGCTGGGCTGTGCAAGCGTCCAGCACTGCTGCCACATGGTAGAACTTGGTGTTGTCTGCCGTTACTCCCCGGAGGGCGAACTGGGCCTCGGTGTGGTGGAACCAAGACCGCGGGTTGTGCTGCCAAAAGTCCGATAGCTTGACTGAAACCGCACACACGTTGCTGGGGGCTCCAGTCCGGGCTGTCTGTGGGATGGCTGCTGTGTCGCTGGGGTTTCCTGACCGGGCCGGCTCCGGGGTTCTTGCCTCGTCTTCCATAAGGCAAATCTCCTCTCGGCACCACACCAGTCGGCTGCCTTTTGCAACAGCGGCTCGATTCCGAGTTTTTTTTCCCTTCCTCTCTCTTTTGATCACTTTTTTTTTCACCCCACTTATATCACGGACACACAGATCGTCCCAAATGTCTCCTGAGCCGGTGGACGGAGCCACTGTTTATAGCAGGATACGATACAACAGGGAAGAGCTGCTAGCATTTAACCGCCACCCGGTCCCACTGGAAAAACTCGACATACCGAGAGAACTGAGGCGAAAACGCCGCGGCTGCCGGGCTGGAGTAAGGCGGAGGACAAAAAATATAAGGTACAGACCCTCCCTTCCATCTGTTGTCATGGGAAATGTACGGTCGATACTGGGAAAGTTAGATGAGCTAGCGGCTATCTCCCGTTATGATAGCACTTACCGGGAGTGCTCTCTCCTTTTGTTTACTGAGACGTGGCTAACTGAACTAGCAGCAGATGCTAACATTGAGCTGGAGGGTTTTCACATGATACGAGCTGACCGAACACCAGAGAGTGGCAAAACTAGGGGCGGTGGAGTGATAATGTATGTTAACAACAACTGGTGTAGACCGGGACATATCACTGTTAAACAACGACACTGCAGCAAAGACATCGAGTTGCTAGCTGTTAGCATGAGGCCTACATATCTCCCAAGAGAACACTCACACGTGATCTGCATTGTTGTTTATGCAAATCCGACGGCGAACGCTGGGACAGCGCGTGACGTCATCCATTCAGTAACCAGCAGGCTGCAGACAGAACACCCAGATGCTCTTCTCCTCATCTCAGGCGATTTCAACCACGTTTCACTGTCTCCCATTCTGCCCACTTTCACCCAGTATGTCACATGCCACACTAGAGACAATAAAACACTGGATTTGTTCTACGCAAACACTAAGGAGGCGTACACCTCATCACAACTCCCCCACTTGGGAGATCGGATCACAACTTGGTTCATCTCCGACCGGTGTACAAACCCCTAGTGCACAGACAACCTCCGGCCATGCACACTGTGGAGTTATGGTCTGAGGAGACAATGGACACTCTAAAGGACTGTTTTGAAGCCACTGCCTGGAAGCAGCTCTGCGATCCACATGGTGAGGACATCGATGGCCTCATTCACACCTTCACGGGCTACCTCAGCTTCTGTGTGGACAAATCCGTTCCCACCAAGACCATACGGCGTCACTCAAACAACAAACCCTGGATCAACCCTGAGATAAAAACACTTCTGAGAGAGAAGAAGAGGATCTTCAGGTCGGGGAACAGGGAGATGCTGAAGTCCGTACAGAGGGAGCTGAGGAGAAAGATCAGAGAAGGCAAGGACAGCTTCAGGAAGAAGATGGAGGACAAGCTGCAACAGAGCGACATCAGCGGGGTCTGGAGAAACCTCAAAACCATCTCGGGGCTCCAGAATACCTCCCCCCAGGCCACGGGGGGCAGGGAGTGGGCGAACAACCTGAATCTGTTTTTCAATAGATTTGACCAACCGCCCTCCCCCCTGTCTGCACAACAACCACTGCTGCCTCTAAGAAATCAAGTCCTGCTACCCACTCCCCACTCCACCGACACCCCCCCCACTCCCAACACACAGCCCCCCATCCTGACCCTGACCAAGACCCAGGTGAGGACGGAGCTGAGGAAGATCAAGGCGAGGAAGGCGTCGGGACCGGACGGCATCAGCGCAAAGCTCCTCAAGTCCTGTGCAGACCAGCTGTGTGGGATTGTGACGTATATCTTCAACATGAGCCTGAAACTGGGGAGGGTACCACAGCTGTGGAAAACATCTTGTGTGGTACCTGTACCAAAACTTCCCACCCCAAAGACCTGAACAGCTTCAGACCGGTGGCCTTGACGTCCCACTTGATGAAGACCCTGGAGAGACTGCTCCTTGCTCATCTCCGCCCCCTGGTGGAACCAGCGATGGATCCACTCCAGTTCGCCTACCAGCATGGCATTGGGGTGGAGGATGCGGTGATCTTCCTCCTTCACCGTTCTCTGTCCCACCTGGAGAAGCCCGGGAATATGGTGAGGATCATGTTCTTTGACTTCTCCAGTGCTTTCAACACCATCCAACCGATGATCCTGAAGGACAAGCTGCTGCGCGCAGGGGTGGACCAGCACCTGTCATCATGGATCCTGGACTACCTCACGAACCGGCCTCAGTTTGTGAGAACCCGGGACTGTGTTTCCGACACGATCATCAGTAGCACGGGGGCCCCCCAGGGAACGGTGCTGGCTCCCTTCCTGTTCACTCTTTATACTGCGGACTTCTCACACAACACAACACATTGCCATCTACAGAAGTTCTCTGATGACTCTGCGATCGTTGGTCTCATCTCCAGCGGAGATGAAGCTGAGTACAGAGGGCTTATCCAGGACTTTGTGGACTGGTGCCATCGGAACTGCCTCCAGATCAACGCGAGGAAAACTAAGGAGCTGGTGGTGGACTGCCGCAGGCATGGGCAGCCCCTCACAGCACCAGTAAATATACAGGGAACAGACATCGAGATGGTGACATCCTACAAGTACCTGGGTATTCATCTGAACAATAAACTAGACTGGTCACACAATACTGACGCACTCTACAAGAAGGGACAGCGCAGGCTGTTCCTGCTGAGGAGACTCAGGTCTTTTGGTGTACAAGGGGCGCTGCTGAAGTCATTCTATGACACGGTGGTGGCATCAGCCATCACTTTTGGAGTGGTCTGCTGGGGCAGTGGCATTACTGCAGCCGATAGGAAGAGACTGAACAAACTGATTAAGAAAGCTAGCTCTGTCCTGGGGCAACGCCTTGATCCGATGGAGGAGATAGGAGAGAGAAGGACGGTGGCTAAACTGTCATCTCTGCTGGAGTCCGAGTTCCACCCTATGCAGGACATACTGGATGCACTGAGGAGCTCATTTAGCAGCAGACTACATCATCCCAGGTGCACAACCGAGAGGTTTCGTAGGTCCTTCCTACCAACGGCTGTCAGACTGTACAACCTAAGCAGGGCTGCTCGCAGAGATAGCAAAAAGACGTAACAAACTAATAGTTTTTTTTGAATGCAAAAGATGCAATAGACTTACACAATGGTCCTCTCCGGCATACAACTAGGAACATACCGGTCGCTATGGAGGGTGAGAATATGTATGGGCACATAATCATACCATGTAGGATAACTAAATAGACGGTTATGCTGTTTCATCCCACCTAGCAACAATGCTCTGCACTGTGTGTGTTTATATATTTACATATTTATTCCATCTAGCTACAATGCTCTGCACTGGGTGTGTTTATATTTATATATCTATATATTTATTCCATCTAGCTACAATGCTCAGCACTGGGTGTGTTTATATTTATATATCTATATATTTATTCCATCTAGCTACAATGCTCCGCACTGTGTTTTTATATATCTACATATTATTCCATCTAGCTACATTGCTCCGCACTGTGTGTGTTTATATACTTGCATATTTATTCCACCTAGCTGCAATGCTCCGTACTGTGGGTGTTTATATATTTACATATTTATTCCATCTAGCTACAATGCTCTGCACTGTGTGTTCATATATTCATATATTTATTCCATCCAGCTACAATGCTCTGCACTGTGTGTCTGTGTGTGTGTGTGTGTATATATATATTTTATAGTAATATGTACATATGTATATTAGCTGCTCTTGCTTGCTTGTTTTTTTTCTTGCCTTCTGATTGTTGCTCTGAGTGTTGCTATCCCTGTGCTGTTGCAATCCTGGAATTTCCCCGTTGTGGGACTAATAAAGGCTTATCTTATCTTATCTTATCTTATCTTATAATTCGTCTAGGGTCACCAGTGTGGAGTGTGTGAATAAAGAGGCAGATTCATGGACAGACGGTTTATTACACACTTCACATCTCACAAGCACAGAACAGAATGAATCATTTCAGCAAGCTCTCCTCTTTTTCCCAACTCACTCTTCACACGTTTCATGGTATTTCTCATCACACAGCATGACATTTACATTACACTGCATTCAACCCCCTATGTCCCTGACTCCTTCCTGCTATATCTCCAGGAACCCCCTGGGCATTGTTCTCCCATATTTATTCACTGTCTCTGCCTGAGATGCTACATAACCTGACTCCCCACAAGCACTTCTTATTACACTGGTGTGGCCGCACATGGCCAAAACATAATGAACAGCATCTTTGATAAGAACAAAGGGGAGAGTTTCCTTGGAGATAACAGGAAGCTGTGAAATGTGATCTTTTGTATGTCAGAGACGGCTTGGAGGATGCTTTGTGTGCCAGAGTCTGTGAGGGGGATGTTAAAGGATTAAGGAAGTGCATGCAGTGTGATCTTTTATGTGAATGCAATGTGACCATTTGATATGTAGAAGGACCTGAGTATATAAGTGAAGAGTTCTGTGTGAGATGCCCTCTTTTCTACTATGCTCATGAGAGAGAATGTGTAATAAACTGCTTGAGACCAACTTGCCTCATCATTTACACATTCTACACTGGTGACCCAAGTCGAAGCATGCAACATGAAGAGAATTCCCCGGAGCCAGCCTCGTTGGGAGCTCCCAGCCAAGCGTATGCCGTTACAGTCCAGCTACAGGACTTTTGGCAGCACAACCCGCGCTCCTGGTTCCACCTGGTTGAGGCGCAGTTCGCCCTCCGGGGGATATTGGTAGATGACACAAAATTCTACCATGTGATCGCAAAGCTCGACAACCACACAGCTCAGCATGTGGAGAGCCTTCTGAAGCAGCCACCAGCCAGCGACAAATACGGCGCGTTAAAGGCCGCACTCATCCAGCACTACACACTCTCGGTTGAGGAGAGAGCAGAGAGACTCTTAGTGTGGACTGGGTTGGGAGATTGCACGCCCATTGACCTGATGGAGAGGATGCTGAGGTTGAAAGGCTCGAACGACGACCACTTCATCTTTACCCACCTCTTCCTCAGGAACCTCCCGTCAGCGACGAGAGCGGCCCTGGCCAGTTCGCCGTTGTTAGCCAAGCGGGACTACCGTGCACTGGCCCAGGAGGCACACCGGATCATCATGGCCAGCAGAGAGCTCGCGACCACGGCGGTGGCGACTGAGCTCGGCGCGACGGCCGGAGAGGGCGAGGAGCCATTGACGGAGGTAGCAGAACCACTGACGACAGCGGCGGCGGGCGCCAAGGAACGCGGAGGAGACATCCTTTGTTTCTATCACCGCCGCTTTGCAGAGAAGGCACGCAAATGTGTACCACCGTGCCAGTTCAAGTGCTCGGGAAAACGCCAAGACCGGGGGTCGGTAGCAGCTGCGACCCTCGGGGAGGAGAACAAGCTGCTCTACTTGACGGACGCACGCTCCGGGAGACATTTCCTCGTGGACACCGGCGCCCAGCTGAGTTTCATCATGCCATCCTATGCCGACTGGCTGGCAGGTTCCAGCGGCCCCCAGATGGCAGCAGCAAACGGCTCAGACATTAAAACCTTTGGTGAGAGGACTCTGTTTCTGTCTCTACACGGCCGTACATTTGAGTGGACTTTTGTCATAGCAGCATTGAATTTCAATATATTGGGGGCTGATTTCTTGTGCTCACATGGGTTGTTGGTTGATGTCGCTAGCAGGCGCCTGGTTAATGCACTGTCTTTTGATTCTAGTCCCTGTACAGCTCGAGCGTCCCAGCCAACAGCACAAGCCAACGTCACAGCTGCAAGCGGTAAGTTCCACACACTGCTCACTCAGTTCCCAGCACTCACGGTCCCGACATTTTCGGCAGCTGTCGCTAAACACGGGGTGGAACATTTTATTATCACCACCGGGCCACCCGTTTTTGCAAAACGTCGGCGCTTGGACGCAGCTAAACTGGCCATAGCGCGCGAGGAGTTCGCCAACCTGGAGAGGTTGGGCATCATCAAGCGTTCGAACAGCCCATGGGCTTCCCCGCTACACATGGTCCCTAAAGCTGACGGTTCGTGGCGACCTTGCGGGGATTTCCGCAGGTTGAACAACGCCACAGCGCACGACCGCTACCCAATTCCTCACATCCAAGATTTTTCCGTTCATTTGGCAGGAGCGCGCGTTTTTTCTAAAATAGACTTGGTCCGCGGTTACCACCAAGTCCCAGTGCGCGTTGAGGACATACCCAAAACAGCGGTGATAACTCCGTTTGGCCTATTCGAGTTTTTGCGCATGCCATTCGGGCTTAAAGGGGCTGCACAGACGTTCCAACGCATGATGGATGCGGTGCTGCGCGATCTCCCTTTCGTATTCGTCTACCTGGACAATATTTTGGTAGCCAGCGCGTCCGAAGACGAACACGAAACCCACCTCACGGCAGTTTTCCAGAGGTTGGGAGAGCATGGTTTAATAATCAATCCAGCGAAGTGTCAGTTCGGGGTGACGCAGATTGATTTTTTGGGGCACCGCGTCTCTCCCGAAGGAGCGGTTCCGCTGCCTGACAAAGTGCGCGCGGTAGCAGATTTTCTCCGACCACAAACGGTCAGGGCGTTACAGGAGTTTTTGGGAATGGTGAATTTTTATAACCGTTTCCTCCCCCGCACAGCACAGCTCATGCAACCACTGTACACCACGCTCAAAAAGCAGAAACCCGCGAATAAGATTGAATGGTCCCCGGAGCGAGAGCGGGCGTTCTCGGAAGTCAAGGCAGCCCTGGCAAACGCTGCGTTGTTGGCACATCCAGACCCTACGGCCCGCATAGCGCTCACTAGTGACGCGTCAGAGGTGGCCATAGGGGCGGTCGTGGAGCAGCGTGTAGCTGGGGCTTGGCAACCGCTCGCCTTTTTCAGCAGGACTTTGCGCGATAGTGAACGTAAATACAGCGCATTTGACAGGGAGTTGCTGGCTCTCCCCTTGGCTTTTCGCCACTTCCAGTTCTGGCTGGAAGGGCAATGTTTCACCGCGTTCGTTGACCACAAGCCACTAACATTCGCGATGGCCAAGGTTTCAGAACCTTGATCGGGCCGGCAGCAGAGACAGCTGGCCGCGATCTCAGAGTTTACTACCGATATTCAGCATGTCTCGGGTAAACTGAATGTAGTGGCAGACTGCCTCTCATGCGCCGTGGCGGCCCCGGTCTGCCTGGGGATAGATTACGCAGCCATGGCCGCGGAGCAGGTTAGTGACGCAGATGTGCGCGTGCTCCAGTCTGGACCAACAGGGTTAAGGCTGGAGAGCAGGGTGCTGCAAGACGGTATGCCCCCCCTAATCTGCGATGACTCCAAGGGGCGACCGCATCCCGTGGTACCGGCCGCGTGGCGCCGCCGCGTTTCTGACTCGGTTCATTCTTTAGCGCACCTGGGAGTGCGCACGTCAATCAAGATGGTAGGAGAGAAATTTGTGTGGCCGAGTCTTCGCAAACAGGTGAAAGAGTGGGCAGCAGCCTGCATGGCGTGCCAACAAGCCAAAGTACACAGACACACGAGGGCTCCCTTGGAGCTGTTTCACATCCCGGCTAAGAGGTTTGACCATGTCCACGTGGACCTCGTGGGCCCCCTCCCGCCATCACAGGGGTGCACGCACCTTCTGACAATGGTGGACCGCACCACGCGATGGCCGGAGGTGGTTCCACTGGCGTCAACCACAGCCGAGGAGGTGGCGCGCGCGTTTTTAACAGCATGGGTGGCGCGTTTTGGAGTCCCGTCGGACATTACGCCCGACAGAGGCCCTCAATTTGTTTCCGAACTTTGGTCAACAATGGCCCGCAGCCTGGGTGTCACAATTCACCGCACAACCGTGTACAATCCTCAGGCTAATGGGTTATGCGAACGTTTTCATAGGTCATTGAAAGCAGCTCTCAGGGCGTCACTGACGGATGCAAATTGGGTAGACAAGCTACCGTGGGTTTTATTAGGGTTGCGTTCTGCACCTAAAGAAGACTTAGAAGCTTCCCAGCTGAATTCGTTTTTGCGCAGACACTTCGGCTGCCCGGGGAGTTTCTCCCGGATAATCCTGCGCCAGGCAGCTCCCTGTCTCAGCTGTTGCAGCGTAGCATTGACACGGGCACGCTGCCGGGCCCCGTTCATCACAGTTTTCCGCGTGTTTTTGTGCCTAAAACCTTGAAAAACGCGGAGTTTGTTTTTGTCAGACATGACGCGCATCACCCCTCACTGCGACCACCTTATGATGGACCGTTCAGAGTGTTGGAAACAGGGGACAAGCATTTTTTGCTAGATTTGGGGGGTAGGAGGGAAAAGGTTGGCATAAACAGGCTCAAACCCGCTTTTGTGGTGGCGGACGAGCAAGTGCTGTCGGCAAGGGCCCCTCGGCACGGAAGACCCCTGCGGGGGGCTTCCCAGAGTAGAGTTTCCCCAGAACACCCACAGGGACAGACAAAAGGTTTTCACCCCCAGACAGCAGCTCCCCAGCATGACAGTGTCGCGGAGGCGGTGAATCCTGGTTACAGCAGATACGGGAGAAGACTGAAGCCCAAGCAGCAAGTGGATTGATGTGTAATGATTCAGCATACAGACTGTTATTCTTTTGTTCGATTCAATATGCTCGAGGGGGGTGGTGTGGCCGCACATGGCCAAAACATAATGAGCAGCATCTTTGATAAGAACAAAGGGCAGAGTTTCCTTGGAGATAACAGGAAGCTGTGAAATGTGATCTTTTGTATGTCAGAGACGGCTTGGAGGATGCTTTGTGTGCCAGAGTCTGTGAGGGGGATGTTAAAGGATTAAGGAAGTGCATGCAGTGTGATGTTTTATGTGAATGCAATGTGACCTTTTGATATGTAGAAGGACCTGAGTATATAAGTGAAGAGTTCTGTGTGAGATGCCCTCTCTTCTACTATGCTCATGAGAGAGAATGTGTAATAAACTGCTTGAGACCAACTTGCCTCATCATTTACACATTCCACACTGTCACAAGTATGGAAATGAAAGCGAGAGAATGAAAAATGAAGTTCGAGAGGCCGGTAGGGAATGGGATTTAACTGGGATTCTGGGAACAGATGGAGATGGAGGGGCACTAAGGATCACGAAAAGGGCTCTTTTCTTTTTTTTTTAAAATAACACAGGATTAAGTCATAGAATTTAAGGGTCGGGCTCAAATGGCATAATGTTACACTCTTGTACAGTAGGCGGCGGTATGCACCTTTCAGTTGTTTGCTATCCGCCAGTAACCGAGAGAAGAAGAAGCTCCTAAGGAAAACGTCACAAAGTTATGAGGAAAAACAGACGCACAGACAGACAGACATTTTGTGGCGGTAATGCACCTGTAAGCTGGTTGCCAACCGCCAATCAAATGTAAAAGAAGAAGACGCTTTAAGAAGTACCGGAAGTCTGCATCACATACTTCCGGCTTCAGTCTGGAACAAGCCGCCACCAAAATGGCGAAGATTGCTAAGACGCACGAAGGTAAATTATTGCAGAATACTCAAATGTGTGCTCTGGTGTTGCACTTATTGTTCTGTCTTGTAGCACAACACTTTAGAGAATTTGTAGTGTCAGTTGCAGTCAAATTGTGATTTAATTTGTTCAATATAAGGTGATAAGCAGCAGGCCCGTTACGACGCAACGCGGACGACTTTCATAATGGCGCTGGTGGCTAGCTTTCAGCTAACAACGTAGCCAGTCTGTGCTATTTTTTTTAGAGACTTGTTTCCACATCAGTAGGAACATTGTGACTACTCATTGTTGTCAGAAAAAACATTTAATTGAATGCTCCGTGTTGTTGATAAATTAACTATTTTTTTTTTTTTTGCTGTTCTGACGTTTCAACCTGCTAATGCGGTTAGCATTGGCTTCCCATAACAACAACCACACGGTACACATGTCTACAGCCTGCTTCGTGATACACCGCTGCTGTCCGCGTACGTGTAACCGGAAACTTCGTGTGACGAAATTTACGTTATCGTCTCCACTCTGCTAGTGTCCGGAGTGCTCGACCGTGTGTGCAGCCTAAATTTTGTGACCGCGCCGCCTGCCCATGGCCTGAGCGCGCTGAAAAGCGCATGCGCAACACTGAATTGAATTGTCAGATGAGATGAGATTCAACTTTATTGTCATTACACATGTATGAATACAAGGTAACGAAACGTGACTTGGCATTTGGGCACGCTCTGCAGAGCGCATCCAAGGCCGGGGCAGCCGCTAGTGATGACCTAAAGTCCAGGGATGGATAATTTTTTCACACATGGGGAGTTGTTCGGAGCTCCTCGTGGGAACTCCTTGTACGGGGATGTGGAGTGATGATGGTCAGGTCAGTGGCGGTGATGCACCTGTGGGCTGGTTGCCAACTGCCAGTCAAATGTAAAAGAAGAAGGAGATGAACGGGACGTCCCATTCACAAGGTGGCGATATCGACACAGCGTTCATCAGTAGACAAAGAAGACAATGAGGAGACGGAAAACGAGAATAAAAACATACATATTTTTTTCACAGTGGCAGCAGCCTCTTCGTGGAAAAGGAGTGAAAACCGGGAAGTCAAACAGCAGAAATGGACTCTATATTTGAAGAGAAACTTTGTGAAGAAATCCGCCATTTCTTTGTTGCTGAAAATCCTGGTGCGTCAGCGCCTTGGCGCTACCGATCGGGTGGGAGTGAAACTACAAATGATGGTTGTGCGCATGCGTCAACCGCTTGGCCTGGGTAGATGAAAAAAGTGAGCATGTACAGTGCCGCGTGCATGCCAGACTCGTCCAAAGTGTACGCAGACCAAGGCGGACTAGAGGAGAAATGCAGCATGAAGCACTAGCGTATATTTCATTTCACTGTTTGGGACAACAAGCAGAATATTTTTTCATGGAATGTATATTGAGCGAGACACAAAGCATTATCGTGGTGAGGGTCATTTTTATCTTTTTGGAGGCCCAAGCTAAGATTGTGATTGGGGTCTATGTTTTTATTATCATGGGAAATAGTTGAAACGCGTTAAAATAAAAATATTTCCCCTCTTAAAAAAAACATTAATACATGAAATTGGGTCAATGTCTAGATGAACAGAAAACAAACCACTGGACAGAATAAAAATTCAAACAGCATTGGGGCTGGACAATATGTCCTAAAATTCATATCCCCGATTTTGAAATATCCCATATTGGATTTTAATAAATATTTTTGATTGGAGTCAAGGAATTATTTCAAATGTCTAACCCCCCCCCCCCCAAAAAAAAACAAAAACAAAAACAAGCATGATTCCCGATTGCAAAGAAAGTGTAAACCTGGCTTGAAGAAGCAGACATCTCTGTTGTCATTCAGTCCATACAGCCAATCATGTACAGTAGAATGAAATTGTTTCTCCTATCTACAGTGTTAATCACATGTAGAATCAGAGGGGTTGCTGCCATGCAAGGCGCCGCCACAAACAATTTCTTCTTCCTCCATTCTATTCTATTACGCTGAGCACCAAGCTGGAAGGTGGGAAGTACCTTTCTTTTCTTTTCTTTTTTCTTTTTTTTTTTCTATGTGGTGACCTGGCCGGGACTTGAACCCCCAACCTCCAGGTTGTGGAGTGGATGCTCGGAATGGTGGCCAAACTTTTTTTTTTTTTTTTTTTTAAATAATAAGGGTTTGCTCAAAGAAAGATAAATACACACATTTCTGATGAATAAAGTGCCAACTTAATTTTGATTAAACTCACTTTTAAGGGTGGGGGTTCAAGCTGGAGGCTGCCATATTTGCTCTTGTGAATGGGAAAATCAGTTTTCACAGTATTTTTTTTTTACAATGTCAAATAAATACAGTCAAATTTCAGTTTAAACCCAAAGCCCTAACCAGCGTATATATAAAAGAAAAAAAAAATATTTTTTTTCCCCCTGGCTGCTCCCTTTTTGGGGTCACCACAGTGTATAATCACCTGGTATCACAATGATCTGCATGTTGATTTGGCAAGGATTTTACACCTGATGCACTTCCTGATGTGGCCCTCCCCATTTATCTGAGCTTGGGACCGGCACAGGGAGGACACTGTCTTGTGCTTTCCCTGTGGCTGGGTAACCAGCATCCATATTAACATTGCTAATGTACAGGAAAAAAAGTCCAAAATTTACCCAGAAAATTTACAAATTTAGTTTTTCCTGTAACTTGATAGAAAATGACCTGGATCTTTGATAAATTGATGTGCATTTTCTTCTAGTTGTATTGTTTCTTTACCATCTCTATTGTTATCCCATGTAATTGTACAGCCAGACCAAAACATCTTGTTATCTTGCTACTTTAACATGATCTTGTAATCTTTTTAGCTACACTTCGTCGTCCCATTGTTCTTCACTGTGGAGTCTATAAAGTTTAAGGATGCCTTAAATTTCTCACTTTGTCTCTCGCCTGTTGCTCCGTGGTGTCTTTAGACATTGAGGCCCAGATCAAGGAGATTCAGGGGAAGAAGGCCACTCTCCTGGAGGAGGGGGACCAGGGAGTGGGCCTCGATTCCACCGGATTTTATGACCAGGAGATCTACGGGGGCAGCGACAGTCGCTTCGCTGGATATGTCACTTCAATTGCTGCCAATGAACAAGAGGATGTAAGTATTGTCCCACTAGAGCCATACTCCTTGTCTTCTCCATAGATTTTCCAGGGGAGCTTGACTGTTCCCCACCTGCTTTGTTCTCTTTGTATGAGCTAGGAGAGTCTTGCCTGCTAGGCGAGATTTGACTAGACTCGCGGTTCTCTTCTCCTCTCCTCAGGATGATGAAGACGATACGTCAACCAGCTTGTTGGGACAGAAGAAGCCTGGGTACCATGCACCAGTGGCTATACTCAATGCCATTCCTCAGTCAGATGAGCAAGTACGTTTTCATTTTCTACATTATCATCAGGGGTGTACCATTAATTACATTTGTGATTGGATGCAATCACAATTAGATTATTTTTCTCAAATATTTCTGCCTTTGTCAACAGTGTTACTGGTTTTTAAACGGTATGCGGTCCACTTTCAGCAGGATTGGGGGAAAAAAGATGTGTTATTTACACTCTGCTTTCATTTTTGCTTTGCAGTACGACCCATTTGCAGAGCACCGCGCGCCGAAGATCGCTGACCGGGAGGATGACTACAAAGCCCGGCGTCGACAGATGATCATCTCCCCAGAGCGTCTCGACCCTTTTGCAGATGGTACATTTTGCTCTTTTTTTTGTTGTTGTTGTTGTCATTACATTTTCCCCCATCTGCAACCCCACTTTTATTTTTTTTCTTACATGGTTCATTTGTTTTGTGACCCTCCCTCCCCCACTCCCAAATGTCTGACAGTGGTTTCACACTCATAATTGTTACCATTCAACCCTTCGACCACGACGCAGTAGCTCGTTCCCCAGACCCCTGATGCCTTCCCTGTGGTTAACCTCTGTGGTCCAAGAGCATTTTGGGTCTCTTTTTTTCCCCATTCCAATTTTACTTTCCAACTTTGTAGCAAATGTCATTTTGTCCTCAAAGTGTATTTAGGAAAAGTTCATGTGATTTTTTTTTTTTTTTTAATTTGGTATTACACCAAGGGTTGCCATGTTTTTCAGTGGGAGAGGCAGTTGGGTGACATCGCCTAACAAACGTGGGGTGCAGAGGGTCTGCATGTGAGTCGAAGGGTTAAAGATCCCATGTGATTTATGATGGGGAAATGCAGTGGCCTTCTGTCACACAATGTTGGGGCAAAGGGTAGATAAGTGATATGCCAGTGCACTGAGCTTTACCTTCTTGTGCACAGTAGATTTACATGGGCAGAGCAATAATGTGCTTGTTGTAAAGCTAGAAACTTCAGGGTTATGTAGGGAAATAAAATCCAGTTTCACTCCTATCTTGACTCTATTGTAAGTGCCCTGTAGTGATATAACCACCATTCTTGACTTGCCAAATTGCCTTGGGCCTTTATAGCAAATGATTACTGCACAGTGAGTTAGTTGTTATCCTATAGAGGTGTAACAATTCTCAAATCCAATGCTAGACCTGTGCTTCAGCTATTTGGTTGGAGTTTGTTTTTATATCACCTGAAAATATTCTTTATTGTTGGAACTGTTTTCCTCAAATTTACTCCTTACTGTATAAAAATCTTTAATTATAATCTCCACAAGACAAGTGTAAAGGGCCGTCCAGACCAAGAACTGTAACAATAATTATAAAAAAATGCGAGCTCCATATTGATAAATGATGCACTCCAGCAGTGTCAGGGCTCCCAACTGGATTTTGATGACCTGTTGCTGCTATATCATGTACAGAGAAAATGGGAGAAAAGCAGAAGGGTGTGCAATCACAAAAATGATTTGGGTAGGCTAAAAGGTAGCGTTGGCTATTCATAATCATCTCCTCATTTTTGCTTATAATGATATCAAAACACTTGCCACAGATAGGCCTGTAGCAGTAACAAATTTTGCTGGATGATAAATTTTCCCAGAAATGATAATGTTTTTGATGTCCTGAAGACCATTTTATGCTACTGATAATAAATGTACACCCTTTCAAAAAATGAGGAAGAAGAACATAAAGGCAGCTCATTTCAGTATGAATGATGGTATCGGATAGTACTTGGTAAATCATTTTTATCTGATTAGTCAATATGTTGTATACAGAGAGGCATTAAAACTGCAACATTGTATAAATTTCGGAAAGTGATGTAAGTTGTCATTATTTAAAACACAAATGAAGATGCACTTATGTTTTATTAGCTAATGGTTATTGGTGCACAAATTCAGATCATCTGGATGTACAGATATGACACAGAACGTAATCCTTAATCATTTCTCTTTATTGTTTATTAATATCGTGTGTGTATGAGACCTCCATTTGCTGCCAATAAAGCCTCGATTCTGCGTGGGACTGACACTACTAAGTAGGGCTGCAACAAACTATTATTTTGGTAGTCGACTAACGACTTTTTTTTTTTTTCCCCAATTAGTCGACTAATCACGATAATTTCTGTCATGTCTGCCAGCTCAGCTTCCTGCTGGCACAGGTCCCATTCGGGGCTCCAGGTGTCATGTTTTACCTCACCTGTTTAAACCTGTGAAACTCACTTAACTCACTCACTTAACACCTGCGAAAATCACTTTATTGCCAGTCTCTGCCTTAATATAATGTAGCCTATTATAAAAAGTTCCCGTAGCTAAATAAAGTAATGACCCATCAAACATGAATTGGGAACTTGAACGTGACAGCTTAATCAGAAGTGTTTGTAGCAATACAATTAAATAATAGATGTTAAAGTGTAAAAGGCCAAATAGCAGCTCTGCTGCTCCATAAAGGCTGTTGTAACTGTGTGTTAACTCTTTAATTGTCCGGCTGTCATAAAACGTATGTTGTCACCTGCTGCCTAAGTCGCAGGTCCGTGCCCGTCACATGATGTGTCCAAAAAGCACAGAAAATCCAGTTGTACCAAGCATTTCACATCACAAGATGTCAGACACGTATAGCTTACTGCTCTTCACTGGACTACTTCACCCAAACAAACCGCCTCAAACATCATTTCCGGAAATGCGAAGAAGAGAATGTAAACAAAGGCTCCATCCCAACATATATTTCCACACGGAGGAAGCATTTGCTCCAAATTTTGCCAACTATGGTTCTAAAAAGAAATTATTTAGCTTCTGAAGGGAAATATTTACCTTTTGTGACAGCAGAAGATGGCCTGGAGCATGTACACTTTTGTCTGCCATCAACTGAGCTGCATGTGATGTCAGAGAACAATAGCGCTGGTTCGGCAGTGTTATGTAACCGAAATTGAGGTGGAGTAAATCATAATATACATATGAGTGTTTCTGGATGTGGGAGAGAAAGCGAAAATGACTGGCAGAACACGAAATAAGGACCGGGGATGATGAAAATGGACGAATGAAGACATGGTGCGCAGTAGGTCCGATGTATTTATTTGTTTGTGTACATAATTGCAGTTATCGTGACAGCCCTAGTTGCTCCTGTAATTCACCCATTTACTGCAGTTAACATATTAGCTTAGCAGGTAAACTATTTAAACAACAGAAGCAGCTCAGCTGTCAGCAACTGTCTTAAGAGAGATTACTGTCCGACAGCAGGTAAACCGTTAAAACAGTGCACACTAATAGTGTGGTCAGTTTGCTAAAGCTGAGAGAGTCACTCGTTGAAAATAAGCGGTAATGTTATTTGCTAACCTTACCGGTGCAGTCCTCTGACAGGTGGTCGGAGACGGAGAAACGGAGAGGAGGAGGGAATGGATGCATCGCTGTAGTGCAGCTGTGTTGCTTTACAGTCTACATTTAACTTGTTTGATTTATTAATTTTCAGTAAAATCCTCCCATACTTTGGAAACTTTTGGCCTTCTCCGTGATTTTCTCTCCGTGTTGCCATGATGTGTTCCTCTTCTTCTTCGCTGGAACATTTTTGCGACATGCATATAAACTTTAAAACGATGTCGACAATAACAATCTGTGTTGACAAATTTTTATGATCGACGTTATCGACAACGTTGACTAGTTGTTTCAGCCCTACTACTAAGTTGTCAGTTTGACACTGAAGAATGTGGTTCCATTCATTGAGCAGCACCGCCTCAAGCTCAGCAGGATTTGTTGGTACAGGATCCCAACTGCGCACATGCTGATCCAGAACATGCCATAAATGTTCTGATGGGGAGTTTTATGTATCGACATGACAGGAATTAATTTATTGTACATGCGTTACCATTGTAAAAATTAAACATTAAGGCTGCGTGTCCATCAAATATGTTTTTTGTCACCCGACCACCCTGAATGTCTTTTTTTTTTTTTTTTTTCCAGCATTTGTGCACTGCGCTCTAGAAAAAAAAGTCTGTGCCCTGTATCCCAGCAACAGTTTGTCACTCACAGCTCAGCACTTCCGCTTTTCCTATGGTCAGACTTTCTACTTATTTTTTAATAGCAGTCTCTAAATAACAGTGGGCAAGAAATGTATCCTAGCATTGGTAGCAGCTCTGGATGTAAAATATGATGACACAGAAAACAGGAGTCTGAGTACAAACTGTACCGGTGTCATATGTCCTGTCCTTCCTTATTCTGATTGGCTGCTTCGAAAGGTCTGACATTGACGAGTTCAGCTGCAGTCTGAAAAGTTGAAATGTTTTCAACTCTGAGCACCGTGAGCGCCACAACAAAAAGTGGCCACCGCCGAGAGCATGTCTTCGGCACTGTAGACACTGGACTACATAAAGAATGAATAGAAAATAGTTGCCCACAGCTGAAAAAATGTGTTTGGTGGACATGCAGCCTAACTGTTTTAAATCAGGTTGAGCAACTTGACCTTAAATCAGCATCATGGTTGTTTGAAGCTTTCAAGTCGGTTTAAGTTTTTTTCCTTTTTTTTCCGTCGCTCATTTCTTCTCCCTGACATGTTCACTGACAAGGCTTTTAATTAAACCATGAGATTGTGACATCAGTGAATATATCACTGTGGTGGTTAGGCAGTAAATGAGCACAGTATGCTAAAGAATAATGTCTTAGTCACCCACACACATAAAACCAAACTAAACACTGTTTGGTGCAGAAGTCCGCATCCACACATAACCTCTTGAGGGCCCCCAGGCTACTTAACTTGCGACAGTGGCCTGCCATTTGCTCTGTCAGAGCCGTTCACACACCCGTGACCATGCCATCACCTTACAGGAACTGAGAATCTCTGATCGGTTTCTTAATTACAGGCTGGGGCTGTGCCTTATGACGATATATATCGGTGCCGTGATAAAAAAATGTCTACAGTTTCATATAAAACCATCGTTTATATCGGGATTTAAGAGACATACCCATTTCTATTTGTCAACGCCCTGCCTCTCCCCTGCAGTGCAGCAGGTGCACCACAGCAGCTAACTGCAAGGTAATGTTTTGCTGCTACTTATATGGAGCAGCTACTTCTGTGCCAGCCATGTTGGACCTTTTCCCACCATGCTGTCAGAGGATAGTCCTCTAACCTATTATAATTAGAGAGTAAGTCACATTAATAATGTGTCTTACTCTAATTATAATCTCTCCCTAATTATAAGATGGCAAATGCTGAATGACGATGCTAACTTGTAACTAACACGAAACATTATAGTGTATCGGACAATCATTCTGGTTTAAATCACTGCCAAGTTTCTTAATTTTGTCTGAAAAAACATTACTAAAGCTGCAAAAGTGCGTGACAGCGGCCGTATACACACTAAAAAAAATAAATTCAAATGTGTCGGAACAAACTGCCTCTTAATGTAACTTGATTTCTAATCATTTCTAATTAGTCCAGTAGCGATAAAGAATAAAGTTGAAGTCAGTTCAAATGTACATTAAAAACAATTTTATAACACTGCAAAATTAAGGGGGGGAAAAGGGCACAAAATTAATGACGGAGGAATTTGTGCAATTGATTTTTTGCAGTGTGTAATTTAAAATGTAGAAAAAGAGATGGTCCTTTTTATTTGTTATATATACTGTAGAATTTACAGAAAATGTATATTGTGATATTATATCGTTATCGTCAAATAAGATTACTTGTATGGTGATATAAAATTTTGGTCATATTGCACAGCCCTATTGCAGGCTTGGCCTGCGGACCCCACTCGCGCCCTTCTGGCATCCCCAAATGAAACAAAGGGGTCAGTCATCTGGCCGGACACCACAATTTCGGTACAAGCCATTTTTTTTTTTTCCGCCATGTTTTGTTGCTTCTGAACAGCACTGACTGTGCTGCTGCTGCTATTGGGTTGTAGAGTCATATGTGACCTGTGCTGGCAAAATGAGTCGGAATGCGCACCGCGTCATTACAAGCTGCAGGCAGGAGAAGTCATAAATTATGACTCTTCTTTGTTTGCTAGCGGCAAGTCCTGGGAAAACCCCCATGACTGCCTGGTATCATTGGAAAGCTTAGAAAACATACTTTATAAAAAAAAATACATATGTAACTCCTGACTGATTGAACACGTTTTAAACCTAGCCAAAATATAAACAAAACGTCTTTTTCCGGTGTCCGTTTTTGCGCACTTCCTACAAATTAAATATCATTTTGAAGGTCTTTCAATACAGAATATGGAAAAAATGTTATCAGTTTTGATAATTTCCTCAAAGTGACTCATTTTGCCAGCACGGGTCACATAATGACCATGCACAACACGTCTTAAAGGGGCAGAACAGAAAGCCCTCATATACACGCACAGACCGGGAAGAACCAAAATAACTGACATGAGCAAGATTATGTCCCAACAGTCGGTTTCAGTTTTCATTCGGTTAATCGCCCAGCTCTAATTTGTATGTTGTGTTTTTAATGCCTCTCAATATAGTTATCGTGACGGACCTAGCCAGTGATTCTGAGCTTGACTCCAGTTCCAACCCAGGTGTCCTCCCTCTTACATTGTTGAAGTGAACTCCTCCATCCACTTCAGCTGGAAAAATTTTAAAAATGTATTTATAAGTATTTTTATAGCTCTTGGTGTTCTTGGCCCTTAACTAGTGGAAGAAACATGAGCACATGGGTATCTAGATAATGCTAATTATTCCCTCCCACTGTACTTAAATTGTGTACTTGGTGCTGAAACAGCTGGATGCATTTTTAAACTTCCTTTGCATTAATTAAGCCCCAGGCCTAATAATGTAGATTCTGCTCAAAAATGGCATGTCCAGAATGAATTGGATATATCTCAGCAACCACAAGGTTTATTTGTATAATGTTGGTGTCATAATAAAGGTACCACTTGAGACTACTTCAGAGGTGTAAGAATCACTGTGTATGCTACTGGGTCAGAGTAAAGGAAGATGGAACACAGCAGAAAATGAAAAATTTCATTCTCATTTCAAAGAAATTGACATTTCTACACTAAATATCCTCTTAGAATAGTGCTGCAGTAGCCCAGAACCTCTGGCAAATCAAGATGGTGCATGTAACCATCACCTACACCAACATTCATGAAAAATTAATGAGAAACAGAATTTTTCAAGGGGCATTAGTGAAGAAATATTTAGGCAGACTGTTCCATTTTAAATTTTTTAGTTGCCACACAATAAAAATAATGAAACTTATATATCACTACAGATATTCATTCCATACAAGTCCAGCTGTTTGGTTTTGTTCTAAAAACCCACTAGAACCATCTGTCCCAAGTGTGTCTTATGTGATATGAGATTTTTTTTTTTTTTTTTAATGAGCAATGATGCCATCCCCCAAATTTAGACCCTCTGGGCTTCACAGGTTAAGCTGATAAATTCTGTTTTCTTTTTAATTACTTTTTAAAAATTATCTTAATAGTGTGGAGAAAAAATGATAAACTTTTTAAATTGAGTAATTTGAGCAAGCCCAACAATAATCATGGTGATGATAGACAAAAAAGACATAACATGAGTCACATAACTGCCAGTAGAGGTTAGTGTCACATTAATTCATAATGTGTTAATTGATGATTTATGACTAAATTAAGCACAAAACTGGGTTAACATACCAGTAGTGTCCCTGCCATTGACTACAGATCTGACATTGACCGTCAGATCTTAATTTATACATTGAAAAGTTGCATTAAATACTTAACTATTTTCACTTCCTTATTGACACCTCAGTAACTGATTGGTTACCATGGCAGCAGTTCATGAAAAGCTTGTTTCTTTAAGCCGATTTCAGCCTCCGTTTTGGAATTATTACACCCCTATTGTCTCACTGATAGGCCAGTTTAGGATGGGCTTACTTGCTCCCCAAAACATTAGAACTTTTACTGAGAACGAAGCACAAACAGTAGCTCAGAACCAATTAGACTCTTACTTATTCATCCAAACTTCTCCAAACGTTTCTGAGCTTAGGTGGCCTGATTCGCTCAGGTCTGGTCTGGGTTATCTTCAGCCTGCATGTAGAGCTAGCTCTTTGTACAGAAGTTGTTGTGTTAAATATATTTTTATTTTACAACTCTCCCTGTAAAATAGAAATATGTTCTCAAGAAAGTTTGTGTACCGCAATACCACAGGCCCATACTAACTGTCCTTAATTTCTCTCCTACAGCAGTACTGCTTTGCCAGTCCTGTACTGCACTCTGTTAAGGTGCAGCGACTCATCCTGTGTAGGTTATGGGGAGCAGTTTTTTGGTCAGGGTCCACCGGCTGCTTTTTTAGGAGAGGTGGTGGGGGGGGGAAACTGTGAGGGGAATCAGATGCAGCCCAGCTTCAACAAACCAAACCTCCCCCTCCCCCCCCCCAGCAGCCTTTAAAAAATATGAAAAATCAAATATTTGACTACATATATTTACATTTGTCCAGATAAGGAAGTCAAGATCTAAATCTAAGATGATGCTGCGCTCCAAGGAGTCTGCTACTTATAAGTAAATTTTAATTTCTGATTTTTATTACTGTGGTAATGTCATTCATTATTAGAGGTAGTCTCCAAATCTTGACTTTATTCTAATCTGCTACCTTAAGTGGGTTAATATGGATCTGAAAGTCTGAAAGGATTTTTTTTTCTCTACTTTTCTGCTAAATCCCCAAGAAGATGCTTTGTTTTTGAGTGCCGTAGATCAATGCAACACAGGTGGTATACTGTTGTGTGTGAGTTCAAACCCTTTTCCAAAGTGTTACTAATGGTAAAGAGCAATTTTCTAGGCTTCTTTTCTGCCGGTTGAAGTCTGACTGCAGAAGGACCCTTGGCACTGAAAGTGTACGTATTCTGAAGAGTACAGCCCAGGACCCCTGCATCAGTGATGGCTATAACTTCTTAAAACAGCACAAACTCAGCTCTTCTCTCTATGTATCTGCTTATTTTTGTTTTTTGTTTTATTAGAATGCTATGACCGTATGTAAGAAAGGCAAATCATATGTAACTATGTAATTCACTAGGATTGTTTTTGTGAGTCAGTAAGTTAATCATGTTGGTAAAGAGAGAGTCAGGGTTAGCTGGCTGTTTGTGCTTGCTGTGATTGGAATACCTCGGTTTCCGGAGCGTACGCTGATGACTGTCCTCTCTTCTTGGTGCTCTTTCGCGCAGGGGGCAAAACTCCAGATCCCAAGATGCAGGTCAGGTCATACGTGGACGTCATGTTGGAGCAGAACCTGACTAAAGAGGAGGTGAGGGGACTTGTTTCAGACATCAGATGTGACATCCTCATTCTTTAGAGCAGTTTTCCACTGTTGTCCATACAGGTTATGCCAGAAATATTTATCTAGATGCTGTTTTCATGCCCCCCCCCCCCCCCCAGTGGTACTCCAAAACAGTTGGGGTTTTTTTTTTTCTTTTTTTTTAAATTATCCTAAAACCCATTTTTACTCCTTGGCCTTCAACCCAGCATGAGGCATTGATTTTACTTGTTTTATTACCTCCGCCAGGCCGAAAAGGCCAGGAGGAGGTTATGTTTTTGCCGGCGTTTGTCTGTGTGTTTGTTTGTCTGTCTGGCTGTCTGTTTGTCTGTTGGTTAGCAAGATAACTCAAAAAATCTTGGACGGATTTCCATGAAACTTTCAGGCGTTGTTGGAAATGGTACAAGGAAGAACTGATTAAATTTTGGGGGTGATCCGGTTCACCGTCTGGATACAGGAATTTTTTAAAGCATTTTTCATTCAACACTGTGACATACAGCCATTTTCAACATGTGCGCAGGCACAATGGAGGGCGCTGGTCGTCGTGTCTGCAACACAAACTCTGCGTTCTTCAATGTTTTAGGCACAAAAGGACGCGGAAAACACTGCTGGCCTGGGCCCGCCACCGTGCAACTGCAAAACCTCACATGGGCAGCTGTCCGCCGACGGATTCTTTGGCAGAAATTCCCCGGCCAGCCATAGGAGCTGCGCATTTGGCAGAAATTCACCGGCCAGCCATAGGCGCTGCGCAAAAACGAGCTCTCTGCCGGCGAAGCTTCTAAATTCTCGTTTGCCGCAGAGCGCAACCCCCCAAAAAATAATATTGTAGCGAACTCAATATGAGCACCCTACTTGGCTTGCCAAGTGGGTTGACCCTATTGGCGACACAGCTAGAGTGCGGGACTCCGGAGCGGGAGGCGTGAGTTCGAACCTCCCGGTGGGACGTCGCCATGTCGAGCAGCATGTTACAATATAATATAAAACCCACGCCAACCTGTCTACCAAATTTGCATCCGTCAGTGGAGGAGATGGACACAACAGCAACACTTCAGTTTATTACCTCCGCCAAGGAGGCAATGCTTTTACTACTGAACCACTAATCCTATCACTATCAGATTGATTGTCATTGATTAATTGTGTGTTTATTGCACTGTCCCTGTCAAATAAACAAATAATCATTGTGAATCCAATTGCTAGTCATATGTTTACATGCTCAAGGAATCTGAAAACGTACACACAAACACTGTATGGGGGGAATTGTGGCGCTTGGCGGAGGTCTGCGCTCTCCGAGTGCTTTTCTTTTTTTTTTCCACAATATCTTTATTGAACCTTTTTTTTTTTTTAACAAACATGATACAAACAATCAAACACTAACACTAAAGTACTACAAAAAAAAAAAAAAATGCACTAAAAACACCAACAACCACCAACAAAATCAAGTCTTCAACAATGCTCCTCTGTTTAGTCTAGACAATCCAATACATAAGTATACATATTATGTTCACCAGTTTGGAATTTACAAGGTCCACACACATCATTCACCTTCTTCTTCAAGAGTTATGTTTAAATTTTTTACATAATCAATAAAAGGTCTCCATATATTCTCAAACACAATTTCCTTTGATTTCAGTATATATGTTATTCTTTCTAATGGAAGGTTTGTTAACATCTGTCTTAACCACTGAGTCACATCTGGTCTATGAGTCTTTTTCCATAATAGTGCAATACATTTTTTGGCATTAAGCAAACTGAGGTCTATGAATGTTCTTTCACTTTTATTAAAATTATGCTTTTCTGGGTACAGACCCAACAAAAACAGTTTAGGATTCAATATGATTTGTTTTGAGATTATTTTTTCAATTGTTACCCTCACCTCTTCCCAAAACATTCTTATTAATCTACATTCCCATAAACAATGAAATAGGGTTCCTTTACTTTCCATGCATTTTGTGCATGTATCTGGTATATTTTTGTTATATCTATTTAACTCCTCCGGTGTAACATACATCCGCATTAACCATTTGAAATGTATCAATTTAAGGCGTGCATTTATTGATTTGGTTTGAGCTTCTGTACAAGCCAATTCCCATTGTTCCTCTGAAATTTCAATTTGCAGATCTTCTTTCCAGTAGTTTAATCTTTTCAGTGAATTTTCACTTGAAGATAGTGTCAATGAGTTATAAAACTCTGAAATAATACCCTTTCTTTTACTATCTTTCATCATTTTTTCCAAGGATGAATAAATAGGTCGAGTGAGAGCTTTATTTTGATTTGATCGAATAAAGTTTCTAAGTTGAAGATATTTAAAAAAATGTGTTCTATTGAGATTAAATTTGATCCTCAGCTCTTCAAAAGACATTATGTTGTCTGCACATGGCAAATATAAATCCTGAATCTTTTGTATCCCTTTTAAATTCCATACTTTAAATACAGCGTCCGCTCTCCCTGGTTTAAAATATTGATTACCCCATATTGGACTAAATTGTGACAATAACTGTGGTTCTTTTAAATAGTTTTTAGCTTCACACCATATTTTGATCATATGCTTTACAAATGGATTTTTAACTTGTTTTTGTAATTTTTTTGCCGAATCTGAGTATATGAATATGGGAAGAGGTAAAGGTAAATTGTATGATTCCATTTCAGTCCAGTGAGGGAGATCATTTGATGAAAAATAATATGTCATAGACCTCAGTTGTGCCGACCAATAATACAACATAAAATTTGGACATTTCAGACCTCCACGATCAAATGGTAAATATAATAAAGACAAACGTAATCTAGCCCTCCTGTTGTTCCATATAAATTCCACTAACTTTTTTTTTATTCTTGAGAATAGATCTAAAGGTGGTGATAAGGGAATGTATTGAAATAAATAAAGTATTTTAGGTAAAATATTACTTTTAAGTATATTGATTCTCCCGATCATCGACATTGGTAGTGACATCCATCTCTGAGTTAACTCATTGATATCTGACATTAAGGCTTCATAGTTGACACTGGCGACTGATTCTAGCTTAGGCATAATTTGGATTCCTAAATATTTAAACTGATTTACAACATTGAATTGATTTACCTCAGGGGCTGGGTAATTTCTCTGGGTCTCATTTAGCATTAATATTGAAGATTTAGTTTTATTTATTTTATATCCTGATATTTCCCCAAAATTCATTATTAAATTCAACAAGGTTGGAATTGATTTTTTTAGATTCGACATAAACAAAATTATATCATCGACGTACAGGGAGATTTTATGTTCTGTTGGTCCAACTTTAATTCCATATATTTGTGAATGTAAACGTATCGCTATCGCTAAAGGTTCAATTGCCATAGTAAACAGTAAAGGTGAAAGTGGACAGCCTTGTCGACATCCTCTATTGATTTTTATTGGTTTTGAAATATTGTTATTTGTTAGGATTTCTGCTGTAGCATTATTGTATATTATTTGAACCCATTTTATGAAATTATTTCCAAGTCCAAACCTTTGTATGACTTCAAAAAGAAAGGGCCATTCAACTCTATCAAAGGCCTTTTCGGCGTCCAATGATAGGAGAGCTGTATCCGGTGCTTCTTTATTAAAATAAATAATATTAAATAGTCTTCTTACATTATGGAAGCCTTGTCTACCCTTTATAAAGCCATTCTGATCTCGATTAATAATATTTGGTAAAATTTCTTGTATTCGTCTTGCTAAAATTTTACAGATTATCTTAAGGTCGGCGTTTAATAGGCTTATTGGTCTCATATTTTCACATTTATTAGAGGGCTTACCTGGTTTTGGCAGCAGTATAATTAAGGCATTATTTATGTATGATGGTAAATTATTATTTTGAAATGCTTCTAAAACCATATCCAAAAAAGGTTTTATTAATTTATTCTTAAATTTTTTATAAAGGTCAACTGGAAGACCATCTGGTCCTGCACTTTTTCCTGATTTCATATTATCAATGGCTAGCCCAACTTCTTCTTGACTAATTTTAGACTCCAATATCTCCCTGTTTTCATTTGGAATACACGGTATAGATAGTTTGTTCAAAAACCCATTTAGTTTTGTTAAATCAGGTTCATTTTTGGTATCATATAATTTTTCATAGTAATCTCTAAAGGCTCTATTAATTTCTAAAGGATCTATAACTACCTGTCCGTTACTTATAATACTGGTAATTGGTGTTTTAATTTCCAATTGTTTAATCTGCCATGCTAATAATTTTCCTGATTTTTCACCTTGTTCATAAAAAGATTGTTTCAATCTTAGAAGACTCGAGGCAGCTCTATTCGCTGATTTTTTGTCGTATTCAGCTCTCAAAATCAGTAATTCATTCTCCAACCTTGGGTCACTTCCTGCATACACTTTTTCCTGAAGACTTTTTATTTTATGTTCCAATTTAGCTCTCTCCTCTCGAGTCTTCTTAGATTTTGATCCTGTATAACTAATAATATGTCCCCTAATAAAAGCTTTGAAAGCCTCCCACTTTACACATGCTGATGTTTGTGTAGTATTGATGTCAAAGAACTCGTCTATCTGTTTTTCTATATACTTGACAAATTCCTCATCCTGAAGCCATTTATGCTGAAATTGCCATCTACCTGATTCCTTTGTCAATTTTTTATCTACATATATTAGACAACAGGGTGCATGATCAGAGATCACGATGTTATCATAAAAGCAGTTTTGAATCTTGGACCTTAATTCTGTGGAAATCAAAAAATAATCAATACGTGAGAATGTCTTGTAGGTACTGGAATAACAAGAATAGGCTTTAACTTGTGGTTTCATTTCTCTCCATATATCTAACAATCTCAATTCTTTCATAAAATGATTAATAGTCATCCTACATCCAATGTGCGTACAATCCAGTCCTGTTGATCTATCCACACCTGGATTCAATGTACAATTAAAATCCCCTGCTATTATATGTTGCCCTGTAAGTGATGATAAGATGAGAAATAAATTAGCAAAGAACTTCTGATCATCTATATTGGGACCATATAAGTTCACAAGATTTATATTTTCTAATAGCAAAGAACCTTGAATGATTACATATCTTCCAAATTTGTCTCCAATTACATTTTTCACTTGAAAAGGAACTGATTTATGTATGAGAGTCATAACTCCCCTGGCTCGGGATGAAAATGAAGAGGTGAATACACTTCCCTGCCATCTACTCCTAATTCTTTTAACATCCTCCTCTATTAGATGAGTTTCTTGTAAAAACACAATTCTTGAACCCATGTCCTTTATTTTATTCATAACTTGTTTAAGTTTTTTTAAATTTTGTAGACCTCTGCAATTCCATGAAGTTAAATTAAGATTAACACTTTGGTCCATGATCAATAGAGAGTTTGGGATTACCTTGCAGTGTAAACATGCTCATACAGAGAAGCAAAAACATGAGTGGTTGAACATTCATCCTACAAACTACACACAAACAGATTTCCCCTTCCCACACTTGTGGCAAACCCCCCAAAATCAAAAGAAAAATTCTGTCTCCCGATATAGCCATTGACCGTTCCACACCCACGGGGAACAGCCTAAGCCACTCCTTCTTCATCCTCCCAATCACCCTAACTCTACTGCTTTTAATGACGTAACATTAACTCTCCTCTGTAGTTTTCCAACTTAACTCCAAAATTTTTAACAACTTTGTTCATCATAGTTTTTTTTTTTGTTGTTTTTGTTTTTGTTTTGTTTTTTTAATATATAATACAATCTATATTTTGTAAACTTACTATTTACTTCAAGTCAGTCAGATGCCTGTGCAAATGCTTAATTATTCTACCTTATATTTTGTTCATGCTTAGCTCCCACCAGTCTCTTCTTCTTCTTTGATCTTCTTGATGAACTCCTGCGCCTCCTCTGGGGTCTTGAAGATGTGGGTTCTGCCCTCATACGTGGTCAGCAGTCTCGCAGGATAGATTACACCATGACGAATCCCAAGGTTGCGCAGCTCCTTACGTACGGGATCAAACTGCTTCCTCAATTGCTGGATTCCTGCGGCCAAATCTGGGTAGAACCGCACCTGCTGGTCCTGGTGTTTAATCTCTCCTTTTTTAGCTCGTGCAGCGTTGAAGATCTTCATCCTGTCTCTGTTGCTAAGAAACTTCATAATTAAGGTCCTCGGCGGTCCCTTATCTCTCCGTGGGCCAATACGATGTGCTTTTTCCAGAATCACTGCTGACTGCAACTCCTCGCTGCCCAGCACCTCCGGAATCCACTTTTCCAGAAAGGAACATACGTCCCGACCTTCTGATTCCTCTGGAAGACCCACCAGCCTCAAATTATTCTGTCTCGACCGAGATTCCAAATCCAAAATATTATCTTCCAGAGATTTATTTTTTTTTTCCAAAGTGCGCACCTTTAATTGAAGACGGGTGACGTCATCTTCAGCACTAGCGAGACGGAGCTCCATCTGCGCCGTTCGTTCTACACAGTCACCCAATTCCTTTCTTATTCCTTCCAACGCTGTCATAATCCCATCAAATCTAGAGGAAAAGTCCGCTCTCATTGAACTCATGGCAGCCATCAGCGCATCTGCGCCATTCCCCGCAGATATCGCAGCGTTGCCAGCCTCCTCCGCCATATATGGAGTTTTGTTTGCTGCGTCACAGACCTGAAAGTCCGTTAATTTGGACTGTTTCGGCGGCTCGCTTTTTCCTTTTCCTGGTTTTCCAGCCTTAGGCTTCGCCGACATATCCTCGCCCAAATGCTGGGATACGTTCTGTCCCAAATGAGAGAGTTATTTGCCGATTTTTTTTTTCCAGGAGCAGAGCAGAGCGAGACACGTCCGTCCTACGTGGCAGCCATAACCGGAAGTCCCGAGTGCTTTTCTAGTTGCTTTTATTATGATTGTCATTTTTAGCTGTCTTGTTTTATACTTTTATTTATTTTTATGTTTTGCATGTCTTTCACATTTTATTTATTCCTGATGTACAGCACTGTCAGCTGTAGTTTTTTAAAGTGCTTTAGAAATAAAGTTGGACTGGTTCCATAAATATGTGGACACTGACAAGTTTTATTTTTGCTGTTAACCAAAGGATATTCAAGATTCAGTTATATAATCAATCTGGGCTTAAAGTTCAGACTCTCAACATTAATTTGTGTTCACATCCAAATTGGAGTTGGGGTAACGATCAAGCAGGTTAAAGGTCTGGAGTTAATTCCAGGTGTGGCCTTTGGAAGCTGTTGCTGTGAACCCATAACATGTGGTCAAAGGAGCTCTCAATGGAAGTGAAACAGGCCATCCTTGGGCTAAAAAAAAAATAAGAAGAAATCCATCAGAGAGATGGCAGAATTGTTAGGAGTGGCCAAATCCACAGTTTGGTACGTTCTGAGGGGGGGGGGGGGAAGAGGCCAATGGTGAGTTCCAGATCTTAAAAAGACATGGACGACAGCAGTGGTGGATGATGGCAGGATCTGTTCCATTGAAAGAAAAACCCCTTCACAGCATCCACCCAAATGAAAACCACTCTCCAGGAAGTAGGTGTATCAGTATCTAAGTCTACCATAAAGAAGAATTCATGAGAGCAAACAGACAGTTCACCACAAGGTGGAAACCATTAATCAGCCTCAAAAATAGAAAGGCCAGATTAGACTTTGCCAAAAAACATCAAAAGAAGCCAGCTCAGTTCTGGAACAACATCCTTTGGACAGATGACGCCAAGATCAACCTGTACCAGAATGATGGGAAGAAGAAAGTATGGCGAAGTCTTGGAACAGCTCATGATCCAAAGCACACCACATCTTCTGTAAAACATGGTGGAGGCAGTGTGATGCATGGCGTCCAGTGGCACTGGGTCACTAGTGTTTATTGATAAGACAGAAGCAGCCGGATGAATTCTGAAGTGTATAGGGACATACTGTCTGCTCACATTCAGCCAAATGCAGCAAAGTTAATTGGATGGCACTTCACAGTACAGATGGACAATGGCTATGTTTACATGGACACAAGTAACCGGATTAAAAGCCTGATCGGAATAAAAATGCTTCATGTAAACACGCCAATCTGAATATTCTAACCCGATCACGCTCATTCGGATCAAAATTTCATTCCGATTGAGAGGGGTGGGTTATGCTGATTGTTAATCCGAATGGTGCGCATGAAAACACTTATTCCGAACGTAGGGTAGAAAATATGTTTACTGCGCATGTCTGTACAACAGCCGCACGTCGACATGACGTATTTCCACCTTAGCAGCAGCTAGCAGAAAACATAGCGGGAGTAAAACAAAACTGGTCTGAATTGTCCTGCTGTCTCCCTCTGTTCATCATATGCAGAAGTATGTACAATACTTGTAGCTTCATCACGGAGACCAGCAGAAGCAAAAGTACAGTCTGAATAACACAATACAGGTCAATTTTGACACAAAGCGGGGCTTGCTAACACCGGAAGTTGCTTCTTCTTCTATTTTCGGAATGTCGAAATGTCGATGTACGCATGTCAAAATGATTTATTCCGTTCAAACGTGTGACACATCGAAACGCACATCCTAATCGGATCAGCTTTTTCACGATCCATGTAAACAGTAAAATTCTGATCTGAATTGTAATCAGATTGATGAAATTTTGCCCTTGTAACCATGGCCAATGACCCATAACGTACTGTGAAAGCAATCCAAGAGTTTTTTTTAAGGCAAAGAAGTGGAATATTCTGCAGTGGCCGAGTCAATCACCAGATCTCAACCCGATCTAGCAGCATTTGACTTGCTTAAGACAAAACTTGAGGCAGAAAGACCCACAAACAAACAACAACTGAAGAGGGCTGCAGTAAAGGCCTGGCATAGCACAACAAAGGAGGAAACCCAATGTTTGGTGATGTCCATGGGTTCCAGACTTAAGCAGTCATTGCCTGCAAAGAATTCTCAAGAAAGTATTAAAAATGAACATTTTATTTATGATAATGTTAATTTGTCCAATTACCTTTGGGCCCTGAAATGAGTTTTTGTATTAAAATGGTTGCAATTCCTAAATCGTAACTCCAATTTGGATGTGAATACCCTCAAATTAAAGCTGAGAGTCTGAAATTTAAGTCCATATTGATAATATAACTGTATCTGGAATATGTTTTGGTAAACAGCTAAAATAACCAAACTTGTGTCCTCATTTTCTGGCACCTGAAATGAGCAGCTGGTCTTCAAAAATCTCAATTACTTTAAAGTATTACATATTTTAATGATGCATAAATCAGAAAACTTAAACATTGCAAAAAGCCAAGCTAGATAACTAAACCAAAGGATGTAAACAAATAAGAAAAAAATAGCACATCTGAGAACAACAGTTAAGCATGGGCTCCATTGTTGGTAGGATCTTGATTTCCTTTTGAAGTCCTGAATGCTACTTGGATTCCATCTGTCGTTAGCTAGCTTAGCACTCAATCCGTATCTCCTCTTGTTTATGCTCTTACTGGCCTCTTCAGATGAAGTAGAGAGTCAGAAGCATGAGTTACACTGTGAGAATTCAATCTGAACTTTGTGGTAGCCAATTTTCTACGGAAGCTAATCCGCACCTCGGACACAGTCCAGGGACGGATAATTTTTTCGCACCTAAGTTGTTGTTCAGAACTCCTTATACAAAGATATAGAGTGATAATAATCAAGTCAGTGGTGGTAATGCACCTGTGGGCTGGTTGCCAACCTCCACAATCAAATCTAAAAGAAGAGGAAGAAGCTACCCACAGCTAATGAAGCTAACTATTAGCATGAAACCATAACAATTTAGTTTCCTCCTTAAGATGTTTTCATGTCACGTATCGGTGTCTTATGCATTCATTCTTATGCAGAAACAACAGATTTGACCCAGCTGATTTCAGTGCCGTCCATGTTTGACCTTTTTGTGTGTTTTCCACTCGCAGAGAGAGATCCGTCAGCAGTTGGTAGAGAAGGCCAAATCAGGGGACCTGAAAGCTGTCAATGGGTCCGCCGCCTCCCAAGCTGTCGCAAAGCGAAAGCGCCGCTGGGACCAGACAGCTGACCAAACGCCATCCAACGCCACACCCAAAAAGATGTCCAGCTGGGACCAGGCCGATGCCAATGCTGAGGTGAGTCAGACCTTTGAAGCCTCTTTAGAGTGTGAAAGAAAGCACCAGATTTAGTGAACAGGAGCATCTATGATGTTGGTGCAGGGGTCTTCAACCTCTGGCTTTGGAACCACATGGAACTTGCTTGTCCTTATTTACTGACTCCTAGTGGCTTTGGAAAACAACAAATTTACTGGAAAGTAGTCACACATCTATAATGGGGGGGGGGGTCACAAATTTACAAGAAAAAAGCTGCAAATTGAAGAGGAACAGGTGTTGAATTAGTAAAATGACAAATATAATGAAAAATTTGCAAATTTACAAGAAAAAAACAGGAAAGTGTCTTAATCCATGAGAAAAAAAGACAAATATACACACGTGGACAAAATTGTTGGTACCCCTCTGTTAATGAAAGAAAAACCCACTGTGGTCACAGAAATAACTTGAATCTGACAAAAGTGGAAATAAATAAAAAGTATGAAAATTAACCAATGAAAATCAGACAATGCTTTTGAATTGTGGTTCAACAGAATTACTTTAAAAAAAACAACCCATGAAACAGGCCTGCACAAAAATGATGGTACCCTTAATATTTTGTTGCACAACCTTTTGAGGCAATCACTGCAATCAAACTATTTCTGTAACTGTCAATGAGACTTATGCACCTAATGAAAAATTAGCAAATTTACAAGGAAAAAAGTAGCAAATTAGAGGAAAAATTGTCTAATTCATTTTTTTTTTTTTTTTTTTTTTACTTATTTGTACCCATGGGTAGATTTGGTTTGCAGTCTGGTGACAAGGCACCGGCTGCCGGTCGCTGCGTGCGCGAGCGCCCTAAACCTACATGTTTTTGGTATGCGGGAGGAAACCGGAGAAATCCCGGAGTAAACCCACGCAACACGGGGAGAACATGCAAACTCCACACAGCTCACTGTTGGTCAGGGGCTGGGATCGAACCCACGATCTCATGATCCCCGCGATCCCCCAGCCAAGGGTAAACTGTGCTGCCACAGTGCTAAACCACTGCGCCACCGTGCAGCCCATGAGGAAAAAAATAATATATAATGAAAAATTCACAAGGAAAAAGTTGCAAATTAAAAAAAAACATCTTATTCAAGAAACGAAATGACAAATATGAAAAATTGTGACCCATGCTGGCAAAATGAGTCACTTTTTTTTTTTGTTGTTGTTTTTTTGTTACTTATTTGTACCCGTAGGTAGACTTGGTTTGCAGTCTGGTGACAAGCCACCGGCCGCTGGTCGCTGCGTGCGCGAGCGCCCTAAACCTACATGTTTTTGGTGTGCGGGAGGAAACCGGAGAAATCCCGGAGTAAACCCACGCAACACGGGGAGAACATGCAAACTCCACACAGCTCACTGTTGGTCGAGGGCTGGGATCGAACCCACGATCTCATGATCCCCGCGATCCCCCGGCCGAGGGTAAAACTGTGCTGTCACAGTGCTAAACCACTGCGCCACCGTGCAGCCCACACTTTTCCACTTTGAGGAAATTATCAAAACTGAAGTAACCTTTTTTCCATATTCTGTATTGAAAGACCTTCAAAATGATATTTAATTTGTAGGAAGTGCGCAAAGACTGTAGGAAGTAGCTATGACTGGCGCCTAGCGGCTGCCCCGGCCTTGGATGCGCTCTGCAGAGCGTGCCCAAATGCCAAGTCACGTTTCGTTACCTTGTATTATACATGTGTAATGACAATAAAGTTGAATCTCAATCTCAATCTCTCAAAAACGGACTCCAGAAAAAGACGTTTTGTTTATATTTTGGCTAGGTATAAAACTTACTTTTGATTGGTAGGGAGTTACGTCTTTCTCAAAAACATAGGTATTTTTAGAAAGTACTATTTCTAAGCTTTCCAATGATACCAGGCACTCATGGGTTTTTTCCCGGGACTTGCCACTAGCAAATAAATAGTCATGATTTATGACTTCTCCTGCCTGTAGCTCGTAATGACGCGGTGTGTATTCCGACTCATCTTGCCAGCACGGGTCACAGTTTGCAAATTTACAAGGAAAAAGTTGCAAATTAAAGGAAAAATCATCTAATTTGTGAAAGTAAATGACAAATGTATAATGAAAAATTTTCAAATTTACAAGGAAAAAAGTTGCAAATTAAAGAGGAAAGTGTCAAATTCATGAGAAAAATTAACATTTATAATTTGGAAATTTACAAGAAAAAATTGCGAATTAAAGAGGGGAAAAATGTCAAATTCATATTAGAAAAATTACATTTCTAATGAAAATTTTGCAAATTTACAGAAGAGTTTTAAAGAGGGAAAGTGTCAAATTCATGAGAAATGACAAATTTATAACAAGAAATTGCAAATTTACGAAGAAAAAAGTTGCAAATTAAACAGGAACGTATCAAATTCTTGAGGAAAAACAAATTTCTAATGAAAAAATTTACAAGGAAAAAAGTTGCAAATTAAAGAGGGAAAGTATCATTCATAAGAGAAAAATGACAAATGTATAATGAAAATTTGCAAATTTACAAGGAAAAAGGTTCCGAATTAAAGGGGAAAAGGAACAAAAAACGTTGCAAATGTATGTGAAAGGATTTGATGAAAATGATAATGAAAATGTTTGCAAATTTGAGAGGAAGAAAAAACTAATTTACAAAAAAAAGCCCCAAATTTTCATAATGTTTGTAAATTTATATGGAAAAGATTGGCAGTTTTCAAGAAATAATCTGCAAATTTGACAACATTTGATTAAAACAAGTCAGAAGTTCAGAGAAAAGACGTCTTAAATTTATGAGAAAAGTTGCAAATTTAAGCGCAAAAAATAGCAAAATATAAATGGCGAAAGTTAAAAATTTAAGAGGAAAAAAGTAGTTTCCCCTTCGTTTTAAGGCTCAAATATGCTGATTTCAATTTTGTTAAAATGGCTCTTATCCCCCACAGACTCCAGGGCATACCCCCGCTCACACGCCTTCAAACAGCCGATGGGACGAAACCCCCGGTCGCCCTAAAGGCAGCGAGACCCCCGGTGCCACACCCAGCACCCGCATGTGGGACCCCACTCCCAGCCACACGCCTGCCGGCGCCACCACCCCAGGCAGGGACACGCCGGGCCATGCCACGCCCGGCCACGGCGGAGCCACAGGCAGCGTCCGCAAAAACCGCTGGGACGAAACCCCAAAGACTGAGAGGGAGACCCCGGGACACGGCAGCGGCTGGGCGGAGACACCACGGACAGACAGGGGAGACGAGTCAGTCGGCGAGACCCCGACCCCGGGGGCCAGTAAGAGGAAGTCCCGGTGGGATGAAACCCCCGCCAGTCAGATGGGATCATCAACGCCACTGCTCACCCCTGGAAAAACTCCGATAGGGACGCCAGCGATGAACATGGCCACCCCAACCCCAGGTTAATGTTCAGATTTAACTTTCTGCAAATTTACATACAAAAAAAATCGAATCATTTTACAGAAAAATGTCACTCATTCATAAGGAGAGTTATAGCTTCAGTAGGCAAAGATACAAACTTAAGAGGAAAAAGATTTTGAAAAAGCTTTAAAGTTACTGAGAAAAGTCTTAACATTTATGAGAAGAAAACTCACAAATACATCAGCAAAAAGTAGAGAATTTGCAGTAAAATCTTGCTAATTTACATGAAAAAGTGATAAATTTCAGTTGTAAATTTAATGAAAGGTGGCAGTTTTTACATGGAAAGGATTGTAAGTTTAAAAAGTTCCAAAGTAATGAAATTTATGCAAATTTATGAGGAAAACGCCATAAACTGGTGAGAAAAGATTGGCAGAATTGTAAGGGGAAAAGTAAAAAAAAAATTATGAGAAAATGGCTGCAAAATTTGAGGAAAAGTAACAAAATCATGGGGGAAAGTTGGAAAATTTGAGAAAATGGTAGCAAAATCATGAGGAAAAGATAGTAAATTTGTGAGGAATACAGTGGCGATCAAAATTGGAGAACAGTGCATTGATACTTATTTTGAAATATTATTATTCATTGTTCAGAATTTTATAGAATGTCAGCTGTAGCTGCTGTACTAGCATGTTGTTTTTAATAACCAAGGCACTTCAACATAAACATTTATTTTGAAAAAAAAAAAATTGAGCAAAATGAGAAAACAGTGACCACTGTGTCAGAAGAGAAGGTTTAAACAACGTGTTTTTAGGGCTATAGGATTAAAAAATTAATAGGAAGTGTAGAGGTCCTTGCTTTGAATGACTTCAGCACATCTGCACCCACAGGACATCACTAGTTTCTCACACTGCTCTGGTTTGATCTTGGTCCATTCTTCTTCAGTCTCTTCCACAGTTCAGTAACTGTAGTGGATTTCTTAGCCATTACTTTGTCACCAAGGATTTTCCAGAGATTCTCTGTGGGGTTTAGATCTGGACTCTGGGCTGGCCATTTCATTGTTTGAATATTGTTAGATTCTAGGAACAGTTTAACCTGTTTTGCAGTATGACAAGGGGCATTGTCTTGCATGAAAATTGCAGGCTAATGCAGGGATGAGAATCCTCCGTGGATCCGAGGAATTCCTCGGATTTGATCGTGTCTAGGGTCATTCTCGTGAATCGTCTAAATTCGAGGAGAAAATTTTAGGGGGGGGGGGTGAGGTCTGTTATGAGCGGCGAGTCGTATTTTCGATCGGCTGCTCAAATCCGCCACGCAGAACGCGCTACCCAGCGAGATCAGTAATGTAATGTAACAAGGCCACTGATTGGCTGATACTTATTGAAGCAACCAATCGATGATTTTGTTATTCCTTTGTCATATCCCACACGCGGAGCGAAATGCAAATGGCAGACAATTCAATCAACCGAGTTTTCCCGATTTCGTGAAAATGGTGAACCTAAAACTCACGAAAGACAACAAAGCAAGAATTTTAGAAATCAACAAAGGGATAAGGAACAAGTTTCGTTGGGAATGGCTCGAAAAAACTGTCAATGACTGTAAAATCAGTAAAAATAACGAAGTTGTGGTTGAAAAAATGGCCGACTTCATACTTCATAGCGAAATGCGAAGTACCAGGGAAAGCCCAGTGTGTTTATTGCAACTATTTCTTGAGTTATGGATCTCGTGGTTGTGTTGCCTTAGTTGAGCACTGTTCAAAACAGAAACATCTCAAAATTGTGGCTACAAGGAGATCAAACTACTCGCTCGTGCTGCGTTCAAAACGA